>BLBF01000018.1:6163306-6286552 GCA_015471245.1 Laticauda colubrina | reverse complement strand
AAAATAAAATAAAATAAAATAAAATAAAATAAAATAAAATAAAATAAGTAAACCTAGCCCTGTTTTCATCAACTGAAAATATTGTCTATATAAGAACAATATATGAAAAGAAGCTGTCCACAACAGGAAGAACTACCAGAACTCAATTTCTTAGAGGCAAATTATTGCATACATGCACACACACAATATTAAGATCTGCCTTAGGAAGTAAATAGAAACAGTGGAGGTGTTTCAACAAAGGCTCCTGTGGGAGATCCTGTAGTATTCCTTTATTGGCTGGGCTGAAAAGGAGCATTTGGTTCAAAGTACCCCAATAAGCTTCCATGACGAGAAGTGTCTCCTCATAATCTAACTATCGTCATGCTGGCTCTCAATCCACAACTGTTTCAACATTCTAAAATATATTTTTCTTTCTTTTTCCTGAATAGTTTTGGTCTATGCAGAGATCTGGTATCCTATTCTTTTTACAATGCTATCTATGAAAGGCATAAACTATGTAAATCTTACGTTCTTTTCTGAGGGGTGTGTGTGTTGGACTCTGACCAGAATTTGTACAGGAAGTTATTCTAGCCTTTAATCTTGGCTGTGAATAGGGGTTGAGTGAACATCAATAAGTCATTAAATCCTCAATTTTCTGCGCTTCCTTGAGGCTTTCCTTTTCATCTCCCCTGACATTGCTTTTCAAAAAATTAAATCACTATAGAAGAAACATGGGTGTTTGGGTTAGGGTTGTCTTCAATAACAATTACACAAAACCAGGTTTTTGGCTTCTTCTTATGTGGAAAAAACATTTCAACCTCATAAATCAGATTTCTCATCATTTGTCTCTCTTCGTCTCCCACATTTCTACTAAGATAATCAGTAAGTAGCTGCAAAGACCATGAGGTGACATATATTAAGGGTATCCATTAACATGTTTTACTGTGGCCAGTACCTATACTTCCTCAAATCTTACATTTTCAAAAAAAAAAAAAAAAGGTTTAGAATTATATTCAGGGTTGTTGTCAGATGGAGTGAATAATCGCAAAATCACTGGCTGCAGAAGGACTACAGAACTACTTTGATAACTATCAGTTGTGTCTTCATTTAGCATCAAAAACATTGGCTTTGATGATATTGTTTTAAAACTAGGGAGTAAAACAGATAAGAATAGAATAACACTAACCCTCACTCAAGATCCAAACCAGGACAAATCAATCAAGCATAATAGGAATTGCCCGACACTCTTTCAGAACACAAGCCTCTTCATTGCATCATCTGAGCAGTCCAAATTTCATCCAAACCCAGGAGCTCAGACAACCTATAGAGCCAGCTATGACCCCTACCAAACCCTACAACAGCCAATAGAATACATGTTCTGGTACAGAAAAAGAAAGCTCAAGTGCAAAACCCAAGAGAAGATATAAAAACCCCTCTAACTACTCTCAATTCCATCTGGTTAGCTTCCCAGAATCACATGCGCTTGGTGGCTCTTCTTCATCAATAAATGGACCCTCTTTCCAATCAGCCTCCAGCCTCCATTTTGTCTCCAGTGCCTTTCTCCCGGCTTGGAACTGGAGCTGAATATTCTTCCAACAGCCCCTTTTAGTGTATGTTTTATGTGCTGCAAAAATAAATATATTCAACAATAAGTATTTTTCTAAAGAATCCAAAATTAGTCATGGCAAGAGCTTTGCTGAACATTATCCATGTCAAAAAAGCTGTCACAACAAATACATTGATCCTTAAGGTGCTACAAGTATATACAGAAATGTCCAAATGGCATGGTTAAAAAAAAAAGTCCAAATATCCTCACACAATAGTGTGATTAAAGATCTGCTTGTTTTTATGTGATGAATGGTTCTGATCACACCATTGTGGCCACTACCTTGACTTTTAAAAATGACTCTCCGTGTTTAGAAAACAATACCTCTCACCAAATTATGCAAGATTTTGATAGGGTAATGGATGTCTCTGCTAATTTTGAAGTCCACCTGTTAAATATTCATGACTATTTTTTCTAATGGTTCTTGGCTTTAAAGTAGCTTGGAATGAACAACCATAAAAACAGGGGAAACAATTATACACAGGCTGTTCTGTATAAAACAGGACATTGGACCATTTCACCAGGACATGGGATTTGAAATTGGCTTTCAGGAGGACTAGCTAGAACTGCATGATTTCTAGTATTAAATTCACAGGTGAATTCATTCATTAAGTGGAGATGGAAAGAAGAATTTTTTAAAAAAAATGAAAACTGCCTTGGCAACCAACAGCCTGCTTTTTAACTACATCTCATGCATGTTCCTCTGTACTTATCCAACTAGTTGAATAAAAAAAAACACCACTCAGTCATTTCAAGTAGTTTAGGAGACAGTCAGGAAGTGAAAGCAGTTTTCTCCATCGATGCTAGAGTAATCCACCATGGAAGGTAGTTTTCCCTTTCACCACATGTCAGTCACTCCAAGTGTTGCTAATGTCTGAAATCAAATCAGAGTGTCTCCTCCTAACTAACATGCTGCTGGAGGCCACTCCTGTTGACAATGATGGTCCATCCCCCCATGAAGCTGTCATCACATTAGATACGTATTATTTAACTCAGCCTGTGGCAGGACCAGAGGCATGTGGGTTATGCATTAGTTAATGTGTTTTCAGGTGGAGTTTTATCCCTTCCTTGGAGTACTTCTGAAAGACAGACTCATAGCCCCTGGATTCATCTAAATTTTCTCCCTTCCCTTCTAATCCTGTCCTTTCCCTCTACTTTCCAAAAAATAGTGTACATTCTCCAATGGGCTTCAATAATTGATTCTAAACCTGGAGCACTAGTAAGAACACATGTTTGTGGGAGTTACAGTTCTTAAGTGTCCCCAAATTTATTGATTTCTTATTTGTTAATTCAATAAATAACATGTATGGAAGAAGAAAGTGTCCTGGATTGCCACTTATCAGATATAATTGATAGGAACAATTGGCATATTAATTTTTCCTGTTGAATGTTAAAAATAATCTTACCCCCAAATTGATATTTATAAACAAAACATTTAAAAATATTTAAGATCTCAAAATGTTTTGTTCAGAGGTTTAAATGGTAGATTTTCTTAAACTAAGCTGGAATAGGTAAATGTTTTAGATATTAAATTTGTTTATAAAATGATCTGGACAAGAAATATTCAAACCTATCAATTTTTGCTACTCCCAGTTTTTTATTTCTAAGATTCTATCATATCTTGCCATAGTATTATTATTTTACAAATTGTTAAGTTTACCAAATCATATCTTTTATAAAAAGTCTACACTGAAATGTGTGTATGTGTGTGTGTTTTGATTTGGGCATTCTGCAATCATATTTGGTTTATGATATTCTCTAATATTTTTTTTTTTTAATCACTAGCATTTTATACATAATATATTTAAAACTGATTATACAATGTACACGCACATACAAACATATATGTGTGAATATCTAAAATTACATCATTGTGTTTTTAAAAGCCGTGATATGACTTTTCAATTAACTTGAGAACTATTCACTTGATTCTGTGAGTGTTTCTTTAGTAAGAATAACAATAAAAAATAGCTAATCTAAGGGATATGGATAATTCTATTCTCCATTCATCCATTTTTGTAGTGGAATACACTTCATTACAATGGTTTGGGGAACAAATATTTCTTCTTCAGAATAATTAATGTTCTATTCACCTTCATAGCACCAGCACCAGCACCAGCACCAGCAGAAAGCTATTGGAAAACTCAGGCATATAAACATAAGGGAGCAAGGGATGGTTTGGAGAACAAAAACCATTACTAGTAGATACTTGTACACAAACTGCTAATCAAACAAATGAAAAACATTTCTACATAAGACAATATTCAATACAAGTACGTCATTGCTGTTCATGTTCAATGCAACATGTCATTGCTATGAAACTGAGTCTGTATTGAGTCTTTTAGGAATTTTTTAAAATTTATTATCTATTTTATTTGTTAAATTTATTTGCCACCAATCTTGCCATGGAGCTGCTCCAGGTGGTTTACAATGATAAAAAGAAAGAAACTGAAAAAGAGTGTTAGCAGAACATAAGTTAAATAATGGAACTGTAACATAAACATTGAAAAAGAACATAATGAGAGTGCCTATTATATGATGATCAAAAACATGGATGGGTGGAGAATAAAGAGTGGGGGAGGAAGTAGAGTTTGCCATCGCTCCAGCAGCCCTCTCCATTGTGGTACACCCCATTTAGTCCCCAGGCTAACTGGTAGAGCCAGGTCTTTAGAGTCATGCAGAAGAAAATATCTGGAGAAAAATGAAATTGTCATAATAACAATGGTGATAATAAAGACAATGAGTATTTAATTGCAAAGAACTTCAGCACTTGATTTTAACCCATTTTTACCTACTTTACTGAAATGATTTATTTTCCCAAAATATAATAATCATACAACATTCTGAGAAGAAACCTTTTCAAAACCAAATGGGGAAAATAATCAGGGGGAATAAGTGTGAAACCATTTGGAGAAAGTCCATCTGTCTCATAAGAAAGGACAAAGCATATTCCTGAGTGTACTTCTATCAAATGATGAGAGTTGACTCTTGGGGCAGATTTTCACTCTCTGCTGGTCATTAGACTAATTTCCTTGGCTTGGTAAAATTTTACCATCCTGTGAACTGATCCAGAGACATTTCCTTTGCTTTTGACTTAGTCATTACAGATTACACTTCCTCTTTAATTATTTCTTGTAAATCTATTCTCCTATCACCTCCGAAGGGCAACAGAATATATTGTGGCAGGAACAAGAGCACTCATTTGACAAATGACCTTAGGTTAATAGATTAAACAAATGGTAAAAAATTAGCAGCAGTAATACAAATCCCATCTCCTATACTCCACTGTCCAATCTCCCCTAATAGTTACAGGATAGCATATCCACAAGAGTACAAAATATTTAGAATAAGACCGATTAAAACTATGGAGGCTTTGCTACTAAGAGTTAGAACATTTATTGGTTTCACCATACATACAAAAATTGAGAATCAGAAAGTTTATCTAATATGAATGAGATATATTAGGGGATATGTTTTATACAATAGATTTTTGTGAATTGGTGCAGTTAAGCAGCAGGTGGGCCAAATCACTGCTATTTGGCATGGAATTTCTAAAATACAGCCATATGGGGAAGAATAAAATAGATGCCTATAATAAGAATGTGTTCATCTCCTTCATTTATAAATAGAACACCATGGTTGAAATGAATATAAGAAACGAGAAAATATATCTGCTTCAAACAGTAATATTGCTACACTTCTGACATGGTTTCAAAAAGTGAAAGTGCCTCTGCAAAAAGCAAGATGATACTTGCAGTTCATTACCCATCTTCCCCATACTATGAGCATTGTGAACAAAAATGAAGAATTCTGACATTTGGAAATGAGTTCCCAGAGAACTCTTGGCCCTGTTATCACACTACAAATTCCATGCCAAGTTATCTTGGGTAGATGTGGGTGTAGTATGAACAGATTTGTGCTCTTGGCTTCCAGGTGCTCATTAAGAAAGGTTTTTTCAAAATGACCATCAGAGCATTAATATTTTGTATATTATTATTAACACACTGTGATGCTAAAGAGTTCTACTCCTCCTCTCTACCCGAAAGGAAATCTGTTCCAAATGCAAAACACAAGCAGAGGAGAGGAGTTTCAGTTTCAGTTTCACAGCAACAACCAGCTTTAGTACAGAACAGTTGAGCTAAGCTACCCCCAGGCTCCTTGCTGTCTCTTTCTTGCTCACACAGCAAATACTGTTTCAGTTTCCAAACAACCCTCAACTCTCTCACACACTGACAGGAGGTTAGCCAGATGAATACCGATGAATGCTAGCTGGCAGTTTTTCCCCCTTAGATCAGGTCCCATATCTTAAGTTGTTGATTTATATAAGGGTCGCTCAATCTAAGACCTCAAGGTCAGGTGCTGCTTTCAAGTCCCTTTGGATTCAATCCACAGCCCTCCTAGGACTTATCACCAAATTTGGTGATAGGATATTTATAAGGTTTTTTTTGCTGGGGGGGGGGGAATAAAATGAGAACATTAACCCTCTGAAAACTTAATATACATAATTTAATGGAAACAGAACCTTCCACTTTTTCTTAAAATATTTATCCACTCAAATGATCTTGTTGGCTATGCCCTCTGTGGTCCTTGAAGGCTAACAGCATGGTAATGATAATGACAAAGACATGTGATTTTAGGAAGAAAGTACCCTCCCCCAGTTCCTGTTGCAATGATTCAAAAATGGCACTCGGTATATAGCTCACTTTGTACATTAACGATTCAACACTGGCACAACTTTCCATGGCTCTGTATTCTTTAATATCCACTATAATTTTAAGCAGCAAAATAAAACAAACCTACATAACTACCGTGTTTCTCCAACAATATGGCCTCCCCCAATAGGAAGACCCAGCATGTTTTCTAGGCATAAAATGAAATTAAGCCCCTCCCCCCAAATTTAGGCCTATTTTAAAACATGCAAAATGGGGGGAAGGGTGGGGGGACTTGCCTTTAGGAGCACCCCGTGGGTAGCCATGCCTCGCCACCAGCTGCTCCTAATGGGCAATCATGGCAGAGCATGGAAAGCTCCCTACTCTTGCCAAGCACATTTGCTACAGACCCGAGATCTTCAGCGCTTGCTGCTGTTGATTTCCCTTCTACCCATACCGCCACCACATTTGGAGCTGCCACTTCTACATTTGGAGCACCACCACCATTTGGAGCTATAGCTTCCATGTTTGGAGCGCCGCTGCTGTTTGGAGCTGCCACTGCATTTGGAGCACCGCTGCATTTGGAGCTGCTGCTTCCACGTTTGGAGCACCACTGTTGCTCCAAACAGCGGCAGCTCTCCAAACTCCGAAGTGGCAGCTCCAAACATGGTGGTGCTCCAAACACAGAAGCGGCAGCTCCAAATGCAGTGGCAGCATGGGCAGAAGGGAAAGCAACAGCGGTGGGCACCGAAGGTCTCAGGTCTACAGCAAAGGTATTTGGCAGGAGTAGGGAGCTCTCTGCGCTCTGCCATGATCACCCATTAGGAGCGACTGGTGGTGAGGTTTCCCGCGGGGCACTCTAGACAAAGATGCAAGGGGGGAAATTAAGTCACTCCCGAAAAGACGCCATAGCCATTTTTTTCGGGGCTCAAAAAAATGTAAGACCCGGCCTTATTTTATGAGAAACACAGAATATTCATAAATATATGAAAGGGAAGTAAATCACTTCCTATTGGATTTAGCCATTCTGATTATGCTGGCAGACTGATATGACAAAAGCTGTTTTTAGAAAACTGCTGGGTCTATCATTAGCATTTCCATGTTTCCCTTTGGTTTCATTTATTTATTTTTAAACTGCTGGGTCTTAAGAAGGAGAGCCCCATTGCCATATGGATTGTTTTTTATTTTTACAACCTTGATAAAGATGCCCAGCATGGTTTCATCAAAGAAGAGTAAACATTTGACACTTATATAACCCACTTAAATATTGATTCATCAGCTGCTTATACTGAATGCTAGTGTGCCTGGAATTTTATAACTGCATGATAAGTGGATAAGCTTGCCCAGTAATGTTATAACTACAATTCAGGTTGATTATAATGTAAGGAAATGTTTAACAGAGCTATTACATTTCCTATTAAATGTTAAAGCCTAACACTGGGAGTTCTGATCCATGAAATTGGATAGCCTTAAGAAGATAGATTCCCTTCTTCAGTTTGCTGATGTGCTTTTTATTCATGAGGGTAATGTTTTCAGTGCTAAATGTTAGGCAGTGTTTCCACGATTTTTATATTTTTAGATAGGTGCCTCTCTCTTTCTTTCCACTTTTCCTAGCATTAGAGCCGATTCCAGAGACCTAAGTCTTCATCTAATGTTTCTAAAGGATGATAATTTGAACCTGGTCATTTTGGGGCACCTTTATCTATCCCTAATTTGTATGTAGAAACAACCATTAGTATATATTTTAATTATGTTTCATGTCTGTCTGTCTGTCTGTCTATCTATCTATCTGTCCATCCATCTATCCCAATAGCACTTAGCACTTATATACCACTTCACAGTGCTTTACAACCCCTTTCTAATATGGTTTAGAGTCAGCATGTTACCCCCAACAATCTGGGTCCTCATTTTACTGACCTCGGAAAGATGGAAGGCTGAGTAAATCTTGAGCTGGTGAGAATCAAACTCTCTCTCTGTCTCTATCTATCTATCTATCTATCTATCTATCTATCTATCTATCTATCTATCTTTCATCTATCTCCAATTGAAGGTAGTCTTCAATTTACAATTTGTTTAATGACTTTTGAAAGTTACAACAGCATTGAAAAAGTCACTTATGACCATTTTTGACCATAGCAGCATCCCCATGATCACATTATCAAAATTCAAACACTTGGCAACTGATTCATATTTATGATAGCTGCAATGTCCTGGAGTCATGTGATCATCTTTTGTGACATTTTGGCAACCAAAGTCAATGGGGAGACCAGATTTACTTTATAAGCATGTTACTAACTTGGCAACTGCAGTGATACACTGAACAACAGTGGCAAGAAGGGTCGTAAAATGGGGCAAAACTCACTTAACAATTGTCTCATTTAGCGCAGAGATTTTGAATATTTATTTATGTATTATCTATCATCTATCTATCTATCTATCTATCTATCTATCTGTCTGTCTGTCTGTCTGTCTGTCTGTCTGTCTGTCTGTCTGTCTGTCTATCTATCTATCTATGTGTGGCTTATCAATCAGTGGGAAGGTACAGTTCCTGCTGTCAAAATTGCCAGTGAGGCAAGATCTGAATTACAGCTATTATCAGAATAAAGCGGAAACTAGTTAAGTTATTCAACAGAAATAATAAGCTACATGCTGTCCCAGCATAGAAAAAAGAGAAATAGGTCATGCTTGAGGCAACCTAAAGTTTAGAATGAATTAATGTGATAGGGAAACATGTCCCTGCTTTTCCAAAAATATTGTGGAAGTTATAATCTAAGTTATCAACTTCTGGCCTGTTTCCAGCATTCTGAGGTTTTGTTATGATTTATTGAATACCACAAAGTCAGACAAATCTGTTATCTCTCTGATGACTGTTTATCTCAGCCCAAGTCTCTAAGCCTCAACATTTTTTTAAGCTATGAAGTTTTATCTTGAATTTGCAGTGGCTGACCTGGATGACCCTTGAAAGAATATGCTATGGTTACTTTCCAAACTATTCACAAATATATGTATATAAAGGCAGAAGGAAAATGGTCTTTAAAAACACAAGTACATTCTACTCAAAAATTATCATACAACAATGTTCTCCTGATTTCTTTTAATAAAAAATTAAATTAGTACACTTCCATACAATAGTATACAAATAGTATTAACAAAATAATCAACTTCAAAATTAAAAATAAATAAAAACATGGGAAAGGTTGAAAGGAAATGGCATGAAAAATTACATTATAAGCAGAACAACTCCTTCAAAATTGAATAAATATTTCCCCAGTGCCAAATTCAAGTCACTTCACTCAAATCCCATTGATTGCAGAACTCTTGATATATTACAGCTTAATAGAATAGAATGCTGTTCAATTGACTGATGAACTGAGGTTTTCCTACAGTTAAACAAACTAAAAATGTCAGGTTCAGCTTAGTATAGAAGTTTCAGATGTGTAAGCTGTCCTGTTCAGCAACAAGAAACTGATAAATAATAGAAGTGTTATATTGCTGTCACCATCTACCAGTATATCACCAGAATTTTAAAGGTAAAGGAAAAAAAAACCTAATATTGTTTCAAGAAAAGTTCAAAAATATAAAATAAAATACTCTCATTATCAGTTTCTGCAACATCCGATTCATTTAAAATCCACATTTATAAATTCCTCAGGAATGCAAGTAAAGGCCCTGTCCCACTGCACCAACGGATGCAAAGAGGATGTAAAACATTAAAAAAAGCTTGCCATCCGTTGGAAAACGCTATGCATCCGTTGTGTACTCATTGCATACGTGTTTCATATGCTCTATCCATTGAGCATCCGTCCACTGTGATTTCATCAGCACAAGAAGTTTTGAGCTGCACAAAACTTTGTGAATGGATGAACTTTCCGCTGTGTATGATGTAAATCTGTGACATATGAGCAACAAATGTTCTATGTCCGTTTATCATCCGTTAAATGTTCGCTGTATCCTCTCTGCATCCTCTGGCCATCCCCTCAACTCACATCCGTGCAGCTGAAAACGGAAAGAGGGAGGAAACAAAAGGTACACGGAACGTCTACACAGCATTAGTAGCACGGAAATAGAAAGGATGCGCAGTGAACGGTTTGCATCCGATATACTTCCGCGCGGCATCCCCTTTCTTTCCTTTAGGCGTACGTGATGCATCCGCTTCATCTGCTATGCGTCCGCTTCACAATTATCCCCCGGAACCCCTCCGGAGGTGTCATCCGCTTCCATCCACTAGGCTTCCTATGAATATCTGTTTAACATCCCCGCTACATACTACCCATGTCTGTTCTTTTACGTTCTTTTCCGTTCTGTTTATGCAAATTTTTGCCACTTTTTGGAGCAGATGACAACGGATGGAGCCACCCCCGAAATTTTGCTCATCCGCTGTGTCCTTTATGCATACGTTTTGCATCCATCAGTCAGTGGGACCGGGCCTTAAGTACAAGTGCTACATTTCCCCAAAGAATAGTATTAAAGAATGTATTGTTGTTCTTTCCAATGCAAATTTTATTATACATGGAAAACATTGATTTAAAATGATAGTTTTCTTAATTTTCACAATTAAAACTATCAAGACTGTCCATTCCACGATACAGTATATTCAGCCTTGAAATTAGCTTTTTAACATTCTTCCAGTTGTAACAATGCTCAGTTAATTAAATTGTCTCTTCTTAAACCAATTTCCTCACAGAAGTCTTGAACTACATAGTTTGCATGGGGCTATGTTTGTGTATCTTAAATGTGAACATACTCAAAGCAGTCCTCAGAATGCACTATAATATTCAAGTTGAATATAGTAGGGACTTTTTGGCTTGTTTCTTTATATATACTGGTACCATCACATATGGAGCTGCAGTAAAGGTTTTGTCTTACTTCCTAGGTTTCTATAAGTAGCATTCACTTCTACTTCAGATGAAAAAAGAAAAAAAAACCATTCAGGTTGCAAATCTAAGGCCCCTCTGATTTTTTTATATAACAGCAAATATTGCTTGTCGGATTTACACAAATATCCAGTTATGCAATTTTTTATCAGAACATTTCATGCAACCCTGCATCAGCTTTTCATATATCCCAGTAAAAAAGAAATCTGTGTGTATATGTGTGTGTATGTGTGTATGTATCTCACTGTGGAGCTCAGGGTCTTTCTTGTCTTTTTATTTGTTTGTTTATTTAAAGATTGAGTTTTTCTTTTCTGAGGCATCCTGTTATGCAAAGATACAAATCCTTTGGCTGTAATCCAAACCATATTGGGACTTTTATAAGCCTCTCTTTTACAGCTCAGGCTTTACCAAAAGACACCAGGCCTCTGTTTCCTAACAAAGCCGCTTTCTATTAATAAAGTTATTCGTGCAGGGAGGAGACTATCGAACAGCCAGCGGTGAAAGGCTGATAATTAATCATTGTCCGTGGCAACGACTAGCAAAGACAAAGAGATTTTTCTCAACCTTAGAATATTTTGGTTATCCAGTGCCTTGCAGCTCAGTAAAATTTTAATTCATTAAGCTGGTCTTAAAAAGGAATCAAAATGGGTCCAGTTATACTGTGAACATTGCAAAGGTACTGTGAGGAACAGTTCTTCATCTGCTGGTGCTTTATGTGCACAATATCTTCCACTAAGATCTAATAAACAAGAATTATGGTTATCTTCTTCAGATAGACTCAGTTATGGCTTATTCAGTTAACCAAGTTTTCTGGCTTTGCATGGAACCTTGAACACAAATAACTCGAGATGGAGGTGTACAGCAATCTGGATAAAATATGATTGGGTAATTTGTGGTCCAATCAGTGTGTCCATGGCCACCAATTAAATAGAAGCCTGAGGCAAAGACTGTTAGAAAGGCACAATCTGTCAAGGTTTGGATGCATTTGCTCAATATGCATAATTTGATGAATCCGTTTAATTTTCCAGAGCTTCACAAGATGCTAGATTATAAACTAACCTATGCAGAAATGTTTGCCCAACCTGCTAAGGTGCAAAAAAGCAGCAAGCCAATTATCTAACTAACCAAGAATTAAAACTAACCAAGCTTTGCAGGTTCTACAAATGTGTTTGCTAGTTAGTTCATTTACTGTTAAGTATCTTCTTGGGTGAGCACAACAACCGAAAAGCAATTGAAGGATTTCTCAAGTGGAATGTAACACAGACTTTGGGATTTATAAAGAATGAAACTATGGCTGATTCTTTCTGATTATCTGATTTCTCCTTTTGGAAGTTTCCAGTCAGCAATTCCTGCTTGCTAGATGGACAAACTCTTTATGAGCAAGAGAGTAATTGATGTATTGAATAAGGAGATAAAGAGATTAAATCTAAGATCCTTGCTCAAAAACCAATAGAAACTTAAAAATACGCATGTATTCATGTAATTCAAATGTAGCTAAAATCTTTCCAATTCTAGACATGTGTAGCATAGATAAAAAAACAGTTTATTGCTGCTACTTTAAAAAAAAAAGCACCTGCACTTTTCATTTCAAAAGAATTAGAAAGTGATAAGCTTCTGTTGCATTATAGAACTTCAATGTGAAAACATATTGCTTAGGGTTGCACAAGATGCAAAATAGATTTTTAATTCAAATTTATTTTAAGCAGGTTTCTTTATAAAGTTGGCCTGTGAAGCAGAATTCTGTGGTTCCCAATTGATGTGCCAAACATAATATAATAAAAATTATAACCCAAAATTTTTATTAAGGGAACCAGTTTGAAACACATTAAAATGATGATGATCTTGTTCATAATTGTGATATTGAGGGGCTTGGCATGGATTCTGATGGTCATAATTTGGTCAATGACAGTTGAGAAGGCTTCCACTGCTCTAGCAAATTTCTTGCTTACAATAAATGCTACTCCATTTGTTTTCCTGGTATCATGTCCTGAATAATAGACATTGAAATCCTAAGACTGGAAAAAGTTCTTCTCTGACCAGTATAGCTCACTGACACCAAGGATACCAATTTCCAACCTGATAGTCTCTTGTTTAGCAATGTCTAAGTTCCCTTGACACATCCCTCTGACATTCCATGTGGCTATCCAATGGATTGGTGTACAATGCAGACATTTGCTTGCACTACTGGCTGCCTCAGGAATAGAGATTCTCATTGCCTTATTGTTGAGCACCCTAATAGTAATTACTGTGATTCTTCTTAACCTGTGTGATGACGGATGGCTATGGGTCTTTCTTAACTTGTGATGTGAGGATTCTGGTCATATGAAGATATGAAAGATATCAAGATATGAAAATGTAGTATCTTAGCATGACCAGATGAATTAGGATCATACTGAATGTTAAAAGGCATGCTTGAACATCCTCAGGAATAGAGATGGGCAATCTTTGGAGTGATGTGTAGATAAGCACTGCAGCGAGACCATATGTCACATATGTCAAGATTTTCCAAGGTTCAAGCAAAGGTCTTTAAAAAAAACAAAAGGAAGCCTTTTTCAGGGAGTATGCTACAGTTTTTATGTTTCCTGCCTTGCCATAGCAGCAAAAACCATGCCACTAATATTTATTTTCAGTTCTGCCTTTGGAATTTGGCAATAAAGACAGAAGGGTCTTTAGGGGCCATTAAAAATGGCAAGTTCAAGTCCGGAGGGTCCAGTGTGCCCCTCCCCCCCATGCTTGAAAAGCTAAATAATGAGTCTTCTATTGTACTTTGGAATGTACGAGGAAGAGAACAGAAAAGTATTTTTTTCCCACTTTCCACTGCTTATGTGCCAAAGGCAAAGTGACACCTATGATCTGAAAGTCAGTTTTGTCCTGCAGTTGTGGGACATATTTATTTAAGGTACATTTGGCAAAGTGGTCTGCCCTGGATTCCTGTATCTCTGGAGCCATCGGGAACTTCAGAGCACACAATGTTTTCCCTGGAATATTTTCAAGGTTTTCTTTTCTCTTCCGAAGCAGAAATGGGAAGCTTCATGTAAATGCTATTAGTCACAACTGCATTACATCAAAGTATGTTTGCCTTGGTGAGGAGCCTGTTTGGGTTAAAACCAAGAAAAAATTAACAACTGGCAATCTGTGCTAATAAACATCAACTCTTCCCTTCAGCACACCACATTATGGATAAGGAGTACAAAGCAAACTTACTGTTCGTTTTTCATCCTATCCTGTCCTTAGTCAGCAGTCTGCAAAGAAAAAAGGAGAGGAAAATACGGGCTTCTCTATAATGGCCCTTACTTTCTTTTCAATGTTATAAAAAATGCAATAGCAACAGCACTTAGACTTATATGCAGCTTCACGGTATTTTCCAGCACCTCTCTAAGTGGTTCACAGAATCAACCTATTGCCCCCGGCAATCTGGGTCCTCATTTTACCGACCTCGGAAGAATGGAAGGCTAAGCCTTGAGCCTGGTGAGATTTGAACTGCCAAATTGCAGGCAGCCGGCAGGCAGTAGAAGGAGCCTGCATTACTGCACTCTAACCACTGTGCAATCAAGGCTCTTGGTGCAGCAAAAACTACTCATTTGTAGTTTTATTTAATAAATTTCTCCATCACCTTTCAATTAGCATTTTTAGGATCGTTTGTGTGCAAAAGAGATAAAGCAATAAACATATTAAAAGATAAATAAGTTAAAAGGCAGAACAAAAAAAGAATTAAAATCAAATATTTTATCAAATAAAAAGATCTAGGAATATACAGTTAATCTTTTTTTTGCCACAGTTGTTCAGAAAATTACTGCAGTTGTTAAGTGACTTGTATGGTTGTTAAGTGAACTTGGCTTCCCCCATTGACTTTGTTTCTTGGAAGCCCACTGGGAAGGTGATAAATGGTGATGGCATGCCTCATGTGATGCTTGAACAATGGGAAATATGTGGGCAAAAGTTTTAAAATTTACACTAAATTATAATTTAAATGAACTATTTTATAAGATGATGTGTCATTGGTATTTAATACTGGATAAACCATCTAGATTCTAGAATGTATAAAGGTATTTCAAATGAATCTTGGAAATGTAAAAGCAAAAAAGGAACTTTTTTATCATTTATGGTAGACATGTGATACAGCAAAGAAATTTTGGAGTAAGATTCTTATTATAAGACAAAAAAATTCTTAAAGCAAAACTAAATATGAAGCCAGAAACTTTTCTGCTGGGTTTAATGGAGAAAAAAAAACTTGGAGAAAAAAACCTGGAACTTTGATTTTATCTATGTTGACAGAAACAAGACTATTGTACGCACAAAAATGGAAGGACATTTTGATTCCCACTACGGATGAATGGCTACAGAAGCCGATGAAGTTGGCAGAAATGGCTAAATTGACCGTTTTAGTTAACAGAAAGAATATAAGTACCTTTGTTTTCACATGGAGACTGCTTCTGAACTTTGTGCTTGAAGGGGGGGGGGGGAATGAAGCTTTGATTTTTACCGCCTAGATTGATAATGGCTAGTTTATATTATTATGGAAAAACAAAAAAATGTGGTTTGATGTTAATGCTTTATTTTACTGCAACAGGGGGAGTCAGAAGTCAATGTTTCTTCTTTTCTTTTCCCCAGTCCCTCCTCATCTTCCTCTCTTCCTCCCCTTCCCATGGTGTCTTCCTATTTACTTTTGTACTTTGTATTTTATCTTATAACGTAATAAAAAACATTTTAAGTGATAAATGGTGATGACATGACTGCAAGATGCTTCAACCATAATAAATATATACTGGTTGCCAAGTACCCAAATTCTCATCGTATTGTCATGAGGATGCTATGATGATCATAAGCATAAAAACTGGTCATAAGTTACTTCTTTCAGTGCTGTTGTAATTTGGAATAGTCTCTAAATGAATGGTTGTAAATCAAGAACTACCTGTTTAATTCAACAGTTTTGGAAGATATTACCTTAGCAATCTCTCATAGAATCACAGGGCTGGAAGAGAAGTTGGAAGTCTTCTCGTCTCCCCCAGCCCTGGTTAGAAATCTTCATACCAGACAAATAGCTGCCCAACTTTTGCTTAAAAACCTCTATTATTCTAGCAAGAAGGAAATTCTTTCCTGGTTCAGATTTGGAACTTCTGCTATAAACATTCCATCTATTCTTTTTCCCTGAAATGATGGACACTTTGGAGAATATATTTATTTATTTGATTTGTCAATCGCTTACAAGATAATAGGTATAAATATAAACATAGTTCTGAATACATGAAATGGATACATATAAGAAAAATAAAAAGAAACAATAGGACAGGGACGTTAGGCAGGTTGGTGCATGCCACCCACCCATTATGCCCACCCGTTTTTTGCTGTGACAGCCCTCCAAATATTGAAACACTTCTGTCTTATCCCCTCTGAGTCTTCTCTTCTTTGGGCCAAACGTATCCCTTTCATTTAACTATTCTTCACAAGATTTAACCTCCAAGCCTCCATCTTTGTTCTCTTCTCCATGCTCTTTCTAGAATCACATTATCCCTCATGTATTGTAGCAATCAGAACTAACACAGTGCTCAAGATTTCATCAGACCAGAGCAGCAAAGAGCAGAACTATGACTTCCTTTAACACTGTATTACTGTTGATCTACCCACAAGAATGCATTGGGTCATTTGGCATCTGCAGCACATTGCTGACTCGTGTTTATTCTGCAGTTTATAAAGACTTCGAAGTCCTCCTTAAAAGTCTTATTACCGAACCAAATATCACTTATCTCGTGTTTGTGTATCTGGTTTTTCCTATCTAAACTGCATGTTGTTGGAAAAGGTTCAACAGTCAAGTCTATCAAGGTGGCTTTCAACTTTGAATCTTTTTTTTTTTTTTGAGGTGTTAGCAGTCACACACACACCCCCAAGTTTTGTGTCATCTGGAAATCTAATGAACGTCCAATTCTATCTCATCTATGTAAGGAGTCTTTGGTGCTCTCTGAGCTTGCTTGTTTTCTTGCAGACATTTCATTAGCCCTAACTAGGTAACATCATCAGTGCTCATTTATGTAAACATTGAAGAGCATTGGACCAGAGCCTCTGGTATCCTGAGTATCTCTGTTTCTATAGATATTGATCCATTAAGGTCCAGATGTTGGGTTTTCATGATCCATCCAGATGATGGATTCACAATTTCAACCAATTTCAACCAATCCATCTGGTAATGTAGGGGTGTCAAACTGGATTTGAGAGCCAGGTCAACATTGTAATCCTCCTACACAGGTTGGCTGAGGGAGGTGGGATACAGGATGGACGCTTCCTGCAGTACCCTGCCATATGGTTTGGCCTGGATAGCCTCCTGCAGCATTTTGCCAGCCAAAATGGGGCAAGGGGGGGGCTCACGCAGCCCCCACGCCCCATTTTGGCTGGCAGAGGAACCATGGGCCGGTCCTTTTCTATTTCCAGGATATCCCGCGGACCAGATTTAAGCATTTGACACTGCTGTGGTGGTGAAATCATCCATTTCACATTGTTCCATTTTATCAAGAAGAGGAATATGGTCAATTTTAGCAATTGTCTTACTGATTTAGGTACACAATGTTCACAGCATTCCCTTGATCTTCTGATTTACACACTTTGTTTAAAATAAGCAACATGATTAGGATGTACGGCATTTAACAATACCATGGGAACTTCTAGTAATTACCTTGTTTTTTTCTAAATGCTTGCAAACTTACTGCTTTATTATCTTTTCTAGGATTTGCCAGGGATTAATGTTAAACTGATCAGCCAGTAGTTTCCATTTGTTTCTCTCTCTCTTTTTTTTTTTTAAGATCAGGACAAAACAAACTCTTTTCTAATCTTGTCTCTAAGAGTTCCCAAATCAATGTCAATGTTCTGAGATCATATCTTTTAGTATTCTGGGATCTAATCCATCCAGCCTGCAGAGTTGAATTCATTCAAAGTGACTGGTTGTTCTTCCATCAATTTCTTACTTCCTTATCTATTTTGACTTGTACTTCTCCCTCTCCCCCATGTGTCTTCTCCTTTTCTAAAGAGAAAAATGAAAAATAGGAATTAACAGAATAACAGACTTGAAGAGACTTTGGAGGCCCTAGTCCAACCCCCTGCTTATGCAGGAAGCCCTATATCATTTTAAACAAATGGTTGTCCAGTCTCTTCTTAAACTTCCAGTGTTGGAGCATTCATAACTTCTGGAGCCAAGTTGTTCCACTGATTGTTCTGTCAGGACATTTTTCCTTAGTTCTAGGTTGGTTCTTTCCTTGATTAGTTTTCATCCATTGCTTCTTGTCCTGCCTTCAGGTGCTTTGGATAATAGATTGACCCATTCTCTTTGGTACTCTTTGCATTATGGCTTTGAATATATCTTTTAAAAAAATTTATTCTTACCTCTACGGAGGATGGAAAGGACACATTGAATTCATTCTTAGATTTCAAGTTTTCCACTTGATAATATGAATGGCTTGTCCAAATAATTAATGGAGACATTTATTATCAGGTCTCAAAACAAAGGATGATGTAACACAACAGTATTTCAACTAGGGCACCTCCATAGAAGACTTTAAAATGATTTTTTGGAAAAATGGCTCTTAAACAGCACCATTGAGCAAGAAACCAACAAATGGTTCTGGGCAATCTCAGAAGGTCTCAACAAATGCCGTGGGGCTTTAATACATCCCAATTGTGAAATGATAAGGTAATCTCTCTCACATGCATCTGCATAAACAATCTAGCCATTCAATGAAGTGAACTGAGCTCAGAAACATTTATACCTTTTAATAAATTTGTGAGGTGGAAAAATGCCACCAGAATTATTTTTATTTTTAGGACAAGTAAATAAGATTTTCTAGATTCCATAATTAGTTTTTATGAAAGTCAAGAGACTTTTTAAATTTTTTTTATTTCACTTTTTTAGTAGGATACCATTATTCTTTCATCAGTAGCAATCTCCCTCCTCTGTCACTGTTTTTCCCTTGTCCTTTGCACAATTATGTTTCACTGCACAATTTGTCATGGTGTGACTAGAAGGCAAACTATAGAGGCACAGAAGCTGCCATCGTGTGACCTTGCAGTGTGTGAGAACCAGACTGGCAGGGGAGAGAAGATGAGGAGTGCTCCAAATGGAGTCTCTCCTGGAGTCAGTTCGAATCAGTGTAATTATTAAAACTAAAGGGAAAAGGAGGAAGCAGGTTTCAAGCAAACCCTATGTGGCTCATGGAACCAGAAGTGATAAAATATAACTCTGCAGCCTGCTGAGTAATAAATCTTCGAGAGATTAGGAAGTTATTGAGTGAAAGGACAATTAAACTGTTTTGTAATTAACTGTGCAGAGAATGCACAGTTAATGGAAGTTTCAGATACCACTTGCTGGGTTTGTGCCTCATTCTTTCTAGGCCCCATAATAATTTTGAAGCGCTAGCAACGTAGTATTTGGGCTAGTAGTAACTGGCTTAGCTCTGGGTAGTTGTATAATTAACACTTTTGCTGCTGGAGATTTTTTGTAATCAATAGAAATTGAAAATGATTACTTGACAAATGATATTGGAAAGTCAAAATATCTTGGAAAATGGCTAAGTCCAGTGGTGTATTAACCATTAAGCAGACTAAGCACATGCTTAGGACACCAGGCCTAAAGGGGGTACCACAAAAACTTTTACGTAGCCTAAGCTTGGCTTCATTTGTATAGTAAGTATAAAGGGGGGTGTTCCATATTAACATACTTCAAATAGTCTATTCCTATTGGTCAAGAAATACTAGAAGCTCATTGGTTCCTGTCTTGCCGCTGATTGGCCAATAATAGCTAACCTATGATTGGCCAACTCAGCGGTGGGAAAAACAAGTAGCCATCATTGGCCACTAACCGCGAGCAGCCTCTCTATAAAAAGAGCTGCCGCGGCTCCTGGTTCACATGAACTTTCTGCACTAAATAAAAGAGCTGAAGTTATACTGGTCTCCAGTCTCATTCTTCGCGAACACCACCCTGGCGACAAGGTTGGGATTTTGAGAGAGGAGACCAGTTGAGCATTTGGCATCGAGAACTGAGAAGATAAAATGGCCGGAACCAACTCGCAACCTGCACCATTCAACCTAGCAACAGAGGATTGGGAATCCTACATCGATCGATTCCTCATGTTCCTGGAAAGCAACGATTTGCAAGGAATCTCAAACAACCGAAAAAGAGCTGTGTTCTTGATGCACTGTGGGCCCACAGTGTTCAAGATGGCCAAGGCACTGGCAAAACCAGAAGATGTGAAACAGATGGCCTGGCCAGACCTAAAAAAGCTGCTGAAGGCTCACTACACCGACTGTCTCCAGCCTTATTCGGAGACACAAATTTTACAAACGGGACCAGAGGGAAGGTGAGAGCATCGCAGACTTCGTAGCAGCTCTCAGGGACATTGGAGGGGCATGCAAATTCCTTAACATGGACAAAGCCATGAGGGATCGCGTGGTCCTCGGACTAAGAGACCTCACCCTACAAAACCGGCTGCTAACCTGGCCAAAGATTACAGTTACTGAGGCTATTGCTGAAGCCACAGCAGCAGAAGCAACTAAAAAATCAGCGGCAAAAATGCAGCAGATGAATGAGAATTCATCCAAAACTCTGAGCCAGGGCTCAGAAAAGAAGGCAGAGAGCACACACAAAACCACCACACACTACGCTGAGAGCAGATCATCCGGAATCGACAACAACGATGAGGAGGAAATCCACAGACTCCAGGCTGAATGAGATTGGCGCCTGAAGAAAGGTCATAAGTCGGGGTTTCAGTGCACCAGGTGCGGAGGAGACCACCCCCGTTCTGAGTGCCGGTTGTTAGATGCTGTGTGCTGGTACTGCAAGAGACGGGGTCACATCACAAGAATATGCCAAAAACGCAAGAGCTAAATCCCACGATGTAGAGACAACACACCACTAAGAACTAAAGACAGACAAACGGGGAGCCGTGAGAGTCATGAAAGCAAAGACAAGCGGCTAAACGAGAACTATAGAAAAGAAGAAACACACCAAACCATGACCATCGGGCACTCTAATGCAACAAATGGCCGAAAAGTACATGTGGCAGTCCGGATCAAGGGCCAAGAATGTAAAATGGAGGTAGATTCCGCATTGTACCTATTGATGGTGTCATGGGATACCATTAAAAGACTAGTACCACACATTGGCAGAGCTGAACTAGAACACCAATCGCTAATCCTAAAGGACTACCAGGGAAACAGAATACCAGGAGTCGGACTTGGACATTTCCAAATAACTTTCAAAGAACACAAGAAAATCTTGCCGCTAACCATCGAAAACAGAAACAGACCAAGCCTATTGGGACTCAAATGGTTTGAACCTCTAGGAATTGGAGTGACCAGCATTAACAGCATCGCCGACACAGACTGGGAGGAGAACCTGATCAGGGAGTTCCAGGATGACTTTGATGGAAAATTAGGCAAGTACCGAGGGTCCCCTATTTCATTTAATTTAGATCCAACAATAGCTCCAATTAGCTGAAGGCGAGGTGAGTCCCCTTCGCACTAAAACCAAAGATTGATGAGGAACTTAACAAACTAATAGCACAAGGTATTTTGGAACCAATTGACCACACCAAATGGGAGACCCAATTGTGGCCCCAATTAAACCAGATGGGTACGTGAGAATCTGTGGGGACTACAAAGCTACCCTCAACCATGCACTACAACAAAGCACATATCCTGTTCCGCTAGTGCAACACCTACTACACTCATTGGGGGAGGCAAGGTCTTCACAAAGCTCGACCTTGCCCAAGCATACCAACAATTATCAATCGACCTCGAAACAGCAGAGGTGCAAATGATCGTGATTCATAGAGGAGCCTTCAAATGCAAAAGGCTGCAATTTGAAGTCAGCGTAGCCCCAGGGGTGTTCCAAAGCCTAATGGAGCAGTTATTACAAGGGATAAAAGGAGTAGTCCCATACTTTGATGACATGCTAGTGTCAGCTAGCAATGAGAGACAACTAGAAGCACGTCTCAGAGTGGTCTTACGAAGGTTCAAGAAGGCGGGACTCAAGGTAAAAAAAGAAAAGTGCCAATTAGCCACCTCAAAAGTTGAATTCCTGGGGTATCAAATCAACAAAGAGGGCATCCACCCCACAGAGAAAAAAATTAAGGCAATCAAAGAAGCGCTCGACCAAAAAACAAGGTAGAGTTGCAAGCATTCTTGGGACTTATAAATTTTTATAACGTTTTTCTGCAAAAACAACGACCTGACCACAGAAGTCTTCGGCAAAGGAAAGCAGGAGGTACAAGAAGACCTAGATGCCACTCTGGAAGGGAGCAGCCGAGCTGACTCTACCAGCCTGAGTAGGCTGGGCGGGAGTGGCATGGCTGACTCCAGCTTCCAGGAGGTTCCACAGGGAAGGATGGGAGAAACAGCGATCCCATCCAAACCCGTTAAAGACAATGACACAACTAAACTGCGCAGGTCAACTAGGCAACCTAAAAGCCCCACCTACTTACGTGACTACGTACGGTAGGACCATACCAAGAGGGGAGGGGTGTTCCATATTAACATACTTCAAATAGTCTATTCCTATTGGTCAAGAAATACTAGAAGCTCATTGGCTCCTGTCTCATCGCTGATTGGTCAATCATAGCTAACCTATGATTGGCCAACTCAGCGGCAGGAAAAACAAGTAGCCATCATTGGCCACTAGCTGCGAGCAGCCTTTCTATAAAAAGAGCTGCCACGGCTCCTGGTTCAGATGGACTTTCTGCACTAAATAAAAGAGCTGAAGTTACGCTGGTCTCCAGTCTCATTCTTCATGAACACAACAGGGGGGCACCAAAATTTGTCAGTGCTTAGGGCACCAGTGAACCTGAATCTGCCACTGGCTAAGTCCAAAGGCCAAGTCCACAATGCTGCCAAGAAAATTGCATGGCATGTTGGGATTTCCAGGCATTACCCTTGCCTCAAGGATGTTTAACAGATATAATGATGTTTCAGAAACCAAGCAAGTAATAGAATGTGAGAAGATCACTTGCTTTACTTCTCTGAATGATTCAGTAACATGTCACCTTTTTATAGCTGGAGGGCCCACTCGATCTTTGAATGGCATGCTAAGGTTGCCTTTCAACAAGTGAACAAAGCAAGCAAGTAACTACATTTGCTCTATGATATGACATTTTAAGTAATTAATGGTTAATATTATTATCAGTAATACATTTATTTGCAAAATAAACAGGTTTTGTTTTAGCATTTAGCAAAACAATTCATATCAACTAAATTCAGCCTGTCTAAATTTAACAGCACTGTCTGTCAACATCTTCCTTGAAACCACTGCAAACAATGAAACTAGTGTTATTACATGTCTATCTACATCAGTTAGCAGGAATAGATTTTTTATGGTTAATATGATAATTGTCTACTTATATAATCCATTTTTCTCTCTCACATATTAAACTTTAAATTTGGCAGCCACTTCTATAGAGGCTCTGGAGATCCCAGGCCTCAAATTGTGTACACTTTTTGTAAATAATTGTAAACATTGCAATCCCAATACGATTGAAAGCAGTAATTGTTTATTCTATTTAATCTAATGTGGCTTACTCATTGCACAATTCACATTCATACCGAATTGAACAAACAGTGGTGTATTTCCATCTGTACAACCGACCATGTAGAACCCTGATTCTCATACTATGCTAAATCCTATTGTGTTCTGGTGAATTTTGGCCTGGCACATTGAATCATACTTGGTTTATGGCTTGGTATGTTTGCAGGCCCAACCCTGTATGCCTTACTCAACAAAGTGAATACAAATAGTGTTCTGTATAACTTGGACGGTTCCAAATGGTCTATTCTGATTGGCCAAAAAGGCCAATAGTGGATTGGTTCATTAGGAACCAATCCAAGGAGCTGCTCAAAGGCGGCAAAGTTAAAACAATGTCATTGGCTACAAGCTGGCAGGCAAGCCTCGATAAAAAGGGCTGCCACGGCTTGAGCCAATGTTCCGTTACTGTTGCTGTTAACTAATAAAGAGTTCTTTGTTGGAACCCGGTCTACCACGCGTCTTTTCCGGACGGAACACTGGTGATGAGGATGGGATGGTCCTAAAGCGGAGACCGAGCATGCAGCGAGAAAACAACCACGCTAGACAAAATGGCTGGTAGCAACGCACCACCTGCACCTTTTAACCCCAATGAAGAGGATTGGGAGTCTTATATCGATTGCTTCCTGATGTTTCTGGAGAGCAATGAAATGGAAGAAATTTCGGATCAGCGAAAGAGGGCTGTCTTCCTAACACATTGTGGGCCAGCCGTGTTCAAAATGGCAAAGGCATTGGCAAAGCCCAGAGACATGAAACAGATGACCTGGTCTGAGCTTAACTGAATGCTAAAGGCTCACTACGCACCGGTTGTCTCAAATCTTATTAAGAGACATGAGTTTTATAAAAGAGACCAGAGGGAAGACGAGACCATTGCGGATTTTGTGGCAGCTCTCCGCCATCTGGGAGGAGCCTGCGAGTTCCAGAATATTGATGAGGCCATGCGAGATCGTGTCATGTTAGGTCTAAAGGACTCTACTTTACAAAGCAAACTATTAAACAGACCTAACATAACTGTGGCAGAAGCAATCACGGAAGCCACCACCGCAGAAGCCACGAAGAAATCAATGGCCAAAATGAAACTGATGAGTGCCAATACTGACACGACGACCCTACCCAGAGGGAAGAAGCAAGCTGCCATAACCACACACCACGAAAACCTAGACGAGTCATCAGAAATGGAAGAAGATGACAATGAGGTCCATCGCCTGTACACGAACCAAAAAAGGCGTGAAAGAAGAAGAAATTGGCAGGAATGCGCTGGTTGCAGAGGAAACCACCCCCGAGCCGAGTATAGGTTCCTTGATGCCATCTGTCGGTCTTGCAAGAAGAGGGGACACATCAAAAGAGTCTGCCGCAATCGTAAGAACAGCAGTCCTAGCAGACACGGTAATTCCCCACCAAGAACTGACCTGAGGCAAGCCGATAGAAAATGGGAGCGCAGCAAGGGAACCAGCAACCGAGAAAAAAATCACCAAACTGTCACTATCGGAAGCGCACAGACAGAAAGCGGGAGAAAAGTCAAAATTGTAGTGACCATTGAAGGAAGCCCTTGTGAAATGGAGGTCGACTCAGGATCTTTACTATCAGTGGTGTCTTGGAACACAATCAGGCGGTTGGTTCCAAACATAAAACAAAAAGAACTCAAGAAAAAAAAATTAATTCTCAAAGACTACCAGGGAAATAGAATTCTCGTGGTAGGTCTAGAACACTTCAAAGTCACTTACAAACAACACGCCAAAGTCCTGCCACTGACTATAGTCGACCGAGACCATCCCAGCCTCCTGGGCATTGAACGGTTCACACCATTCGGTATCGGGATGACCGGAGTAAGCCGAATAGCCGCAAGCGATTGGGAAGAGACCCTGCTACACGAATTCCAGGATGTCTTCAACGGCATTCTCGGCAGGTACCAGGGGACCCCAATTTCCTTTAGCTTAGATCCCCAGATAGCACCAAGAAGGTTAAAAGCCAGACGAGTCCCCTTTGCATTAAAGCCCAAAATAGATGAGCAATTAAACAAATTAATTGCACAAGGGGTCATAGAAACAATTGACCATGCTAGGTGGGAGACACCAATAGTAACACCTGTAAAACCTGAAGGGTCTATGAGCATCTGCGGAGACTACAAGGCTACCCTGAACCATGCGCTGCAGCAAAGCGCATACCTTGTACCAGTCGTGCAGCACTTACTGCACTCACTTGGGGGAGGAAAAATTTTTGTGATTTGGCTCAGGCATATCAGCAGTATATCCAGTAGACCCAATAACGGCCAAGGCACAAACAATAGTAACACATAGAGGGGCATTCAAATGTAACAGGCTTCAATTCAGAGTAAGCGTTGCCCCAGGCGTTTTCCAAAGCCTCATGGAACACCTATTAAACGGAATAAAAGGGGTCATTCCATACTTTGATGACGTCCGAATTTCAGTGAAAAACACGACCCAATGAGAAGCAAGACTAAGAGAATCTTGCGAACAAAATTTAGCTAACAAAATTTAGAGAATCCGGCCTAAAAGTAAAAAAGGAAAAATGCTGCCTGGCTACTGACTGTGTCGAATTTTTAGGGTATTTAATTTATGAACAAGGTATTCACCCAACAGACAAAAAAGTCAAAGCAATTAAAGACTCACCCAGGCCTAGAAATAAAGTGGACTTACAGGCATTCTTGGGTCTGATCAACTTTTGTAACGTATTCCTCCCCCACAAAGCAACGATAGCAGAACCATTACACTGTTTGCTGGATAAAAAAAAACTGTCTGGACTTGGGGTCATAAAGAACAAAAAGCATTCCAAAGCATAAAAGACTTATTAACCTCAGACACCGTTCTTATTCAGTTTAGTAATACACTACCATTAACGGTCACTTGTGATGCCTCACCTTTTGGAGTTGGTGCCATCCTGAGCCACCAATTACCTGACGGGAGAGAGGCACCCATCGGCTTTTACTCGAAAACGCTCTCCAAAGCGGAACGCAACTATAGCCAGCTAGAGAGGGAGGCCCTGGCAATCGTCACCGGAGTTAAACGTTTTCACGAATACCTCTATGGGAGGACATTTTCCATAAACCATTAATGGGGATTTTGGCGGGGAACAAACTCACACCGAACATTCTATCCCCACGGATGACTAGGTGGTCAGAATTCCTGGCCACCTATTCATATACCTTGCTGCATCGACCTGGGAAACAAATCACCCATGCAGACACTTTAAGCTGAGCACCATCACCAACCATAGAGGACGACCCGGCTCCAACCACTGCCGCCCTACAAGTAGAGACCTACCCTGAACTTCTATTGTCTGCCAATGATGTCATCAGAGCCACGGCGAAAGACCCAGTGACTGCCCGCATTTTGACTTGGGTAGGTAAAGGCTGGCTGGAAAGCCAAAAGACTGAAGGTTTTAAACCTTTTCGGACCAGACAAACTGAACTGTCAATACAAAAGGGGTGTTTATTGTGGCGAGATCGGGTAGTAATTCCATCCAGACTGCAGGAAAAGGTGTTGGGTATGCTACATGAAGGCCACCCAGGCATAGTAAAAATGAAAAGCCTGGCCAGGAGCTATGTCTGGTGGCCTGGTATAGACAAGGATATTGAACGCTGGGTTGCAACATGCCATAAGTGTCAGAGAGCTAGACCCACACCACCGCAAGCACCCATACGGGACTGGGAGACCCCACGAGGCCCTTGGTCTCGAATTCATATTGATTTTGCAGGACCAACTAGGGGCAATATGTTCTTAATAGTCGTAGATGCATATTCAAATTGGTTGGAGGTTATAGTAATGTCATCCACAACAACTGACACTGTTATAAAACAGCTAAACAAATTGTTTGCAACTCATGGTTTACCTGATGTATTGGTATCCGACAATGGGACACAACTAGCGGCTATACAATTTGAACAGTACTTAGCATCCCTGGGTATACGCCATGCACTAACCGTGCCGGCCCACCCGGCGGTGAATGGTAGGGCTGAACGAATGATCAGGTTTACCAAAGAAGGCCTAGAAAAAATGGACCGTGGGAATGTCCAAGACAAGCTGAACCGCCTACTTACACTACAACACATCACTACCAGTAGTGCAACAAACAAGAGCCCGGCAGAATTGTTAATGGGGAGGAAACTCAGATCCCATTTAGATAGACTGCACCCAAATTACACTTGTGAGAAACCCCCCGACTCGTCCAGCCAATACCGCACTTTTGAAATCGGCGACCTAGTCTATGCAAAGAATTTTACCGGGGACCCTCTCTGGCTTCCAGCCACTATCACACAAATAACAGGCCCCTGGTCCTATGGACTAACCGTGGACGATGGAAGAGAATGGAAGCAGCACATAGACCAGCTTTGTTCCCGAAACATCGAGTGTAAAACGACTGTGCAACCTCAAATAATAAAAATTGATGAAAACAAAACCAAGGGGGGGGGGAGAAACACAAACAAATAAAAAAGGGTGTGAAAATGAACCACTGAAAATAAATCTAGAACATCTAACCAACCAAAAGAGCACTTACGTTTAGATGAAACCATCAGAGGTAGTCCGAGCGAAAGGGAAGCCCTCCTGGAAGGGGCCAGCCAGGCCAGCTCAACCAGCCCGGTTGAACCAGGAGGGAGTGGCAAAACCACCGGCCTGAGCAACTCAAGCGGTAGCAGCAATGCTGACTCACCCTTCCAGGTCATTCCATGGAGACGAGCTGGAGAGACAGTGATCCCGACCGAACCACTTGAAGTCCTGGGAGAGAATGAGCCGCGCTGGTCAACTAGGACCAGAAGAAGCCCCACCTACCTGCGCGACTACGTCACTCACGTAGGACTGAACTAAAGGGGGAGGGGTGTTCTGTATAACCTGGAAGGTTCCAAATGGTCTATTCTGATTGGCCAGAAAGGCCAGTAGTGGATTGGTTCATTAGGAACCAATCCAAGGAGCCGCTCAAAGGCGGCAAAGTTGAAACAATGTCATTGGCTACAAGCCGGCAGGTAAGCCTCGATAAAAAGGGCTGCCGCGGCTTGAGCCAATGTTCCATTATTGTTGCTGTTAACTAATAAAGAGTTATTTGTTGGAACCCGGTCTACTGCGCGTCTTTTCCGGATGGAACAAATAGAGTTAGCGATTGAACTAGGGACATTCTGTTCATTAAAATGATTTCTAAGAAAGTACTTGTGACTAGGCCTGGGGCTCCCATTGGAATCAGATATTTATGTAGTTGACTTGAGTTATGTAGTTGAGGCAATTTTTAACTCTCCCTTCATTTTGATTGTAATTTGGGTTTTAGGAAATGTATTACAATTACATTTTTAAAAAATGTATTTGCTGTTTTTATATTTTTATAAATGTTGTACAGCTGCGAGTGATCTTCAGTAAGATGGGTGGTTACATAAATTTGATAAATAAATAAAATAGATAAAAAATAAAATTATAATATTTGCAACACCCACATTTGAAGGTAGAATTTACAGCAATAGTATTTAGATATACCACTTCACAGTAGTTTACAGCCTTCTCTAATCAATTTACAGAGTCAGGATGATCGAAGATTATGGATAGTGATCCATAAATATTTAACCATAATACATTTGCTGATTTTGATGTATATCAAGGTTTGCTGTTCTTTTTGCTTCCTGTGATTAACATCACAACCCTTAAAATAATAGCTATTGTTAATCTTTCCATATGTATCATTACCTATCCTGTGCTATTGAATCTACACTTCCTGGACCCCATTACACATTTTGCAATTTTGCGTGGCGTTAAAGCAAGAATGCATTCCTGAGAATGGATACTATCATGCAGGTATTTTTTCTAAAAATCCTGGGGCTGTGACCACCAAAGCAATTCAAAATCAATGGATTTATTCCTTGTTAAAAACCATCACAGCTATCAGCATCGTGACTGAAGAAGCTATTGCTTCCCTAGACACTTTTTTTTTAAAGTCATTTTTTATTTATATATAAATATTTTGAATACAGTGTATTGTCTGTGCATTTCATGTTACAAAGGAAAAAAAACCAGATATACTACTACTACTACAATTACTACTAATAATAATGTATATAATAATTATAACCATGTTTATAATTATATTAACTTATTTATGATCATATTAATTACAGCAACAGCAATAGCACTTAGACATATACCGCTTTATAGTGCTTTACAGCCCTCTCTAAGCAGTTTCCTCCAATAATCTGGATCCTCATTTTACCTACCTTGGAAGGATGGAAGGCTGAGTCAACCTTGAGCCTGGTGGGATTTGAACTGTTAAATTGTAGGCATCTGGCTGCAGAAGTTGCTTGCAGTACTGCACTCTAAATCATTCTAATCACGCCCACAGAGGCTCCTTATACCAACATACTTATAATTATGGACAACATTTATATTTTACTTACATATAACAATGATCTTTCTTCATCTAATTTCTACCTCTTATCCCTAACCATTGATAAAACCTATTCCACATTGAATAGTACGACTTTATCTTTTATTTTCAATGTCAATCTATTCATCTCTTCACAGTCCAACATTTTCTGAATTTTATTTTCATTTGGTGGGATGCTCTCATTTTTCCAATATTGTGCAGATACAGTCCTTGTTGCTGTCAATACATGTGGTATTAAGTATATAGTCCCTTTATCATAACTTTCTGGTCCCCAGACATTTTTTTATTGATCAGTTCCTTTGAGAATTTCAGAATTTCAGTGCATTCCCAGCATTTCATGGCACGCTGTAATCCTCAGGCAAACTCTTTGCTTTTAAAATTAATTTATATTGGACTTATACATTATATTCAGATTTAGGTATAAAAATCCAAAACACATCACAGTCTTTGGGACTTAGAGCCTATGTGGTTGTAAATATGTGTATATTGCAGGTTGATTTTTTTTAACCTCAACTGTTTTTATAGAGGATTATATCCTATTTTTTATTTATGTTTTATGTCTAGTTAGCCATCTTAAGTTACTGCAGCAAAATGAGCGGCCCCTCAAATCAAATACATAAATAGCTCAAAAATATTGTAAGAAAAAACCAAGCAAGCCCCACATATTTGTGTACCCTAAATAGTAGCTGTTTCCATGACCCTCTCTTATTAACATTGATGGCTGATATGGGTTAGAGCAACCAACAACATGATATGCTCACAGTGCCATTAGGAGGAAGATAACCCAAAAGTCATATTTCTTATTAAACCTGGTAAAACCCTACATTACTGTAATTCCCTCCTCTCTATTCTCAGAATCGTATGGTTAAACATTGATTTTTTTAAAAAAAAATTGACTTAATGGGGATGTTGACTCACCCAGAAAGAAAAAGGCAGTTTCACTGTACAAGATCCAAATAATGAGTAGCCTGCGAGTGAAGCTATTTGCTCTAAAGTTTTGGGTTACACACATCATTATAATCTATTTCCTTCGGTTTGTATTTTTATGGATGTGGATAGGTTCTGCAGCAACAAACACAGGATTTTGAACCACTGTGGGCATTTGTAGTAGAAAAGAAATAATGAGCAGAAATGCCTATTTTTCCTTCTTTTCGTCCCGATTGTGATCCCTGTTTGTTTTGTCATTTGATTTAGTAAGTGAGTCATCAAGCCTTTTCATTATCATCCATTTTGTTTATAGATATTTTGAAAGATCTTAATATACTATTCCATAATACATAATTAGTCATCATTTCCCACTTCTTGCCTCATGGGCTTTCCAGAAAACGTTTTTTTTTAGATGGAAGAAATGACCAGAGTTGTTGCATGATGTGTTTTGAGTGATAGTGCTAAGAATTTTCTCCTGGAAGCTCAGAGCCAGAACTGCTAAGCAATATTTGGGAAAGGAAAAATTCCCAACAAAAAAGGCTGAGTAGAGAAAATATGAAGTGTTCTCTCTCTTCCTCTCTCTCACACACACTCAAACTCATAGTGTTGGGCTCCGAGTTCACTATGGAGCCTGTCAGCTCCAAACGCGTTTCGCAGCAAGTCAGCTGGCAGTGGAGAATATCACCTTAGCTCTGCTGACACTTGTGTGCTAGCCGATGGTGTTGAAGGTTGCTTTAGAATGACTCAGCAGAGTTGTGAGCTGCAGGATGTATTCTGAAGCAACTGCGGGCTGCAGGTTAGGCGTGGCCAGAACTAGAACTGAGTATAGGCCTGGGTGTGGTGTGGTATGTCTCATGATAATGATAATAAAAGGAAAGAGGGCAAACTCAAACCCAGTGCTAACCTTGCCTGGCTTTTAGCATTCTTGCCTGATTAGAGTATTTGTTGTTTGCTGATATATTGAATAAACCATCATTGTCCTAAAGAGGAGCTGGAATTTGGATTCATTTCAAGACAAATCTTCAAGACTTAAAGACTGGCTGAGACATAGTTTACTCCCCAATAAATGCCACCCCAATAAAGCAGCTTTGTTTATTAGGCCAACCATGGATTAGGAGTCCAATATTATTAATGAATGTTTGAAAAAAAAATAAGAAGGCTACAAGCATGCATGAAAGTGAGTTAATCTCTATGACTGCAGTTTCATGTTTGGGCTCTTAAGTCTGCAAAGGAGAGAGATGTGATTAACCACAACAGAGCAGACTTACAAATAGCTACAAAGTCAAGACTAAAAATAATTGACTTGCTTGATTATTGGTAAACCTATTTTTGTTGGTGGCGTTGGTTTCTTGTACCAGCTACTAGTTCTTTGCTAGATATAGAACAGAATCATAAATGTATAGTTCTCTTTGATATAAGATTTAACCCATAAAAAGAAAAAAAAATCTCCTTTTCTAGCTTCCTAGATGAAGCAAAATGTTGATCTTACTACAGGATACACTTATACACATGTACTTGCACATACATACACACACACCTGTGTTGCCCAGCACTTCCATCCTCCCTTCCATTAACGAGAAACAACAATTTATCTGCATCCATTTTTTTTGGGGGGGGAGCATGCAAAGGAGTCCATTTAGTGCCACTGAGGCTAAGTGGTTTCAGTAATGAGGGCACCTGTTCTCTAAAAAAAGAAATCCAGCTCAATTTGGCAGGGGCAGCAAGTAAGCAGTTACAAATGGTTTTTATCAAAAGCCAAAGAAGCTTTGTTTATCAATTGCTGTACACTGTCCGAAGTTTTCACAATGAGAGTACACAAGAAAAGACCATTATTATACTAGCATAAATGAGGTTATTCAGCTTGGCTATTCAAAAAACTGTTGAATCTTTATGACAGAAGAAACTAGATATGATCATGAAATATGGACATATTGAACTTGATTTGCAGATTGAGGAAGTTTCTTAGGAAAGAAAAGCTGACTGCCAATTTAAATAATGAATAAAACCAACTCTTCCTCCACTAGTGTATGCCTCTTATTGGGGCTCTTGGATAGATTGGTCACAACAGGGAGAGTGGGAGTCAACAGGATATCCTAAGCTTTTCTAAACTTAATTATTATGATTTTTTGGCTTCCCAAAGACTCACTCCTATAACTCCAGCTAATTTCATTGTTTCTTTTTGTTGTCTCTTCTTCCTCATGTCATATTTTCAATGTACTTTACCCATTGGCAACATCAATATAGAACTGAGAGTTAATTAGATTTAGAGCATAAGCCCAATGTCCCACTTAGTTCTGTGACTAAGAGGACCTCAAAGTAGCTTACTATATAGATGAGGAGAGAGCAATGCTTAATTTTATGGAACAGGAGAACTAATTTACAAAATCGGGTATGCCTTTCCATCCTCCACTTTTCGGATGAAGATCAAGGCAGAATGGAGGAAAAAATCTACTGGGAGAATTTTGAAAAACTCTAAAATCTGCTTATTCTCACAGAAATCATCATGGGAGATGACACTTGTCAATATACTCATACGGCATTTTCTCCTATGTTCAATTGCCAGCAAATATCACATTCAGATAAGTACCATGTCCTTTACATATATGTCCGCACTTTGAGAATGAAGGCACATAAAATAAATAATGAAGTAATATTTCAAGTATTTCATTTACATCTGTCTTTTGATGTAAAAAATAACAGTGAATTGATCAGATTACTTTTAATTAAGCAATTACTTGTTTGATTAGAAGTCCATAGTGTTGCCTGTTAATAGAATAGCACTTTTGAAGATGAGTCTTCCCTGATGGCCTTTTATGCCCTTCAAATATATTGCAACAGGCATCAATTTAGGCTATGTCCCTCTTGCACATAACTATAGAACAATCATGCAGTGACTTGACAACTTCTTTTTAAGGCCATGTTTTCACAATGTGTATCCATCTCGTACTCAGCCTATAGGTGAGGCTGATTTACATTCTCCATAGCTTCTCCTTAGATATTATTGAAGTAGCATTTCCCCCTTTTTCTGACATCACTCAAGGTCACCCACAAAAAGTATAAATTTAATGTAGCTTTTTCTCGTGCTACTATATCTGCAAGAACAGATATAGTATAGCTGCAACACATCTCTAAAATCTCTAGTTATATTTTGTCTCTGCCCTCAGTTCTTGACTAAGATAATTAATAGTGCCAGGAACTCTGAGAGAAACAGCACAAACTTTGTGGTTGGGGATTGCCTTTAACCGTTTGGGGAAGTGAATGATGCCCAGATATACCCAGATGGGTATATCTAGGACTTCCTCTTTTGGGGGAAGTTGGTGATGGTGGGGATTTGAGTGGTTTTCTTTCTTTTTAAATGATAAACCTGTTTTCAAAGTTTCACAACTTTTTGCAGGTTTTCCCAAATGGTGAAAAAAATTGCATTGATTGTTAGCTGTTGTAATAGTGGGCTCTTTGGGAGCCACATGAAAGCCTGTCCACTTTTAGTGGTGAGGATACCACATTGTCTGCTCCCAAACATTGCTAGGAAAGAAACTTTGTAAGTGAACTCCATTGACTGATTCTGACTTGAGCTGAATACCTTATCTTTAGAGTCCTTGACATCTAGGTAAGCTAAGACTTATAGGTTCATGGAGTGAATCAAAAGCGAAATCTGCTTCAGTAGTATGGAATTATATAAAATAGATGTCCATCAGTGTGGAGAAGGATAACTTCTTATAAATAAATATAATTCTTGAAAGCAAAGGAACAATAATGTAATTTGAGGTGTATGGAATGTTTCAGAAATTGAATTACAATCTTATCTAAATCATTTGGAAGTATAGCCAGTAGGGCTAGTTTCCTCTTGGGCCCCTCAGGACTCCCTCTCCTGGAGTAAGTGAGACTAACAATGTTATCCCCCCTTCTGTTTTTTGAGGAGTTGGGGTAGTTTAAAAAGCAAAGCCATATAGAAAAGTAAGGCACCCATTTTATCCTTTATTCTTTCTGAATGGGCACTGGTTTCCCCCACTTGATAAAGTCACCACCACATCATCTAGGGAAGCCTTTGAGTCAATGGAAGTTGACTTATTTCCTAAACGAAGAAAAAGGCACAAGTGGAGCAAGGATGCCCCTTCCCAAAGGATTCCTCTCTCTCTCTCTCTCTCTCTCTCTCTCTCTCTCTCTCTCTCTCTCTCTCTCTCTCTCTCTCTCTCTCTTTCTCTTTCTCTCTCTCTCTCTCTCTCCCCCTGTGCTAGTTGTTACAGGGTTGTGTGAGTGGCAGGCCCAGCTGAGGTGGCTGCTGCTTGTTGGGCCTCATCGGATGCTCCAGGCAGATGTTTTAATCTACCGTTTGAAGAATTACTTCTGCACAGTTCTTCTGTTCAAACATCTGTTTCTGTTTAGACAGAGCCATTTCAAACTGCACCGGCCATGCCACACACTGGGAATTGTTTAAACGGCAGCCCAATGTTGCTTACATTACTCCATTATGGCAAGAGAAGGATTTACTGCAGCAGTGCTTGTTGTAGCTTTAAGCTCTGTGAAACAGATCATTCATGAAAAAGGGTGGTTTAACTTCCTTAAATGCTTCCTTTAAGAAAAGATAAAAAGCTGTTGATGATCCAGTTCTAGAAAGGCATCTCTAATAAAGAGATTATTAACCAACAGTTGGTTGTAATATACTACTAATGTTTACTTCACTCATAATTTTGCTTTTCCTAACTCCTTTATTAATTTTCCTTTTTTTCCCCAGTAAGGTGACATTTTAACAATCTTAACAGGAATTAGAATGATAAAAGTCTTCTGCTGAAAATTCAAAATGCTTGCTTTTTTCACCAACTTTACCGTGAAAAATCTAAGAACATTCAGGGTAGTTAGCTAATCAATATGTGCTATGTTCTTGAGCATAAGACTCAATAAATTCAGAGAATAAGCTATGCAGAAGAAATGTAATGACAAAAACAAGACTTTCTCCTTGTAGAACCACTTGGTATTCTTCAATAGATAGATAAGACTTGGATCCAAATTGAGTGTACTAATATTTGAAATCATTCAAACCATCTTTTAAAAAAGGTATTCCGTGTAAAATAAAACAAAAACAGGCCTGACAGCACAATACCATCATTTTACATTCATTTTCTTTTTTCTGCAACCAACAGACACTAATCTTAATGTAGGAGTTGCAAGTTTAAAAGAAAAAGATTAGAGGATTTCCATCTCAACATTAAATGTGAGATCTCATTTAAAGAAGGGTAGGAGCAGCCATGATAAGTATATGTTCTGTATATTCAGTTTTTAGTTCTTCCCTGAAAAAGAAAATTCAGGCAGTCCTAGAGTTACAACCATTTGTTCAGTGACCATTCAAAGTTACAATGGCAATGAAAAAAGTGACTTATGGCCATTTTTCACACTTATGACCGTTATAGCATCTTCATGGTCAGGTAATCAAAATTTGGAAGATTGGAAACTGGAATGTATTTAATGACGGTTGCACTGTCTTGTGGTCACGTGAAGTGTTAATACCACTTTATAATGCCTTAGTAAGCCCACACTTAGAATACTGCATCCAGTTTTGGTCGCCACAATGTAAAAAAGATGTTGAGACTCTAGAAAGAGAAGAGCAACAAAGATAATTAGGGGACTTCTACATGTATGGGTGCGTAAATTAATTTATCAATGTGAGAGATATCCCCCATGTCGTATTAAAGCATGTGCATAGAGGGAAGATAGCAATAGCAGACTTATATACCGCTTTATAGTGCTTTACAGCCCTCTCTAAGTGGTTTAGAGTCAGCATATTTCACCCAGCAATCTGGGTCCTCACTTTACCCACCTCAGAAGGATGGATAGCTGAGTCAACCTTGAGCCTGGTGAGGTTTGAACTGCCAAATTGTAGTCAGCTGGCTGCAGAAGTAGCTTGCAGTACTGCACTCTAACCACTGCATCACAGAGGCTCCTATTATTATTATTATTATTATTATTATTATTATTATTATTATTATTATTATCCTTAAGATGCTGCATACAACACATGTAATAGGATGTAGTTGCTTGGTATTTTTGCAATATCTTTATTTACATCAACACTTTAAAGGAATATGTTGCAGTGGATCAGTTTTATCCCCCAAAATCTAATTATTACATCGTGAACTTTATTCTATTCTGTTCTATTCTAATCTACTCGACTTGACTCTATTCTATTATTCTATTGCAAACTCCACCAATTCATATTTAAACCTTAACATAATCTTTTTAGCTTTTGGGAGAATGGGGGGAAGCAGTTACTTTCCATCATTGCTTTTTCTGAGGAAAAGACAACAGCATGCATCTAATCAAAAATGCTCCATTGTTACATATGTTTATTAAATTGTTACATTTGTTAGGGAAATACTTGGCACTGTTTGTCTGAGATCTAAATATTTTAAGTGACTTTTGGTAACGAAGCTTGTAATGTGTACTGAACTATCCAGCTTAAGAAGACAAACGGATGCAAATTGTCCAAACAATTTTCAGTTGATTTGATTGCTATTATTAATATCCTGCCCTCCTGTTCTCTCCTTTTGTAAATGTTCATGGCTAAAACAGACTGCAGTGATACTGTACCTGAAGGTGTTGAACTGAGTTTCCCAACCTATGAAGCTGATCTGACTTGAGATGAACTTCAAAAAATAAAATATCTTGGGAAATAGCTTACAATGGTAATGGGGGTAGATGAAATTATATAACTGCACAAAGCACAGGTGCAAAACCATCTATTTGAATGCTATTCTGCATAAAGAGAAAAAAAGAATGTGTAAGCAAGAGAAAGAAAGAAACAGCAACAACAAAAAGCAAAGCAAAGCACCAGGGTCTTTCTCCTGGAATTTGTAGAAAACTACTTGTAGTTTGAAGTAGCTCAGAATACAATCTAAAACTTCTGCTTGCCTGTACATAATCTATAGGTTTTCATAGAGAAACATCATCAGAAAGGAAGTGTTTGAAGATGGGATGAAAATTGCTGACCCATAATAATAGATCAATTCATAATTATAATTATAAAAGAACAAGGGAATCAACAAAGTAATTTTTTATCCTCCTAGCTCCTTCTTGCTAACTTTCCCCATTAGGTTCCCCATTTACCTCTACTATTGTGGGGGATGATACTGTTCTGTTTTACCAATGTAACTCCCTTATTTCCTTACTAAAATTACCTTCTCTTTCTCAAGAAGGAACCTTCAAAGTGGTGTTGTTTTTTTTTGTCAACAGCAGTTTGAACAATTGAGAGAAAATTGACATGGTGACATATATGACAATTTCTTAAAATAAAATTTTAACCTATTACCTTTTTGCTCAGGTTGTAATAAGAGGATGACATTTCATTAGAATCCAGCTATCTAAATTCATGGATATTCTGCCATAGATTTTTGGATTTTAGAAATAGAATGGGGATGGAAGAGTGACACACATAGCAAGTTGCATGTGTGAAGGATCATCAATCTTATGTTTGACTGAGTCTTTAAACCCCAAATGGATGCTGTGAAGATTCCTACTGACACACCAATGTAAATGAATGTCAAATTTGCAATCTTCAAAGTGACTTTATGGAGTGTAAGTGTGGGAATGACCATGGAGACTTTCCCAGACAGATCAAATGTCTTAGGCTTTGGGCGTTCCTGTGACTTCCTACTTCAGCAAGCCGGAAGGACCTCTCCAAACCTGGAGCCTTCCTTGCATACTCTTAGCCAAATGATTTTTGTCAGCTGCCCTGCTTTCATTCATAATGTCCTCATGATCTCGCTGCAGGCATTCCATTTAACACCTGTCAGCTCAAAAATTCAGCCACCAGGAATGGTTGCAACACACAGGACTCTCTGGCCAGGACTGGGGAATTATATTTGGGGCATTCTTTAAAATAAGAGATAACCTGACAGCTGTCTTTGTTTTCATTTCACCACAGGAGCTTACTGAACAATCTTTATAACATAATCCACATGCAGCAAATAAATTAGCAAGACTTTGTGCATAAAGATATCTCCGAGAAGCAGTAAATGTCAGCTCTCAGGCTCACACAATATCTGTGAACACATGTATATACTTTCTTGCTGATAGCCTAATCCTAAACCCATGTATTTAATAGGAAACGAATTTAATAGGAAATTCTGCTCAGTTTCTGAGGGAGAAAAAGAATCAGTTTGAGCTGTCAGTTGTTTATTTCAGGGCAATTCTGCAAAACAGGCGTAGTTTCTAGAAGAAAGTTTCCAGGATTATTATTCACATTCTCTGCTTTGGCTCAAAAATAACTTCTCCTTTACAAACAGATTTTATATGCACAATCAGAGATACATACTGTGTATATTAATTGCAATGGGTTTTTACTTTTTTTAATAGAATACAAGTAGCCTTCACTTGGGCAAAAAGCACAGAATAATTTATGGGGCCTGTTTGTCACTTTTTCTGGAAGATTTTTTAAATAGAAGGAGTCATCGCTAAAGATAAAAAGGGAGAGAGGAATGAGAGAGAAAGGGAAGGTCTCACTAATTCCTTAGCATCAATTTTCCAAGTTAAAACAATTCTCATTTGACATCACCAAGTGGCAAACTTAAGGAAGCAATGGGTCATGAGAAAGGTCCCATTAGATCAGTGGGAGTACACACAAAACAAATGCAGCCATATGAATTCCCCATTTGAATATTGCCCTGGGGAATATATAGACAAAACTTCAATGTAGCTGACAGAAGAAGGCATGGGGTCTCAAGAAAGTAGTTTTTTGATGAAGATGATCATGATGATGATTAAAAAAAACCTTATCCATCAAACTCTGGGTTTTCAAAGCACCATGATGAAAACTGAAAAAGAAACTTGTGTTCCACTCCCTTTAACTGCTGTCCCATTAAGCGTCACCACTTTGCCGATGCTATGATTTCAATTCCAGACCATTTAAGTCCATGAGGAAAGAGAGTGGGGGGAGACATCCAGGAAACACCATGATGAGCTGAAATCCTGCAGGTGGCAGGAATGTGTTTATGAGATGAACTGCTGTAAGATACTGGATCAGCAAAATGGCTCTAGAGAAGGAGAGATCATTGAGCCAATCTACACTATGTGACTCTGGACAGCATTTGTGATTAGGCTGCAGGAACTGATGCTTTGTGGTTGGCTTTCGTGATGAGTGGCTGGGAGTTCGAGGATTACATCAAATTCACACCCTTTACAGGCATAAAAGCCCGACCAAGCTTCATTTATTAATCATATTTTGGATTTTTTTTTTTTACTGTGCTGTGAAAATTAAGACCCTTCAGATTGGCAAGGTTTCACTGAATTCATTGGATGAATTGTTTTCTGCTTGGATAAAAATGGTTTGGATGTGATTTTTAGAAGCTTGGAATTTTTTTTAATTACACAGCAAAAAGGTGCTTATAATATGGATTTGGGAAAGTTAACAAAGGATTAAAGGGTACAGTTAAATTTGTAATTATAGTTTTGACTTAATTAGTAATAGGAATTGGGATCTACTTTGAAAGTTCATTGCTCAAAAATAAGAGAGGAAGAGATTCATTGTTCTTCAACTTCTTATGGACCAAAAGTATGAAGACCTGGATAGAGCTTTGGTCTGATCCACAGCCAAACTGCATTGCTGAAGCCACCCATTGCAATGAGTATCCTGCATTGTGGTTTATTTGCTTTTAGTATAGTGAAACTTTCATCATGGCTTATAAAAACTGGCTTTGTAGCTTAGTATGTTGTGCAAACCAAGCCAGCTGAGGTTTAGTGAAGAAAATATGATTTACATAGAGTGTCGGCAAAAGTAAAGTCCTACACTTAGGCAAGAAAAACCAAAAGTACATGGACAGACTGGGTGAAACCAGGCTCAATAGCAGTAACTTTGAGAGGGATCTTGGAGTCTTAGTGGACAACCAGCTAAATATGAGCCAGCAGTGTGCAGCAGCAGCCAAAAAAGCTAATGCAATCCTAAATTGCATTAACAGAGGGTTACAATCGAGATCAAGTGAGGTACTAATACCACTCTATAAAGCCTTAGTAAGACCACACCGAGAGTACTGCATCCAGTTTTGCTCACCACATTACAAAAAAGATGTTGAGACTCTAGAAAAAGTTCAGAGAAGAGCAACCAGGATGATTAGGGGACTGATACTAAAACATATGAAGAACGGTTATAGGAATTGGGCTTGGCTAGTCTAATAAAGAGAAGGACCAGAGGAGACATGATCGTGGTCTTCCAATATTTGAGGGGCTGCCACAGGGAGGAAGGGGTCAAGCTATTTTCTAAAGCACCTGTGGGGCTGATAAGGAATAATGGATGGAAACTGAACAAGGAGAGATTTAACCTGGAAACAAGGAGAAACTTTCTAACAGTGAGAACAATCAACCAATGGAACAACTTGCCCTCAGAAGTTGTGGGAGCGCCATCACTTGAGACTTTCAAGAAGAGATTGGACTCCCATTTGTCAGAAATCGTGTATATAAGGTCCCTTCCAACTCTGATTATCTATTATCTGTTATCTGTTATCCACATTGACTTCCATGTTCATTAATTTATGGACATTGGGATACCTCAGGGGTGTCAAACTGGTGGCCCACAGGCCGGATGCATCACATGCAAGCCATGCTCACCCCAGCTCCACAAAGGGGAAAATGTTGTGATACGTCATGAGATGGCAATGTGATGCCATAAGTTTGACACCCATGGGCTATATTGTCATTGGCTCTCATTATCTCTGGGACAAATATTATTTGGTATATACTTATCTAATGCCAATGTCATTGATTCTTATTTGCATTCGACAAGTATTTGTGTGTTTGTTTGTAGCCTGCTTTTACTATGTTTACAGGGAACTCAACATATCCAGCACAACTTCCTCCTCCTAATTTCCCCATGACAACAAACCTGTGAAGTGAATTGGGCTGAGAGAGAGAGGGACTGGCCCAGAGTTACTCAGCTGGGTAAGGCAGGACCTAAATCCATGATCTCCCACTTTCTAGCCGAGTGCCTGGTGCATACAGATTTGTAACTGTGTATTATGCTGACGTCATATTATGCTTTTTTGGTTATACTTCTTTTGCTTTTTAACAGACTACTTTTTATGTACAAATCTCCTTCATTCTTATCCTTGTGTCTTGCTGATTCTCTGATTAATGAAAAAACAATGAAATATAAGTTTGAAAAAATATATCTGGGACAGGACAGGCTCTCTGGGCTTTAGATTATGATAATCTGCAGCTATAATTTGTGACTAAAATGGCTAGACATCATAGGAAATGAAGTTTGACACATCTGGAAGGCACCAGGTTGGGGGAAGCATTTCTAAGAGTAGAATTTTGATCTTTTGCTTATTCCTCAGTTCTACCATTCTATAAAAAGACATTTTTTCTTCCCAGTTTATCATAGGGTTAGTGCACACTGAGCCAGAGCAAAACCCTGGCAGAGTTCATCTGGGGCATATTTATTTAGGGCCTCAATTTACCTTGCTTTACTATTACACCAGAAGTGGTATTCAGCAGGTTCTGACCAGTTCAGGAGAACCAGTAGGGGATATTTTGAGTAGTTCAGAGAACTGGCAAATGCTACCTCTGACTGGCCCTCCCTCCATCTATTCTCTGCCTACCGAGTCCCAGCTGATTGGCTGGGTCTTCTTTTGTTGCCCTTCACAGGAGAATGGAGCTGGAAAGCAGGTTAGTGGGGTGGGGACGGAATGGGATTTTGCAGTAACTTTCCCCTAGGAGTGGGGTGGGACGAGAGATTTTACAGTATCCTTCCCCTGCCCTCCCACCAAGCCATGCCCACTAAGCCCACAGAACCAGGAGAAAAAAAAATTGAATCCCACACTGTACTACACCCTGTGTCTGCTTTCCCAGTGTCAGTTGGCAGCCCTATAAATGCACCAGAACCTGGAGTCCTTGTGCTGATGTCTTGGTGGATCCAGGTATGGATAGCCAGCCAAGGCTCCTTACTCACCCTGAACTGCAGGCCATGGCTGTCGAGAAGAAAGCAACCCTCCACTGAGTAACTATAGAAACTCTTGCTATAATTACAGAGGCAAGGCAGGGCGGTACAAAAATAGATGGCAAACCGCACTGAAGGGAACTTGATAATAAGCATCCAAGAATGGGATTTGAGGGAGGAACACACCACAAGCAGACAGCAAGAGGTGATAATCTCCTGCCTCCTTGGTAAGTGGGATGTTTGTTGAAAACTACTGGCAGCTGTGGTTTTACTGGGTCCACCACAGAAGAGAAAAATCACTGTGCTTAAATGGTCTCATTCGTTCCTCTTATTATTGTACTATTCTTGCAGAAGAGCAAGATTGGGAGGAGAGAGAAAAAGAAAAGGAAGGAGAAGGTGTCCAAACACCTCTGGGAAACACTATATTTAAGAAGGCAACTTTTGTCTGTCCGTTTACTTTAATTCCTCTGTTTATCCTTACTTTTTCACAGATATTTTGCTGGTGAAGCCTCATCTCTACCCTTTTTCCCTTTTCCCCAGTGATGGTTTCTTCAGCCACTGTACATGCTTCATTTCTTCCCCTCTCCGTTTTTAATTCTAATTCTGCTTGCTGTGGCAACTGATTCATTCTTTTCTCTCTGTTGCTCCTATTCTCCTTGGTTCTATTTATCAGTACCTTTCAATGCTTTTTTTTTAAAAAAAGAACTGAAGTATATTAGAAACATTTTCCTATAAAGACTCATTGCAATTCCTTTCAAACAGATACCCAAAAGAATGCATCTTTTGAAGGACAAATCTGGAAGAGGTTGGGCCTCAAGTTGGAGTAAAGAAAAGGAAAACTTTTCCAAACACACATCAGCAAGCCTCTACCTGCATCTCAGCCTCAATTGTATAGCTTAAGATATACATTCTGGAACTGGTTCTTCCCTAACAGATGCTGCGTGCAGGTAGCAAAAGGTGCATTGATGGGCATCTGGGAGGTGGCTTAAAATGGCAGTCTGTGTGCCAGCAAGTGGATGGTCAATTGGTTCTTCTGGTTTTCTATTGGACCATTGCCTTCACTCTGGTTCCAGGCCTTTTTGCCTGCTTTTCAGTCATTGCAAGGGATACTGGAACTCTGGCTTTCATAGCTATTCTCCTTTCTTAATGGGGGAAGTCATCTCTGCAAGAGCAAAGCCTTAAATCCAGAGGTGGTATTCAGCAGGTTCTGATCAGTTCTGGAGAACCGGTAGCGGAAATTTTGAGTAGTTCAGAGAACAGGCAAATACCATCTCTGACTGGAAGTTTACAGTATCCTTCCCCTGTCACATCCACCAAGCCATGCCCACAGAACTGATAGTAAAAAAATTTGAATCCCACCACTACTTAAATCTGATCAGGTTCTTCCTGGCTTAATGCAAATATCCAGCATGTTGTAGACCAGGCTAAGAAACCAATGCCCCAATAAAATGACTTATTAGAACATCTGTAGTAAGAGGATCTTGCAAGTCTGAATGTGCTTCCCTTGTTTTATTTCATGTGAATTAGACAGGGCCCACTTTCTCAAGCCCTTTTCTTGGAATGGGTTGAAGCCTCACTTGTTTGATAGTTGCCTTAGTGATGAATCTTCCTACTGTCCTTCAAGGCCATTCCCTATGCTCTCTACAGCCAGTATAGATAGTCCTCAACGTACAACCACAATTGAACTCAAAGTTTCTGTTGCTAAATAAGATAGTTGTTAAGTGAGTTGTTTTGCCCCATTTTATGACCTTTCTTGCCATAGTTGTTAAGTGAAACTCTGCAGCTGTAGGTTAATAACACTGTTGTTAAGTGGATCTGGCTTCCCCATTGATTTTGCTTGTCAGAAGGTTGCAAAGGGGGATGACATGACCCTGGGACACTGCAACCATCATAAATATGAGGCAGTTGCCAATGCCTGAAGTTTGATCCTGCGATCATGGGGATATTACAATGGTCAAAAGTGTGAACATTGGTCATGTCACTTTTTTCCGTGCAGTATAAAAACATCAAACAATCACAAAATGAACTGTTGTAAGTCAAGGAGTACCTATAATTAGTTTGGAAGGAAAATTTGAAAGAACTTGGCCATTGAATTTTGTTGCTTTGTTGAGGGGGAACTTCATTCCCAGTTGATGCTTTTTCCAGGTTAAAGACTTCCTACTTCCAGACCAGTGGTGGAATTCAAACCTTTTTACTACTGGTTCTGTGGGCGTGGCTTGGAGGACGTGGCCAGGTGGCCATGGCCATGTGACTGGGTGGACGTGGCTTTTTTTTTTTTTTTACTTTTTTGCAGCCACCCCCCCTCCCAATTTTTTGGGCTCTCTGGGCCTCAGGCAAGCCTCCTGGGGGGGGGGATGTTTTGCTTCCAGAAGACTCTCCTGGGGTTCAGGAAAAAACAACGGAGTCTGGAGTGGGCGCGCAGCACCCCCCCTCACTCCATTTTGGGGCCTTCTGGGCCTCAGGGGAGCCTCCTGGGAGGGGCATTTTTTGCTCCCAGAAGGCTCCCCTGTGGCTCAGGAAGGCAAAAAATGGAAAAGGGGGGTTCGCACCAAACAGATGTGAACCAGCTAAAAGCCACCACTGTTCCTGACCTCACATAATGTTCTAAGCAGTGGTAGGATTCAAAAAATTGTACTACTAGTTCTGTTGGCATGGCTTGTGGGTGTGGCATGGTTTGGTGAGTGTGGCTTGGTGGGCGTGATGTGGTGGGCATGGTAGGGGAAGGATACTGCAAAATCTCCATTCTCTTCTCACCCCACTAGTCTGCTTTCCAGCTCTGTTCTCCTGTGCAGGGCAACAAAAGAAGCCCCAGCCAATCAGCTGGGACTTAGGAGGCAGAATAGATGGGGGTGGGGACAGTTAGAAGTGGTATTCTGAATTACTCAAAATTTCTGCTACCGGTTCTCCGAACTACTCAAAATTTCCACTGCCGGTTCTCCAGAACTGGTCAGAACCTGCTGAATATCACCCTCTGGTTCTCAGGGTAGTTTGCACCTCCCATGCTGGCTGCCATGGCAAGATCCATTTTTCAGATCTTCAACAAACCTTGTTCAAGGACAAACCTATCTGACCACTACATCAGGGGTCTCCAATCTTGACAACTTTAAGACTTGTGGACTTCAACTTCCAGAATTCCTCAGCCAGCAAACCTGGCTGGAGAATTCTGGGAGTTGAAGTCTACAAGTCTTAATGTTGCCAAGGTCAGAGACCCCTGCACTAGATGACAGTCAAGACAGTAAAAGAAAAAGAAAAAGAAAAAGAAAGAAAGCCTCTAACTCTTTGCTGCTACCTGGTGGTCAAACAATCATCCTATACCTACAAGCAGTTTGAAGTCGATCAATGGAGTGCATCTCCATCGCCAGTGCATGGTCAGGGGGACACAATGGTGAACGAGATTTAGGATAGCATTATTCAGTGCTGGGGTCAGGATGGGAGAACTTACCAGATGTGTGAGTGTGGTGTGGAATTCAGTTTTCTCAGTAGTAATGCCAAAGTGTCTTCTTCCTGGGTGTCTTTTACATTTCCAGTCTGGCTTAAACTTTGAGATTTTCTAGTGGTTTTTTTATTCAAGTGATATCCAGATCTAACTCTGCTTAGTTTGTCCAGATCAGCCATGGGCTGTTAGCTGTTGCCACTTGTTATGACTTTTCTCCTATTTACTTTATTTCAGAGCTTCTGATTAAATCAATCAATTACAGAATCCCATTAACGAAGGAACCTCTATGATTTCTCTTCTAAGGCAATTTGTGGAGAAGCAATTGAAAAGAAGTTAAACCGAAAGAAAAACAGATGGGATATTAGGAAGGATGAGTCGAGGGCTGAAGGAAGGGTTGAGTAACTACCTGCTTTTGTAAATTTGCCTTTAGCTGTCCTTTCCATTTTAATGCCCCCACTCCAAATGCAAGCATTTAAATATAAATGGAGGTGCATATTTTTGCCAGGATAACTATAATTTTCTGCTTAGTGCCTCAATTTTCAAGATGAAAATCCCTTTTCAATGTTCTAATACGATATTTGTCTTTAATTGCTTAATAACTGCATAATTTAGGCCTTTTCAGTAAATTCAAAACCTTTTTATATTCTTCTGCATTTTAGTCTTCCTTGCATCTCTTTTTGAATGAGTCTGTTTTCTCTTTCATAACCATCCTATTGTCAGAATGGAAGTCCACCACAATCAACTATACATGTGCATTTTCCCTCTTTGCATTATTTTTTTATTGATTTGTGCTAGATTTATAATCTGCTTTTCTTTTAGGAGTACCATAAGGCACACCTAGCACTCTCCTCTGATTTTTTTCACAAAACTCAATGATGAGGATGGGCTGCAGGAGAGTGACTAGTTCAAGTTCATCCAGTTATCTTCCATGGTTGAAGGTGGAGTTAAACATCTGCATCCCTCTTATGATTTAAGATCTTCATAAATGCTTCAACACTAACTTATAGATTGAGGCAGCAGCTTGATGGCTCATTAATCACCCGCAAAATGAATTTTCTTTCCTCCTGCATTTGGCTCTTGTCATGTGGTAGGCTGGTTAAATCAAATGTTAAATCAAATGTTTAATCTGGTTACAGAGTGGCATAAAGGATGTGATATATTAATAAGGAAGAAACTTAAAAATATTGATGAATATGTGTAAGAGCCATATACAATTTTAAATTAGCAACCTAAAATATCTACATCTATCTTATGATAACATTCTCTGTAACCTTCTCTTCGGGAGAATAACAGGAATAAGATCCTGTACGATTTCCAAATCCAGCTGGATAGGCAAGCAACCAAACAACGTGATGGTTGACAAAGACTAACAGCAGTGGTGATAGATGTAGCAATGCCAAATGACAGCAACATCAGGAAGAAAGAGAATGAGAAGATGGAGAAGAAGCAGAAGGAGAAACTAGAGAGAACATGGAAAGCAAAGCCTAAAGTGGCCTCAGTGGTGGGCAAGAGCACTTGAGGCTCGTGACTTAGTGGTGGGATTCAAATTTTTTTACTATCGGTTTTGTGGGCATGGTTTGTTGTGCATGGCAGGGGAAGGATACTGTAAAATCTCCAGTCAGAGGTGGTATTTTCCGGTTCTGCGAACTGCTCAAAATTTCCGCTACTGGTTCTCCAGAATTGGTCAGAACCTGCTGAATACTACCTCTGCTGTGACTCCTAAGCAGGAAACATGACCCCAACAGATTCCAGGAATAATATTAAAACTTTCTATCCATAAGAGTGCAATGTTAGGAACAGTTAAAATGCTGCTTTGATTGGAACTATGCCCCACTACTCTAGCAACAGAATCTTGTGTTCCCCTTTCCTGCCTCTTATACCCCAATGAATTAGGGCAGGGGTGTTAAACTTGTGGCCTGTGGACCAGATGTGTCACATGCTGGCCATGTCAACCCCAATTTTAGTGAATGGGGGAAAGTTGCAATACATCACATGACAATAACATGATGGCACGAGTTTGACACCCCTGAATTTGTCTGAAGCTAGTCATCTATGAATAACAGTGGCAAGTTCTTTGCTCAACAAGAATTGATTGCTTTGTATAATGTTATTAGAAAGATGTGAGTATGGCGTGATTATAATGTAGGATGATCAAAACTGTTAATTTTTATTATTATTATTATTATTGTTATTATTATTATTATTATTATTATTATTATTATTATTATTATTATTTATCATAATTAATACCCAGAAATCACACTGTTCATGTATTTAATATTTATATACATTTACAACATTTAAAATAAAAAACTTAAAATAAAAAAAGAGAATTGACTGGATACCAGTACCCTGGACAGTTATTAACCAGGTTTTTTTTTAATATTTACTATAGTCTACTTTTGGTCTTATTGAAAATATTTGGGCAACTCTTAAGTTTTACCTCTATTCCAATCCTTATTCAAATAAAAACAGCCTTGACTGCTATGCTGAGTGATTTGCATAGTCAGAGGCTTAAACCATAGGTGTCCATGGGGAGGAAAGTGGGGGGAGACAGGGCAAAACATACATTGCAATGTTGTAACACAGACTTTGACTCTTACATAATCTTGTGCAATGTTGTGATGCAAATAAGAAACAGATCATGATGAAGTCACACCACGTTTCATCATCTTGGCACCATTATGGTAAGGACAAATGCCTATGGCTACTTTATTTAATTTCCCACTAAAATTGAAAGAAAATCATTGCATCTCCACTTGGCGATTTGCCACTGAATTTCACTGTAAGAGAGGGCACCTGGAATCAGGAAAAACATTTTTTAAAAACCCACAGAAGTCCAGGTGTGTTATATAGTTTGTGAACGATACAAACTCAAACAATGAGAAGATATCAGTGAAGAAGTAACGTTTTCTTCATCTCCTACCTGCCGCTTAGCTGTGGCCTAGATTTTTTTTAACAGCCCAGGTTTGATAGCCCAGCCAAGTTTTCCTAGTAGCATAAGAGCCACAGGTTGCTTCCCCCTGTTTTAAACATGTTTAAAATCTAACGTTTTGTTGGACCTTGAATGGCCTCTGCCTGAGGAATGTTAATATTTTTATAGAATTGAATGTCTTGCTTTAGCTTTTATTTTCTACTTTAAAGAAAGAAACTAACTGGGTTACACTGAAGCTGTCAGTAGGCAGAAACAAGTAAATCTCTGTAGCAGAACTTGGAGAAAGATTTCTGAAAGAAAAGTGGGTTTAGCCGCACCAAACTAAGATATAAATTGAAAAAAGCTAGATACAAGAAGAATCCCAGGGACATAATCACTTTTCATAAAGCTATAAACTTCCAGCTTTTTCTTCTCTGTTTTGGGTTTTGAGTTAGACCGTCTTCATCATTCATGTCAAATAAGCAAGCAAACAGAAATCTGTCTTGTTGTAAATGTCTCTGGCACTGGAGGGGAGCAGAAAAGTAGCCTGTGTGTATATCTGAGGAAATCGAGTGGACACACCCCCTTCCCCCCCCCCCCCCCAAAAAAAAGAAAACATCATCCTACCAACAACCCAAGTTTTGTCTTCAAATAGCAGCACTTAAATGCTAAGCTGCAACCATGGCAGGTGTTTGCAATCCTCAATGAGCAGGTGCAGTCCACAGGCCATGGGGGCTGGAGATGCCCTGAAGCCAGATTAGTGCCTTCATTCAGGGAAAGAAAAGGCATGTGCAAAGCCATCAGGGAGCTGGCCAAACACCGGTGACTCTTATGAAGAAGGCCAGTGCCTGTAATGAGCCCCAAGGCCAGAATAATTGGAGCCTCCACTTTGGGTCCCTGCTTTGCATCTGTCACACTATCTCTCACAATGAGTCCGAGCATTCAAGCTGTGCACAAGGAGAAGAAAAAGAAGAAGAAGAAGAAGAAAGAAAGAAAGAAAAGGCCGGGAAGTGCACAGGGGGATGGGAATGGGGTGGGGGAGGTGAAGCGAGGCAAGGCAAAGCATCCTTACAGGGCACGCTAAAGGGCTTTCTGTGAAGCAGATCTATATGATCACGAACCATCCTCTAAACTGGTGTTTCTCAACCTTAGCAACTTTAAAATGGGTGGACTTCAACTCCCAGAATGCACCATCCAGCCATTCTGAGAGTTGACATCCACTCATCTTAAAATCGCTGGACTTGAGAAACACTGTTCTAATCTAAACCATCCCTCGTAAACACCCCTCTTCCCTTCTCGGCCTTGTTTGTCACCAGAAAGAGGATGCAGGTACTTAGGACGGGGCCCAATGCAGGGTGCCAAGTATTCATCTCAGTCTGGTGGCTATACTGCATGATGGATGGATACTAGCAGCTGCGGATGCTTATGCTGTGCTTTGAAAATCTTCGCCGGCCGTTTTGTTGAGGTTAGCCTAAATCAAGCACTGATGTTTTTGCACGTATTATTTTCTGACAACACCTCAAGGGCTGCAACAAAATTCAAACAAGGTTCAAAAACTCCTCAGAAATGTGACTTTCTGCCCAAATTCCCTCTTGCTTTGTGACCTCCCTTAGGACCTCCTGCCCAGACTTAAACCTTTTAAGCTGAAGAGATTGTCACCAGAGTGGTATTCAGCAGGTTCTGACCAGTTCTGCAGAACCGGTAGCGGAAATTTTGAGTAGTTCGGAGAACTGGCAAATACCACCTCTGACTGGAGATTTTACAGTATCCTTCTCCTGCCACACCCACCAAGCCACACCCACAGAACCAGTAGTAAAAAAAATTGAATCCCACCACTGCCACCTATCCCAGTGTTAGCCATTGTTTTTAAGACATTGCATCAAACTATAATCTTGTGCATAGCTAATCTAGCGGGTAGCCTTTGACTTACAACCATTTGCTTAGTGATCATTCAAAGTTACGGCATCACTGAAAAAAGTGACTTATGACCATTTTGCACACTCACCACCATTGCAGCATCTCCGTGGTCATGTTATCAGCATTCAGATGCTTAGCAAGTGGCATGTATTCATGATGGTTGCAGTGTTCTGGAGTCATGTGATCACTTTCTTTGCAACCTTCTGACCAGCAAGGTCAATGGAGGAAGTCAGAGTCATTTAACAACTGTGTTACTAACTTAATAACTGAATGATTCACTTAACAATTGTGGCAAGAAAAGTTGCAAAATGGGACAAAACTCACTTAACAACTGTCTCACTCAGAAGAGGAAATTTTGGGCACAATTGTGGTCATAACTCGAGGAATACCCATACTTCCCTTACCCTGTAGTGTGTTATCTGTTTTCAGTTTAGAAAGAACAGTCAGAGGTGGGATTTGCCGGTTCTCCGAACTACTCAAAATGTCCACTACCGGTTCTCCAGAACTGATCAGAACCTGCTGAATACCACCTCTGCTGCAGAGGGCACACGGTTGAAAATCCATTAAAAATAGTGAACCCACTGAAATTAGTGGTCAGTGCAGTAGTGATAAAAAGGCCATCTGGCCTGAGCAGTCCAGAACAGGATGTTCACTTGCTAGATCAAAGCAACAGTTGATATAGAACTCTGTTTATATTATCTCTTCCCTCTTCTACCTTCTTATTATGATTTATCTTATGTATCTTATTACAATTACAACACATTGTGGTGACCAAAACGTATTATCCAGTTTTGGACCCCACAATATAAAAAAGATGTTGAGACTCTAGAAAGAGTGCAGAGAAGAACAACAAAAATGATGAGCCGCAGTGGCACAGTGGTTAGAAGTCAGTACTGCAGGCTACTTCTGCTGGCTGGCTGCAATTTGATAGTTCAAATCTGTTCTGTTTGGAAATAAGGTGTGCGAGACAGGGTTCCAACAAACAGCTCTTTTTTAAACATTATAGTGACTTGTAATTGAACATTTTCCCAAGCCGCAGCAGCCCTTCTTATAGTGGCTTGCTCACGGCTTGTGGCCAATGACAGTTCTTCAAGTGTTCCCGCCGTCAGGTGGGCCAATCAGAATGGTGCTTAACTGACCAATCCAAAAATGACCTATTCAGCCAATCAGTTTAAGATATTTGGAGTCTACCAAGTTCTGTACACAACCCCCCTCCCCCTTTGGTTTCGTCCAATGTGCGTAACGTAGTCACGCAGGTAGGTAGGGCTTTTGTGGGTCCTAGTTGACCTGCACAGCTCAGTCTCAGTGTGGTCCTCAAACAGTTTGGACAGGATCACTTTCTCTCCGTGTCTTCTCCATGGAACCTCCTGGAATGGTGAGTCAGCCTTGCCACTCCCGCCTGAGTTTCTTGGGCTGGTTGAGGTGGCTCCACCACTACCTCCTGGTTTGTCTGGGCTGGTCGAGCTGGCCTGACTGTCTCCTACCAGGAAGGCCTCGCCTCAATCTTCTGCTCCTGGACTTCTTCTGTGGAGGTCGTCTATAGGTAAGCGCTAATGATGGAATTTTTATTAAAAATTTTTAATGAAGTTTTGTTTCATTTGGGATTCTAGTTCAGGTTTGTGTAGTGACTGTTGTCGTGTTATTGGAGGTTCGTCTCTCCCTTTTTTATTATTTTGTGCTGCCCCCCCCCTCAGTTGTTTTTGGCTCATTTATTGGTGTCTGCGGCGGTGGTGTAGTGTTGAGTTCCAATGTTCGAGAGCGAAGCTGGTCGATGTGCTGCTTCCATGTTTTGTCATCGTCAAGTGCAAGTCAGTATGACCGGGGCCCTGTGATTTGGGTAACTGTGGCTGGAAGCCATAATGGGTCCCCGGTAAGGTTCTTAGCATAGACTAAATCACCGATATCAAAGGAGCAATATTTACTGGAGGAGTCAGGGGGTTTGTCACACGTATAGGTGAGGTGCAGTCTATCAAGGTAGGAATGCAATTTTCTACCCATGAGAAGTTCTGCTGGTCTTTTGTTAGTGGTTGTACTAGGGGTGATATGTTGAATAGTTAATAGTTTGTTAAGTTTATCTTGGACGTCCCCCGTGTCCATTTTTTTTAGGGCCTCCTTAGTCTAATGAACCATGCGTTCGGCCTGTCCATTAGAAGCCGTATGAACTGGTACTGTCAGGGCATGTTGGATGCCCTGTGCAGCCAAGTATTGCTCGAAAGCTAAAGCGGTAAACTGGAGCCCATTGTCCGAGACTATTACATCAGGCAGCCCATGCATGGCAAAAAGTCTGTTTAACTGTTTTATGACTGCTTCCGTAGTTGTGGATGCCATAAGGATAACCTCTAACAAGTGTGAGTAGGCATCAACGATTACAAAATAGGTGTTCCCTTTCATTGGCCCAGCAAAGTCAATATGCAGTCTCGACCATGGGCCTCTGGGAGTTTCCCATTCCATGACTGGTGCCAGTGTGGGGGGGTAGGCCTTGTTTTTTGGCAGTCATGGCATGTTGCCACCCATCGTTCAATGTCTTTGTCCAGCCCTGGCCACCAGACGTAACTCCTGGCTAGGGCTTTCATTTTGACTATGCCCGGGTGTCCCTCATGCCACATGCACAACACTTCTTCCTGTAACTTTTTGGGGATTACCACCCAGTCCCCCCCACAGTATACAGCCTTATTCAATAGACAATTCAGTCTGTCGGTTACGAAAAGGTTTAAAAGTCTCGCCTCTGTTCTCGTCCGGCCAGCCCTTACCTACCCAATGCAGGATTCGAGCTGTCAGCGGGTCTTTTGTGGTAGCTTTAGCAACGTCTGCTGCGGTTAGTGGCATATTCAGCCATGACTTGATTTGGAGAGTGGAGACAATGGGAGCTGGGTCATCTTCCATGTTGGGCAGCGGGGAACGGCTCAAGGCATCCGCATGGGTGATGGTCTTTCCTGGGCGATGGATGAGTGTGTAATTACATGCAGAGAGGAATTCTGACCACCTCGTCATTCTTGGTGACAGAATGTTCGGGGTTGATTTGTTTCCTGCTAGGATCCCTAGCAGGGATTTGTGGTCAGTGATAATTGAAAATGTCCTACCATATAGGTATTCGTGGAATCTTTTGACACTTGCAATGATTGCAAGGGCTTCTCGGTCGAATTGGCTGTAGTTCCTTTCAGATTTTGACAGTGTTTTGGAAAAGAAGGCGATTGGTGCCTCTCTGCCGTGTGGTAGCTTGTGACCCAGGATGGCGCCGATTCCAAAAGGCGATGCATCACAGGTGACCGCCAATGGCAAAGTGTTGCTGTCCTGAATCAAAACGGTGTTAGAAGTTAATAAGTCCTTAATATTCTGGAATGATATTTGTTCCCAGTGGCCCCATTTCCAGACAGTTTTTTTTATCTAACAGTCAATGTAAAGGTTCTGCTATGGTTGCTTTTGGGGGCAGGAAGACATTGTAGAAATTAATGAGACCTAAGAATGCTTTTAAGTCAGTTTTGTTCTTAGGTCTGGGTGCGTCTTTGATTGCCTTTATCTTCTTTTCAGTGAGGTGTATCCCATGCTCATCTATAAGGTAGCCTAAAAATTCGACCTGATCGGTGGCTAGTTTACATTTTTCTCTTTTGACTTTAAGCCCTGCTTCTCTGAATCTTTGTAAAACTTCTTTTAGTCTATTTTCTAATTGTTGTGCATTTTTTGCTGATACTAATACATCATCAAAATAGGGGATGACTCCTTTGATTCTGTTTAGAAGGCACTCCATGAGGCTTTGGATGATGCCCTGGGCAACGCTAACACCAAATTGAAGTCGGTTGCACTTGAATGCCCCTCTGTGCATGACTATAGTCTGTGCTTCTGCAGTCTTGGGGTCAACTGGTAGTTGTTGATATGCTTGTGTGAGATCAAGATTTGCAAACATTTTTCCTCCCCCTAATGAGTGCAATATGCGTTGCACTACTGGTACTGGGTACATGCTTTGTTGGAGTGCATGATTTAGGGTTGCCTTATAGTCTCCACAGATGCGCACTGACCTATCTGGTTTGACAGAAGTCACGATGTGTGTTTCCCACCTGGCATGGTTGATTGACTCTAACACCCCTTGTGTGATGAGTTTGTTAAGCTGCTCATCTATTTTTGGCTTTAAGGCAAAGGAAAAGCGTCTGGCTTTGAGCCTGATGGGAGCTACCTTTGGGTCTAGGCTGAATGATATTGGGGTCCCCTTGTACTTGCCTAGGGTCCCATCGAATACATCCCAGAACTCTTGCAGCAGGCTCTCTTCCCAGTTGTCCGCAACGATGCTGTTGATCCCAGTCACTCCGATTCCCAGAGGCACAAACCATTCGATTCCCAGCAGGCTAGGGGGATCATGGTCAACAATTGTCAGAGGCAGCACTTCAGCATGATTTTTAAATTCTACTAGGAAATGTCCAAGATCCACTACCGGGATTTGGTTTCCCTGGTAGTGTTTTAATATTAATTTTTGCTGTTCCAGTTCTTTTTGCTTGATGTCTGGTATCAGGTTTCTGATAGTGTTCCAAGATACCATTGACAGGTATGATCCAAAGTCTACTTCCATCTCACAGGGCTTTCCTTCGATTTTCACATTTATCCAGAACTTTTTTGCGTTTGCTGCCCTGGCATTTCCGATGGTTATTGTTTGGCGTGTTTCTTCTCTGTTGTTTGTTCAGTTTTTGCTCTCTCAGCTCCATCTGCTTCCGGTTTGTCTCTCTTCGTTTCTGGGGGGGGGGGGCGCCGCGTCTTTTTGGACTATAGTTCCTTTTGTTCCAGCAGAACCTTGCAATATGCCCCTGTTTTTCACATCATCTGCAAATGGCATCTAAGAACCTGCATTCTGAGTGCGGCTGATTTCCTCCACATCCAGCACACTGGAATTCTCACCTGCTTCTTCCTTTTTCCTGCCATTTTCTTTCCGACTGAAGCTTATGTATGTCTTCATTGTTGTCATCAGTGTCACTCAGGGAGTCGAGATCTTCATGGTGGGCTGTCGCTGTGGGCTGTTTCTTGCTTCCTTCCACCTTCTTTTCTCTGGGTTGATTTGGCGGATCTGGAATAGAGTTCATCTGGTGCATAGTGGCTGCAGATTTCTTAGCTGCTTCAGTGGCGGTGGCTTCTGCGATGGCCTCGGCCACTGTGATATTCGGTCTGTTTAGCAGCTTGTTTTGGAGTGTAGCGTCCTTCAATCTGAGGACCACGCGGTGTCTCATGGCCTCGTCCATGTTTTGGAACTCGCAGGCTCATCCGATGGGTCTTAGGGCTGCTACGAAATCCCTGATGCTCTCGTCTTCCCGTTGGTCTTGTTTATAAAATTCATGCCTTTTGACCACAGGCGCATAATGGGCTCGTAGCATTCTGTTCAGTTCAGGCCATGCCATCTGCTTAACGTCTCTTGGTTTAGCTAGCGCCTTGGCCATTTTGAAAACAGCTGGCCCACAGTGCATGAGGAATACAGCTCTCTTCCTGTATCTCTTATCTCCTGTAGCTTGTTGCTTTCTAAGAACATCAGAAAGTGGTCAATGTACGACTCCCAATCTTCTTCGGCTAGGTTGAACGGTGCAGGCGGCGCATTGTTACTGGCCATCTCTGTTGCTTGGTTCTGGTTGCTGCGTGCTTCGGTCTCGCTCTTCTAGGATGATCCCACCTTTGTCACCAGTGTTCTGTTTGGAAATAAGGTGCACGAGACCGTGTTCCAACAAACAGCTCTTTATTAAAACAGTATAGTGACTTGTAACGGAACATTTTCCCAAGTCGCGGCAGCCCTTCTTATAGCAGCTTGCTCGAGGCTTGTGGCCAATGACAGTTGTCCAAATGTTCCCGCCATCAGGCGGGCCAATCGGAATGGTGCTTAATGGCCTATTCCGCCAATCCAAGAACGGCCTATTCCACCAATCAGTTTCAGATATTTGGAGTCTACCAAGTTCTATACACAGCAAAATATCACCAGGCTCAAGGCTGAGTCAGTCTTCCATCCTTCCAAAGTTGGTAAAATGAGGACCCAGATTGTTGGGGGCAATAAGCAAACTCTGTAAACTGCTTAGAGAGGGCTGTGAAGCACTGTGTAGTGGTGTATAAGTCTAAATGCTATTGCTATTAGGGGACTGGAGGCTAAAACATATAAAGAACAGTTGCTGGAAGAAGGACTGGGGGCTATATGATAGCAGCGTTCTCAGGGGTTGCCACAAAGAAAAGGGAGTCAAGCTATTCTCCAAAGCACCTGAGGGCAGGACAAGAAGCAATGGGTGGAAACTAATCAAGGAGAGAAGCAACCTAGAACTAAGGAGAAATGTCCTGTCAGTTAAAACAGTTAATCAGTGGAACAACTTACCTCCAGAAGTTGTGAATGCTCCAACACTGGAAGTTTTAAGGAGAAATTGGACAAGCATTTGTCTGAAATGATATAGGGCTTCCTGCCTGAGCAGAGAGTTGGATTAGAAGACCTCCAAGTTTCCTTCCAACTCTGTTATTCAATCAACAATCAACCATCAGTGCCATGTTTCCATCTCTTCTCCATTATGTTCCCTGCAAAGAACTTGTACTGATCTCTCATCCACCCCCCAAAAAGATTTTAAGGCAGTGGTGAATGTCATAGGCACACTGGTGTGTTTTCTTTTTCTTTTGCTCTGCTTTTGGTCAGCATGCATCTAATTGTATAAATAGTGCTCCGAAAAAATTAATCCCTTGGCAAATGAATGGGAATGCTGCATGCTGGGTCTGCCACTGCCATTCAGGTTAATGGAAGAGATTATCACATTTACCCCCTTTGGTGAAGGTCAGAAAATCACCGGCAGAGAAGTAATAAACAGATGCCCTGTCGCTACATTTGGGTAACGCTGCTGCAAAATATTTTCTTCCAGTTTTATCTTAGCCTGATTTTAACAGCAAAAAAAAAAAAAAAAACTTTCTTGGGCTTCTGGGCTCTGCCACTAATCACACCTGTTCAGAAGTGGTATTCAACAGGTTCTGACCAGTTCTGGAGAATTGTTAGCAGAAATTTTGAGTAGTTCGGAATACCATCTCTGACTGGCCTTGCTCCCATCTATTCTCTGCTACCGAAGTCCCAGCTGATTGGCTGGGTATACTTTTGTTGTCCTGCACAGGAGAACAGAGCTGGAAAGCAGGTTAGTGGGGTGGAATTCATAGTATTCTTCCCCTGTATTAGGGTGGGAATGGAGATTTTGCAGTATCCTTCCCCTGGAGTGGGGTGGGAATGGAGATTTTTCAGTATCCTTCCCTTGCTATGCCCACCATGCCATGCCATGCCCACCAAGCCATACCACACCCACCAAGCCACGCCCAAAGAACCAGAAGTAAAAAAATTTGAATCTCACCACTGCACCTATTTCTCCTTTTCTATCTCTATCTATCATTTCCTAATCTGAGATATTCAGAAATATCCTGAATAGTTCTGAGGCAAATTTTTCTGCAGAAGAAATGCACCTGGATATTCAGGTCTAAATCTCAGGATATAACTAATGAATTCCAAGCTAGAGCATTCAAAAATAATGAACTGTGCACTCTAGGCATGTTGATTCAGTAATAAGAATCACAACCTCAATTAGATATTTTCCCATATATACTGTATATGCCTAAGCTCTCCCATTACCTATTTTAATAAAATGCCCCAAACAACACAAAAGGTAGTCCTTGACTTCCAACATTTCTTTTAGTGATCATTCACTTTTTCAGTGCTACAATGGCACTGAAAAAAAAATGATGATTTTTCACACTTATGACCTTTGCAGACCTAGAGCATGATCATGTGATTAAAATTCAGGTGTTTGGCAACTGGTTCATACTTATGACTGTTGCTTTGTCCCAAGGTTGTGTGATCACCTTTTGCAGCCTTTTGACAACCAAAATCAATGGAGGAAGTCACTTAACAACCATGTTCAAAATCACTTAACAAGCATGTTACTAAGTTAGCCACTGCAGTGATTTACTTAACAACTGTAGCAAGAAAAGTTGTAAAATGGGGCAAAACTCACTGAACAAATGTCTCATTTCACAACAGAAATTTTGGGTTGAATTTTGGTTGTAAGTCAAGGGCTATCTGTATTGTATTAAGTTTTTGGATTATTCTACTATGGTTTGTTGATTGTTAAACTTTTGTCATTTGCAAATTATTCTCTATAGCAGAAGTCTCCAAACTTGGCAACTTTAAGACTTGTGGACTTCAGCTCCCAGAATTTTATGCGGGCTGAGGAATTCTGGGAATTGAAGTCCACAAGTAGCCAAGTTTGAGGACCCCTGTTCTATAGCTTGGTAATGTGTGATAGTAATATGTAATGTGTGAATCAGACTACAAGGACTCCTTCAGTCAATAAGCTCTTATGTAATATCATTACTGGTAGTTACCTCAGTGATGGAGTATTCTATACAATTCTCGTGCATGAAAGTTTAGACTGATTTGGAAGATAAGTAGAGAAAGATTTCTTTCTGCCTGATAGTTTGAAAAAGCATTGCCTGTCAATTTAGACAAAGGATCTTCAAACTTGGCAAGTTTAAGACCTGTGGACTTCAGCTCCCAAAATTCTGAGCTAACAAGACTGGAAAAGGAATTCTAGGAGTTGAAGTCTACAAGTCTTAAAACTGTCAAGTCTGAAGACCCCTGTTTTAGACAATATCTAATATCTTTAGATCAATTGTTGGTTTGTCTATGACTCAAGATAAGGCAGTTTCATATTGTAGCATAAATGTTTCATTTTTACAAATCATTTCAGAGGAAGTAAGGCAAATTAATGAAGGCTGGTTATGTAGTCACACATTGTGCCAAGCAAACATAAGGGTAATAGTAGCAATGAGAAACGGGCAATACTGTTTGCTCCTATCTAGTATTTATCAGGAGTTTTCCAGTCCATATTTTACACCCCTATTCTGCACATTGTTCAGGATTCAGGAGGACTCAAATTGAAGATATACTTCCCCTGAATCTTGAATCCTGATAGAAAACAGGTCCAGGTGTTTCTTCTGCTCTTTCTGTATGATGATATATAGACAATGTATCAGATACTTTACTTCATTCTTTTTTGTAACCTCAGAAGTCACACTGAGCACTGTTTAGGGAAGTCAATGTCTTTTTTGTCTGGAAATAGTTTTTAATTTGCTATTTCAGAAGATGTTCAGAACTTCTTCCCTATTTCCAGGTTATGGTTTAAAATTCTGCCTTCCCACTAATGTGGTCAGGCTAACAACTTTTCCCTATGCCTCCTTTCACATATAATACCCACATTCTTTGTTAATGATGCAGTGGGTGGAGAGTGGAACCAGAGATGTAAAGAGATTTTCTGACCTATTTTTATGGCTGGCATGTTAGATTAGTCAGAAAAAAGAAAGAAAGAGGAATCAACTGAGTTCAAGGTCAACTTTACTCAAAATGTAACATTGTGCCTTTGTAGTGATCAAAAGTGATTTAAATTTAGAAAACTACAGAAAAGCACTTTCAGAGGTTGTCACCTTGCATTCTAATGTTTTCTTATTCAGAAAAAAATGTTCGAATTAAGAAATGGCATATTTCTAACTTCTGTTGTAGGATATTTAAAAAGCTTTCTGTCAGGAAATAACTCATTTTTCCTTCCCTTATTTGTCTGATTTCTTCAACCATGTGGTGGAAACTGAACTAGCCCAAGATGAAATGATGAAAAGCAATGAAAAATGGTTAGTCGTCAACAGGAGTTCCATAAGAACACATATGATTAATAATGCAACAGCAAATTACCAAAGGTGATAATTTGAAAATTATGTGTGCTTTGATGCTGATGGAGAATAAATAATAAATTAGATTCTAAATTAGTTTTTGAAACTAATAGTACTAGAAATGCTGGTGATACTTCTCAGAAAGTGAATACTGCTTTGTAAAACATGTTGTAATGTATTGTATACATGTTTGCATGCCCCAAACTTTTGGCCATCAGGGACTGGTTCTATAGAGACCAGAGGAGGCATGGTTTTGCATGCTGCCTGCATCCCATGGATGGGGCTTTGCTTGTTTGCACAGATTGGTTCCTGGCATGCTATAATCCATTGCCAGTCCACGGACTGGGGGTTGGAGACCCCCGGTATATAATATTAATCCCAATATTTGGTTACTGGGAGTAAATCCTCTAAAAATCAAAGAGGATTGCACTGTGAAGAATTACTTTACATTGAAAAAAGCCTATACAGTTGTGATTACCACAATAGAAGGTCTTGATAGTAGTAAAGAAAATGAGGTAACAAAATTTAGGCCAGTGGCAAAAAACATAGGCAAGTTATAAAGGAAGATGTGAGAAAAAAGTACTTCAAAAAATGTCACAGCTATGATGGCTTCTCACACAAGATGGAGGAACTGCAATGGACTTCTTCCCAAGCTTTTTCATTGAAAGTCCTCAGTACTGATATAGAAGGGTTAGGCTTTCTTTAAGCCCCTGTCACACTGCACCAACGGATGGAAAGAGGATGTAAAACGGAGAAAAACACTTACCATCCGTTGGTTAACGCGATGCATCCGTTCTGTACTCACTGCCTCCGTTTTGCTTCTTCTCTATCCGTCCAGCATCCGTCTATTGATGTTTCATCCGCTCAGAGGGATTTGAGCTGCTCAAAACTTTTCCGTGGAAAATGTATCCAATGCGTCCGTTCTGCATCCACTAGGCATCCGCTAGGCATCCGTTCTGCATCTGTTACATATCCGCTATATCCGCTAGGCATCCGCTACGCATCCGCGCAACTCGATCCGCTCCAGCAGTAACCAGACACAGGGAGGAAGCGGAACGGACACGGAACAGATGCAGAATGGATGCAGAATGGATGGAGAAAGGATGAAAGTGGATGCAGCTTGCAAACAAAGCATTTAAAATGGAAAAAACGTTCGCAGAGGCGACCTATCTCGGATATTAAGGATGTCTAGAGGATGCCTAGAGGATGCAAAGGGACACATAGGGGAAAACCTATACTGCCTATAAAAAGGGGGAGCAACTCATATGGCTCTCACTTTCAGAACAGCAGCCCTGCGGTGCAGACCTCTGCAGCCTTCATCTGACTCTTCCTCTTCCACAGCATCCAGTCATGTCCACCGTGGATCGTAACAAAGTCCTTTTGGCAGCCACCATCCTTCTGCAACAGTGCGAAGCCATCTACAGGCTCTGTGAACTCTACTACAGGAAGAAAAAGAGGCAGCCAAGAAACATCTGGGTACGAAGATGGTTCGCCAGAAGAGCAGAGGACGGACTGTACAACAAGCTGATGGTGGAGCTGAGGAATGAAGACCCTCGTGCATTCCAGCACTTCATGAGGATGCCTCCAGCCAAGTTTGACGAAGTTGTGCAGCACCTGACACCCAGATTGACCAAGGCAAACACCAACTTCCGGCCCAGCCTGGAACCTGGGCTCAAGGTGGCACTCACTCTGCGCGACCAGGCCTCAGGGACCACCTACAGGAGCATGCAGTATGGCTGGAGGATGCCACACAACACCATCAGCATTGTGGTCAGAGAAGTGGTGCAGGCCATCATCGCAGAATACCTGGAGGAGCTCCTCCAGTGCCCCTCCACCGAAGAAGGATGGAAGAAAGTTGCAGAGCAGTGGTATCAGAAGTGGAACTTCCCCCACACCGTTGGAGCCATAGATGGCAAGCACATGGCCTGCAAAGCTCCAGCCAAGTCGGGGTCCACTTATTTCAATTATAAGGGCTTCTTCAGCATCATCCTCTTCGCCATGGTCGATGCTGACTACAAGTTCATGTACATCGATGCTTCAGGCAACGGCTCATGTTCAGATGCCCAGGTATACAACGCCAATGACCTCAAGGAGGGGCTGGAACGCAACCTCATCGTGGGCTTCCCAGATCCAGACCCACTGCCCAATGACACGCAAGATGTGCCCTACTTCATCGTGGGGGATGACGCCTTCTCCCTCAGAACCTACCTCATGAAGCCATACACTTCCAGACTCCTGACCCGTGAAGAGAGGATCTTCAACTACAGGCTGTCCAGGGCAAGGCGGGTGGTGGAGAACGCCTTTGGCATCCTGGCCAACAGGTTCCAGGTACTTCTCACCACCATGCAGCATCTCCCAGAGACTGTGAGGAACATCATGGAAGCTTGCTGCATCCTGCACAATCTCATGCGCACCTGCCACCCAGTCTTGCAGAACAGGCTTGTGGACCTCCAACAAGGCAATGGGGACATGGAGCCTGGGGAATGGAGGCAAGGGCAAAACCTGATAGACACCGAGGATGTGCAAGGCCACAACAGAGCCTCACGTGAAGGGAAGAAGCAGCGCAACCTCCTGAAACACTGGTGCAACTCCCCAGCTGGAGTGGTGGAGTGGCAAGACAGGATGATAGATGATTAATGGATGCTTCCTTTAGCCTGTCTCATCACACGGATGAGATTGGGCCATGTATGTTGAGTGGCCCTACAATGAACAGGGCATTTAATCAAGAGTTATGTTTATGTTGAAATGTGTGGATCAATGCTTACATTGTTATTGATAATAAAGGGCCATAGGTGTGGCACCTGGGAGGGTGGACCATCCAGTCCCACTATACTTGCACTGAAGGTTTATCTATCCCACAGCTATTACTCATCCCAAAGGTATCCCTGCTCATTCCACAGGTATTTCTGCCCATCCCACTGCTATCTTAACCCATCCCACAAGCATGCAAAGGCTTAAACCATTTCTAAAAGTTTCCACCAAGACTTTATTAAGAAAAAGAAATGAAGCAAGTGTGTGAATCAAAGATACACTTTATTAACAACAAGCTATAAAAGAAAAATGACCCAAGTCAAGTGACCAAATAAAGTCCACAGGTAACCAGCCAGCCAGTCTCTGGCACTCCTCTTGGTCACTCAGAGGTATGCTCAGTCTCAGGGGTGAAGGGTCCAGGTGCTGTGGAGGTGGCTGCTGCTGGAGTGCTTGTCTGAAGCGCCATTGGGGTGCAGCATCAGCAGAGTAAGCACCAGCAGAAGCACCACCACCATAAGCATCATCATCAGCTCCTCCAGAAGCAGAAGCAGCAGAAGCTCCAGCCCCAGAAGAGCGAGCCCATGCTACAGAAGCCCCAGCAGAAGCAGAGTGAGGGCCAGGGGGTGGGATGGTGGCCCTGTCCCTCTTGCCAGGGCTGGCAGCAGATGGCTGAGGCTTTCTGTTCTTCCCCATGGTTGTGGGGTTGCTGGCTGGCAGGGAGGCTGGCAGGAACCAAGGCTGGCAGGAAGGCAGGCACCAAGGCTGGCAGGAAGGCTGGCAGGCAGGCAGGCACCAAGGCTGGCAGGCAGGCAGGCACCAAGTCTGGCAGGAAGGCTGGCAGGCAGCCAGGCACCAAGGCTGGCATGAAGGCTGGCAGGCAGGCAGACAGCAAGGTTGGCAGAGAGGCTGGCAGCAAAGCTTGCAACAAGGCTTGCAGGCAGGCATGCAGGCAGGGCAGGCAAGGCAGTCAATATGTCCGGCAGCAGGTCTTTCCTCTGAATGGTGACCTGCTTCTGAGCTGCTTCCCTTAATATCCGCGGGGCTTACGCAATGCATCCCCCTGCATGCGCAATTAACGCTCAGCATCCGTTAGGCTTCCGCTGTGCATCCGCTAGGCTTCCGCTCTGCATCCGCTTCATCCGCTCGGTGTCTGCTCTGCATCCACTCTTTCTGTTCCACGTCCGCTTTGCTGTGGTCTCCCGGAAGCCTTGCGGATGTGCCATCCACTCCCATCCGCTTCTATCCACTGGGCTTCCGTTCCACATCCGTTTTCCATCCGCCCTACATCCTCCCCGCGTCCGTTCCTTTCCGTGTTATCCACTCTGGTTATGCAAATTTTCGCCCCTTTTGAGAGCGGATAACAACGGATGGAACATTTTTCTCGTCCGCTGTGTCCTTTTTACAAACGTTTTGCATCCGTTGGGCAGTGTGACAGGGCCTTTAGTCTGAAAAGTTATATCAGATAATAATTTGGCTTCTGCCTCCATAGAATCTGATCTTGAATGCAGGGACCTGGCCTGAGGAAGTGTCAAAGGATTTAAGTAGAATCTAAAGAAATGTTTTGTTGGGAGAAGAAGTTCACAGCATGGAGGCAACATAAGGTGAGTTTCTGTAATTAAGAATGGAAGGTATTGGTTGTGCTATGGTAAAGTTGACCATGTTATATTTTCCCATTTAAATCCACCTTGCCTTGTAGAAATCCTGTTCACTTGCAATTAATTTACAAGTTTTAAATTGCAAATTAACCAAGAGAGCCTTTTTAGGAACAGTTAATATAGGAGCACTTGTAAAACCAAGGATGGAAACTGGATAAATTGCTGTATGTAGTGCCTTAAAACCTCTCTTTTGAGTCAAGATCAACTCTTGATGATTTCATGGATGCATTCATATAACATTCTTGGCAACAATATGCTAGTGGTTTACCACTGCTTTCTCCTGGGGCATTTTTTCAACTTACCAGGCTAGCTTAAGGCCACAGGATTTCCTGTGGTCTCCCACCCAAGTACTAATCAAATCTAGCCCTGCTTAGCTTTTTAAGATCACCCAAAGTCACCAAGGCAGTGCCATCTAGTTGGACATGTAGTGATTTACAACATACACGCACACAAATCCACAAGATCCTCATTTCATTTCTTTTCCTTTCTTGCACAGATTGTTCATACTTTTATGATACTCCTGGAAGTTGAGGATGATGCCATGAATAGGGCACAAACTGGATCACAGGTTGTCTTTAATCTCTTTCTTTGCAATAAAGATCTAAGTTCCTCTTGTGAACAATCAGAAGTCCTCTCTTTAAAATAAATCAAAACAAAATTTTCATTTTTTTAAAGACAAGAAACAATTATTTTTACATTTCACTGTCAAGAGTTTATGGAAAATAGAATTTGTTTAACAAGCATAACTGAGCTCAAGAGAGAATTACATAGAATTGAAAAAGACAACAGTATCATTATGAATGAGTTTCTGAAACCCAGGCCCACATATAGTGTAAGTATGGCATAATTTATGTAAAGAATCTAGTTCCTGTGGGATTCTTTTCAACAATTGACTAAACTTCTTTTAAAAATGTACTCTAGTACTACTTAAAGCCCCTGTCACACAGCACAAACAGATGGAAAGAGGATGTAAAATGGAGAAAAACACTTGCCATCCGTTGGTTAACGCAATGCATCCGTTCTGTACTCACTGAGTCTGTTTTTCATCCTCTCTATCCGTCCAGCATCTGTCGACTGACATTTCATCCGCTCAAAAAGTTTTGAACAGCACAAAACTTTTTGAGCGGAAAATGTATCCAACGCGTCTGTTCTGCATCCGCAATGCATATGGGGAACATCTGTTCTACATCCATCATCATCCGTTACGCGTCCACTATATCTGCTAGGCATCCGCTGCGCATCTGCGCAACTCGCATCCGCTCCAGCGGAAAACGGACACAGGGAGGAAGCGAAACGGATGCGGAACGGACAAGCAGTGTTAGTAGCACGGACGGAGAAAGGATGAAAGCAGATGCAGCTCGCATACAAAGCATTAAAACGGAAAAAACGTTCACAGAGGGGATGTATCTCGGATATTTAGGTTGTCTGGAGGATGTGCCTAGAGGATGCAAAAGGACACCGAGCGGAAAACCTATACTGCCTATAAAAAGGGGGAGAAACTCACCTGGATCTCACTTTCAGTCCAGCAGCCCTGCTGTGCAGACCTCTGCAGCCTTCATCTGGCTCTTGCTCTTCCACAGCATCCAGTCATCTCCACCATGGATCGTCACACGCTCCTTTTGGTAGCCACGATTATTGTACATCAGTACGAAGCCATCTACAGGCTCTTTCACCTGTTCTACGCGAAGAAAAGGAGGTGGCCAAGAAGTGTCTGGGTCCGAAGATGGATTGCCAGAAGAGCAGATTATGGACTATATAACAAGCTGATTGTGGAGCTCAGGAACGAAGACCCTCGTGCATTCCAGAACTTCATGAGGATGCCGCCAGCCATGTTTGACGAAGTTGTGGAGTGGCTGAGACCCAGGTTGACCAAGCAGAGCACCAACTTCCGGCCCAGCCTGGACCCTAGGCTCAAGGTGGCACTGACTCTGCGCCACCTGGCCTCAGGGACCACTTACAGGAGCATGCAGTACGGCTGGAGGGTGCCACACAACACCATCAGCATTGTGGTCAGAGAAGTGGTGCAGGCCATCATCGAAGAATACCTGGAGAAGCTCCTCCAGTGCCCCTCCACTGAAGAAGGCTGGAAGAAAGTTGCAGAGCAGTGGTATCAGAAGTGGAACTTCCCCCACACCGTTGGAGCCATAGATGGGAAGCACGTGGCCTGCAAAGCTCCACCCAACTCAGGATCCACTTATCACAACTACAAGGGCTTCTTCAGCATCATCCTCTTCACCATGGTCGATGCTGACTACAAGTTCATGTACATTGGTGCTTCAGGCAACGGGTCAGCTTCAGATGCCCAGGTATACAGCGCCAGTGACCTCAAGGAGGGGCTGGAAGGCAACCTCATCGTGGGCTTCCAGATCCAGACCCCCTGCCCAACGACATGCAAGATGTGTCCTACTTCATTGTGGGGGATGACGCCTTCTCCCTCAGAACCTACCTCATGAAACCCTACAGTTCCAGATACCTCACCTGTGAAGAGAGGATCTTCAACTACAGGCTGTCCAGGGCAAGGCGGGTGGAGAACGCCTTTGGCATCCTGGCCAACAGGTTCCAGGTACTTCTCACCACCATGCAGCATCACCCAGAGACTGTGAGGAACATCGTGGAAGCTTGCTGCATCCTGCACAATCTCATGCACACCCGCTACCCAGTGTTGCAGAACAGGCTCATGGACCACCAACAAGGCAATGGGGACATGGAGCCTGGGGAATGGAGGCAAGGGCGAAACCTGATAGACACTGAGGATGTGCAAGGCCCCAACAGAGCTTCACGTGAAGGGAAGAAGCAGTGCAACCTCCTGAAACACTGGTGCAACTCCCCAGCTGGAGTAGTGGAGTGGCAAGACAGGATGGTAGATGGCTAATGGATGCTTCCTTCAGCCTGTCTCATCACACTGATGAGATTGGGCCATGTATGTTGAGTGGCCCTACAATGAACAGGGCATTTAATCAAGAGTTGTGTTTATGCTGAAATGTGTTGATGAATGATTACATTGTTATTGATAATAAAGGGCCATAGGTGTGGAACCTGGGAGGATGGGCCATACAGCCCCACTATACTTGCACTGGAGGCTTATCTATCCCACAGCTATTAACCATCCCACAGGTATCCCTGCCCATCCCGCACCTATTAACCATCCCACAGGTATCCCTGCCCATCCCGCAGCTATTAACCCATCCCACAGGTATCCCTGCCCATCCCACTGCTATCCTCACCCATCCCACAAGCATGCAAAGGCTTAAACCATTTCTAAAAGTTTCCACCAAGACTTTATTTCCTGAATTAAAAAGAACTGAACCAAGTGTGTGAAGCAAAGATAAACTTTATTAATAGCAAATTGTAAAAGCAAAAGGAACCAAGAAAAGTGTCCCAAGAAAAGATAAAGTCAACAGGAAGCAACCCAGTCTCTGGCACTCTTCTCGGTCAGTCTGAGGCATTCCCATGGTCTCAGGGGTGAAGGGTCCAGGTGCTGTGGAGGTGTCTGCTGCTGGCGTGCTGGTATGAGGTGCCACTGGTGTGCCTGGCCCCGAGAGGACAACAGGGGATGGTGTGTTGAGGAAGCTCTCAGAGATCTGGCTCAGTCCTGTGATGTTGAGAGCCCCTTCCTCCAGGACATGGGGTGTCAGGCCCAAGACCAATGACAGATGTTCTGAGGCCGGGCTTGGCTGTGGGGTGGAGGGAGGAGGAGTGTAGTGGGGCTGTCTGGTCTGCAGCTGAGCGAGGTGATGCATCTGTGTCATTGTTGGCATCGGTGGCATCGGTGGCATCATTGTCATCTGTGGCATCTTTGTCATCGTTGGTATCGGTGGCATCTGTGTCATCGTTGTCATCGTTGGCATCGTTGGCATCGTTGGCATCATTGGCGTCTGTGTCATCGGTGTCATCGGTGTCATCGGTTGCACCTGTGGCATGCGAGAAACCTGTGGCTGGACTGGGAAGGGCTGCCTGTGCTGCTGGAACTCCTGGTAGCTGTAGCCTTGGTAGGTGAGGGCCTGTGGAAACCCTTGCAAGGGCAGTGACATCACCTGGGGTGGAGGAGCAGACCTGGACTGGGTGGGAGCAGGTTCAGCTGGGTCTGGAGGGTTGTGCAGAAGACCAGTGATCCTGTCCTTTATCACCTGGTACTGTGATTCGGACATGTCCATGAGGGTCTGGTTGACGTAGGTGAGGAAGGGCTTGCGGTTTGAAGATGGTATGTCAGTGTGTACCAGCTGAGAGAGGAGATCTACGCTGCTTCTGATGGTGTCCCTGATCTCCAGCAGGACAGTGTGGCTCTGCCCCTCCGGTCTGCCTTTCTGCCTGCTTTCTGTGGAGGTGGAGCTGTGGGTGGATGTGAGTTGGTCTCTGGTGGAAGTGCTGTCTCCTTCCTCCAAATGCATCAGAGAGTCCTCCATGCGCTCCGCCATGGTGAGTGCAGCTGTTGGGGGGGGGTCTCCGTCATGGAGCGCTCCAAAGACACCTGCCTCGACACAGAAGCTGACTCTTGGCCAGAAGAGGACTGGGTCTCTGTGGCCTGCCTGAGAGAGAGGGTTGTCAGAGGGGCTGCTCCTCGGTGGCGGATCTCACCCTCCAAGAAGCTGCACTTGGCCATCACATAGGTCTCCCGGTCTGTGAGCTTGACCGTGGCCTGGCCAGATTTCTTGAGGTTCAGCTTCCCGTACCAGTTGTGCATGTTCTTCCACCATCCAAGGAGCACCTCCGCAGTGTAGCCCATTCTCTCCACCTTCTCTCTCCAAGCCGCCTGCTTCCTTTTGGTATCTTGACAGAGCCTGTGTCCCTTTCGCCAAAGATATTCGTTCTCTCTCAGCTATTCCAGCATCTCATCCTCATGTTCCTCTTCCATGGAGTATTGCCTCCTCTCCCGTTCTTGAGTATACCTCTTCCTCCCTCTGGCAGGGCCATCTGGGCCCTCATCAGAGGGCCTTCAAGGTTGTAGGGGCTGGTCCACCTCACCACTACCAGCAGCAGCAGCAGCAACAACAACAGTAGCAGCAAAAGCAGGACCAGCAACACCAGGAGCACCAGCAGGACCAGGATTAGCAGCAGCAGAGTAAGCACCTGCAGGACCAGCAGGACCAGCACCAGGAGCAGCATCAGCAGAGGAAGCCCCAGCAGAAGCACCACCACCAGGAGCAGCATCAGCAGAGGAAGCCCCAGCAGAAGCAAAATCAGGGCCAGGAGATGTGATGGTGGCCCTGTCCTTCTTGCCAGGGCTGGCAGTAGATGGCAGAGGCTTTCTCTTCTTCCCCATGGTTGTTGGCTGGCTGGTTGGCTGGAGCTGTGTCTGGCTGCAGGTCTTTCCTCTGAATGGTGAACGGTTGTGAGCTGCCTCCTTATATATCTGCGGGGCTGACGCAATGCATTCTCCCCGCATGTGCAGCGAACGCTCTGTATCTGCTACGCATCCGCTAGGCATCCGCTAGGCGACCGGTCTGCATCCGTGTCATCCGCTCAGCATCCACCCCTTCTGCTGCACGTCTGCTTTGCTGTGCCCCCCCGGAAGCCCTGCAGATGTGCCATCCGCTTCCATCCACTAGGCTTCCATGGAGCATCCACTGTACATCCGCCCTACGTCCTCCCCCCGTCCGTTCCTTTCCATTGTTGTCTGTTCTCTGTATGCAAATTTGGGGCACTTTTGAGAGCGGATAACAATGGATGGAACATTTTCTCGTCCGCTGTGTCCTTTTTACATACTTTTTTCATCCATCGGCTGATGTGACAGGGCCTTAAGTCTTTGTGCAACAGGAAGAAAAACATCTTATATCTCTAGCAGGGTTCAGAGAGTTCTGTAAATGACACTTTCTTATTTTTTTCAAGAAAAACATGGCAAGATACATTAATTTGCTTTTTCTTGGCAAGTCTAGTGTAGAATTGAACACTAAAGAATTTTTTTTCACAGCCTTAATTCCCTGAGTTTCTTGAGAGAGATCTGCAGCCTAAGATTTTCTTTCCTTCATTGGTTCTCAGACACCCATTTTTTTCTCACGTCAAAGAATTTTAAATTTTTTAAAAAATGTGAATTTCTACTGAAGAGATAGATGAATTGAGCACAGGATGAAAGACTGACAATTGTCTCATAGAAGTCCAACTGTGATAAAGTTAACATGCATCCCAGTTCCTCATTCCTACCTTTTAGGAATAATTATTATTCTTCCACAAGGAGAATTTTCCTACCATAATTCTTTAAAGAAGCAGGTAGATTCATGAAAGAATTATGATTGTTTATACATTCAGGACTTCTCCCTCATAAGCTAAAAGGAAGTGTAAAAATGCTTGGGTTGTCATTAATGCTTTTTTCCTGTTGCTTTAGTGACTCAAAAGTATTTTTTTTAAAAAAACAAGAAAATATATGATTATTATGCATGGAAAGCTTTGGTTGTAGCTTCTAATCATCTTTGAAAAACATCATCTTGTTGGAGTCCTTTGTCTCTGAGTTTGGTTGTTTCCTTGCAGACTTTTCATTACCCAACTAGGTAATACCATCAAGGCTAGAAGAGGGTGGGTTTGCTCTCTGCCTGCAAGCAAACAACCAAGTTTAGAGAGCACCAAAGACTCCACAGTTCAACTCTGGGCTACATACATATCTATTGGTACCACTCTGTTGTTATTGGTTTTACTATTATTTCACAGTTGTTCTTGTTGCTATTAGTCCATAGATGCTGTTTTCTTAACATATACTCTCCAATTCCCTCCCATATCTTTCAATTAGCCAGTTTCTGAGTTTGTAGTTGAAGATCTCCTCCCTTTTCTGTCTGCATCCTTAACAGGAAAAAGCATCCCATTAAATGATCAGTGTTCGCTGCTCTCCTGACCACATATTCCAAGATGTTTCCTGCTGAATTTCAGGAGCTGCCTTGAGTGCTACAAACTGTGCTTCCCCCTTTCCCCTCCATTGGGGACATTCTGTCATTTAATTAGCTAATTACAACCTGCTGACATGAATAAACCAAATATGGTGTTCAGTGAGGATATTTTTTTTTTGGGGGGGGTAGTTCATTTATTATTAACCCCCCAGTAAACACCTGATATGCTCTCCCCTTAGGGGACAGAGTGGTAATTGGTCCTACGAACACTAAGTTCTCTTACTAATCTGCCTGAGCTGGAACAGAGTGTCACCATCTGTCCGTATTTACACATACACCCCTACTGTGCATGTCACATGCTGGAAAAGAAAGAGAGGAGAAAGAAGTTCCAAAGAAATATTCTTAATGCAGTCGGGACCAATTGCCTTTGTGTAGCACATTTTGGGCATATGTGTGCCTGCTCAGGAAAGGAGATATAGCAGGCAGGAAAAAGTGGGAAGAGGCAGGAGCCTGTTATCACACAATGACCTAGCTCTGATCACTCCTCCTCCTCCTCCTCCTCCTCCTGCTTCTGCTCCTGCTCCCAATCTTTGAAATAAATCTGCATGGAAATTACATTTTGTTCAAGTCCTTTAGAATGTGCTACCATCTAGTGGTCATCCAGATTTTTGCAGACCAGATCTGGTAGTCCTACACCTTGCAAATTGGTAGGCACTCACACTTCCAAGGTCCACTTTTCCTTTTGGAAATAGGGTCATAAAGCTGCTTATTATCACAGCACTTATACTTAAAATTTATATGCATGGCTTTTAAGAAGGGCAGAGCAAATTCATGAAGTTGGCTTAGTGCAATACATTCTGCTTTGGTAGACATAAGGTTTCCTGGCTATAACATTCCAGATGGCAGCAGTCAGATACAGAGAAATCTCTTGTTCTCATCTCAATGGCTGTAGGAATTTTTGGAGCTCAGATCTTTGCACATTTTTTGCTCAATTCTTTGCACATTTCAGGAGGACTCAGTTTGAAGAGCTGCCTTAGTCCTGTTGAGCCTGGATACAACATAACTTGCACTAAACTTTTGCTCCCCCTCTGTTCTTCTCAAAGCTAAGTATTTCTTGTTCCTTCCATCTACATTAACCGTACTTCATTTCTAATCCCTTGACCATCGGTGTGGTATTTCTCAAACATTGATTTTTCTGGATTTGGACAAAGGCTTACAACGTGGCTCATATTTACTCCTATTTCCATTTTTCCTTTTAGTGGAATGTTGCTAGGAAGATAGCAATGTTGCTTGAAGACACACTCTTGATGGATAGCAGAGCTTGTATTACTGAGGAAAATTGATTCACATCACTCTCATGAAAAACAACTGATTTGAGGCATAGACTTCCCCAAAGGACCTCCCTCTACTGATAATGATCCAGTGTTCACAGTAAACAGAAATGAGGGTTTACAAGTTCTAATGACTCCAGAACAATCAACAAAGCAATCCAATTTCTGGTACATCTCAGTGTTCCTGTCTAGAGAGGCAAATGCATTGGTGGGAATGCATTGGCTGTGGTGTTCCCTGATACATGGTAAGATGTTGGGGTATGACCTGAAGGGTAGCAGCCTGTTGCCACTTTGGATACTGGTTTTCCTCTGGCTGTCAAATGATGTGCTGGACAAGTATTAAAATAAAGCTTCAAAACTGTTAATCTTGCAAGTTAGACCAGGCAAGAAGCATACCCAGAAGCACAAGTTTTACTTTTATTACATCTTCCTCCTGTCTCCCAAGGTGATTCCTACATACTTTTACAAAAACTCCGCTTGGCAGCTTTGTTAGGTGATGTGGCTGCACTGTGAGAGGAGTTATTCAGCCACTGCTAGTCTAACATAGGCAGATGACATTTGAACAAGACAAATGTGATTGCACTTGAACATCTTTTCCCATCGGTGGTCTTGCCTACATGCTGCACTCCAGGCATCATCTAGAGTTCATGAAATGTTCTTCATGAAGCTTTGCAGAATAATACAAAATGTCGAGCAGAGACGGACAGGCAGGATGTATGTGTAGGCAACACTCTACATCAGTGATGGGATTCAAATTTTTTTACTGTGTTACTACCGGTTCTGTGGGCGTGGCTTGGTGGACGTGGCTTGGCTTGGTGAGTGTGGCTTGGTGGGCATGGCTTGGTGGGCATGGCAGCGGAAGGATACTGTAAAATCTATATTCCATCCCCATCCCACTAACCTGCTTTCCAGCTCCATTCTCCTGTGCAGGGCAACATAAGAAGATCCAGCCGATCAGTTGGGATTTGGGAGGCAGAGAATAGATGGGGGCAGAACCAGTCAACAATCTAGGTAGTATTTGCCAGTTCTCCCAACTTCTCAAAATTTCTGCTACCGGTTTTCCAGAACTGGTTAGAACCTGCTGAATACCACCTCTGCTCGACATGCCTTGGTGTGGAGATCTTTTCAGTGGTTAAAGTTGAACTTTTAAGGGAATAATGTATGCCTGGAACCCTTAGATCTCTGAAGTCCAAAGGTACTTGGGTCAATCTCTGATGGAAACATTTTAAAACAAGCACTCTCTCTTTCTTGTGCATTGCCTTTCTGTTACATTCAGGAAGGCCAATTTCTGAAAGCTGAGCTTAAGGTTGTTTTTGATACTGTCCCCCTTTTAAGGCATGAATTAGTTATTTTCTGCCATGCTGGGCTGTATCAATTACCAAGCTTTCAAAGAGAAGGCAGATCCATCCCTTTTGCCATGTGCCTGATAAACAGCTTGCTGCTCCAAGTCTCTTTTGATCAGGTCCAGGTGGATGACAAGCCTTCTACTTGTCTGTTGAAATAGGTGCACATTGTTGTCGGTGATTATATCTAATTACACCCTGGTTAATTATCAAACACAATTAAATTATAACAAAGCCACTTCAGTTTTGAGGGTGGTGTATCTTCCAGATGTCATGTTTGCTGCTTGCCACTGTCCCATTTCTAAAGGAAGGCCACCAGAGAACCTATGACAAAACATCTAAACTGGGGTTGCTTGTTAGTTGGGGATTTTTTTGAGGGGGGGCTTCTCTTTATCTTTCCTATCTCTTCAGGCCACCAAAAAGCATGTTTTCTAAGACTAAAGTTTTATTAAGACCTTTAGCTATCACTAAACATTAAGATATGTAGAAGTTTCATCCACACTACACAGAAGGCTTGTGTACGTAGATAAATGCCACATGAAGAATGAAGACTGCCACATGATTCAATTTTTTACAAGTATATATTTCGCTCAGTACAATTATCTGTCTTGTTTTATCACCCAAATCACCACATTTTATTGCTCTCCAGAAGCACCAGATTACACCTTCCTGTCTTTATATCCACTCTGGCTATGGGCATTGTAAAGTAAGGTATGTCACACTGCCCAACGGATGCAAAAAGGACACAACGGACGAGCAAAATGTTCCATCCATTGTTATCCGCTCTCAAAAGGGGCAAAAATTTGCATAAGCAGAGTGGATAACACGGAAAGGAACGGACGTGGGGAGGACGCAGAGCGGATGTATAGAGGATGCAGAGCGGATGTATAGAGGATGCGTAGAGGATGCGTAGAGGATGCAGAGCGGATGCGTAGAGGATGCGTAGAGGATGCATAGAGGATGCAGAGCAGATTCGTAGAGGATGCAGAGCAGATGCAGAGCGGATGCAGAGCGGATGAGCTGCATCCACTTTCATCCTTTCTCCATCCGTGCTACTAACGCTGCGCGTCCGTTCTGCTTCCTCCCTGCGTCCGTTTACCGCTGGAACGGATTTGAGTTGTGCGGATGCACAGCGGATGCCTAACGGATATAGCAGATGCGTAATGGATGCAGAACGGATGTCCCCCGCATGCCTAGAGGATGCAGAACGGATGCATTGGATACATTTTCCGCTCAAAAGTTTTGGGCAGCTCAAAACTTTCTGAGCGGATGAAACGTCAATAAACGGATGCTGGACGGATAGAGAGGAAGCAAAACGGAGGCAGTGAGTACATCGCGTTAACCAACGTATGGCAAGCTTTTTTGTCCGTTTTACATCCTCTTTGCATCCGTTGGTGCAGTGTGACATGGGCTTAACCTATAATCCAATGTATCTGGAAAGTATGAAGGTGGGGATGGCAGCTCCATTATAACATTTTTTAGATGTTCATTTCCCACAAGTGGGAAAGTCCTTTTAAAGTACATTTTGTGATCTTCAGCAGATTATCATGTAGCAGTTCTGGCTATATTAGCCTCTTATGCACAATAATACAAAGCCATATTTTTAAACTAATTTTGGACAAACCATAGTGGTCTTGTCATGCCCTTGGTAGAGTCGGACTCTGAGGGAGAGGAGGAACAGACGACAGGGAGTGGAAGTGTGGCTCCTGAGGTTGTGGAGGAGGCTGGGGAAGGGCAGAGGACAGCTGAACAGTCAGAGGAGGACCCAGGCCCATCCCCTCTCCATCCTAGGGCACGCAAGGAGGAACAGAGAAGGCAACAACTTGGCTTATGAGAGAGGAAGCAGCCATGATCCTCCTCATTGGTTATAGCTGGGGAGACCAGTATATAAGAGAGATGGTTAAAACACAGAGTTGCCAGAAGCAAAGTGTGTTTTATTTTGGGCTGAAGTTATCTTGGTTGGTGTCCTTCCAACAGACTGTGCTTTGTTATCTCCTTGAATTTGGTAATTACTTATCCTGGTCCCTTGTGGAAATTTTGTCACTGTAGCTTGTTTGTTTTTCTTATTTCACTTCTATCTGTCCATTAAGTTTGGACTGTATTGCTTTCTTTTGACAACTATTTTTGAGTATGTTTTATCTCCAACTGAGAATTATTGAACAGCAGGGAGGAGGCATTAAAGGACATTTATTTACATTTTGGATTTTGTTGTTACACTCTGGGTCATCACAGGTCTGTTTCACACATAACAATCTGAATCACAATCTGGGAGCCATAAACAACCCACATTACAGCATAGTGTTGTCTATTATGAATCAGGCCAATGTTTTAGACCTCAAAAAATCATGAAGGTAGGTTTTGTAGTATTGGTGATGGCATGGGCACCACCACTTAATATAGTTGGGGTGTATGTTTACTTTATTACAGAATAACAGAGTTGGAAGGGACTGTGGAGGTCTTCTAGCCCAACCCTGCTCAAACAGGAGACCCAGCCTACACCATTCCAGACAAACTTCCAATAATGGAGCACCCACAATTTCAGAAGGTAAACCATTCCACTAATTGTTCTCACTGTCAGGAAATTTCTCCTTAGTTAGTTCTTATTTCTACATATTAACTGTTATTTATTAGAAGATTCCAGTTTACTCCAGGTAATTTGATTCCAGGTAATTAACAATAAAAATATGAAATAATCATAAATGTAAATTCAGTCTCCTTGCCCTTGCATAACACAAATAAAACAGTTAGTCAATCTCCATTTGGAAAGCAAATGCCCCTTTTAAAAAGCTGTCTTTACAACTCACTGGTATGCCATGAGAAAAGGAGTCCATCCATCCTCTCCCTTCTCTCTAGGACTGTCTTGCCAGGGCAACCTCAGACAGCAAGCATTCTGAATTACCTTCCTTATTTCTCACAGTGATGGGATTCTGTGCAAACTCACCATCCATGCTCCTACAAGGTAGACAATTGTTTGAGTAAGGCAATGGCTCATTCAACTGGTGCTAGGAGTCAACTGGCAGTTCAAATGGACTCTAGATGCTGATTAGCAAGAGGTGCAAAAGCAATGAATTAGTTCTCTTGCAAAACGGATCTCCATCCGCTAATAGCCTGTGATATAATGTATATATACAGTATATAATAGTCCGTGATGTAATATAATCAGAGGTGGTATTCAGCCAGTTCTGACAGGTTCTGGAGAACCATTAGAGGAAATTTTGAGTAGGTTGGAGAAGTGGTAAATACCACCTCTAGTTGGCTCCACCCCCATCTATTCGCTGCTTCCCAAGTCCCAGCTGATTGGCCCTGCACAGGAGAATGGAGCTGGAAACCAGGTTAGTGGGATGGGGAGGGACTGGGGATTTTACAGTATCCTTCCCCTGGAATGGGGTGGAAATGGAGATTTTGTAGTGTATCCTTCCCTTGGAGTGGGGTGGAAATGGGGATTTTACATTCTGGGTTTTAGTCTGGCTTCAAATTTGGGGTCTGGGTCTATGTTCTTGGCGTGTGTCAGCTTGTTTGGTTTTGGGGTTGGGGGGTGTGACAGCTGGTGAAGCAGCCATGGTCTGTTTTCTTGATGGTGGTTGTCCTTCATTTATAGGATGGGCTTGGGCCTGGGTCTGATGAGGGGGATTGGCAGTGGTGTCCCGTGTTGTTTTGGGTCTGGTGTTGGTTTTCGTGGCTGGGACTCGTTTGTTGGTGAGGGAGCATTCAGTGTTGGATGTTAATTTGGTTCCTTTGAAATTAATTTCATGTCCTGTGGCTTTCAGGTGCTGGAAGAGGGAGGAAGTATTTTCTTCTCTTCTGATTGCGTTTTTGTGTTCTGCGAAGCGTGTATTTATTCTCCTGTTGGCTTGTCCAATGTATGTGACTGGGTAATTATTACATGGTATTTCATAAACTCCTTGGTTTTCTAGCTGGATCTTGTCTTTGGAGTTTCTTAGGATGTTGGCTATTTTTTTGGTCAGTGCCGAAGGCTGTCCTGATATTGTGTTTGTGGAGAATTTTGTTGATTTTGTCTGTGGTGCCTTTGATGTAGGGGAAGAGTGCAATACCATTGTCTTGTTCTGTGTCTTGGTTTTTGGAGGCTATCTCTTTTCAGATTAGATTGGTAATAGTGTTTCTTTGGAATCCGTTGGAAATTAATACATTAGTGAGGGTGTGTAGTTCTGTTCTCAGGTGGTCTTTATCAGTTAGGCGTTTGGTTCTGGAGATGAGGGTCTTGGCTACGGAGTTGATCTGTGCAGGGTGGTGATTTTTTCCGGTAGATGATGTGTCCTAGGGAGCCATTGGGTTTTTTGTAAATTAGGATGTCCAGGAAGGGAAGTTGATTGTTGGTTTCTGTTTCCATGGTGAGTTGTATTTTGGGGTGTAGGTTGTTAAGATGTTTGAGGAAGTTGTCCAGTTTTTCTTTCCCATGTGGCCAAATTATGAAAGTGTCATCTACATATCTGAGTCAGAGTTTGGGTTTGTGTTCGGAATTGTCTAGAGCAGGGGTCCCCAACCACCGGGCCCCGGACCGGTACCGGTCCGTGGATCATTTTATACCAGGCCACAAAGAATGAATAATCGTGATTAAAATATATATAAAAATATGTTTTTAGTAAAGAAGCCCTTTACTATTGGGGAAGAATTGATTTTTCCGGTCCTTGAAAAAGTGTTTCTGCATGAAAATGGTCCCAGGTACAAAAAAGGTTAGGGACCACTGGTCTAGAGCATTGGTTTCAAAGTGTTCCATGTATAGCTTAGCGATGATGGGTGAGAGGGGTGATCCCATGGATGCTCCTTCTATCTGTTTGTATCTTTGTCCATTGTGGATGAAGTATGTGTTGGTTAGGCAGTGGTTGGTCAGATCTCGGATGTGTTTGGGGGGGTTGTATTTGTTTTGGATGGCTGTCAAGGCTTCTTTGATGGGTACTTGGGTGAAGAGGGATATGACATCGAAGCTCACGAGTAGGTCGCTGGGTTGTAGGTTTTGTTTCTTTATTGTTTCTATGAAGTGGAAGGAGTTTTGTACATGTGAGGTGATAGATTCTGTGTTGGGTTGGAGTTGTTTGGTGAGAAATTTGGCAAGATTCTATAGGGGTGAGCCTTTGGAGCTGATTATGGATCTGAGTGGAATTCCTTCTTTGTGTATCTTGGGGAGGCCATAGAGCTTAGGACATCTGGATGATTTTCCCCCAACCCCAAAACCGAACAAGCTGACATACACCAAGAACACAGACCAGACCCCAAACTCGAAGCCAGACTAAAACCCAGAATGCTACATCACAGCCACCCACTCAGGACATCACATCAGAAAATTCAGGAAATTACACCACAAGAACTCAAGAACTTGCAACACAGCAAATGATCCAGGGTATCACAGCACAAGACCAAGGATACCACAGCAATAAATCTCACAAGGTCATCACACAACCGATTACCCAAGGTGTTACTACACAGGAGGCTAATGAAAAAGAGATCAAAACACAAACGAGCCAGGAGCTTACAACGCAGGATTCAGGATACCACAACAAAAGAATTTGCAAGCCCATCACACAACCCATTACCCAAGCTGTTAAAACAGGAGAGGCTAATGGAAAAAAGATCACTACAAAACAAACAACCCAGGATATTACAGCACAAGATCCAGGATATCTCCACAACAAAACTCACAAGGCCATCACACAGCCCATTATACCAACATCAACTCCATCAATCAATCAAGAAGCAGCAGTGCAGCCAACCAGCCCAGCACACCAGCCCCCCCGCCCCCACCAGTATTTGTAGAGAGACGGCAGCTCCAATCACATACTACTTGCACTGGCACGAAGCCGAAAGCACCAGCCTGAGGATGGCGAGTGGGACCTCACCGAAATGTCGCCAAGATACTCTTAATCTTAAACAGGAAAAGACCCAAACACACCTAGACCTACATATATATGTGTATATATTTCACAGAAAACGCTGTGAAAGTCTGACTCACAGACAAACACAACACAGAAGCCTGATGATGGCAGATGAGATTCTGCCGAAACATTGCTTCAACTTTAAAAGTACAACTGCAATGACGTTTTAATCATGGAAAAATAGTGTCCCTGAAATGAATAAGAAAGCTAAGGGAAAGATGCTTGAATACCCCAGTCTGGGTTGTTTGTCCAGGAGAGGAGAGTCTGCAATAACCAGGTGAGGACTGTACATTATGCTACCTGTGAAAATGGCAATGAACTCTCAGGAGCCAACATTGATTTCTCATTGGTTTTGAGGGAGAGAGAGAAACAGCTTTTCTTTGCCCTTCAGATTCAAAACAGGGCAAGATATTGAGCGATGGGAAAGATGCCAGGCCTGCATTAGCCTTGTATTTGGTTGGAACACAGATGTGTGTGTGTGTGTGTGTGTGTGTGTTGTGTTGTGTAGGGGGAGGACATAAAGAGTCTAGCTAGTGATGATGCCACAGAATTAATTTTCCTCAAACGAAAATGGTCACCATAGAGAAAAGCCAAGGCAAATTACCAACGCTAATCACAGTCTCTTGCTTTTGCTTTCTTCCTCTCTCTCTTGTATGATAATTATGATAATTAGCAAGCTAACGAGCTCTGAGTAAAAACAGGTCCTGGTTCTCAATGTATAATTAATATTTACATTCATAACAAGCTTTCATTTACAGTATACTTAGGAGAGAAATCTCCTCAGAGATTAACATATTAGAAATGCAGTTCACATTCCTGCAACATTTATTATTTGGGAAGGAGAGAAATTCCCCTGACAAGCTGATTTCCAGGACTTCAAGGAAATTTGGGTATGTGCATAAATAAAAACCTTTAATATTATCATCCTTGCATCATTACCATAAGCTAAAGAAAAGGAGGCTGTTACAGTTACAGATAGTCCTTGACTTACAGCCATTCATTTAGTGATCTTTTGAAGTTATCACACTGAAAAATGTGCTCTATAACTGGTCCTTGTGCTTACGACCATCACAATATCCTCACAATCAAGGGATAAAAATTCAGATGCTTGGTAAAGGCTAGGTCACACTGGCCGACGGATGCAAAATGTATGCAAAAAGAACACAGTGGATGAGCAAAATTTCGGGGGTGGCTCCATCCGTTGTTATCTGCTCTCAAAAGTGCCCCAAATTTACATAAACAGAACAGAAAACAACGGAAAGGAACGGACGTGGGGAGGATGTAGCGGGGATATAAAGCAGACGTTCATAGGAAGCCTAGCGGATGAAAGCGGATGGAAGCGGATGACACATCCGCAGGGCTTCCAGGGGAGAATAGTGAAGCGGACGCGTAGCGGAAGGAGCGGATGCGTAGCGGATGACGTGGATGCACCACGGACTCCTATAGGATGCATAGTGGATGCCTAGCAGATAGGTAGTGGATGCAAAGCGTTCACTGCTCATGCGGGGAGGATGAATTGCAAAAGCTCCGCGGATATAAAAGGATGCAGCTCGCAAGCAGTCAACATTCAGAGGAAAGACCTGCTGCCAGAGACATCTTGAGAGAACACCATGGGGAAGAAGAGGAAGCCTGTGCCTACTCCTGCCAGTCCTGGCAAGAAGGACAGAACCACCATCCCACCCCCTGGCGCTGACTCTGAAGCTGCTGGTGCTTCTGCTGCTGCTGCTGGTGCTCCTGGTGTTGCTGCTGCTGGTGCTTCTCCTGCTGGTGCTGCTGGTGTCTCTCCCACTGGTGCTGCTGGTGCTGCTGGTGTTTCTTCTGCTGCTGGTGCTGGTGCTTCTCCTGCTGGTACTGCTGCTGCTGGTGGTGCTGGTGGTGCTGCTGGTGCTGCTGGTGCTTCTCCTGCTGCTGCTGCTGCTTCTCCTGGTGCTTCTCCTGCTGCTGCTGCTGTGGTGGACCAGCCCCAAGGCCCTCAAAGCCCTGCTGCTGAAGGCCCTGAAGGCCCTGTCAGAGGGAGGAAGAGGCAAGGGAAGGAGAAGGGAGAGAGGAAACAGTACTCCATTTCCGAGGACCATGAGGAGGAGGTGCTGGAATGGCTGAGGGAGAACGAGTACCTGTGGAGGAAGGGCCACAGGCTCTATCGTGACACCAAGAGAAAGCAGGCAGCTTGGAGAGAGAAGGCTGAGAGCCTGGGCTACACTTCAGATGTACTCCTTGGATGGTGGAAGCACAGGCACACCTGGTATGGCAAGGTGCACCTGAAGAGATCCGGGCAGGCCGCTGTCAAGCTCACTGACCAGGAGACCTATGTCATGGCCAAGTGCAGTTTCCTGGAGGGTGAGGTCCACCCCCGAGGAGCAGCCCCTCTGTCAACTGTCTCCCTCAGACAGCCCACAGAGAGCCACTCCTCTTCCAGCCAGGAGACAGCTACCATGTCCAGGCAGGTGTCTTTGGAGGGCCCCACAACAGAGACCCCCCCCGACAGCTGCACTTCCTGTGCCGGAGGATGTGGAGGATCCCCTGTCTCAGATGGAGCAAGAAGAAGCAGCCACCAGAGACCAACCCACCACCAGCTCCACCTCCACAGAAAGCAGGCAGAGAGGCAGACCGGAGGGACAGAGCCACACTGTCCTCTTGGAGATCAGGGACACAATCAAAGCCAGCACAGATCTTCTCTCCCAGCTGGTCCACTTAGACATACCATCCTCGAACCGCAAGCCCTTCATCATGTACGTGAGCCAGACCCTCATGGACATGCTCGAGGCCCAGTACCAAGTGATGAAGGAGAGGATCACAGCACTTCTGCACCACTCTCCAGGCCCAGCTGAACCTGCTCCGACCCACTCCAGGTCTGCTCCTCCACCCCAGGCGATGTCACAGCCCTTCCATGGATTTCAACAGCCCCTCATCTACCAAGCCTACCACTACCAGGACTTCCCACAGCAGAGGCAGCCCTTCCCAGTCCAGGCCCAGGTTCATCGGATGCCAAAGACGCCACAGATGCCTCACCTGACCCAGCTGCAGACCAGACAGCCCCAGTACACTCCTCCTTCCTCCACCCCACAGCCAAGCCCTTCATCAGAACATCTGTCATCAGTCTTGGGCCTCACATCCCAGGTACTTGATGAAGGGCCTCTCAACCTCACGGGACTGAGTCAGCTCTCTGAGAACTTCCTGCACACACTATCTCCTGTGGTACTCTCGGGGCCAGGCACCCCAATGGCGCCTCAGACCAGCACTCCAGCAACAGCCAACTCCACAGTCCCTGGCCCCTTTACATCTGAGACCATGGGCATGCCTCAGAGTGATTGAGAAGAGTGCCAGAGACTGAGTTGTTCCCTGTTCACTTTATCTTTGCTTAAGACACTTTACTTGGGTCATTTTGCTTTTTAATGAAGTCATACAGTTTGTTATTAATAAAGGTTATCTTTGTTTCACACGCTTGGTTCATTTTTTTTACTTAATAAAGTGTTGGTGAAAACTTTGATAAAAGGGTTAAGCCTTTGCATGCTTGTGGGATTGGTAAGGATATCTGTGTGATGGATAGCTGGGGGATGGGTAAGGATATCTGTGGGATGGATAGCTGTGGGGGTAAGGATAGCTGTGGGATTGGTAAGGATAGTTGTGGGATGGGGAAGGATAGTTGTGGGAAAGATAAAACTCCAGCACAAGCATAGTGGGACTGTATGGTCTACCCTGCCACACATATGGCCCTTTATTATCAATATCAATTTATTCATTGATCAACACATTTCAAAATAAACAAAACTCTTTATTAATGCCCTATTCATTGTAGGGCCACTCAACATACATGGCACAATCTCATCCGTGTGATGAGACAGGCTGAAGGAAGCATCCATGTAGCATCTACCATCCTGTCTTGCAACTCCACTGCTCCAGCTGGGGAGTTGCACCAGTGTTTCAGGAGGTTGCGCTGCTTCTTCCCTTCATGTGAAGCTCGGTTGGGGCCTTGCACATCCACAGTGTCTATCAGGTTTTGTCCTTGCCTCCATTCACCAGGTTCCATGTCCCCATTGCCTTGTTGATGGTCCACAAGCCTGTTCTGCAACACTGGGTAGTGGGTGCGCATGAGATTGTGCAGGATGCAGCAAGCTTCCACGATGCTTCTCACAGTCTGTGGGTGATGCTGCATGGTGGTGAGAAGTACCTGGAACTTGTTGGCCAGGATGCCAAAGGCATTCTCCACCACCCGTCTTGCCCTGGACAGCCTGTAGTTGAAATGTAGGGCTTCATGAGGTAGGTTCTGAGGGAGAAGGCGTCATCCCCCACGATGAAGTCGGGCACATCTTGTGTGTCGTTGGGTAGGGGTCTGGATCTGGAAAACCCATGATGAGGTTGCGTTCCAGCCCATCCTTGAGGTCACTGGCATTGTATATCTGGGCATCTGAAGCTGACCCGTTGCCTGAAGCATCGATGTACATGAACTTGTCGTCAGCATCAACCATGGCAAAGAGGATGATGCTGAAGAAGCCCTTGTAGTTGTACTAATGGGACCCTGAGTTGGCTGGAGCTTTGCAGGCCACGTGCTTCCCATCAGTGGCTCCAACTGCGTGGGGAAAGTTCCACCTCTGATACCACTGCTCTGCAACTTTCCTCCAGCCTTCTTCAGTGGTGGGACACTGGAGGAGCTCCTCCAAGTATTCTTCAATGATGGCCTGCACCACTTCTCTGACCACAATGCTGATGGTGTTGTGTGGCACCCTCCAGGCATACTGCATGTTTCTGTATGTGGTTCCAGAGGCCAGGTGGCGCAGAGTCAGTGCCACCTTCAATCCAGGGTCCAGGCTGGGATGGAAGTTGGTGTTTGTCTTGGTCAACCTGGGTCTCAGACACTCCACAAGTTCATCAAACATGGCTGGTGGTATCCTCATGAAGTGCTGGAATGCACGAGGGTCTTCATTCCTCAGCTCCACCATCAGCTTGTCATAGAGTCCAAACTCTATTCTTCTCCCGATCCATCTTCGGACCCAGACAGCTCTTGGAGGTCTCCTTCTTCTTGCATAGAAAAGGTGAAACAGTCTGAAGAGGGCTTGATTCTGGTGTTGAATGATGGCGGCTACCAAAAGGAGTGTGCGATGATCCATGGTGGAGATCAATGGATGATGTGGAAGAGCAGGAGCAAGGCTGAAGAGGTCTGCACACCATGGCTGCTGGACTGATAGTGAGATCCAGGTGATTTCCTCCCCTTTTTTATAGGAAATTTCGGTTTTCCGCTAGGAGTCCCTCCACACACTCTAGACATCCTCCAGACATCCTAAATATCCAAGATACATCCCATATACAAATGTTTTGTCCATTTTAATGCTTTATATCCGAGCTGCATCCGCTTTCATCCTTTCTATGTCCGTGCTACTAACTCTGTGTGGACGTTCCGCATACCTTTTGCTTCCTCCCTCTTTCCGCTTTCCGCTGGAGCAGATGTGAGTTGCGCGGATGCCCAGAGGATGCTGAGAGGATACAGCGGATGTTTAACGGATGACAACAGGCGTAAAACGTTTGTTGCCCGGATGTGTCACGGATGTAGATTGTGCGCGGTGGAAAGTTCATCCGCTCAAAAAGTTTTGTGCAGCTCAAAACTTTTTGAGCGGATGAAATAGCAGTAGACGGATGTTTGATGGATAGACTGTATGAAAGACGTACGCAGTGAGTACACAGCGGATGCGTCGCGTTTTCCAATGGATGGCAAGCATTTTTCTCCATTTTACATCCTCTTTGCATCCGTTGGTGTAGTGTGACATGGGCTTAACTGGCACATAAAACAGAAGCGAAGTCAATAGGGGAAGCCAGATTCATTTAACAACTGTGTGAATCCCTTAACAACTGCAGTGATTTTCTTAACAACAAAGGCAAAATAAATTATAAAAAAGGGCATGAATTACTTTACAACTGCCTTGTTTAGCAGTGGAAATCCTGGTCCCAACTGAAGTTGAGTACTATCTGCATTTTCCCTTGTACTTACTAATGGATGATGATGTACAGTAGATTTGAAATTGGTTCACTCACCCCCATAAATGGTTTATTACAAGTAGATTTAAATAAGGTATGTTCCTCATCAACACTTATATTAATTGGTGTAGTAATTCTAAAAAACATCTAAATGTTGAGATTTTTGAAAATGTGGGCTGTGTTTACAAAAATATAAAAAGTAATCACGATGCCTTAGGTATAATGCTTGTATTTTTTTTAAAAAAGTATTTATGTGTGGGATTCCTAGTTATTTTGCCTTTCTGCCAACAGATGGTGAAATATATCTTCACTAGAATGGATGAAAATGGATAATCAGAAATCAATGGCTTCCCGTTCTCCTTCATGAGGACTACTGCATTATCTAACAAACACAAAAATGACAAAATAAACATTAAGAAGTCCTAGATAAGAAGGAAAATAAATCCAAGACTTACAGAGTTGAAGACTGGCACATGACAAGTATAGAAAAGAGCAGGAACCATAAATAAACTTTAAAGGGATAATATGGAAGAAAAACTGGTATAGCACAAGGACCAGTTCTGGCTGGTATAGCAAGCACAACCATTCCTCCAGTTGAAATTGACCTTGATTGCCTTAATATAGTGTTTTCTACATTCTCAGGTTAAATTATAGTTGGCTTTAAAAGATCAGGTATTGTATATAATGCTACTGTTTCTCAAACTGGGCTGGTAATCCAAAGTTACTTACGTCTCCTGGGTCTCATGTGATTCTGCTTAGACTGTAAGAAAATAGAATAAAATAGAGCTGGAAGGGATCTTGGGGGTCTTGTAGTCCAGCCCCCCTGCCCAAGTAGGAGACCCTATACCATTTCAGACAAGTGGCTGTCCAGTCTCTTCTTAAAAACCTCCAGTGATGAAGCACCCATGATTTCTGGAGGCAAGCTGTTCCACAGGTTAGATGTCCTCACTGTTAGGAAGTTTCTGCTTAATTCCAGGTTGTTTCTCTCTTTGATTGGTTTCCAACTATTGTTGCTTGTCCTGCCCTCTGGGGCTAGAGTAATTTAACCCTCTCTTCTTTGTGGCAGCCCGTCAAATATTGGAATACTGCGATCATGTCACTCCTAATTCTTCTTTTCTTAGATTAGCCAAACCCAAGCCCCACAATTGTTGTTCACATGTTTTAGTCTTCAGGTCTTTGATAATCTTAGTTGCTCTTCTCTGAACCTTTTCCAAAGTCTCAACATCTTTTTTTGTCATGTGGTGGCCAAAATTGCAGTATTCCAGATGTGGTCTTACTAGGGCAGGGGTTGCCAACCTTTTGGACCTCAGGGACCACCAAACTTGTAATTTTAAATCCCGCGGACCAGAGACCCTGGGAAAATCCCAAAAAAAGTCTGCAGGAAAATTCCCCACCCCGGTTTCTTACCAATTGATCATTCTTTATTTGGGATTTCAGGATACTGTCTCCAGCTCTGTTCTCAGGGGGGGGGGGAGAGGGACTTTTGACTTCATGCAAGGAAAACAGCAGAAACAGCAGAAGTCTTTCTTTCTCTCCCCCAAACTCTGCCAGAAATGAGTCTTTGTGAGACTTGTTGCGCTGGTGCATACTCTTGGAGCAGGACACCTTGCAGGGTCCCAAAGACTCATTTCTGGTAGAGTTTGGGGGAGAGAAAGAAAGACTTTGCTGCTTTCCTTGCATGCAGCCAAAAGCAGAAGAAGAAAGAAGTGGAAAGAAGCAGCCCAGTAGCCAGGCAAGGTGTGTGGGGCGAGTGAAGCAAGTTCCCCTCTCTGCCCTTTCCCCCCTCCCCTCACTACCTCATGTTGTTTGCAATGCAAGCTACGCAAGCCTTGTGTTCCTGCAGGCGATGTGAGCAGTGCAGCCATATGTTCTCATGCAGCCTGCATTAATTGCTTTGGGAGGTGTTTTGGGGTGATATTTCTCTGCAGACCACCAAAATTTTCTTGTGGACCACCAGTGGTCCCCGGCTCACTGGTTGGCAACCACTGTACTAGGGCTTTATAAAGTGGTTCTAACACTTCACAATTTTGATTCTATACAAAATCACGTGAAATATTAGTACTGCTTTATGAATCCCTTCACCTGGAATACTGAAACTAATGACCAAATGAGCTTTTTTTTACATTCCCCCACTCTTTATACTCAGAGTAGCATCTACATCAGGGATCTCAAAGTCCCTGCCCACAGGCTAGATGTGTCACGCACTGGCCATGCCCATGCATGGTTTAGTGATACATCATGTGACACCACCGTGACACCATGAGTTTGACACCCCAATCTACATGGAAGGAACTTTTTTGGTTGTTGGTTTTATAGAGTTCCTTATGTCTGCATTAGTTTTGACACTTTTCTTTTTTCTCCCCTTCCTCATTTCAACATTTTATTGGTTTTATTGAATTAGACTATTCTGGCTGAGGATTCCTAGGAGTTGAATACCTCTTAAAGTTGCTGAGTTTGAGAAACACTGGTCTAACTGATGTTCAGCCTTTGGATGGATCAATAATTTAAATTATATATTATGTTTCAGTTTGTGATTCTTCTTTCATGCTAGCCTTTTAGATTGTTTTTTAAACATTTTTTTTAAAAAAAATAAACCAATTCCTCTAATAGGTGGCATTGGAAAAACAGATCACAAGAAAACCAATACTTAAAACTTAGAGTAAACCAAGCTAAAATATGAAATTGTGTGTTGCCATTAAAGTGATTAAGGAGTCAATAAAGAGATGATCCAAACAGAGAAGCCACTAATGTTGGTTGCAGAGAGGTTATAAAGGTTGAGATGAGATACATGAAAGACAGAAAAAAAAAATATCTAAGTTTGTATCTAGGACTTTTGTGAGGATTTCTGGGGTGCTTGTTCTTCAACTCAGTAATCCTTGATATGACCAGAAATACCTCAGTTGAAATGTTTTCAGTCTTCTCTGGAACTCTTTTGATCCTACATTTTTTCCTCTTGCCAGATGTGTATGTTTGATCCATTCAAAAGCTGCACATTATACTTTCAATGGATTTTAAAAATAGAAGAGTACGAGAGCGTGTGTTTTCAGGGTCACCATAGTTATTTTTCGTTATATGACTTTATGACTTGGTTATGACTTGTCTTAAAAGATAGGACTAAAAAAAATGGGAGCCAAAACTTGTCAATTTTTTTCCAATGATTAAAGAGATGTTTAATTAAAGGCACCAGGTGAGAGGATGATAATATCATACAAAACAGTGCCATGCACAGTGTCCTACTGTTGTGGACAGTTTATCCAGTATGTCTCTGTGTACACAGCAGGCTGAAGAGGGAAATATTAACTAAATCACAAGAATTAGATTATTTAGTCTTATCAGCAGATGTGGAAACAGGTTATCTTTCCAAGCAAACACACCTGCTGGCCTTTGTAACACTGAAGCTATGGCATTAGAAAGTATATTGTGGTTTCTTGTTTAAACATTCCAATGAAGAAATTGGGATATATGGCATTATGTCAGCATAGGACAGGGTGCATGCTACTAGGGATGGGGTGCAAAGCAGCAAACTCTTCCACATAAAGATTAAATAGGGAAATTGATAAACTTCTCTGATGGCCGTTTATACCAGTTAACAACATATTTATGGGAGAAGGAAGAAAATGAGTATTGAAACAACAGAATGGTGGAGTGTGAATCTCACTAAAGTTGCAGCTCTTCTTTTTTAATATATCCATTTTATTTCTGCTGTACAATATATATTGAGATGATACATAACCCAAATTTTTGAACATCAGTTCACATCAGATTCTACCAGCATGATAAAAACGATGATAAATCAAGAGATAAAATTCTCTGAGAACCCAGACTGGAAAAAGGTACCAGAAAAACCTCTGCAATGCATAGTTCCTAGATACCAGCACCCAGTTGTTAACAGAAGCTTTGTTAAGTGCATTGAAGGAAATAAAGTCAGGTATTGTCTCTGTAGCATTCAGTGTGAGGTTTAGACCTGTCTCAGCTCCAAATTTTTTAAAAAGTACAAAACAGTATTTTGATTTTTTTAGTGTAATCATCTATTATCCAGCTACTCATCTCAGATACCAAAAATGAAAGAGTTCTTGAAAGGCAAGATGGGGATGGATTCTGATTGAGAAATAGTCTTTTAAAGAATTATTTTGGGATTGATCTCCCCATTCACCTAACAAAGCTAGAAAAATGGAGGCCAAATGAGCCAAATCATCGGATAAAAATACAGATTGGTGTTTGAATTCTCCTAAGCTAGGAATCCTTTTATCCAAAAATGACTATGAGGTTGAATGGAAATTAACTTCAAATATAGAAGGCTCTTCATGTTCCTAGCTCTAGAAAAGCAATTCTGCACATCTGCACACTGGCAATATTTATTCTCCAACCCACAAGCCATTATTCATCACTTGAAAGATACCCTATTTTTATAGCATAAAACTCTAGGGATGCTAGACATGCCATCAATTTAATGGCTATTGTATCTGTAATTATTCCTTTGGTGCCTTCCCAGAGCAATGTTTATCATGTAAGGGGCATACATAAGCACACTAACATGCCTACCGTTCCTGTCCTATTGTTTCTTTTTATTTTTCTTATATGTATCCATTTCGTGTATTCATAACTATGTTTATACTTATACCCGTTATCTTGACAAATAATTTGCTTGACAAAATAAAAAAAAATAAAAAAATCATTTAAAAAAAAACACAATCAAATCTATGGTATTTCTTTATCTGTTCTGTAGCATCTTCATGCCATTTGTTGTGGGCACACCCAACATTACCCAATGCTATAGCATGATCCAGCTTCTCCAAGGATATCAAATGTTCTCCCTCATTTACTTGCAATCCTGTCAAGAACACCCATACATTTAAAAATGTGACGTCCTATTTTAAATCCTCCCCACAGCAAAGGAGAAAAGGGTTAAAATAGAAGTATTCTAATAACACTGGTTCCAATTAAATAACTATTTGATGGGTCATAGCTGTAGTGATCAGCTATAGTGAAAAAAACAACCTGATACTATCTTTCAGTCTCACATAGATAGTCCTTGGGTCATGATAGCAACCGGGAATGGAACTTCTAATGCTAAAGGCCCTGTCACACTGGCCGACGGATGCAAAACATTTGTAAAAAGGACACAGCGGACGAGAAAAATGTTCCATCCATTGTTATCCGCTCTCAAAAGGGGCAAAAATTTGCATAACCAGAGCGGACAACACGGAAAGGAACGGACGGGGGGAGGACGTAGGGCGGATGGAAACTGGATGCTCCACGGAAGCCTAGTGGAGGGAAGTGGATGAGAGCGGATGGCACATCCGCAAGGCTTCCGGGGGAGTACAGCAAAGCGGACGCAGAACGGATACAGCGGATGCAGAGCGGATGCAGAGCGGATGAAGCGGATGCACAGTGGATGCCGAGCAGATGAAGCGGATGCAGAGCGGAAGCCTAGCGGAAGCCTAGTGAATGCCTAGCAGATGCCTAGCGTTCAATGCGCATGCGGGGAGGATGCATTGCATCAGCCCTGCGGAAAAAAGGGAAGCAGCTCCCAAGCAGGTCACCATTCAGAGGAAAGACCTGCTTCCAGACACAGCTCTCCAGCCAGCCAGCCAGCCAGCCAGCCAGCCAGCCAGCCAGCCAGCAACCCAACAACCATGGGGAAGAAGAGAAAGCCTCAGCCATCTGCTGCCAGGCCTGGCAAGAGGGACAGGGCCACCCTCCCACCCCCTGGCCCTCACTCTGCTTCTGCTGGGGCTTCTGCAGCCCGGGCTCGCTCTTCTGGGGCTGGGGCTTCTGCTGATGCTGGTTCTGGAGGAGCTGCTTCTGCTGATGCTGCTTATGGCGGTGGTGCTTCTGCTGGTGCTTACTCTGCTGATGCTGCTTCTGGAGGTGGTGCTTCTGCTGGTGCTTACTCTGCTGGCACTGCTCCTGGTGCTGGGGCTTCTGCTGGTGCTTACTCTGCTGGCGCTGGTCCTCGTCCTGCTGGTCCTGCTGGTGCTCCTGGTCCTGCTGGTGCTCCTGGTCTTGTTGGTGCTCCTGGTCCTGCTGGTCCTGCTGGTCCTGCTGGTCCTGCTAGTGCTCCTGGTCCTGCTGGTGCTCCTGGTCTTGCTGGTCCTGCTGGTGCTGCTGGTCCTGCTGGTGCTCCTGGTCCTGCTGGTGCTCCTGGTTCTGCTGGTGCTGCTGGCGCTGCTGGTGCTTACTCTGCTGCTGCTGATCCTGGTGCTGCTGGTGCTGCTGGTGCTGCTGGTGGTGGTGTGGAGGAGCAGCCCCTACAACCTGGAAGCCCCTCGGATGAGGGCCCATATGGTCCTGCCAAAGGGAGGAAGAGGCAGACGCGAGAATGGGAGAGGAGGCAATACAACATAGAAGAGGAACATGAGGATGAGGTGCTGGAGTGGCTGAGAGAGAACGAGTATCTATGGCGGAAGGGACACAGGCTCTATAGGGACACCAAAAGGAAGCAGGCTGCTTGGAGAGAGAAGGCAGAGAGCCTGGGCTACACTTTGGAGGTGCTCCTCAGCTGGTGGAAGCACATGCACACCTGGTACAGGAAGCTGCACCTCAAGAAATCTGGCCAGGCCGCGGTCAAGCTGACGGACAGAGAGACCTATGTGATGGCCAAGTGCAGCTTCCTGGAGGGTGAGATACACCACCGAGGAGCAGCCCCTCTCACAACCCTCTCTCTCAGGCAGCCTGCTGAGAGCCAGTCCTCTTCTGGCAGAGAGTCAGCTCCTGTCTCCAGGCAGGTATCTGTGGAGCGTGCCACGACGGCGACCCCCCCGACAGCTGTACTACCTGTGGCAGAGCGCGTGGAGGACCCCCTGACGCAGTGGGAGAAAGGAGACGGCATTTCCACCACAGCCCAACCCGCATCCACCCCCAGTTCCACCTCCACAGAAAGGCAGAGAGGCAAACCGGAGGGACAGAGCCACACTGTCCTGCTGGAGATAAGAGACACCATCAGGAGCAGCGTAGATCTCCTCTCTCAGCTGGTACACCGACACCCCATCCTCACCTATGTGAACCAGACCCTCATGAACATGGCGGAACCTCAGTACCAGGTGGTGAAGGACAGGATCACCGATCTTCCTCACAACCCTCCAGACCAAGATGAACCTGCTCCCACCCAGTCCAGGTCTGCTCCTCCACCCCAGGTGATGCCACTGCCCTTCCAAGGCTTTCCACAGGGCCTCCCCTACCAAGGCTATGGCTATCAGGAGGTCCAGTAGCACAGGCAGCAGCTCTTCCCAGTCCAGGCACATGTACATCGGATGCTACCGGTGCCACTGATGCCACCAGTGCCACTGATGCCACCGATGCCACCCACACCAGTCCTCACCCAGCTGCAGACCAGACAGCCCCACTACACTCCTCCTTCCTCCACCCCACAGCCAAGCCCGGCCTCAGTACATCTGTCGTCGGTATTGGGACTGACACCCCATGTCATGGGGGAAGGGGCTGTCAACATCACGGGGCTGAGCCAGCTGTCTGAGAGCTTCCTCAACACACCATCCCCTGTTGTCCTTTTGGGGCCAGGCACCCCAGTGGCGCTTCAGACCAGCACTCCAGCAGCAGCCACCTCCACAGCACCTGGACCCTTCACCCCTGAGACTGGGCACACCTCCGAGTGACCAAGAAGAGTGCCAGAGACTGGGTGGCTACCTGTTGACTTTATTTTTGCTTTGGACACTTGACTTGGGTCATTTTTCTTTCACAGCTTGTTCTTAATAAAGATTATCTTTGCTTCACACACTTGCTTCATTTATTTTATTAAATAAAGTCTTGGTGGAAACTTTTAGAAATGGTTTAAGCCTTTGCATGCTTGTGGGATGGGTAAGGATAGCTGTGGGATGGGCAGGGATACCTTTGGGATGGGTAATATCTGTGGGATGGGCAAGGATACCTGTGGGATGGGCAGGGATACCTTTGGGATGGGTAATATCTGTGGGATGGGCAGGGATACCTGTGGGATGGGCAGGGAAACCTTTGGGATGGGTAATAGCTGTGGGATAGATAAACCTCCAGTGCAAGCATAGTGGGACTCTATGGTCCACCCTCCCAGGTGCCACATCTATGGCCCTTTATTATCAAAAACAGTGTAAGCATTCATCCACACATTTGTACATAAACAGAACTCTTTATTAATTCCCTGTTCATTGTAGAGCCACTCAACATACATGGCACAATCTCATCAGTGTGATGAGACAGGCTGAAGGAAGCATCCATTAAGCATCTACCATCCTGTCTTGCCACTCCACTGCTCCACCTGGGGAGTTGCGCCAGTGTTTCAGGAGGTTGCGCTGCTTCTTCCCTTCACATGAGGCTCTGTTGGGGCCTTGCACATCCTCAGTGTCTATCAGGTTTTGCCCTTGCTTCCATTCCCCAGGCTCCATGTCCCCATTGCCTTGTTGGAGGTCCACGAGCCTGTTCTGCAAGACTGGGTAGCGGGTGCGCATGAGATTGTGCAGGATGCAGCAAACTTCCACGATCCTCCTCACGGTCTCTGGGCGATGCTGCATGGTGGTGAGAAGTACCTGGAACCTGTTGGCCAGGATGCCAAAGGCATTCTCCACCACCCGCCTTGCCCTGGACAGCCTGTAGTTGAAGATCCTCTCTTCACGGGTGAGGAGTCTGGAAGTGTATGGCTTCATGAGGTAGGTTCTGAGAGAGAAGGCGTCATCCCCCACGATGAAGTAGGGCACATCTTGCGTGTCGTTGGGCAGGGGGTCTGGATCTGGGAAGCCCATGATGAGGTTGCGTTCCAGTCCCTCCTTGAGGTCACTGGCATTGTATACCTGGGCATCTGAAGCTGACCCATTGCCTGAAGCATCGATGTACATGAACCTGTAGTCAGCATCGACCATGGCGAAGAGGATGATGATGAAGAAGCCCTTGTAGTTGAAATAAGTGGACCCTGACTTGGCTGGAGCTTTGCAGGCCACATGCTTCCCATCTATGGCTCCAACGGTGTGGGGGAAGTTCCACTTCTGATACCACTGCTCTGCAACTTTCTTCCAGCCTTCATCAGTGGAGGGGCACTGGAGGAGCTCCTCCAGGTATTCTTCGATGATGGCCTGCACTTCTCTGACCACAATGCTGATGGTGTTGTGTGGCACCCTCCAGCCATACTGCATGCTCCTGTAGGTGGTCCCTGAGGCCAGATGGCGCAGAGTCAGTGCCACCTTAAGCCCAGGGTCCAGGCTGGGCCGGAGGTTGGTGTTTGCCTTGGTCAACCTGGGTCTCAGCCGCTCCACAACTTCATCAAACATGGCTGGAAGCATCCTCATGAAGTTCTGGAATGCATGAGTGTCTTCGTTCCTCAGCTCCACCATCAGCTTGTTGTACAGTCCATACTCTGCTCTTCTCCCGATCCATCTTCGGACCCAGACACTTCTAGGCCGCCTCCTTTTCTTCCTGTAGAACAGTTGAAAGAGCCTGTAGCACTGTTGCAGAACGATGGTGGCTACCAAAAGGAGTGTTACGATCCATGGTGGACATCAATGGGTGCTGTGGAAGAGCAAGAGCCAGATGAGGGCTGCAGAGGTCTGCACAGCAGGGCTACTGGACTGAAAGTTAGATCCAGGTGAGTTCCTCCCCCTTTTTATCGGAAATATAGGTTTTCCACTATGTGTGTTTTGCATCCTCTAGGCATCCTCTAGACATCCTTAATATCCGAGAAAGGTCCCCTCTGCGAACGTTTTCTCCATTTTAAATGCTTTATATGCGAGCTTCATTCGCTTTCATCCTTTCTCCTTCCGTGCTACTAATGCTGTGCGTCCGTTCCGCGTCCGTTTCGCTTCCTCCCTGTGTCCGCTTTCCGCTGGAGCTGATTTGAGTTGCGCGGATGCGCAGCGGCTGCCTAGCGGATGTAGCGGACGCGTAACGGATGACGACAGATGCAGAATGGATGTTCCCTGTATTTGTAGCAGATGCAGAACGGACGCGTTGGATACATTTTCCGCTCAAAAAATTTTGAGCAGCTCAAAACTTTTTGAGCGGATGGAACCTCAGTCGACGGATGCTGGACAGATAGAGAGGATGAAAAACGGAGGCAGTGAGTACAAAACGGATGAATCGCGTTAACCAACGGATGGCAAGTGTTTCCATTTTACATCCTCTTTCCATCCGTTGGTGCAGTGTGACATGCAAGTGTACAGTCATGGAGTGTAATGTCACGTAACCATGTTGCTTAATATTGGCAATCATGGCAGCTGTATTAACCCCAGGACCATGCAGGTCATTAAGCAGGATGAAATGGGAGCCTCAAACAAGAAGCACAGAGGCCAGGAGACTGCTGCAGGAGGATGCATCTACAGAGCGTGGGCAAGCAAGGGGGTGCTGCAAGTGCACACATGCTAGAGATTGTGGGTGAGTGTTATGAAGTATGGGACTCCTGGGATATCATATCCTAAAGCACAGTTCCTTGGGAGAAAGTGTGATGGGGGTGACTTGCAATTGTCCCTGCCAGCTTCCCGATGGATTTTGCCTATGGGAAGCTGGCAGGGAAGATTGCAGATGACCATCACTATGCAAGATGCTGCAACTTTGTAAGTGTGAGCCAGTTGCCAAACATCTGAATTGCAATCATGTGACTATGGAGATGTTGCAATGGCCAGAACTTTGAGGATCATAAGTACCACTCGTTAAGTACCATCAGAACTTTCAAGGGTCACAGAACTGCTGATGACTACTACATTTGATTAGTTCATCTTTAGTTTCAATTATATGTTAGTGTCTTTCGAGCAGGTGAGAAATCTACATTATTATATCCTTATGAGTACACTTATATAAAGTAGATACAGTTCCACAATAATTAAATGAAAGGATCATCAACTTGGAAAAGGCCACGTAAGCGGAATCTAACTTTCTATAAAGTACAATGATTTTGTTTTGGCAGAGAAAGAGTGCATTATTTGAATGATGGAATCCCAGCATATTTAAGACTAGGAAGAATGCATTTGACAGGAGAATGTTTAGCCCTGCGCTTTTGATATTCCCTTATTTAGAAAGCTACACTTTTTCCTGGGTAAAATGGAGGTAATGTGGTTTCTAACTTTGTACTCTTGTGCTTTTATTTTTGGTTTGATTGTTGTTCTTCAGGTTGTAAAAAAGGGAGTATATGTTGTCCTACACTGCCACCTTGTGTTTAGTTTTCTGGTAAGAGGTTAACTGACATATTACTGTAGACTTTTTTGTTTTTAATGCAGTCCTCAATTTACAAAGGCAATTGAGACCAGAATTTCCATTGCTAAGCGATGCAGTCATACAACAATGCTGTGCAAGAGGCACCAGTCAGAAAAAAAATTCCAAAGACTGGTGTAAAAGAATTGTGAGATATACTATGCACTATGCATACGCATAAGTACAATTCTGACTAGTCAAATTATCACAATGATAATTAAATATTAATCTGAATTCAGAATGAGTTCTGAGAAATAGGCAATAACATTTTCAAACTACAAATCAGAGAATTTATTTTTTAAATAATTTACAAATCACATCTGTAAATATATACAATATACACAATATATTTTACTAAAACATATTTATGGTAATATATTGAATATACTTTAGCAAAAATAAAATTATATTTATAGCAGCAACAATATTGATTTTACTAATGTGGTCAAACCTATTCATTTATCCATCAATCCATCATCCATTAATCATTACAAACATCCACCCACATCCTACAGAAAAAAGTGGCTTTTCTACAAATTTTATTTTTTTGCAAAGAAAATTCTTTCATACTCGCATCCACACACCACTGCATTGGAGAACATATGCACATAGTTTTTGCAAATGTTGATCTTCAATAAATTGGGGAGAAAGGAGAAATGCCTGTTTAAGTTAAGCCTATAGTATTCTGATAAGGACTAACTGTATTCTTGGTTTCAGCTAACTGTACAAGCATCAGTTCCCTTCCTAGAAAGGTTCTGATTTTTATCAATGATTTGTGTGTAAGCACTATGGTTTCATCCCACTTATTTTTTTCTGGACTTGTGTAAGTCACCAAGTTCTCAATATACTGTAAAATCAGTTTGAGGAACCTAGGAGGAAAAATAAAATGAAATTACGTCAATACATTTGATTAAAATTATTTCAAAAAGTAAATTATTTGTAAATCATTTGAAAATGCCCTACCATCATAAATAATTATGCCACAATAAATCTGGCAAGCTTTTAAACTCATTTTTGCTTTTGCTGATAGAGTAATAGACACACCCAATACAGTTATGTTGGATATTAAGTTAGAAGTTACCTCGATTCATTATAAATGAACCATCATTTGATTTTATGTATTTGGACCAGCTTTCTATTCAAATGAGTACTTACAAAATTAAAACACAATTAAAGCTAAAAACAAATAAAATTACTGTTCATTAAAACACAATTTAAGCTAAAAACAAATTAAATTACTGTACATTAGTTAATAGTTAAGTACATTACAAAGGAAATACATCTAAGTAGATTTTATAAACAGTGAAAAAGAGAAGTCCAGTGCAAATCCACAGCTTGGGAGCTACTCAAGACAATACTTTTTCCTTGGTATTATTGGCAAAGTAATGGTCCCAAACTTCCCATAGAAGCTACATGTAGGTGTTAAAGTACATGGTTGCATAAGACAGAATCCTATGGAACACCACTGATCAGAAAAATAAGCAATCTGCAAACATGAGACCAGATGATTATTATAATAGGACCTTGATCACTATACAGAATGTGAAATCCTTAGTTACCCCTAACTGAGAAAACTTGACATAAATAATGAAATCCTGTGGGACAAAAAACCTATGATGCTCCACCAACATGTCTTAGATCAATTCTATTACTTCAAGTAGGCAAAATATTGGGTTAGGGGTACATAGTACATTAGATATATTCTTACATTGTCCCAGGCACCCTAATTCAGTAGCCTACACATAACAGATGGCATATCTGGTTGACAGGAATGAATTCTTACATAGCATTATCGGTCTGCCCTACTTCTCTGCTGTCTAGTCTAAGTCTGCAGTTCCATAGATGAATGCTCCCTCTTCTTTCTGTCATCCAATCCCAAAAAGGAACAAATATTGGATGTTTCTCAAACGGGGCAACCTTTGTATATATGTAGACTTCAACTCCCAGAATTCCCCATTCAATATGGTCAATGTTAAGCATGCTGGGAGCTGACGTCCACTTACGTTTAGCTAAAAGAACTACCACTGCCTTCTTAGTCTGCAAATGGAAAATGCGATCAGCTAGCAACTTGCCCACCTCCCTTTCAATTAGTCAGTTTGCAGTTTCTCACTGTATCTTCCCCTGCTGATTAAAATATGTGTAGGACTGCAGTTTGAAATAATGAGTGCCAAGTTCAAATACTAGATAAAAAACTGTGACAGCATTAAATCTGTACCATTTTATAACTTTGAAAATACCATGTTTTACATATACCATGATTCTAAATCCAATTCAGTCCAAGTAGAATAATTTTTTAAAAAAAAGTAGCAGCAAGAGCAACAAATGAAGAAATATATTTCAAATGCAGTTATATCCTTAATGTGCATCTTTAGAGACAGAATTCTTTTCAAATATGATATAAGAATGCAAATAATTGTAAATCACTGGGAATTATCAGTTAGATGATTATAGATGAAAAAAAAAATCTTACGCTAGAACATTCTACAAAAAAAGATACTCACTTTAAGTACTGTTGATATTCAAAAGTATTTTTTCTGCAAATCATAGGAATGTTCGCTAGCTCCAGTGTAATCAAGATTAAAACTAGTTGAAAAACTGGAGACAGAAGTTTGATACTGGAAGGAAAAAAACAAGTAATTAAATATACATTTAAAAACATACACTAAAATAATATTACATGGACCCAAAATAATAAAGTGAAGAAGGGCATCTGGAAAAAATATAGTATAAAAAGAGGGAGAAACTAATTGAATAGCAATTAGCTGGAATACTCCCTTTTTTTTTAATATTTTAATTAGCTTCTCTTATTAAGCTCACATTCTATTCCAAATTACCACAAACTTCACCATTTATTAAATCTATATCCCATTTTTCCTCCTAAGAATTTAAGGCATTACTCCTAAGAAAATCAGATTAAAATTTGTTTACCAGCTGAAGACTAGTCAGCATTAGCTGAGTGAACCTAGATTTCCCTAGCTCTATCCTGATATTCTAGTTACATTAACATACTGCTAAATTTGACCCAATTCAACGAGAACCTTTCATGACAACTAAAGGAAAGATCAGTTCAGTATAATAAATTTGTACTTCTGTTCAGAAATTCCTTTCTTAGATAGTTTATTTTAAAACCACCTTCCATTAAAATTCTCCTTCTCTTTAAAGTAAACTACTTCCCACCTTCTTCTCATGCGCAGAAAGTTAAGTCTTTGGCGCGATCTTAGTGACTTGTTTATCCACTGTTCATATTTGGTTTCACAAACTGAAATGACTTGACATGACACATGATGGCAATGAGTGCTTATCTGGCGAAGCACCACAATGGTTTCCAGGATAGTTCGTGGAGAGAAAAGGGTATGAATGTGCTTGCTACAAAGTTCAATCAACAACCTGAACAGAACAAAAGGTTGCACTAAAATTAGTTATTACTTATGACAAATATCAGCTGTTTTCTATGAATGTACACAAAGTTATGGGTACTTCCATGTTAAATAAATATTTTTCAGTACATCTCTAGTGTAACTGAGGAATTTGGAAGTATATTTCCATTTTTGTTAAATGCAGCTTCTAATGTCATTCAAATCCAAACTGCAGGTAATTCAGTTACAGGTAATAGAGACAAGCCAACTTTAGGCACAGAGCTGAAGAAGTTTCTTGGATGACAAGTGAAATGTCTTCAAAGGAAAAAAACAGAAAGTCCAGTTGCCTCTTGAAAAAGCACTTTTGAGATAACCATGACCTGGATGACTGAGAATCTCCAGACACCTCCAGGCACTTTATAATATATGCATGCTAAACAACATAATGGCTGCATTCATATATCATATTAATTTATCCATGGTTTATTGAATAAGCCAGAACTGACTCAATTTCCACAATGTAATGCAAAGGTTTACATCATGATTTAAAACCAAAATGGTTGGAATGATCTATTATGCAAAACTAAAGATTTACTTGGATATGATCCAGTAAATATCTGAATGTTGTATTATGATTTTTAACATAAACAAAATTTCAAAGCAAGGGTCTTCGAACTTGGCAAGTTTAAGACTTGTGGATTTCAATTCCCAGAATTCCTGAGCTAACATGACTGGAGGAGGAATTCTAGGAGTTGAAGTCCATAAGTCTTAAAGCTGTCAAGTTTGAAAACCCCTGCTCCAAAGGATGATAAAGCATTAATAGAGTAAAATGTGTTCTCATATTTGAAAAAAAGGCCTGGAATATCTTATAAAACTTACTTTTCAGTTAGCAGATTGTTTACAGGATCACCTAATAGTGTAACATTCATAGTCAAATAGGGCTGCAGTTGAGACAAAATATCATTGATCATAAGAATACAGGGGGCAGTATCTTTTCCTGACCTAAAAATAAAAATAAGTTGTTACAATAGAAACTCACCCAAGATTTAGTTTTCTTTAAGACACAAATAAGTATTCATTTTACTATAATAAACACGTTACATTCCAACAATCCCGATTTTATATAAGGAAAACTGAGCAGAAATATTGCACTGTGAAGGCTGCACTGAGCCTTTGAATTGGCTGGGTCCATGAAATAGTGAATGAATCTGAACAAAAACTAAATTAGATTGAAGTTTTGATTTACATTGAAAAAAAAGATCATTAATATAATTCCTCTCCAAATTTGCATTTAATCTTATTTATCTATCTTTGGGCTACAGTTAAATTCTACAGTTTGATAATGTTTCTTTCATGTTCTCTGTGGAATGCAGCCAAGGGTTTCAATGTCTTATACACACCTCAGACTATTCACTCCTGCCCTACAACAAGCAGGAGAATTGTTCTCTTAAAAAAAGTTATTTCCAGATAATTTGTCTGACCATTAGTATGTATCCCTTATAAAATAAAAGGATTCCTTTATTCCTCTCTTTCTCTGTACCTTCATTGTGCTTGGCATCTAACTAAGACACACGTATTTCTCCCAGGGTGGTATTTATTGATTTTAAAATAGCCTTCAACTCAGTCTCTAGAGAATGACTGTAGTCCAAATTGGAGTTATCTAGTGACAGACACTTGTAGCATTGAGAATAACATTTATTGCCAAATAGTGTTTCATATCTACCTGAAAACAAACTTGTATTCTCGCCCACAGGAGAACAATCATGAGAATGATTGCATTTGTTAGCATTTTTATCTGATTTGAAGTCCATTCTTCCAGCAGGTCAAGATATTTCCCTTCCAGAGGAGAAATCCTTTAACATGCTGGAAGAACAAATCTCAAATCTGATAATGCTAGCAAATGCCAGTGTTCTGAGCGGCTCAGAGCACTGGTGTTCACTAGATTGTCCTGTCTGGAACGGCAGAAATGCTGATACGGTATGCTAGGAGAATGGAGCTCAAATCTAATGCTCTATCTGCAACCTTCCCTGCTGGCTTTCCCATTGATTTTCTGGGGCAGAAGGCTTGGGAGATTGCAAATGGTGATCACATTCCTATAGGGCACTTGGCAACCAGTCATAAATATGAACAGGTTGCTAAGAACCCTACATGTCATGGGGAGTTGGGAGAGGCTGGCACCATCTTACAATGGGTGGACGTGTTTTTACAAGGCATGAAGACTTGTTTTGAGGCTGTTGAGTCCACTGTGACTGGTGATGATCATCAATGCAATTATCAAAAAAAAATAAATTCATCAACTATTTATTTCAATCCCATGATTATAACTCCAAGAAGGGAAGGAGGAAAAAGGTATTACCCTGAAATTTCTTGCTCTTTAAGCCCCATAGGAAAATCTGGCCAAGATGTGATACTTTTTATGCAGTTCAGTATCTAGAAAGAAAAACAAAAATTACAGAACAACCTAACTATCCTACTTTCATTAAACTAATGATTCAAGAAATTCCCAGTGTCTCAAACATGTTGCATTGCAGGGCCTCGACATCAGCAAAAAGGTAATCAAATCCATCTTTGGAATAAGTTAAAAGCTATTGCAATTGCTTGTTCTAATTCTGCCTTCTCTTCCTAAGAACGTTGCCTGACTACAGATCAACACATCTTCTGAAATAGAACTCACAAGCAATATAGATCTACACCTGATTAAATTTCTGTGGCTGTCTATAATTTCAATAAAACCTCAGGTGTTTTCTGTCAAACATTCACTTAACGTGGTGGACTGGTACTGATGATGTTAACCTAGTTTGGATAATGAAACGTCTGCAAGAAAACAACCAAGGTCAGAGAACACTAAGGACCATTCATGCTGGGTTGTTTTATATGTACAAATCTCACACTTTCATCAACATGATTTAAAGCAATATTAATATGTCTATTCAATTTAATAATATTCAATTTATTTTAATTGAATATTACACTGAATTCAATTTATAATATTTTATTATTTTATTCAATGTAAAGCTGCTGGTATACAGGTGAAACTTGAAAAATTAAAATATCGTGCAAAAAGTTCATTATTTCAGTAATACAACTTAAAAGGTGAAACTAATATGTGAGACAGACTCATTACATGCAAAGCAACATAGTTCAAGCCATGATTTGTCATAATTGAGATGATTATGGCTTACAGCTCATGAAAACCTCAAGTCCACAATCTCAGAAAATTAGAATATTATATCCAATCAATAAAATAAGATTTTACATAGACCAATATCGGACCTCTGAAAAGTATAAGCATGCATTTGTACTCAGTACTTGGTTTGGGCCCTTTTGCAGCAATTACTACCTCAATGCGGCGTGGCATGGAAGCTATCAGCCTGTGGCACTGCTGAGCCTGTGTTACGGAAGACCAGGATGCTTCAATAGCGGCCTTTAGCTCTTCTGCATTGTTCAGTCTCATGTCTCTCATCTTTCTCTTGGCAATGCCCCATAGATTCTCTATGGGGTTCAGATCAGGCGAGTTTGCTGGGCAATCAAGCACAGGAATCCCATGGTCACTGAACCAGGTTTTGGTGCTTTGGGCAGTGTGGGCAGGAGCCAGGTCCTGCTGGAAAATGAAGTCAGCATCCCCATAAAGCTTGTCTATACAAGGAAACATGAAGTGCTCCAAAATCTCCTGGTAGACAAGTGTGTTGACCCTGGACTTAATGAAGCAGATGACAAGCAGTGGACTGACACCAGCAGATGACATGGCTCCCCGAATCAACACAGACTGTGGAAACTTCAGACTGGATTTCAAGCATCTTGCAGTGTGTGCCTCTCCGTTCTTCCTCCAGACTCTGGGTCCTTGGTTGCCAAATGAGATGCAAAAGTTACTCTCATTAGAAAAGAGGCCTTTGGACCACTGAGCAACAGATCAGTTCTGTTTTTCTTTAGCCCAAGTAAGATGCTTCTGATGTTTGTTGTTCAGGAGCGGCTTGACAAGAAGAATACAACATTTGAAACCCATGTCCAGGATCTGTCTGTGTGTGGTGGCTCTTGATGCACTGACTCCAGCCTCAGTCCACTCCTTGTGAAAGTCTCCAATACTTTTGAATGGCCTTTTCCTGACAATCCTCTCTAGGCTGCGGTCATCCCTGCTGCTTGTGGACCTTTTTCTTCCACACTTTTCCCTTCCACATAACTTTCTATTAATGTGCTTTGATACAGCATTTTGGGAACATCCAACTTCTTTTGCAATTACTTTTTGAGGCTTTCCCTCCTCATGGAGGGTGTCAATGATGGTTTTCTGCACAACTGTCAGGTCAGCAGTCTTTCCCGTCATTGTGATTCCTACTGATCCAGACTGAGAGACCATTTAAAGGCTCAGGAACCCTTTGCAGGTATTATGGCTTAATTAGATGATTAGAGTGGGACACTTTGAGCCTAGAATATTGAACCTTTTCACAATATTCTAATTTTCTGAGATTGTGGATTTGGGGTTTTCATGAGCTGTAAGCCATAATCATCTCAATTATGACACATCACGGCTTGAACTATCTTGCTTTGCATGTAATGAGTCTATCTCACATATTAGTTTCACCTTTTAAGTTACATTACTGAAATAAATAAACTTTTGCATGATATTCTAATTTTTTGAGTTTCACCTGTAAATTCAATACACAGCAGCAACAATGGGAAAAAAGACTACTACATACCTGTTTCTTAAGCTGAGTTATTGGATGAAACTTGGTACAGTAATTATTTGCACAGGTCATTAACAGTTTTAAGGATTTGTGTTCCTGGTTTGAAGACATGTTAAAGTAAGTGATAAAAAACAAAGAGATTTCAATCTTATTTCAAGCATTTTCGCAAATAAATTCCTGCTGAAATTCAGGGCAATGCACTGAAACAATTTTACTGGTTTATTACAAAATAAAAGTACCAAGATACTCCCTCCCACATTTGTGCAATTGTTTGTTGAAACAATCCTCAAAAAGATATAGATGAGAATTTTAAAGAATAAAAGGCATCCTATTATGATTTGCAAGGATAGAAAGGTGTTTTTATCGCGAATAGTTAAACTAGCTATGTTTACTTTTCTTTTCTTTTTTGCCTTCAATTTCTTTTGATTGTGACTTTCTACTCTTTTTCTGAACTTTACATGTCATTGCTCATCCTCAAATGCAACAGCAGAATGGTATAGGCATATAAAATCTTTCCTTTTCTTTTTCTTATGCCTAGTATAAGAATTATTCCTGAGTTTGTTGGCTTATATTTCATACTCCTTTTCTCACTTTGCATACACTGATAACCTTGAAAGGGAATAGTGGGATGAATATCAAGTGTTACATACATATGCATACTTGATGTGACAACATCTCTGAAGTCTAAATAAATAAGTTAATAAGGATAATAAAAACTAGGAAGGGGAAAATGTAGTCTCATTGCCTCCCTCTTTAAAAATCCATATAAAAAGACAAATAACTGAATTTCCTTCTGACTTTATTCCTCTATGTTACATTAAATGATATTCAGGATGGAAATTCCCCCTTCAGAAATAATTTTTCAGGGAATGTGGTAAACAAGTGGCCATCCAAAAAGTAGGACTAACAGGTAGGCCACTTGGTTGCTCTGACTCCATAAAGAGAGATTTACAAATGCTATGCTATATGGAACAGGGAGACAATGTACTCTAAATACAAAAACATTTGGATTTGAAAGTTACAACAACATGATTTTAATGTACAGGTAGTCCTCAACTTATGGCTACAATTGAGTACAAGATTTATGCTGTTCAGTGAGTTTTGTCCCATTTTCCAACTTTTCTTGCCAAATGTTAAAGTGAATCCCAATGTATATCACGTGACCATGAGGATGCTGCAATTGTCATAAAATGTGAAAAATTGTCATACGTCACTGTTTTCAGTGCCGGTGTAACTTCAAACAGTCACTAATTGAATGGTTGTAAGTCAAAGACTACCTCTATTTCTAAAATTTAAAGTAAGTTGGCATGTTCCTTACCTTAATGGAAGTCAAGTCATCCTGTGAAAATCTGCAAAGGAGTGTAATAGAAAATGAAAGCATGGAATTTGCTATTTCTCTTGGGAAGTGATTTAAGTTGATTTCTCCATGGCTCAGATGGTCTCTGACACGTGGGCCTTCTTGATGGTTCAAAAAATCCCAAAGAAATTCCTGCCAAATGTGCCAATAAGATGATTTTTTTTCCCTTCTTATCACTTGATCTACTGCAAATATTCCGATTGTTTACAATCACGCAGCAAAGAAAACTTTGGGGGAAGTCAAAACCCAACCCAAAATAGCAACCCTTAGTTGTCATTTTTTGCAATAGCTGGAAAGAAACCACTGAAATCATTTTTCTTCTTTGATAATGAAAACTGAATGCCAAATTCTGTATATGTGTAACATTCTTACATGTCCATAACTGGACTGATTTTTTTTAAAATGGTGGCCTAATAAGGTAATATGTAATTCCTCCCCAATCTAAAAAGCCTGAATGCTGCATATGAATACAGAAATCTATGTAGTTTCCTGTCTTCCAAGTAAGACTGACTAAAGATAACACTGCATTATACACTGAAATTATGTTAATGACTTTTTAGATCTATAAAGCCAACTAGGGTTATTGTCAGAAACATATACAGAGCATGAATTTGTGAACCTAGAAGCATTCAGCATTCCCAGCTGAAACACAAAAAAACCAAAAGTTAATTACATTACCATTGCTGATTCACCAAGGACTATGGGGAGCTGATTCATTTCTTCATTATTCAACTGTTTTGCTAGTATCTACATAGGAAAAATAAGGGATGTGAAATACATTTAAAAATGAATGAAACAGGTTTGATTTAATAACTCTGCAAACTTATTTAAGGAAAATCAGGATAATCAAGGATAATTAAGGATAATAAATCAATTATTGACTATGTTCTGGCCTTTGCAACATTTGTTCATATTTTTGCTATATCTTTCTTGTAAATATTAGATTCTTCTAGGACTTGACAATGCAAAATAGTACATCCTGGTCTCATCCTTACAGAATGGTCAGGGAACAATGTACATGTTGATATTTCACTTTATTGTTTCCTTCTGCTCAGAACAATATGGTTTATAATATTCCAAGAGGCATATTCCAATATCTCTTTCTTGGTGGAATGTAGGTCACAGCACGTTGGTTAAACAAGATAATAAGTTTCTGATTACAGAACCTAGATTACACTGAAGAGGTTGAACAGATTTGGAGATAATGTGGGTTGGGCAGCACATAAATTTAATAAATATATAAATATATTGAAATTGGTCAAATTAATAGACTCTAAAGAAAACAGTAGTCTAGTATAGCCTTTATATGGGACCACAAAAATATACTTCTCTGGCAAGCACTGTATTCCCTCCCAAGTTAAGATAGCAAGGAGTAACATATTGCCTTCTACACCATAAATATTCAGTATCCAAACTTGGATAATAAACCGGATTATTCTAACTCTACTGAATATTATTGATTAGGAACTAATTTGGACCTATCAAAGAAGGACACATTGTTATAACTGTATGGTTTTTTTTCTCCCCATTTATCGAATGGTTTCTACTTTTCTTCTAATAAGAAACACAGACTGTTATAGTAATCTAAAGTTTAATAATCCCTAGAATATATTTTTTAAAAAGCCTTCACTGAACATCCCATATTGTAATTTTAGCTAATTTTAGTATGCCAAGTTTAAAAGAATAATTGACTAGCACTTTATCAAAAAAGTCAAAGAATCTTATAAAGAACTTACTTCATCAAAAGTTGTATACAGAGAAGATGACTAGAATATAATGAAAGAAAAATATTACTGTTTCTAACATTTCATTTCCTGAATAAAACCTACTTTATATATAATTGGAAATAATATTCGTAGAGGCTAAAATGTGGTCATGCATATCTATACAGCTTTCTGACATTAAGTAATAAATACAGTTTTGTTCACTGCCTTGTGTTACTTGTAAAAGTAATAAAGGCAGGATAAAAATATAATAACAATAACAACAACAATAATAATAGCCAAGCTGCATAGAAACACTGTGTCAGTAACAAATAAGTTTTTTTCTGGGAACAATACAACCTGCATAATATTGAAAGTTGTTGCTAACTTCTCCTTTCTAAGACAATGCAGAGGACTAAAATCTATATTCACTTGGTCACTTCTCCATCTCAAATATGCTAAAGCTGCAATGCTGTGGGTTCCTTATGACTGTAAAACTGTTTGAAAATTTCTTCACCAAAGCCAGACAAACATTGGAGAAAAATGAAGATTGAGATTCCATCTCCCAGTTCTTATGGAATCTTTTCAGCCCTGTTACTCCAGAATAAGATTTCCGAAACTTGTCAACTTCCTGATATGCAGACTTCCTTACCTAAAATTCCTGAGTCAGCATGGTGATTGTGAAGTCTATGCCCTGAAATTTTTCAAAGCTGGAAAACACTACTGTAGAGTAATATGTGGATAGATTTGGGAATATTCTGTTTGTACGTACATTGACAGAGGCTGGAATCCTATACATCTTGAGGTTCTAAGATAGGGGTGTCAAACTTGAGATGACATATTGTCATCATGTGATGTATCACAACTTTTTCCTCTTCGCTAAACTGGGGTGGGCATGGCCAGTGCATGACACATCTGCCCCGTGGGCCACGAGTTTGATACCCCTGTTGTAAGATGTCTACAGAATTAGAAGAGAATCATACCACCCCATATGGGTTTCTTTCATGTTCTTAATGGAGACAGCAATTAAAAAAAGAGTGGGGATGTTTTTTAAATGTTTTTATTATGACTTTTGGGGTTTATACTGGTTGAGTTTTTAATTTATTGGGGTGGGTGGGTCCAAAATTGTTCATTTTTCTGGACTGCGCTTATCTGCCTTGATGATTCTCCACCTATATTGTACCCTGAGTATAACGAATACATACCAGTTGTATTAAATAAAAACTTATTTTATTATGAACTTGGAACAAACAATCACATTCATTTGGAATGGCTTGTATACTAATTGACTAAAACTTGAAATATTTTCAGCATTCTGCCCTAAGGAATAATATGAATATGAAATAGTTTATGGTCCCTCTTTTATTTGTCTATCCTGCGTTTTACACAAATCATAACTTGCAGGAAGAAAGCAGAAAAGTTGATAATAAACAATTTTAGGTATGCAGCAAGGTGCATAAAGTATTTATTTTATGTATTATTTATTTATATATGCATGCTTCTGAGATGGTATTTATTTCTGGCAACTGCCTGGACAGGTCCTTGTAGTTTTCTTGATAAGATTTCTGAAGTGGCTTGCCATTGCCTGCTTCATAGGACTGAGAGAGAATGACTGGCCCAAGGTTCAGCTTTCAGCAAAAATTGTAAGTTAAAACAGGATACTAATGTCTGCAAGGAGGCAGACAGATACAATAATGTACTGTAAATTATGGTGTAAGGTATTTGTTTGTAAATGAAGAGTAACTCAAAGTTATTTCTTTTGCACATTGTGACGTACTGCACTAGAATAGGATGTGCAAAAAGAGGGGAAACATATAATTCTAACATTAAAATGTGCCTTAGCAATGTGCCACATTTACACTTTACTGAGCAGTTAAGGGGAACAATAACTGAAAAGATTCAAATTACATTCATGTACAGATTGATGAGAGAAAATGTCTCAAATATCAGTAGGCATATTTTTACTGGGTAAAAATGTAATGAGTTACATAAATTCCTTTGTCAAAGGGGATTATGGAGCAAAGACCTATAAATAATTTAAACAATGTAAACAATGGTATCAACATAAAAGCATTCATATATAAAGACTAATCTGAAATATAGTGTGTATAATTTTCAACAAATTTCAATGTTTTTTTTTTAAATATATGGATAACAATATATAAAAATATTTACCTCAGCTGTCATTAGTCTGCTTGGACATTTATTAACTGCTGTAAAGAGTACTCTAAGCCCACCTTCCAGCTGAGGAAGTAGCAAAATGACACAATCTGCATACCTGAAATAAATATTGAGCAGCACATGTTGTTCTTACTTTATACAGAACGTTTTAAAAACTATTCAGATGCCATAACCTGTCATAATAGGGAATCTTACTGTGCTTGGAACATACTGTTAATTGGTCAGTAAATGGGGTAATTCTTAGATTCTACCAAACAACAGTAGCTTATGGAATGCAGAATGGGACAATTTGCTGTAGCTGACTGGCCATGACTAAATTGCCATGGCTGATTCGCTGAGGGGCACCTCACTGTGGGATAAGCCTGGCCCACTTGCCATGGCTGACTTGTCCCGGGAAAATGTTCTAATGGGTCTTGTCCCAGCCGACTTGCCATGGCCAACTTGATGTGAGATAAGCCCCAGCCAACTTGCCACAGTTGACTCTTCCCAGGACAAGGATATAATGGGTCTCCACCTGGTTAACACAATGTGGCCAGTTCGATGCAGGACAACTTACTACAGCCTCAAGACAACTTGCTATGGGACAAGCCCCAGCCAACTCTCTGCAGCCGACTCGCCCCGAGACAACAATATAATGGACGTGCAACTCTGAATAAAAGCTCCAGCAGGCATCTCTTCTGAAAATAACTACAAATCTCCAACATACACTAATCACAGACCATTCAGGCTGCACAAAAAAAAAAACAGAAGGTGGTTTTTATATAGATCAAAATGTAGACAAACAGTCAAATTATCTGAAAATTAATTTTATTTGGCCTGGGAGCCATTATACAGCTTCCTTAATTTGGTTTCCTTTTTTAAAATAACACCAATGAATAGACAGGGCAGATATTCTATAGAAAAGAAGACACTGCCACTTCTTTTTTGCCTAATTAACAGTGCTAGTCATGATTATGCCTTTTGTTTTGATGTTCCACAGAACATTTTTATTATATTGATGCAAACCCTTTCTTTGTGACTGGGATATACACAATACAAAGATAAATGGGCTAAACTTATTGAGGATGGATTGACAATGAACACTGAAAACAAGGAGAGAGAGAAAAAAGGAAAATATGGCCTAATGGAATATTGGGGAGGAAAAACATTCAACAAATATTGAATATTTATTCAGATTGGAAATTAAATATTTCCAAGCTGCTGTTGATCAAATGTAGATAGTAGTGGCAAGTATCAAATTGGATGGATTACAGCAGAACCATTTCTGATCTGAAGGTGGTTTAGAAGAAAGAGCTATAATAATAGGTTAGAAACACCCTATCCATTTTTCCTAATAAATGCATTTTATGTATAATTATAATGTATGTCCAATAACCAGTCCTGGAATGAAAATCGTCTGCCAACTTAATTGGGTTCCACACATGAGGTTCAAGTTGAGAAACTATCTTGCCTATCCCAACCAGATACTTATTCAAGGAGGCCCTGTCATGATAATCTCTATTCTCTTAATTTCCAATCACTTTTCCTTTCCTTAATTTGATAGGCATCTTGAAGTCTGCTGGCTTTCATTCCAAGAGACAATACATATATGCATACATATAAAATATACACTGCAACACATATTGGACTAGTTCCTGGTGATGCATTACTTTATTGTGATCAGAACCTCCTTTGTAGATGGACAGAGAAATTCCTCCCACTTTCATAAGCAAGATTAGAAAACTGAACATTTCTGTTGTTTTGGTGTAGCACATGTTCAGGGAAGTGTTCTCTTGTCATCACACTGATCCTCTTGCTTGATTATAGTTGCCTTTGTTTCTTGTTGACTCAAATACACCTCATAGTTTTTCAATACTTAGGGGGATGAATGTATCATCTCCTCTGCTGATATTCAGCAAAAGGTGCATGGATGAGGAATAAAAGCTTCCTCCTGTTGTGTTAAATACGTAGTTATCCCATGTTAAATTGAGCATGGAAAGTTGTCCTGCATCAAGTCAGCTAGGATGAATTAGTCAGGACGTGTTGTCCTAGATCCTATGGAATCTTATGCCAAAGTTTGCAAGGAATGACAACTTATGGGCAATAGGTAAATGACCTCTAATAAATTATGCCCTGCATTCCAATTACATTAAACTACTTTTCAACTGCTTAAAAAAGACTAAAATACATTGTTACCTTGCCTGCTGGAATGAAGTTATTGCAGCAATCCAAAAAGGGATCATAGTCTTTAGCACAATATTGGATTTTGTTACTAATTCCTCAGCCAATGACAAGAGTTCTTGATTCAGATCTGTAAAACAGAAGGGAGGAACTTGCATTGAACTTTTGTTGCATTATAAAAAAAAATTATTGTGGAGAAAAATTATAATTAAAATCTATGGTATTAAGATAATCTTCAAATGCCAAATCTAGTGCATCTTTACTGATTTTTTACATTTTCAAAGAAGATTTTCCTACAGCAGAAACACATTAAAAAAACCAAAGCAAATCATTCTGTATTTGAATCATTTTATCTTATTTTACCCCTCCTTCTCACAAAGATGTTCCCAGAGGCTGAATAAAAATAAGACCATACTATCTCCCATATTATCATTTCTTACAATACTAAACACAGTATCAATAATAGGGACTTTCAAATGTCATTTATTTTCAGATGCACAGACTCAACAAGTGTTGTAGTTTTCCTTCTCAATTTAGTGTTCTCCAGTAATTTCCAACTGACTTGATCTACATGAGAAAACATTTGACAACTCTTCAATCCCCATTTGGAAGCAGATTTGGTAAGATGGCTGGCGATCTTCCTGTTGTATCTACAACTCAGACAAACCCATTCCACATCTGTAGAACATATAGAATTGGCCATAGGTGATGTGCATATGTACATACTCACCAGAACCAAATAAATTAATTCACTTTTTAATGTTCTTTGTACCTAGAACATAAGCTTTAACTCCAGGAAGATACATTTGCCTAAAGATTGTAGTGCTCTGGAGTCTTGTGATCTCCTTTTGCAACCTTCCGACAAGCAAAGTCAATGGGGAAGAGCTAGCTAAAAGTGAAACTAAAATAACTTCAATATATATATATACACATATACATATGTACATATATACAAATGTACATATGTATATGTATATGTATATGTATATGTATATGTATATGTATATGTATATGTACATTTGTTTTTTTAAGTTTTCGCGGATACTTACATTTAAAAGTACTTACTTTTAAAAAGCACTACAATGACGTGGGATAATACCCGAAGGAAGCTGAACAGCACACGTATATGTATAATATATATATCATTCAGCTTTGTTCGGGTATTTTCCCACGTCATCATAGTTGTGCTTTTAAAGTTGTCGCAACGTTTCAGCAGAATCTCATCTGCCATCATTAATTAAATTAAATTTAAAACAGAAATGACTGTGAAAGTCTGACGTACAGACAAACAAAATGCAGAAGCCTGATGATGGCAGATGAGATTCTGCCGAAACGTTGCTACAACTTTTACAGCACAACTATAATGACGTGGGAAAATTCTCAAACAAAGCTGAATACTATATATATATGATATATATATATACATATGTATATATATACATACACACACACACACACACACACACACATATATATATATATATATATATATATATAGAGAGAGAGAGAGAGAGAGAGAGAGAGAGAGAGAGAGAGAGATGGATATCAAGATGAAAGCTATGAACCATCTTCAACAGTAAACCATGAAAACAAATACCTGGAAATATATGTAGCTCTTGCAAGTGAATGAAAGATACATAGGGTCGATGAATTAAAGCAGAGTGAGCCTGAATGCAGTAATTATTAAGCAGTTGCCCCAATCCAGCTGTTAAAAAAAGTAGCATGGAGAAATATCTATGGAAAATAAGATATACAATGCAATAGAAAATGTAACATCATTAATCTTTCCCAAAGAATAAAGTTAAAATAAATATTCAAATATCTTGAAACAGAAGAAAGTACTCATGAAAATATAAATTATAACTGGCAAAGAATAAAATTAAAATAAATATTCAAATGTCTTGAAATAAAAATAAAATTATAAATTACAATCCTTCACAATTAATTACTGGAATCTCATTTAGATATGAATAGTCTATTCCTTTCTAAATTAATATATCTTCCTTCAATTATTGTTCAATTATGTTTCTAACTCTGTAGCAACTAGAACAAAAGAATCACAATTAATTTTACTTACTTGACAGGAATCTCTTTAGCTGACACAAATCCGTGCCACAAAATATTACGAAGATTTAGACTATCTGGAGACCCAATGAACACCTTCAGAACATCCATCTAATTTGAACAAAAAGTAAATAGTGCAGAACAATATATTGTTCATATACTTTTCCATAAACAAATGAACCACACAAATTTCCTATCCTGTAAAACCTCTCTACAAAACCTGACTCACTGGATGCCAACTTCCAATCTTTAAATATCCCCTACCCCAATTCAACATTTACTAACAGCCATGTTATATTAATATTGTTCAAAGTCTGCCATTAAGTAAAAATAAAGTGTATTTAAATAAATGCATATATATTTAATATTTAAATATTTTTAATTTGAAATTAAAAATCTAATACTCACCACTGGTTGCCCAAAGATAGAAACAAATTCCTGAGATGCAAGCAAATCTCTTAAAAGAAAAGGACAGTCTTTCCCAATTAATAAGAATACCTAAAAGGCAAAATATTTCACTCTGAATATTTTCCCTTCCCAGTCAATGTATTTTTTAATATAAATAGAAAGAGCAAAAAGTTCAAAATCCATATAGACAGTGTGTTGTCTGGTTACAATTCTTTAGAGTAATATTCATCATGGTAATAACAATTGTATTCTCTAATAATCATCATATAATAACACTGCTTTTCCCTCATAATGTTGATATTGTTAGTACTAATCAAAATTAATTAAAATTAATAAGTTACAGTGATCAATCATAATATTAAAATTATCTTATAGTTTTTGAAGTTCTAACTCCCGCTTCGCTCATTTAACTATCGATAAAACAGATCATATACCTCAAAATATTCAGTGTTTTCCTTTTCTTTAATTTCAAATATTAGTTTATTCATTTCTGCGCATTCTAACATTTTTGTTATCTTGTTATTTTCTTCTGCGGGAATCTCCCTGCCTTTCCAATGTTGTGTGAACACTACTCTGGCTGCTGATAATACCATTATTATTAAATATGCATTCTTTTTACTGTATTTGTTCGGTATGATGCCCAACAGAAAAAATTCTGGTTTTAAATCTATATGTTCCTTTATCATTTTTTCTAGCCAGGTGTGTATTTTAGTCCTGTATTTTTTTGGTTTCTGACATGTCCACCACATGTGGTAATACGAGCCCAGGATTTGGTTGCACTTCCAACACTTGGCCAACATATTCTTGAACATTCTAGCTAATTTTGCTGGGGGACAGTGCCATGTATAAGATATTTTGTATGTGTTTACTTTATATGCAGTGGACGTTGTTAATTTATAGTTTCTGTCCCACAGCTTTTGCCATTTGTCCAATTCTATCGAATACCCAAAACTGTTAGCCCAAGCTATCATGGTTTCCTTTACTTGCTCCTCTTCCATTCTAATAATCAATAAATAATTATAGAATTTTTAATCAGTTTCTCCTCCAGTCCTATTAAAATTTGATCCAATTCTGGATCCAATACATTCTGTCAATGTATTTGTTGAAAGCATCATGTGAAATTCCTCTTTTATGTTTAAAGAGTAATTTGAAGCAAAGCAGCACAGAAACATAATGACATTGGAACTGAATTATTTCATCCAAGCAAAGAAGCATGAAGTAACTTCATATCAGTTCTTGGATCATCAAAGCATTACAAAGTGTGGCTTATACCTGCCTGTGTAGATTTTTGCAAGAGGATGCATCCAAAGATAGCTCAAATCAGAAGCCCAAAAACATGGATATAAGCTAAGTGGTGCTATTAGTAAATCTTTTTGGCTGAAATGATTTGAATTGGGGAAGTTGCCCAACAATCTTTAATTGTGAATCCACCTGGTTTATTGTCTTATGAATGCTAAACAACTGAGCCTGGTTCAGTCATCTCGACTCCACCCCATGCAAGGGATTACCAGGTTGTTAAAAGAAAAAAAAAGCCCTATGAATGCGATGATAGTCTTGTCTTTACTCCCAAATGCACATGAACTGAAGGACTGCAGAAAACTCAGTTATTATTGTAAGACATCAGGTTTATCATATACAAAAAAAGTAAAATGGATTCTTCATTGTTATTATTGATGTTAAAAATGCTCCAGCTAAAAACTGCCACAAAAACAAAATCTGACAAAGACAAAAAATGATCGCGAAGTTAGTTTTAGAAATCCAGTAATGAGGTATAATTAGAAGATTGCTCCTTTTTGACTTCCCTGCTTCTTGGCCTAAAGCTTCCAGACTGAGACACTCTAATGAATTTGCACTGTAATGTAAGACACATCTAGCATGGGATAAGCCCCATTGAGATAAATGTAAAAGTTGTCAAATAAATATTTATCAAAACTTGACTGACTTTGCTTAGCTTTCTGTAAATGTATTTATAGGAGTATTTACGGGTGCATATTGTATTAGTCATACAGAATACAGTGCTTTGGATCATTGCTTTTAATATTGCAAGATTTATAACTCCATATTCCAATATTTTAGCACTTACATCACCCAAGACTCGTTCCAAACATGACGTAAGCTTCATTAAACTGAGTGCAACTGCTGCATCCTGTGGATTCTTTATGGTATCAAACATTTCCAGAAATATCTGTAGTTTATTCAAGATGGAAAAATTAAGTATTAGGCAAATTGCTGGGAGGCAGAGCCCGAAGGGTGAGGGCCGGCGGGTGGGTGGGGCTTTGGCAACATTTGCTGTATAATTTGCACAGACATTTCCACTCACTTTTGGGTGGGAAAAAAAGTGCATCTTATACACTAAAAAATACAGCATGTTTCTGCCACAGAAGTGGAAATGACCAAAAAATTATCAAAAGAACTATAACCATCCACCAAATCCTATCAGCTAACTTATACAGTCCATGAAGGAGCTACAAAATAAATTGCCCTAGATCGGGGTTGCCAACCTTTTTGACCTCAGGGACCACCAAACTCATAACTTTAAATCCCAAGTACCACTAATACAATTTTTTGAAAAAAGATAATATATTAAATATAAAAATTTTATTTTATGTGTGTGTGTGTGTGTGTGTGTGTGTGTATAAAATGTTTTTAAAGTTTTTGCGGGTCTTACATGTATGCTGTTCAGCTTCCTTCGGGTATTATCCGTCACTGTAATTGTGCTTTTAAAGTTGTAGCAACGTTTCGGCAGAATCTGCTTTCCACGTCATCTACAATGACGTGGGATAATACCCGAAGGAAGCTGAACAGCATACATACATACATGCATGCATGCATACATACATATATATATATGTATATATTCATAAATTTTCGTGGGTACTTACATGTATGGTATTCAGTTTTGTTCGGGTATTTTCCCACGGGCATGAAGCACATTTAAAGCAGACTTGCCCACTCTGCCCCCTCCCACCACCACCAGCCAGTATTTTTCTTGCCCTGGCCTGTCCCTACAGCCCATGGCCATCGAGGAAGAGACCAGGCCAGGAGATGCAAACTGGAAGGTGTGGAAGTGCCACACAGATGCAAGTAGAGAGACATTCCTGCACCTTCCAGCCATCTCCATTGCCATTTCAGCCCGCCTGTGCCATCCCCCTCTTGCTGCAACAGCACATTTACCTTGTCCTGCCCAGTGAGGGCTGCACTGCTCGGCCGAAGAGTGGGAGCCAGCAGGTGGGCAGGTTTTTTGGGGGGTGCTTTGTGGGGACATTTCTCTGTGGCCCACAAAATTTTCTCACGGCCCACTGGTTGGCGACCACTGCTCTAGATTTATTTTAGTTACATGGGAGAGAAGGCCTGCATGATTTGCTGGCTTTCTTTTTTTCTAATTTATTTTCATTTGGATGGACAATTTATCACAGCTCTAAATCGGGGATAACCATCTCTGTATCAGAGCACAATTCCTGTGTGGAAAACCCACAGAACTATATATTATCAGAATAAATATCCAAGACTCACTAGTATTTTTGAAGGCAAAACACATTTTTGAGGGAATATTGCCTACTTGGAAAACCCTGTGCTGTTGTATTCTCAAAGCCTATTTTTTCCTACCAAAATGTATTTATAACTGGCTACAGTGTGTGAATATAGCTCTCTTTAATATTAATCTTTTATTGTGTTTTTTAAGCTAGGTGAAATATTAATATATATTTCAAGTTCAAGTTCCAGCAGCCCACAACCTTTTGAGCACCAAGGACCAATTCAGTGGAAAGAGGTTTCTCTGTGGACTGGAGGGTGCATGGGTGTGCTACCTGCATTCTGTGGATGGGACTTTGCTTGTTTATGTGGCATCGTTTCTGGCATATTGCAGACCGAAGCCAGTCCATGAACTGGGGGTTGGGGATTCCTGCCATACGCTGAAGAAATGTGTATGTATGTATGTATTTATTTATGTATGTGTATTCATCCATAAATTTGGAACGGGGATCCAATCCAATCCAACATTTTCCTACCTCTGGGCAGTTTGTCCATTGAAGCCATACCACAAACTGGTTTTCAAATTGTTCCAGTGTAAATGATTTCAAATGCAAGTGAATAGATTCACATAAAGGACCTAAAGATCTCACACTATTGATATAATCCAATGTTGGGTCTAAAAAACAAAAATAACCGATCAGTTCAAGAATACTGTCAAGTACTGCTAAATATAAAAATATTAAAAAATATTTTCTCCTGAAGGGGTTCCTCTAAACTCATTAAGGATTTTCCGTTTTTTTGTAGAAAATCTTAAATAATAAAAATACAGTCATTGAAGCTAAATAACTAAAATTAGGAATTCTATTATTTTTAACAAAAAGTTTCCCCCAAACAATTAAAAGATCTTCACTGCATATGCTAATTCAGAAACATGTCTTACTGTCCCAAGTATAGCAATACACTACATTTAAAAGCAATAGAGACCTTGCTCTCCATATTGTATATGTTTTGTGATGAATTCCCAATTTATTTCACCAGTGTCACACATAAAACTATTGAGAGCACAGCTTGATTTCCTCTCAAATCCGGCTTCACAAATCATATAATACACTGTAGGGGAAAGGCAGGTAGATGGTGGATCAGCTAAGAACATCTGAAATGAAATAAAAAGGCAAATGGTGATATAAAAAGGGAACTCTTACAGCCTCACTTATTTTGTTTGTGAACGTAATTACTACTGTCAGAATTACTTTTACATATTTTATCAGTGTTTCATATTGCTACATTCCATGGTTAAACAGCAGCAAAAATGAAAATAAAATTCCAATGCTCACAATTGTATTACATGGAGATTTGATGTTTTGATTTTTTTTTTCCTATCCAAATTTTTTATTGTTTGATGGTTTGATATTTTTGACTTTCCCTCTGTAGGATGAAAGTTAATGTAACCAAGAAAGGTCATGGGTATTTAGGTAGGCACTGCAACAGCATTTTTCCTCGCTACTTGTCAGCCTAAGATACCATAAATAATGCCTGCTTACATTTTTTATTATCATTTAAAATATTTTAAAAACTACTCTGTACATGTGGGCCATTTACCCTCAGGTTTCAGGAGCTGAAAGTATCTTGCAAACAGCCCTGCTATGAACTTTTTCCACACTGTTATATAACACCTGTTATACCCACCTTCGACAAATAGGATTGAATAAAATCATTTGACAATCCTTTAGTATAAACAAATATCAGTACTGCAGATGAAAGATGTACTGGGTCTAAGAAAATGCTTTTTTATTGTGTCATTTAGTCAAATGTTATTACACAATAAGTATGCAATTGAGTTTACAACCAAAAATCTTTCTCTTCTTTGTATTTCAGAGGATGTCTTAAGATTTAGTATCCAATAATAATCATGGGTTGCAAATCTCAACTCTTCCTGACCATGTTACAATCATCTGGACCTGGAATGCTTCCACAACTGAAGGTAGGCTTAACCAGAGAGTTCAACCTAGAGAGCCTTGCCCAACTCATTCCACCAATTATGGGCCTCAACATATTAACATTTGCTGACTTAACAGAACAGGGTTTTTTTTTCCTCATTTACATTAGGGAAAGATAGCTTCTGAATAGGAGAAACAAAAAATGTTATTGCTGCCTTTTTGTGGTCATTGATAACTTTACAGCCCAGACTGGTAACCCTAATGCAGGCCTCATATCAGAATCTTTTTTTTAAATAAAGCACCAACCCACAATGCAATTACTTTGTAATCCCAGAACAATGCAGTGCAACAAAATAAAGGTCACAATTAAGCAAATGGTTCAATATTAATACTAATTATGCCAGGCAGTCACAGAACCTCTGTATTTAAGATGCATTTCTGTCTAGCTGACTGGATGAAAGCAAATACAGGTAATTCTCCACTTACAACCTAGGTTCTTTCTAGGCTGCCTTAGGTAAGCAGGTGGCCTCATTTTACAAATTTTACTTGTAGGCAGCCCTTGACTCATGACCCACAATTGAGCCCACCATTTCTGTTGCCAAGCAAGACAGTTGTTCAGTGAATCACTGCAGTTGTTAAACTGGAAACATGGTTAAGCGAATCTGCATCCCCACTGACTTTGCTTGACAGGTTGAAAAATGACCCCAGGCCACTGCAACTGCCATAAATCCATGCCAGTTGCCAAGCAACTGAATTTTGATCATGTGACCATGGGAATGCTGCAATAGTCCTAAATATGAGAACTGGTCATAATTCATTTTTTTTCAGTGCCATTGTAATTTTGAATGGCCACTAAGCAAATGGCTATAAGTCAAGCATTACCGGTACACTTTTGAAAAGTCACAACTCACAAGTGTTGCCAGCAAAATTAGAACTTTCTACCACTGCTGTGAAATCATATTTAGTTTCCATGCCAATCACGATTTGTCTTCCTTCCTTAGGATTGGAGCTTTAACAGCAGCAAAAGCACCAGGGGCAAGTTGCAAGGAAGATATATTCATCGTGTCTCCATGCAAACATAACCCTTTCCCAAGCCTGGTTCCCCAAACGATGAGGTGTGCCTCCCTTGGGGCAGAGCAGAGTCCAGAGGACCACTGAAGAACCTTTTAATTACATTTGAAATCCACCTTTCTTGCAGCTTCACTGTTCCCCAATATTCATTTTGGTGTTTGTAGTTTTAGGGGAGGTGTGTACATTAAGATGACAACGAAGGAAGGAAGGTATGATGGCAAAAAGTTTACCTACTTTGCCTTAAACTGTTTAAGCTGGCGTTTAGCAAAAGAAGGAAATCGCAAGGCAGGAAACAGCAGCAACAAAAAAGTCGATCTGAACCGATATGAGGCGCTCTCGCTCCTAGCACCGCGCCCCCAAAGTTGAACTACAATTCCCAGAAATCCTCCAAACTCCCCTCAGGCGCGACCACATTGCGGGAAGACCGGTCCGGCGCGCATTTACCTCTGCTCGGTTCTGCTGCTTGGGTTGCTTAGCTCGTGCTTACTGACGTCACGGGTCGAGACCAGCCTCGCGCCTCTGAAAGGCTGTTCCTAACGGGTCCGTGAGTGGACGGTGCGAATCACCGTCCGCTCCAGACAGTTGCCTAAAGGGAGGAGTTCCCAATGGATAAAGCCAAAAAAAAACTGGGCGTCACTCCTTCCCACGCTGGCCAGGCATGGGGAAGAAAACACAGCAACATTGACAAAGACCAGCTCGGTCGGGTAAGACAAGGCGGAGCGGCTCCATCTGCGCGTGCGCGGAGCGAACATTGGGGCGGCCTTCGGGTCAGAAGGCTTCCCGCCGAGTGGGCGGGGCCGAACGGCAAGGAAAAGCTCCTTGCACCCTTTTTGCTGCGATGTTGCATTTTGGAAAGCCGGATTTTTTGTTTTTTTAGTCAATTAAAACGCTGGGTAGATATGGACTCTGTCCAAAGTTGTGTGAAGCTACACGAGGAGTGCTTGCTGTGAACCACACTAAAGCTGTCTTACCAGTTTTTCTCAACCTTGGCAGCTCGAAGACGCTTGGGACTTCGACACCCTCAGCCAGTAGAAGTGAAGGAGGCTTAATGTTGGTTTCTTTTTTATATATATATATATATATATATATATATATAAAAAAGA
>BLBF01000018.1:6113850-6143306 GCA_015471245.1 Laticauda colubrina | reverse complement strand
TTATTTATTTATTTATTTATTTATTTATTTATTTATTTATTTATTTATTTATTTATTTATTTATTTATTTATTTATTTATTTATTTATTTAAATAATGACTCAATGCACCTGCGGACTTCACTGAGCTCACCGCCAGATGGGGGTGGGGTGTAAGACAACTCGACCCAGACAACTCGCTGCAGGATAAGGTACCCTAATATCAAAGAAACAGTGGGATAAAATTGTTTAAAGGATGCAAAAGGAGGGACAAGTTGAACTATGAATGACATGTTAATAAAATTTAAATGTTTTTAAAATTATTCAAAATATTTAAATTGAATCGTTGAATTGTCCCGCAAGTGAATTCGCTGTGGGGAGTTGGCCGCATCAAGTTGTCCCATTCCTCCCCCAGATGGTGACATAAGAAAACACCTGAAAGACACCTTTAAGAAAAGGAGCTGCCGCTCGTAATTAAACTGCAATCCGACCGAGTGAAGGCGTGCATTTATAGCGCAGGCTCTAAACCACGCTTTTCACGCCCCATTTCTGAACCAGCAATTCCAAGCTAGAAGCTGCTCGCGAAGGAAAAGATTCCGCCCTCCAGCAGAGCGAAGACAAGGCGATTCGGCGCCTGCATTGCCATCCCCGGGCCTGCAGGTGGCGCCGGGCCTTGAATCGGGTGTCTGTAGGGGAGGCGGCGGGGGGGAGGGGAGGTGCTGGCGCGTGGGAGGAGAGGGCGAAGCGGTCTCTAGCCCAGCCCATCCGTGGCCGGTGATGGCGGCGGTGCTGTCCCCGAGAGTGTGCGACAGCGACCCAGCCACGCCCGGAGCCCAGTCTTTAAAGGTGAGGCGGGGCTCAGGTGGACCTTTGGGAAGTTACCTTAGTCTTCTCGGTCCCCCTTTCCTTCCGTCGGTGCCTACCGTCGCTGGCGGAGGAGGATGCCCCCTCGGCTTACGCCATTTTCCTCCCCTTCCGAGGGGCGCCGGTCGGCTAGCCGTTCGTTCGTGGAGGGCGGCGGCGAGACCCCTCGTGGGCTGGGATTTTAAATCTTTCCACCACCTTCCGTGAAGAGGAGGAGCCTCCCGGGAAGGTCTCTGGCGGCTCCGCCTCATCGCCTCTTGGGACAGGGCATCTCCTTCCCTGGCGAGGCAGCCTTGTTTTTCTTTCCCCCTATGCTTATCCCGGCTCTTTCGGCTTTGACTCTCAATATGAACTCCCCCCTCCCCCCGCTCTTAGTGTTTTACTCTCTGAAGGCAAACTGTTTTGCCACCGGGTGTTACACGCTTGTGGTGGTGGTGGTGGTGGTGGTGGTGGTTGGAGTTCCTTGGATCCTCCCCCGTTTAACTCTCCTTTGAAAGGACTGGACAGAAGCCGAAGGATTTTAGCACATCCGAAGTTAAAGGAAAGTTCGCTGAAAGGAAATAAAGAACATTGGCAGCTGAACAACTCGCCATAAACAGTGAGGCATCCGGGTTGAAGGAGAGGTGTTTTTGTTGTTGTTGTTGTTTTTTAAGAACTCTGCATCATTTTAGACTCTGGGGATTTTTTTTTTTCTTCTTAAAAGGTCAAATATGTAGACTTTGAGGTCAATGAAAAGAGACTTTGCACTTGAATTGGAATAGAATAAGTGTTTTATTTACTTTTGTTATATATCTTTAAGAACATAGTGTGTGTTTTAAGAATGTACCAAGCAGAATTCGATTGGAAGTTATGTGTTACATTGAATGTTATAAATTGTAAAGGCATCGATGGAAGTTTAAATAAAGAGTTGAATGGACAAAACTAAAAGATACAACAAAGGTGTCATACTCCAGTTAGTAACTACAGAGGAAAACTTGTTTAATGAGAAAAAATATGAAATTGAAATAGGACAGACAAAAGTATAAACATAATGATTAGAAAGACATTGAAACTTAGAAAAAGATAATTGAATTTAGATAGGTATGAGATGATTAAAAACGAAGTTGAAAAAACAAGGGAGGGGAAACATTATGGAGAAAATGTTAAAATAGTAATAAGATATGGAATAGAACACAAAGATAAATATGAAATTGAGTTTGTGTCTGTATGGAGAAGTGATAACCCGGGATCATGCTATTCTCAAAAAAGATGTTTTATTTGTATTATGTTTTGTGAAAACCCAAATAAAATTTATTTTAAAAAAAAGAAAAAGGAGACTTTGCACTGTTTTTTCCTGAAAGATGCAGCAAGCCCACTCATCTAAGAAGGTGAACCCTGCAGTACATTTATAGTCTGAATATGGGGATGGGGCTTTTGATGGTTAGCCAAATTGCCATCTCCTTGCTTCCCATTTGTTTAGTGTAATGCTGAGAAAAGTACTGTAGCTAGCAACCATTTGTCCTACAGCATATAGAATTGAATAGAATAGAATAGAGTACAAGTATGATTGGACACACAAGGAATTTGTCTTGGTGTAAGTAAGTAAAAGAAAAGATACATTTGCCCAGAGGAATAAGGTACGACACTTAATGATAGTCATAGGGTACAATAAGCAATCCGCAATATTAAGGTCTCATGCCAATTGATATAAAAAGAAAATAATGCTGGCATCTCCTACCTGGCCACCTGCTTTCAAGCATCAAATGTGTTTATTAAGTAAGTCACATTGATTTCAGAGTTTCCAAGTTTAAATTGCTTCAGGATTGCCTTCAGGGTGACGGTACTATTTTATTTTTTAAAGTGTGATTTTTTTAAAATAAAGTTTTATTTGGGTTTTCATGCACACAAAATACAAGTAAAGGATCTTTTTTGAAAATAGCATGGTCCCGGGTTGAACTTCTTTATGCAGACACAAACTCAGTGTCATGCTCATTTTTGTGTTCTATTCCATATATTCCACTATTCTACATTTTCTAAATAGTTTTCCCCCTCTTTTAATTTTCTCAATTTTATTTTGATTATCTCATCTCAGTTCAAATCATGATATTTATACTTTTGTCTGTTCTGTTTCAATTTCATATCTTCTCATTAAACAAATTTTCTCCTTTAGTTACTAATTGGAGTATGACACCTTTATATCTTTTAATTATATCCATTCAACTCTTATTTAAACTTCAATATATACCTTAAGGTTATGACCTTCAATAAAATACATAATACATAACTTCCAATCAAATTCTGCTTGGTACATTCTTATAATACACACTATATTCTTTAAAAAAAAAGAGTATAAGTATATGTAATTATAAATCCTCAATCCATTCCAATTCAGTTCTATCAATCATTAAAGTCTTAACCTCTTTAACATTTATTTTCAATTAAATATACTTTCTTAAAGACACATATAATCTCCATAATTAATTTTTCCCTAATTTCTCTTCTCATATATTTTGTAAATCATTAAATATTCGTTTTGTTACATTTATTTATTGGCAAGCATTCCACTAAGTTACGATAACTATTTAATCAAACATTTTAATCATACATTGTTTCATATTTTCTGAAATTATTTCTATTTCCAATATAACAATACTATCTTATGTACCTTTGCAGAATCCCTTTTTCCATTAGATTTTCACCCATTATCTCTAAATAGGCCCTGTTTTTCTATATTTGTTTCTGTCCTTTATAACTTCTTTTCCTTTCTTTCTTCCCTCTCTTCTTCTCCCTCCCTTTACCTCCTTGTCTGTCTACTTCTAATCTCTCTTCTGCATTTCCCTCTTCTGTTGCTTTCTGATTTTATACTTATTTTTCACTCTATTCTTTTTTTGGGTTGTTTTTTCCAATCTTAAACTTTCCATTCTCTTCCCCCCCTCCTTCCTTTTTTTCCCCTACCTAAGATTACTTGTTCATTAAAGATGGTTTCTTCTTTGTCCCAATCTTCTTGCTCTGCAAGCATTTCTTGTTGTTTCTCATAGTTCCAAATCTCCATTTCTAAGAACTGAAATACGAAGCCAAAAGAACCTCTTCCCTTCTTGTGCATCTTCTTTGTACTTGTTAAGTTCCATTTTCTGTTCTTCTAAAAGTGGAGCCATTTTAAACAGTTTTAAACAACCACCTGATTGATTTTAATCATTCAAATGCAATAATCAAGAATCCAGAGATCACCAAGTAATCCAAATAGTCCCAAAGCTGTTTCTTTTTTCACTTTCTCTTCCTGGGGTTTTGCTATTTTGTTGCGATGTTTCAGTTAAGATGTATCTTTTGGAAATCTTGTTGAGATTTTGCTGTAAGTTCTTTTTTAATTCCAGACAATCTCCTCCCTTCCAGATCCTGCCCTTTTATTCTTTTTCTCTCCTTTCCTGTTTTCAAAAGCTTTTAGCTATCCAGAAATCTTTATTATCCCTTTGACTTTTTATTTTCAGCATTAAATGCCTCTAAATATCAAAGTGGATTTTTTTCCAATTTCTTGCTTAAGTCTCTTAGCTGTCAGTATTGGAAGAGGAGAAAAAAAAACAAATCTTTTCCCTTTTCTCTCTCCTTTGCAGCTTAGAAATCTTCTTAGGGAACAATGTTATTGGTTTTTTTTTAAATAGTTTCAATTCCAGGGTACCTTATTTGTTGCTTTTGCTGTTTGACCTGGTCAACCAAAACTTTTTCTTCTTATCTTCCCTCTGCACGTTCTTTTCTGGTCAAGTTCTTCTTTGTGTGGCCATTTCTGACCACCGTGACAACCGCCTTCGGGAAAGGGAGTACTGGCCACCTGGGGAGGAGAGATGCGGCTCTCCTCAACCCTGCAGGCAGTCTCCCCCCTCTTCACCACCTCTACGGCGTGGCTTAGCCCCTAAACCAGCCAGCTCGGGGCACTCTAGCGGCGAGCACGGATCGAAACCGTGCAGAGACGCGGTTTCAGTCTGTTGCGAAGAAGCTCAAACCGGAAGTCTTTAAAGTGTGACTTTTTTTTTTGAAAAAAATTTATTGATTTTTAGAAACATAGACAAACACAACACAGAACATGAAAACATAAAACCTCTTTTTTTTTTTTGAGAAAATTCTTTTGATTTTTAGAAACAAACATAAACAAATACAACACAGAACATGAAAACATAAAACCTCTTTTCTGAAAGCAGCCTGATCCCGGGTTACATCTCTTTGTACAGACACCAATTGAAATTCATGCTCATTTTTATATACCATTCCATATCTTATTACCATTCTGCATTTTCTATATAGCTTCTCCCCTCTTTTAACTTTCTTAATTTTATTTTTATTTGTTTCATCTCAAATCAGATCATTATATTTATATACTTTGTCTGTCCTATTTCAACTGTCTATTATCTTTTCTCATTAAACAAAATTCATCCTGTGGTCACTGATTGGAGTATGACGCCTTTATATCTTTCCCCTAAAATTATAACACTTAATATAGAACATAACTTCCATTCGGATTCTGCGTAGTACATTAAAGTTAGATACTACATTTTAAAAAGAAAAAGAAAAGTATAAATACATAATATAATTAAAACAATGATCCATACTAATTCAATTCTATCATTAATGTTAATATTCATTTAAATTTTAAACATTTAACATATTACTTTTCAAATAGGTATCATGTCTTCTATGGGAACACTTGTAAACTTTCCATGATTACTTCCCCCTCACTTCACTTGCATTTTAAAACATTGTCATTAAAATGTTCCCATTCCTTTCTAAATTAATTCTCTCATTTAATTCATTCCATTTATTTTATTCAGAAATGTTTCATTGTTTCCAATTTTCTAATATTTCTAAATACAAATATAACAATGCAATCATATGTACCTTTGCAGAATCCCTTTTTCAATTAATTTTTTACCCATTATCTCTAAATAAGTCCTGTTTCTTTACATCTTGCTTCACAGCCTTGTAGCTTCTCTTCTCTTCCCTCCTTCTTTGCTTCTTCTCTCTGCCCTTTTTACCCCCTTGTCTCTCCACCTCAATTTCCCTTTTCTGTATTCCCTTTTTCTGTTGCTTTCTCACGTTATGTCCACTTTTCACCTTATTTTTCCCTTTTGTGGTTGTTTTTTTAGGTCTCAAATTCTCCATTCTCTTTCCCCTCTTTCCCCTTTCTTCCCCAAGTAAAGTTACTTGTTCGTTAAAGATGGCTTCTTCCTTGTCCCAGTCTTCTTATTGCGTAGTCTTTTCTTGTAGTTTCTCGTAGGTAAAGATCGCCATTTCTAAGAATTGAAAAACAGAACCAAGAGAGCCCTTCCCTTCTTGTTCCTCTTCTTTATATTTTTTAAATTCTATTTTCAGTTCGTCCACAAGTGATGCCATTGTAGAGTTTGAGAACTGTACAGGTAGTTCTCAACTTACAATACTTCATTTAGTGATTTTTTAAAGTTACAGCGGCACTGAAAGAAGTAATGTGACTTTTTCACACAATTGTTGGAGGATCCCCATGATCATGTGATCAAAATTCAGATTCTTGCCAACTGGTTCATATTTAATGGTCAAAGTCAATGGAGGAGCCAAATTCACTTTACAGCTATAAAGTAATTCACTTAACAACTATGGCAAATTAAATCTTAAAATGGAGCAAAACTTTAACAACTGTCTTGCTTAGCAACAGAAATTTTGGGTTCAGCTGTGGTTGTAAGTTGAGGATTACCTGTACCGAATTCCAACATGCTGTATATAATATTAACATATATTCTCGAGTACAGTACCTATACCTATTGGCTTTGTAGATTTCCCTAAAGATATCATGGCCCTTTGTAACTCCTTGACTTATTTTTGATGTTCACAGTTTTCAAATCCAAATACTTCATATTCTTGATAAGTGTGCTTTTGGTCTTGATATTCTGTTGCTCAACACTTGACATTATGGTATCATTTCAGGATGACATAGAAGAAAATTCAAATGATGGTAGCCAACCATCTAAAAGACGCCGCATGGGCTCAGGGGACAGCTCACGAAGTTGTGAGACTTCAAGTCAAGATCTTAGGTATTGCCATTTTTTAAAAAGTTGCTCTAGTTTGATATATTATTTTTTCAACAAAAATAAATGCATGGTCTTAGTTGTCTTATTTACTAGGGTATACAGAATCCTCATGAATTAGAACACTGAAATGTGCTATCAATGTATAAAGATAGCCAGCAGAATTATTTGGATAGAGGAGATTGATACTTCTTGCTAGTTCAAAATGGGGAACAGAAAACATATTTTTAGAGTAATTAAATGATCCTTATGTTGGGAAAAATAGAAGAAAGGTGTATTGTATATATTTACCACTTTGAGTTACAAAATAATAAAGGTGAAATATAATAAATGTGTCACTATTTTTCCACTTTAGCGAACAACAAAATTATTAAGAATATAGATATATAAAAGTGTAACTACAGAGCACATGGCATTGAATGTGGGTTCTGTTTGGATTGTGGAGTTAAATCCTTATAATTTAATAATTTGATTTTCTGTGTTTAGTTTTAGTTATTTTCCAGCTGAAAACCTGATAGAATACAAATGGCCACCAGATGAAACTGGAGAATATTATATGCTTCAAGAACAAGTTAGTGAATACTTGGGGGTAACCTCCTTTAAGCGAAAATATCCAGGTATTCATGTTACACATACTTACATGAAATGTTGAAATGTACACACAGTGCAGATAGGCTTGTTCATGTGTCTTAGAAGTGCTTCCAAGAATATATAGATGATCAAATGTCTTAGTGGTCTGATGCTTTTGTTTGGAAATGCTTACAGGTGGGCCTCTTTCAGGCACACATTGGATGCACTTTCTATAAGCTTTGGAACCCTTTCCCATACATCACAGATTTGAATTAAATAAATGGCTGCAAATTTGTTACATCTGGTTAAAACAAGCCCATTAGCACTGAACTAGATAAGGGGTTGCCAACCTTTTGGACCTCAGGGACCACTAAACTCATAATTTTAAATCCCAGGGACCACTAACTGGTTCTGTGGGCGTGGCCTAATTTGTGGGTGTGGCTTGGTGGTCATGTGACTGGCTGGGGATGGCTTGTATGTGAATATTATAAATATTTATATAAATATTATTTTTTTGTTAAAAAAAGAGCAACTTTTACCCAAAATCAGGCAAAGCAGGCAGGCAGATTGAGTTGCTCACAGAATCATTCAGTGATCTATCTATCTGCCATTGGCTAGCTCAGTCTGTCTCATAAAATTTGCTTGCTGAGTCTACACTAAATAATAGAACCTTCAGTCCTAAGGGAGGTTTGGCTGTGCTTAAAAGCAAAGCCGAAGATCTAAAGGTGAGCTAGAAAGCAAGAAATCCAACCATTTCCTGCTTCCTAGCTAATCTAATTCTCCCGGCACAACAGAACAGCTGATGGTTGGAAAAAGGAAATATAGCAATTTAGTAGGCAAGTTTGCTGGGTAAGGAGTGAGTGGGCGGGGAGGATTCCCACAGGCCATGTGGGGAGAGCAGCCTTGTGTTTCTGCACAGCCTGGATTAATTGCTTTGGGGGTGCTCTGGGAGTGACATTTCTCTGCGGACCACCAAATTTTTTTCGCAGCCCACCAGTTGGCAACTGCTGAAATAATGTTAAAATTTCATATCATATGAAATAGATAATGTAAAGTTTCATATCTGCTCTGTGCTCAGATGTGAGAGTTTAGCATATGTTTGGAAGTTATGTGTTTTGTGATAAGGATAATGTACAAATCAATATATTTTATTTTTCATAGGAAATGCAGCCCCTCAGACATATATGCTAATGCTTCTTTAATTTTTTTGAAGTCATCCCTGATTTGAAATTGGAGCTTTCTTGCAGTTCATTCTTATTTTTATGTACATGAATTTGCCTGTGTGCTAAAGTTTGTGGAAAAGAGCACTAGGACAAATAGCATTGTTTTATTTATTCCCACACAAAATGTTTCTCAAATTTGGCAGTTGCAATAAGTATACTATTTCTGGCACTATTTTTTTTGGCATGGTGTTCCAATCTTAGCTGATTTTAAAAGCTAAATAGAGTTGGACCTGGACAGGACTTCATCCTTCCAGAAGGAAGAACAAGTACTGTAAGCTAGATTGGGAAGTTAAAAAATAACTTGGAAAAACCACTTCTGTATTGTAATCAGGAAAACTAAGCACCATTAGCTTTTTGATTCAAGTTTTTGATGGAAATATAATTTTAATATTACATATTTTGAAGAAATTTATGCTTTCTTACTATTTTTCCCATTGTTTTCTTGGAGATTTAGAAAGACGAGATCTTTCTCACAAAGAGAAACTTTACCTCAGAGAACTAAATGTCATTACGGAAACGCAGTGTACTTTAGGTAAGGACAAAAGAAAGGCACATCTGTTTTATCTACCTACCTACCTACCTACCTACCTACATACATACATACCTATTCATCATATTTATATACCCCCCATCTCAGAATAAGTGATTGTGGGCAGTGGTATGCAAGCATTTATATAATTTTCAAAGGTTTATACGAATAAAATTGTGAAGATTTGAAAAATATTCCTGAAAAGATTGGTAAATTTAGTTTGTTCCATGAAGATGAAATTTGTTTCCTAATTTCTAATTCCTAGATATATTTGCTAAGATATTTAAATGTTGTGGAAAGAAATGAGTTGGGAGGAATTGGAACAGAATCAATTTAGAAATGTCTTTCAACGTAATTCTTACATTGTATGTTGAATTTAATTTCTTGAGTTAATATGCAGTTGCCAATTATATTGTGTCTTAATTGATCTGACAACTTTAGATTGTTACAAGCTTTTAAAAAGGCTGAACACAAAAGCAAAGACCTTAATTTTACCTTCTTGATCTTTTATTTTTTGATATAATTTAGGTCTTACTGCCTTACGAAGTGATGAAGTCATTGATCTGATGATTAAAGAATACCCTGCCAAACACGCAGAGTACTCGGTTATACTTCAAGAGAAAGAACGTCAACGAATAACTGACCACTATAAAGAGTATTCTGTAAGTAACTGTTTATGATGAATGGTTTTACAAATACAGAGCAATATAAAATGCAGGATATCAAATTTCTACAGCTTTTGTGAACTAATGGAAATAAATTGTTTCAGCAATTGCAGCAGCAGAATACCCAAAAAGTTGAAGCAAGTAAAGTTCCAGAATATATTAAGAAAGCTGCCAAGAAAGCTGCAGAATTCAACAGCAACTTAAACCGTGAACGTATGGAAGAAAGACGGGCCTACTTTGATTTACAAACACATGTAGGATACTTGCATTTTCTTCTTTCAGTTTCTGTAAGCAGAGGCTTGCTTGTAATTCGATTTCCTGAGAGATCTATTGTAATGGCACACTAGAAAGAAAAAATGTAAGAAGTGCAAACATTGCATACACACTAAAGGAAAAGTAACACTAGAAACAGCTATTAAAGTTGAGTTGTATTATTTGTGAATATCTACACTATATTGTGGATGCAAAGTAACATTGGGTTTGATATTTGTGCAACAGTAAAAATGAGTTTTCTTGCAGCAGGAGAATGCAGGATTGTAAAAATTTTAAAAATGGCTTTTCTTTGATAACATTTGAGCAATCCATTCCATCAAAGCTGCTATGCTAGACCATGTGACCTCCTTGCTTCTAATTGCAAAGCGAGTATCTGGTTTCTTTGTTCCGTTTTAGTTACAGTTCAAAGTTAATTTGTAAGATTTTATTTAGGGAGTATAACAGCTTTTTTCAAATCAAATATACTACTCTCTAGTAGTTTTTTCCCCATTTATGTACAATAATTAAATATTAATCTCAGATTAGAATCATTGTGAACTTGCTGATTATGGTCTTGATGCTTTCAGCTGATTCTTTGGCTTTCTTATTTCTATTTTAGTTTCATTCCCAATCCAGTTGTTCATTCTTTGCTTTCAAATGACACGAAATTAACAGTTTTGATCAGGTTGCTAATGCATTTTTAACTATGATTGTAGTTTTAGTATTTTGCTTTGTAAGCAGCTATGACAAAAAAAAAACATTTAAACATAGAAGTGCATAAAAATACAACCATATTTTATTAATATATGGTTCTGAATTGTTGACATGAGGGAGGGTATGTGATTATCTTTTCTTTCATCTTTCGCCTTCAAGCAAAATATACTGTATTTTTTGTTCCATGAGACACTCTCCCCCCTCCCCCAAAAGTGGGTGGAAATGTCTGTGCGTCAGTGCTGATACTTTGGTGAATAGTAGCCAGGTGGTGCTGAACCCCACCTCTTCTGTCTCTTTTCCAGAGTGCAGGAGTCAATAGGCAGAGCTGGCACATGAGAGGACACCTATCTGTGGTCCTCTCAGGCTCTGCCTGATTTTTTTTTTTCTTGTTTTCCTCCTCTAAACCTAGGTACATCTTATTGTGAGGTGCAACTTATAGTGCAAAAAATACGATAATGTCACAAAATTATTTTGATTCCCCTCTTTTGGTATGATTATTTTTATAGCTTGATAGACAAAAATAACTATCCATACTTGTCAACCAGAAATTTTAAATGCAGGATAGAATTTTACATTACATAACTATATGTTGTCCTATATGATACTATGTGCATTTGCCATATTATTTGATCCAGAAAATAAATGCAGACATCTGTGTTTCAGATACTCTTGAATATAACAGAGTTTTAAATCAGTTGTATGATCTATTGTTTGGTTGATAATAGGCTCATTCAAACATGTACCTTAAGTTACATGATATAAAGAATGTTTGTGTGGCAAATCCATGGATGTGATATGTAAGAAATATCTCTTAATTATTTAGAAAAGCTAATTTGTTCAGAAATATGGGCAATGAGCTTCTTATTTTTGTGTTAACAATACAGATTATCCAGGTGCCTCAAGGAAAATATAAAATCTTACCTACAGAAAGGACAAAAGTTAGTCCTTATCCAGTGGCACTCATACCAGGCCAGTTTCAGGAGTACTATAAAAGGTACCAGAAATTTACTGTATTAAGCTTATGATTTGTTTTAAAAATGTAGTTTATAATATTCTGTGAAGATTTCTGCATGTATGGGTCGTATTACCTATTATGGACTGTACTAGTTCAAGCATAATATTTGATTCTTAGAGAAGATTTGATTAATGTATGTATTGTGCATACATATAATATATACCCATATGTACAAATTGCACTTCTTTCTAGTTTTTGGTTAAAATTTTGTAAATGACTCCTAAAATATTTGGTTTGTCTTTTTCTGTATCACCATCTATTTCAATTTGTAATGCAAGTTTAAATTTTTTTACTTAATTTTAGATACTCTCCAGATGAACTTCGATATTTGCCACTAAATACAACTCTTTATGAGCCCCCCTTAGATCCAGATCTGCCTGCACTGGATAGTGATGGAGATTCAGATGATGCAGAAGAGCGAGCAGATGAAAAGAGGAAAATCAAAGGCAATTTGGTAAACCAAAATGTATGTGTGCCAGATATATTTTTAATTACAGCAATGAGTTTTGGGTTTTCTGTGGTTTGATCTATTTTATAAAGAAGTTTATTGAAATTTTTAATTACATTTTAGATCCTATTATACTTTTTATGGAGTTTATCATGATATTTTCTAAATATTTATTTGTATATACTGGGCAGAATCATTGGGCTTTGTCAAAATATACTAAGAATATATCAATACACTAAATTAATGAGGTTTAGAATGTTATTTTGTGTTTGGTGTAGAAAATGTTATTTTGTGTTTGCTTCTCCCATATAAAGAAGCAAAAAATAGTTTTCTTCATGTTACAGGACAACTCATCTGGCAATGTGTCTGAAGGTGAATGCACAGCAGAAAACCAGGAAGAACCTTTTCAGGGAAAACAAAAAACAAGAGAGAGAAATTCTACTCCAAGAAAAGAGGGTTCCAAACGATCTGTATCCAAATCGGTTCCTGGGTACAAGGTAGAAGAAAAAAGCCCCTGACTCAACTTCTTTACTGATCAGCTTCTCTCCCTGAAATATTTAACTTTGTTTTTCAAAATATGGAACATCTGCTTACTATACTTGCCTAGCTACTCTCCTGTTGTGCAGTTCTGTTTGCTTCCTTACTTCCTGTTGCTTTATTTTTACCTGGGGCCTTATTGTTTGTTACCCTGGCTGTGGAGTGGCTTCTATTTTCTGTACCTAAATGGTTCCTGAGCAATTGCCGCATGAGATCTCATTATTAAGATGGGTTTTCTCCCTTTTTTTGCTAAAGTGAAGGAAAATTTCTTTGTTCTCCGGGCTTCAAAAAGTTGATAGTTGCATATCAAATATATCATTGTGTTTTAGTTTTAAATAGCTTGCTGACCAGTATGAACTGGACTACCACTGTAAAACGTAGCTAGAATATTGTACATATATATTTATATTTTCTTAACTTTTTCCAGATGAAAAGTATGTAATCTGTTTATAATATAATTTGGTGTTGGCAATCTTAAAACAGTTCCCCTTGTGTATGTGTAGGAAATTGAGAGGACAAGCTTTAGCTTGAACAGTGTTTGCTTTTTAAGATGAAATATTCAGATAGTCTAATAAAACCCTCACTGTTAGGTGCAGTGAAGGTCGTAAGTTGGCCTTCTTTTCCCTATTGCTCCTCATTTTATGAAGAATACCAGAATGAGAAGATAGATGAACTTATTTGAATGAAGGTTGTCCTAGCCTTGTAGAATAGAACCGTGCCACAGGCCATTATTTTGGCAGTTTAAAAAATAGTTTGGGAACAGAGGATTTGGAGACAAGGTGGGCTGTAAATGAGATATTGTGGTATAGCTTTGGTTTTATATTCCTAAAGAAAATGAGGAAGTGGTTTAAGCTTACCAGGACTTAAAAAATTATATTTTAAACAGTGATCATTATATAACATCTTTTAATTGTCAGTATTACTGGTGAATTTCAGTTTTGAATTAACTGAAATTTTAGATTGAAATTTATATTGAGGATAAAGAAAATAACTGGAAGCTATTTGTTTACCAATAAGATTTGCTTACCAGTAAATTTTGCTTACACAGAATAAGGCAAATGTTTTTGTTTTGAAAGGTTGTAAGGAAGAAAGTTAAGGAAATGGTTCTGTGATCCAAAAAGTGATTAGGTAGTATGAAGCCTGAGAAGTTACATAGTAAAAGTAAAATGGTTTTGAAATATTGTAAACCACTTTCAAGCTACGTAACTTATATATTGAATGTATCACAGAATCATACAAAGTATAGGACTCCAATCACTTTTCAGTTAGTGTTGAGTAGCTTTCTTTGAAAAAAAAAAGATTCCAAATACAATTTAACTGCATGAATGCATTGTTTCAGATACAAAAATATTAAATGCTAAGAACCATTTCTTTTAAGGAAAAGTTTTTAAAAATGATACAGAAAATGTTTAATTTTTTGTAGACATGTCTATTTTTACATAGTAGCAGCCTTGCAAAATGTTTTAGTTCAATGCAGCTTCAAGTGTGTGGTTGTAATTTATATAATTAACTTATGAAATCCAAAGATGAAAGCTTAGAAAGGCATTAGAAAATTTTGAACTTGAGGTATTATATTAGAAAAATCCATGCATACAGCAATGCCTGGCTAGTTTCTTGTGAAGTCACTGTTAGAAAGACCAATATACAAAATTTTGATTGCTAAAGGTAATTTTATTTTTTTATATATATTCTTCAAAATTTAGTTTAAAAATGAATCCAAATGATTACTGGTCACTGGTTCAAACCCATCCATATATAGTTGATCTGTGGAGAACTACTGGGAATTCTTTAAAGTGAATCTTAATGAGGTTAGAATATGAGAATTATCAGGTGCATTTTGGTCCCAAAAAGAAAATACAGACTGATTCGAAAAGAAAACAGTGCATTTTTTTTCACTTTAGAGTAACTAACTCTATAAAAAAACTAGTTTTAAATATTTAATACAATGTTTTGTTATGGAACAAAAATGATATGAAATCTTTATCAGTTATTGACTGCATTTGATACATCATGTGCCTAAATAAATCTACAAATGGGATTTAATTATTCCCAGAAACCATCAACAGTTACCATGATTTTATTACATAGTATTCACCCCATATATTAGATTATTTCTCTATTTGCATTTTAAAACTAAATTTAACTGTAAGAGCTTTTAGGAAAGATAAGCAAAATGTTAATACATATATTGCAAGTATTATAAATGGATTTCTTATATTTACCTTTTTTCTAAGCAGGCAGATTGCTTTTTATTAATTTTGTTAAACTATCTGTCTTTTTTAATGGGGGCATCACATTTCTATTATCCTTTCTCAATAGCTGTTGTTCTAAAAGATGAAGAACTGATGATTATAATTGTCATGGTAGTATTCTCAGAGTAAGGGAGAGGAGATCCATGTCTGCATATTTCAGTAGAAAACAAGTTTGAAGTACAAGTCTGTTAACTGATTATCCCACTCTTTCTTTATATTCCGTAACACTCTGATTTACATTAATTTGCTTAGAAAAGAAGAAAGGCTTGTTTCCACACAGTATAATTTCTAGAAATACAGCATGCTTATTTATGTATTTAAGGATAAGCTACAAATTCCATTGGGTGGTTCAGACATATCATTTCATATCCAATACACAAAGCACAAAGCTTTATTGAAGTATGAAGGTGCAACATATTCTCCTACTGGCTACTACTCTCTTGCTTCAGGGTAACTTTCTCTTTGTCCACTCTTTGCTTCTCCAGCTTTGGAGAAGACTCCTTGGTTTACTCAGTCAGTTTCACAAAAAAAAAAAAAAAAACTGGCTCAACAAGTCCCAAAGTCACTGAAACCAAGATTCATTGCCCTTGGTTTATTTAGAACTGACAGGTAAATATGATTTTGGCCAGTATACAGAATTGCAGATTTAATCTAAAATGAATTTTTGAAGCAGTAGAATTGAAAATCTTACTATTCTTTTGCTTCTTAACTTGAGGATGTCCAGAACATCACTAAATCAGGCAGGCAATGTTTTCCAGTAATCCCCCAATGTCATTTTAATTTCTTTTTAGAATCGTTCCTAAATATAAATAGACTTTGCTTTTTCTTCATTTCTATAAGAGAGATATCCATTTCTGGATGGTTTAAAATTAGTATGTTGTGACTATATTATTCCTAGATTTATAGAATTGAGATTTGGGGAAAGCATTATTATTAAATGCCTCTTTGCTGGTGCAGTACCTAGACTGCACAGAAATATTAACTGCACTTAACTCAGTACAGGTATAGCAACAGAAAGGTAGTTTTGCATTGGGTGATTGAGAGGCAGCTTGCTGCTACATACTGTTGCAGTAGGTGTGCATACAATAAAAGAAATAGCAAGTGTATTTTCTAATTATTATCTTGATATAGCTTAAAACGCAATGAACTTTATAGAATGTAGCAGAACAAAAGGCGAATGTTGCAGAATTGGGTTTATTCGTTTCTTTAGGAGGAGCAGGGTATAAAAAGGTATGCAAGTAGGATTAGAATAGCAAAATAAAAATATATGTCTGTTTCCACCATGGTTATTTATTATTTTGTAGAGATATTTGTGAATGTTAGACTCCTTTATCATTTCATTATATTTATGTATAAAACAGGTGGACTATGATTTTTTTTAAAAAAATAAATAAGCAAAAATATTGAATGCCTCTGTCATCTTTTAAAAAAGAACCTTGTGGGTGTTTAAACAAAACTCTGGAGGCCGAACATACTACATAATTTCTGAAATTAGGCCAATACATAATAAACACATATTAACTCCTTCAAATTTTATATTTTAGTTAATAATTGCAATTTTCTAGAACTAAATTTATTTTTAATCTTAATAATTCAAATCTACTCTGCTTTTTTCAGCATGATTAAAATATTCTTGATAAAAGATCTGTATAACAGAGTGATGCCTGTACACACTTTTCATTCTTTCAGCAAAAATGTTTTCGTTCTTACTTTGAGACACCATTTTTCTATTAAGAGCAAACTGTTGTTACAATTATTACGTTGTAATTTGTAGTTATTTAGATAAACCATTCACCCATGTTTCCATGTTGCCAATGTAATATGAGAAGAAATCGGTATCAGAGTTAGAGGTTGTGTTGGATTCATTATCTTTTCCTGCAGGAAATGTACTGTTATAGCATGAACAATAGATGCTTATTTAAGACCCAACTCAGCTTAAAAAAAAATATCTACCTCTGGTCTAAAATCTCCTCATCAGAATCATTTCATTCATGTTCTGATTTATCAATGTCAAACTTAAATATTGGTGCCCTTTTCCTCAATATCACATAAAGGCAGGACCTGTTGTCTTTGAACATAAATGCAGAGAAAATAAAAACATGCAAACTATATCCAAGGAATAAGATTAAAATTTATCTTATTAAAATATATAAATTACTGCACCTGTTTGTTTTGTTTATAGCATTATAGAGTTTAATAATTTGTGGCGTTTTACAAATTCAGATATTTAAAGGGGAAAATAATAATCAGGGTAGCATACATGGGATTCCAGTTACATAGTTCAAATATTATACATATTAAATGTGCATTGTTTTCTGTTATATATGAAAGTTTTATATGGAAATGTATCAAAATTTGAAAGAAACATTCTTCAAATAATTTCACCAATCTGTTGGATAATTTTTGGCAATTATTACTATAACAATTCAGACAAATTGAGAGCTACATATTTAAGGTTAGGAAGCAATTTATTGAAAGGTAATTTACATAAACACTTTCATTACAAGCCACATAAAAATGATATATCAAATATCTGTAGTACTTTTGATTATTCAAAGTTATTTGATCAGAGGAACTTATATTTTTCTCCCTCCAATATTAATCTCAAATCTACACTTTAGGATTCCCCAAAGATGTGGAGCAGATAGTGGTGGGAGGAGGTTTTTGGAATTGAAATGACTTGATAACATTTTCAAATGACAGTAGTTGATCTTACATGCAAAAAAAGTGCTTGTTGACATGAATGGTATAAGATTATGATTTGGGAAGATACTTGAAATTCTAATAATGTTATTACAAAGAGACACTCCTTATAATTTTCACATTTTGTCTGTCACAGAGTAAAAAATTGGTATTGTTTGTACAAATTGAAGATATAATAGGTTCAGTTTAGGAAGACAGAATATAATGGATGCAATTAATGGCACAAATGTACATGTATAAAAATTGTTTTCTGTGCAGATGTAAAAATTGCTTGCAATTGATAGTTGTTGGTCCTTATCCTCACAAAGTATCAATTTCAGCTTGTTTGCTTACATCTACATAAAATTTTATTTTGTTTTCTGATGAAATAAACAGGTTTTAATCAGCCTGTGCATTAAAGACAAAAATATACTTAGAATTTTCAATATATAATCTCAGTACTATACTGCATGGAGAGTTAATAGGATTAGCTTGAATCAACATTTGAAGAATTATGTGTTAGCAATTTCATACATATTCATCTTACATAAGATTAAAAATTCAATTATCCTTTTAAAAATTCATTGATTTCATTAGTTGTGATTTATTATACATTATTATATTATTTTACTTACGCGTGTTTAAAATAGTCTCTATTCCAGTGTTTTTCTTATGATCAATACCTATCAATTTTTAATCATATCCTGTGTTCTACACCACCCAGAAGGTTTGTTAATTTATAGAAATTTAAATAACACACATTTTTTTGGAAAAAAAAAAACCTGTATCAATTCTTCTGGAATGAATTTATAGCCCTCTTCTACCCTTCCAGCCAAAGGTCATTCCAAATGCTATATGTGGAATTTGTCTGAAGGGTAAGGAGTCCAACAAGAAAGGGAAGTCTGAAGCACTTATTCACTGCTCCCAATGTGAAAACAGTGGTAAGTAACAAATCTGCTTTAAACTTGTCTATAAATTTAAATTGAAACAAAAATAACAAACTACAACTTTTGCAGTTACTAAAGTTTAATAAGCACATTTGATACACCGATTTAAAGTAAATTCTATAAAATAAAATCATTTGTCTTGTCAGGATCCTTCATATAACTATTCTAGTAATGATACTGGTTTTGATCTAGGACATCCTTCCTGTTTGGATATGTCTGCAGAGCTTGTTGCAATAATTAAGACCTATCCTTGGCAATGTATGGAGTGTAAAACATGCATTATATGCGGGCAGCCTCACCATGAGGAAGAAATGATGTTCTGTGATGTGTGTGATCGTGGCTATCATACATTTTGTGTGGGGCTTGGTGCTATCCCTTCAGGTAAATTAAATCAATTACACTTGTTCAGAGGCTGAACTAAAATTCAAGATTTTGATTGCTTTTTTTCTTTTGAAAAGATTGTACATCTCTTATGTGAAGTGACTCTTGTGTTAACTATCCATTCTACTGACATTGAGCGTTGCTCAATATTTTATTAGTTTATACTACAGCATCTTAAAATTTATTTAAGGGAGTGAATATGAATGTAATATCTTAGGTCTGAGTGCATTCATTACTGGAATATGATTATTGAGTCAATTTAGTGTAGTATCTTTAATAGAAGGGGCATAAAAACCTAGAGTTACAAATGTAATTTTATAACAAATATATGCTACATACTCATTAATATCCCCACTTCCCACATAGAGCTGCAGTAGCCTTTTTAGACTACTTGGCAATTGGTCTTCTTTTAATTGACAGCTCTAATTTTGTAGGTCGCTGGATTTGTGACTGTTGTGAAAGACAACCCCCAATTCCCAGGGGCAGAGGAAGAAGAGGGAAGAACAGCAAAGAAGGATAACTGCATATTAACTTCACAAAAACTAGTGCTAAACTTGGTGCTATTCTGTTTACCACTGTACAAGGAAAAACACCACTCAAAAACAGTTTCACCAAATAAAACTCTTTTTAATTTTAACATGTTGAGAAAGGTTATTCAGTATCTTTTGTTCCATTAAAGACAGAGGTGAACATATCTCTATTCTGTATTTTTATAATTTGTCTTATAGATTATTTTCTGCATAATAATTTTTATAAAAAACAATTGCAGAGTAATTCCTTTTGTCCTCCATCCTATTCAAAGGAAAATATTATTAAATTCAAGGGTATTAGTAGAGTAACAATTATCTCTAAATCACAAAACACTTCACTAAGTATACAGGTTTCTTGCATATCAATTAACATCTTATTTGTTTGAATATGATGCTATTATTGTGGAATTGAAGTGTTTTATAGGAACCAAGCTTAATTTAAATCAAGTGAACTCTTGAATAATTCTCATTTCTTTCCTTCTACAAGGAGTCTCTGGCCATTTGAGCTGATAGTTGTCATACAGTTTAGAACAAAAACACAGTTGTTGTCATTCTACTAATTTCTTATCATTGATACTCTTCTAATCTTTCATTTCTTCTGTATGCTAGACCAGAAAATGAATACAAATGCATGCCAAGGTGTTAAGAGAGCAAGTCAATTTTGGAAACATATTAGTGCTCCATGCAGTGATAAATGATTTAGTTTCTAGTGTAATGCAATGCATCGTTTTCTGAACAGCTTCTTGAAATTCATGTAGATATGGCAAAAAATTCAATTCACAGTCCTTTTTTTTCTTATTCCTTTCCTGGTGGTGCAATATTAGAGCTTTTTTCCTGGTATTTTTCTTCTTCAAGGCATTTATTCAGAACATACTGTATTCATTTTCAAAACATTTCCGCTTCTACCTTTCCAGTGATCTCATAGACCTTGGAGGAATTCTGGAACAAGGAAGCTCAGGTATTGTTCCCTAGAGCTGCCAGTACGGTGATACTTCCTCGTAGGTGGTAACTATGAATCTATAATTACATGGTTTTTAAGTCGATATAGGTGGACTTGCACTGTGGAAAATTATTTGAAATTAGTGGGGTAAAAATTCTAACATCAACATTTCATGTTTGAAATCTTCATACTTGCCAAAAAGTAATTCTGTATTCAGGTTGCTTCAATTTAAAATAGATTTTAGTGGTGGTTGGAAAAGCAGATGAAATCTTTTCCATTCTTCAAATCTTTCACATGTATTTCTATTTTGGCCAAAGAAGATAGTCTTACATATATCTTTATATATATAAAACATTATTTGTAAATATATTAACAAATGTGATGAAATACTGAGCATGAATTCATATTTCTACAATTTTGAAGTTTTATTGAAAATCACAGTGAATTGTAGCATCCGTTAATATTCACCCTGATCAGTTAAGAGAAAACCATTCAAATACTGTACCTGCTACAATATAGCACTGGGAAAAGTTTACATTATAAAAATAATTATGGCTTTATTTTCCGATCCACAGCATTCAATCATTTATACAGATTGCTCACACCCATAAATCTAAAAGAGAATTTCAAGTATTAATTTTAGTATTCCAATCAATATAGTCCAGAAGACGGATTCCTCATCTTGATACTCATCTTCTGTTGAATGATACTTCTTCTGGTTCATTTTCATTTCTTCTGGATTGTATGAACCACCACCAAATGGAGATTCTACAACTGTTTGATCATAGTACACTTTCATTTCAAATTCACTTTCCAAATGAGAGGGATGACCATAAATTCCAATTCCCACTGGGCGACGAAAGTGTGCTGGCACATAAACCACATCTTGACCACAAGTTACAGACTGTAATTCATAATCATCAAAACTGGGGTGAAGAGTTACATCAGATACGTACAAGTCTGCATCACCTTTTAAACTCTGCATCTGAAGCACTATTTTCCCTTCATGATTTAGTCTCAAGTAGCTGTAATTTCCAGCACCAATCTGACCTTGAACTACATGCAGTAGAATCCATTTTTCAGGTACATCCCCATCCTCATTAAAAGCACTTGTTATAAGAAGTCCTTGAAAAGTAAACAGTGTTACTAGTATCTTCTTGTAGTAAGGGGCCATCACACCTGTGTTGGATATAAATAAACCTGTTCTGTGACTGAAGTAACCTCCAAATACCATGTTCTATTACTATTATAAAAAAAGCAACAAAAATTATAGTTTAAACAAACTATTAATATTGAATAAATATAGAAAGGTTAATCTTGGGAAATCACTTCCATACTCTTCTGAACAAGTTGACACCACTGGGATGTCAGGACCAAGTTGATGCCACAGATAGAAAGCATGTTGTCATTAATATTTTAGTAGTAAATGTGACCTTGGTAAACATAATAGGAATAGGCTATTTTGCATGAAAATGGTCTCAGAAATAAGCACCTGTTATTTATTTAAATTTCAACAAGAGCATATAGATTTGCTTTTCTGTAGAACGTGTTTTTTTCTTTAAATAATTATACAGTGGTTCTGTACCGCTATAGGCATATATGAAAATTAGGACTATTCCATATATTTCCAGTCATGCATCAAATATAATTTTATAAACACACTAAACATAGATTGGATCTTAAATATACACAGAGGCAGTGTGTTTTCATAGAAACACCACAGTGACTGCATATCTTAACCTATCTTAATCTATAGATTCTGAAGGCAGAAAGAATCACAGAGTCTCTTACAATACCCTGGAGCAGCAGTTCTCCCTCAGTGTCCTGAAATCACAGGACAAGAGAGGAATATACACTGCTTTTCATCAGTCAGAAGCAGGCGACTACAACCTAAAAAGTAACATTAATTCCTCAACAATAATTTGCGAAGCAGGGCTTTCTGTGGGGAACGGGAAAGTACAGAGACATGAAAATGAAAACCATACAAAGCAGTCCCTAGCACAGGGCACCAGGTGCCACAAATAACAGGAGGCTTCCTCTGATAAGTTAAATCCTAGTGGGCAATCACTTAAATATGAGCCAGCAATGTGCTGCAGCTGCCAAAAAAACCAACACAGTTCTAAGCTGCATAAACAGAGGGATAGACTCAAAATCAGGTGAAATATTAATGCCACTTTATAAAGCACTTTATAAGGTCACACTTGGAATACCTGCATCCAGTTTTGGCCGCCATGATGTAAAGACGTTGAGACTAGAAAGAGTGCAAAGAAGAGCAATAAAGATGATTTGGGGACTGGAGGCTAAAGCAAAGAACCACTGCTGGAACTGTCTAGTTTGATGAAAAGAAGGACCAGGGGTGACATGACAGCAGTGTCCCAATTAGCCAGCGGAACAACTTGCCTCCAGAAGTTGTAAATGTTCCAGCACTGGAAGTTTTTAAGAGGTAAGGCAACCATTTGTCTGAAATGTCATATGGTTTCCTGCCTGAAGGGGGTGGGAGGAGGGGGTTGGACGAGAAGACCTGCAAGGTCCCTTCCAACTCCGTTATTCTAGATTTTAAACCGAATTTAGCCTCAGCTTAGGAGGTTACCAACTCTCTCCCCTGCAGAATCAGACCTCGGTGCCTGGTTGGTTGCTCGTTTATTTATACCAAATTGAATCCACCCTCGCGAGAGATTTGCAATCCTGACAACAGGAAAGAGAGAGGCAGAGAGGAGGGTGAGCGCGGTCCTGAGGGGATGTCAAAGATGGCCCACCGGACAGCGTGTAAAGAAACTTAAGAGCCCCAGTCCGGAAGAAAACCTCCGCCTTTTCGGGAGCCACCCGCTTTCCCCTCAATTCGCCCGCTTCTTCGGGGCTTCGACAAATCTGCCGGGCGGGGGGGGGAGGGGGGGAAGAGAGCCCCGCGCGCGCACACAAAGTAAACGGGATATGTCGTTTCACGCCGCCGAAGTCTTTTAACCCTTCGGCAGCGCCCTATAGACCCGCCAAGGCAAGAGACGGGCCACTCCCCCCCAGCCTCGCGCAAGGGCTCGCGCAGTTCTCCCCGCCTCCCCCCTTCTTCCTCCCCCCCCCCGCCCCCCCCGGGCCCGGTTTTTCCCCCCCCCCCCCCCCCCCCCCCCCCCCCTTTCCCCCCCCCCCCCACAAACTCACCCTATCGCGGAGCCACTTCGCTCGCTCTCTCAGTCACCATCGAGGAGGCCGCCAGAATCTTTTGACAGAATGGCAAATCTATCTCACGACGAGAGTTCTTCGGCTTCGCGAGATTTCGACTCGAGCTTGCTCTACGGATTTTTGTTCTGCGAAGCAAAAAAAAAAAAAAAAAAAAAGAAGAAGAAGAAGAAGAAGAAGAAGAAGAAGAAGAAGGCGGAGCGATGACTGGGGAGGGGTTGTTCGGAGAAATGGTCTCGTTCTAACACCGTGGCAACAGAAAACAGGTCGTGAGCCGAGGCTGAAGAGCGGTCGACCATTGGCTGAAAGGAACATTTGCGGGTAGCGCTGGTGGAATATTGCCAGCAACCATTGGTTGCTTCTTGTCGTGACTGTTGTGATGAGAAAAGTTTGAAATACATCCGTTGCCCCTCGTTCTCTTCCTTTACTCAAAGCATGAAAGTAATTCATTACAATGAGATGCTTTTAATGGCAAGATAAGGTGAGCCGACGCAGCTTACCAACAAAAGTTTAAAATATAAAACCAACAATGACAAGTGTATGTATAGTTCAACTGATTTATAAGTAATGCTGCAAGAATGATTGATTTCCTACGAGCAATAAACATGATCAATTTCTTCCCTAATTTCTAAAGGGCCAGAAACCTACATGTTAATTGAGTAGTTTTCCTTTATTATTGCTGTCTGGCCAAATACACAAAATGCTGGCTTAAGCCCCTGTCACACTGCACCAACGGATGTAAAACGGACAAAAAAGCTTGCCATCCGTTGGTTAACGCGATGTACTCACTGCCTCCGTTTTGCTTCCTCTCTATCCGTCCAGCATCTGTCTATTGACGTTTCATCCGCTCAGAAAGTTTTGAGCTGCCCAAAACTTTTGCGCGGAAAATGTATGCAATTCGTCCGTTATGCATCCGTTACGCATCCGCTATATCCGCTAGGCATCCGTTCCGCATCCGCGCAACTCGCATCCGCTCGGATGCAGGGAGAAAGCGGAACGGACGCACAACGGATGCAGAATGGATGCCAAGCGGAAACAAAGCGTTCAAAACGGAAAAAACGTTCACAGAGGGGACCTATCTCGGATATTAAGGATGTCTACAGGATGCCTAGAGGATGCAAAGGGACACCTATACTGCCTATATAAAGAAGGAGCAACTCATCTGCATCTCACTTTCAGCCCAGCAGCCCAGCTGTGCAGACCTCTGCAGCCTTCATCTGACTCTTCCTCTTCCACAGCATCCAGTCATGTCAACTGTGGATCATAACAAAGTCCTTTTGGCAGCCACCATCCTTCTGCAACAGTGCAAAACCATCTACAGGCTCTGTGAACTCTACTACGGGAAGAAAAGGAGGCGGCCAAGAAGCGTCTGGGTCCGAAGATGGATCGGGAGAAGTGCAGAGTACGGGCTGTACAACAAGCTGATGGTGGAGCTCAGGAACGAAGACACTCGGGCATTCCAGAACTTCATGAGGATGCCTCCAGCCATGTTTGACGAAGTTGTGCAGCGCCTGACACCCAGGTTGACCAAGGCAAACACCAACTTCCGGCCCAGCCTGGAACCTGGGCTCAAGGTGGCATTCACTCTGCACCACCTGGCCTCAGGGACCACCTACAGGAGCATGCAGTATGGCTGGAGGGTGCCACACAACACCATCAGCATTGTGGTCAGAGAAGTGGTGCAGGCCATCATTGAAGAATACAAGGAGGAGCTCCTCCAGTGCCCCTCCACTGATGAAGGATGGAAGAAAGTTGCAGAGCAGTGGTACCAGAGGTGGAACTTCCCACACACCATTGGAGCCATAGATGGGAAGCACGTGGCCTGCAAAGCACCCAAGTCGGGCTCCACTTATTTCAACTAAAAGGGCTTCTTCAGCATCGTCCTCTTTGCCATGGTCGATGCTGACTACAAGTTCATGTACATCGATGCTTCAGGCAGCGGTTCATGTTCAGATGCCCAGGTATACAACGCCAGTGACCTCAAGGAGGGGCTGGAAGGCAACCTCATCATGGGCTTTCCGGATCCAGACCCCCTGCCCAACGACAGGCAAGATGTGCCCTACTTCATCGTGGGGGATGACGCCTTCTCCCTCAGAACCTACCTCATGAAGCCCTACACTTCAAGACACCTCACCCATGAAGAGAGGATCTTCAACTACAGGCTGTCCAGGGCAAGGCGGGTGGTGGAGAACGCCTTTGGCATCCTGATCAATAGGTTCCAGGTACTTCTCACCACCACACAGCATCGCCCAGAGACCGTGAGGAGGATCGTGGAAGCTTGCTGCATCCTGCACAATCTCATGTGCACCTGCTACCCGGTGTTGCAGAACAGGCTCGTGGACCTCCAACAAGGCAATGGGGACATGGAGCCTGGGGAATGGAGGCAAGGGCGAAACCTGATAGACACTGAGGATGTGCAAGGCCCCAACAGAGAAGGGAACGTGAAGGGAAGAAGCAGCGCAACCTCCTGAAACACTGGTGCAACTCCCCAGCTGAGCAGTGGAGTGGCAAGACAGGATGATAGATGATTAATGAGTGCTTCCTTCAGCCTGTCTCATCACACTGATGAGATTAGGCCATGTATGTTGGGTTGGCCTACAATGAACAGGGTGTTTAATAAAGAGTTGTGTTTGTGTTGACATGTGTGGATGATTATTGCATTATTATTGATAATAAAGGGCCATAGGTGTGGCACCAGGGAGGGTGGACCATACAGTCCCACTGTGCATACACTGGAGGCTTATCTATCTCACTGCTATCCCTGCCCATCCCACAGCTATTACCCATCCCAAAGGTATCCCTGCCCATCCCACAGCTATTACCCATCCCACAGGTATCCCTGCCCATCCCACTGCTATCTTAACCCATCCCACAAGCATGCAAAGGCTTAAACCATTTCTAAAAGTTTCCACCAAGACTTTATTAAAAAAAAAGAAATGAAGCAAGTGTATGAATCAAAGATAAACTTTATTGAACAACAAGCTGTAAAACAAAAATGACCCAAGTCAAGTGTCCAAATAAACTCTACAGGTAGCCAGCTACCCAGTCTCTGGCACTCTTATCGGTCACTCGGAGGTGTGCCCAGTCTCAGGGGTGAAGGGTGCTGTGGAGGTGGGTGGTGCTGGAGTGTGCTGGTCCGTATCATCATTGGGGTGCCTGGCCCCGAGAAGACAACAGGGGATGGTGTGTTGAGGAAGCTCTCAGACAGCTGGCTCAGACTCGCAATGCTGAGAGATCCTTCCTCCTTGCCATGGGGTGTCAGCCCCAGTACTGATGACAGTTGTACTGAGGCCGGGCTTGGCTGTGGGGTGGAGGAAGGAGTAGTGTAGTGGGGCTGTCTGGTCTGCAGCTGGGTGAGGACTGGCGGGGGTGGCATCGGTGGTGTGGGTGGCATCGCTGTCGTCGGTGGCATCATTAGCGTGGCTGGCATCGGTGGCATCAGTGGAACCGGTGGCAACGGTGTCGCCTGATGACTCTGTGCCTGGGCTGGGAAGGGCTGCTGCCTGTGCTGCTGGACCTCCTGGTAGCCGTAGCCCTGGTAGGTGAGGGCCTGTGGGAAGCCTTGGTATGAGGGACATCACCTGGGGTGGAGGAGCAGACCTGGACTGGGTGAGAGCAGGTTCCTCTGGGTCTGGAAGGTTGTGAAGCAGCTCTGTGATCCGGTCCTTCACCACCTGGTACTGGGGTTCCTCCATGTTCTTGAGGGTCTGGTTGACATAGGTGAGGAAGGGCTTGTGGTTGGAGGATGAGGAGTCAGTGAGAGAGGAGATATATACTGGTGCGGATGGTGTCCCTGATCTCCAGCAGGACAGTGTGGCTCTGCCCCTCCTGCTGTCTGGCTCTCTGCCTTTCTGTGGAGGCAGAGCTGGGGTGGTGGTGGATGCGGCTATGACTGTGGTGGACTCGATGTCTCCTCTCTCCCACTGCACCAGGGAGTCCTCCACGCGCTCCACCACGGTGACAACAGCTGTCCGCGGGTTCTCCGCCGTGGCACTCTCCACAGAAACCTGCCTGGAGACAGGGACTAACTCTCGGCCTGAAGAGGACTGGGTCTCAGCAGGCTGCCGGAGAGAGAGGGTAGACAGAGGGGCTCCTGGTGCTCCTCGGTGGCGGATCTCACCCTCCAGGAAGCTGCACCTGGCCATGACGTAGGTCTCTCTGTCCGTCAGCTTTACTGTGGCCTGGCCAGATTTCTTCAGGTGCAGCTTCCCGTACCAGGTGTGTATATGTTTCCACCAGCTGAGGAGCACCTCCGAAGTGTAACCCATACTCTCCGCCCTCTCTCTCCAAGGAGCCTGCTTCCTTTTGGTGTCCCTGTACAGGCGGTGTCCCTTCCGCCACAGATAGTCATTCTCTCTCAGCCACTCCAGCACCTCATCCTCGTGTTCCTCCTCAATAAAGTATTGCAGCAGGATCATCATCATGGTCATCATCATCAGCAGCAGCAGCAGCAGCAGGATCAGCAGGACCAGGATCAGCAGCAGCAGAGTAATCACCAGGAGCCCCAGCAGCACCAGCACCAGCACCAGCAGCACCAGCAGCATGAGCAGGACCAGGAGCATGAGCAGGACGAACAGGATGAGCAAGACCAGGAGCACGAGCAGTACGAGCAAGTCCAGGAGCACAAGCAGGACGAGCAAGTCCAGGAACACGAGCAGGACGAGCAGGACCAGCAGCAGCTTCAGCAGAGTACGCAGCAGAAGCACCACTGCCAGGAGCAGCTTCAGCAGAAGCTCCAGCACCAGAAGAGTGAGCCCGAGCAGCAGAAGCCCCAGCAGAAGCAGAGTTAGGGACAGGGAGCGGGAGGGTGGCCCTGTCCCTCTTGCCAGGGATGGCGGCAGGTTGCTGAGACTTTCGCTTCTTCCCCATGGTTGTGGGGTTGCTGGCTGGCAGGGAGGCTGGCAGGGATGTTGGCAGGCACCAAGGCTGGCAGGAAGGCTGGCAGGAAGGCTGGCACCAAGGCTGGCAGGAAGCCTGGCAGGAAGCCTGGCAGGAAGGAAGGCAGGCTGGCTGGCAGGCACCAAGGCTGGCAGGCAGGCTGGCTGGCAGGGAGGCTGGAAGGCAGGCTGGCAGCAAGGCTGGCAGGCAGGCAGAGAGCAAGGCTGGCAGGGAGGCTGGCCAGGAGGCTTGGAGGCAGGCTGGCAGGAAGGCTGGCAGCAAGGCTTGCAGGCAGGCATGCAGGCAGGGCAGGCATGGACTCGATGTATCCTGCAGCAGATCTTTCCTCCGAATGCTGGCCACGTGCGAGCTGCTTCCCTTTATATCTGGGGGGCTTGCACAATGCATCCCCCCCCCGCATGCGCAATTAACACCAGGCATCCGCTGGGCTTCCGCTGTGCATCCGCGAGGCTTCCGCTCTGCATCCGCTTCATCCGCTGTGCATCCGCTTCATCCGTTCCGCGTCCGCTTTGCTGAGGCCCCCCGGAAGCCCTGCGGATGTGCCATCCGCTCCCATCCGCTAGGCTTCCGTTCCGCATCTGCTTTCCATCCGCCCTGCATCCTCCCCGCGTCCATGTTATCCGCTCCGGTTATGCAAATTTTTGCCCCTTATGAGAGCGGATAACAACGGATGGAACATTTTGCTCATCCGTTGTGTCCGTTTTGCATCTGTTGGGCAGTGTGACAGGGCCTTTAGCCAAAGGAGTTTACAAAGTAAAGGCCAGGTCACATCGCCCGACGGATGCAAAACATATGTAAAAAGGACACAGCAGACAAGCAAATTTTCCATCTGTTATC
>BLBF01000018.1:6079639-6113450 GCA_015471245.1 Laticauda colubrina | reverse complement strand
CTCTTCAACTACAGGCTGTCCAGGGCAAGGCGGGTGGTGGAGAACGCCTTTGGCATCCTGACCAATAGGTTCCAGGTACTTCTCACCACCACACAGCATCGCCCAGAGACCGTGAGGAGGATCGTGGAAGCTTGCTGCATCCTGCACAATCTCATGTGCACCTGCTACCCGGTCTTGCAGAACAGGCTCGTGGACCTCCAACAAGGCAATGGGGACATGGAGCCTGGGGAATGGAGGCAAGGGCGAAATCTGATAGACACTGAGGATGTGCAAGGCCCCAACAGAGCCTCACGTGAAGGGAAGAAGCAGCGCAACCTCCTCAAACACTGGTGCAACTCCCCAGCTGGAGCAGTGGAGTGGCAAGACAGGATGATAGATGATTAATGAGTGCTTCCTTCAGCCTGTCTCATCACACTGATGAGATTAGGCCATGTATGTTGGGTTGGCCTACAATGAACAGGGTGTTTAATAAAGAGTTGTGTTTGTGTTGACATGTGTGGATGATTATTGCATTATTATTGATAATAAAGGGCCATAGGTGTGGCACCAGGGAGGGTGGACCATACAGTCCCACTGTGCATACACTGGAGGCTTATCTATCTCACTGCTATCCCTGCCCATCCCACAGCTATTACCCATCCCAAAGGTATCCCTGCCCATCCCACAGCTATTACCCATCCCACAGGTATCCCTGCCCATCCCACTGCTATCTTAACCCATCCCACAAGCATGCAAAGGCTTAAACCATTTCTAAAAGTTTCCACCAAGACTTTATTAAAAAAAAGAAATGAAGCAAGTGTATGAATCAAAGATAAACTTTATTGAACAACAAGCTGTAAAACAAAAATGACCCAAGTCAAGTGTCCAAATAAACTCTACAGGTAGCCAGCTACCCAGTCTCTGGCACTCTTATCGGTCACTCGGAGGTGTGCCCAGTCTCAGGGGTGAAGTGTGCTGTGGAGGTGGGTGGTGCTGGAGTGTGCTGGTCTGTATCATCATTGGGGTGCCTGGCCCCGAGAAGACAACAGGGGACGGTGTGTTGAGGAAGCTCTCAGACAGCTGGCTCAGACTCGCAATGCTGAGAGATCCTTCCTCCTTGCCATGGGGTGTCAGCCCCAGTACTGATGACAGTTGTACTGAGGCCGGGCTTGGCTGTGGGGTGGAGGAAGGAGTAGTGTAGTGGGGCTGTCTGGTCTGCAGCTGGGTGAGGACTGGCGGGGGTGGCATCGGTGGTGTGGGTGGCATCGCTGTCGTCAGTGGCATCATTGGCGTGGCTGGCATCGGTGGCATCAGTGGCATCGGTGGCAACGGTGTCGCCCGATGACTCTGTGCCTGGGCTGGGAAGGGCTGCTGCCTGTGCTGCTGGACCTCCTGGTAGCCGTAGCCCTGGTAGGTGAGGGCCTGTGGGAAGCCTTGGTATGAGGGACATCACCTGGGGTGGAGGAGCAGACCTGGACTGGGTGAGAGCAGGTTCCTCTGGGTCTGGAGGGTTGTGAAGCAGCTCTGTGATCTGGTCCTTCACCACCTGGTACTGGGGTTCCTCCATGTTCTTGAGGGTCTGGTTGACATAGGTGAGGAAGGGCTTGTGGTTGGAGGATGAGGAGTCAGTGCTGACCAGCTGAGAGAGGAGATCTATACTGGTGCGGATGGTGTCCCTGATCTCCAGCAGGACAGTGTGGCTCTGCCCCTCCTGCTGTCTGGCTCTCTGCCTTTCTGTGGAGGCAGAGCTGGGGTGGTGGTGGATGCGGCTATGACTGTGGTGGACTCGATGTCTCCTTTCTCCCACTGCACCAGGGAGTCCTCCACGCGCTCCACCACGGTGACAACAGCTGTCCGCGGGTTCTCCACCGTGGCACTCTCCACAGAAACCTGCCTGGAGACAGGGACTGACTCTTGGACGGAAGAGGACTGGCTCTCAGCAGGCTGCCGGAGAGAGAGGGTAGACAGAGGGGCTCCTGGTGCTCCTCAGTGGCGGATCTCACCCTCCAGGAAGCTGCACCTGGCCATGACGTAGGTCTCTCTGTCCGTCAGCTTTACTGTGGCCTGGCCAGATTTCTTCAGGTGCAGCTTCCCGTACCAGGTGTGTATATGTTTCCACCAGCTGAGGAGCACCTCCGAAGTGTAACCCATACTCTCCGCCCTCTCTCTCCAAGGAGCCTGCTTCCTTTTGGTGTCCCTGTACAGCCGGTGTCCCTTCCGCCACAGATAGTCATTCTCTCTCAGCCACTCCAGCACCTCATCCTCGTGTTCCTCCTCAATAAAGTATTGCAGCAGGATCATCATCATCGTCATCATCATCATCAGCAGCAGCAGCAGCAGGATCAGCAGGACCAGGATCAGCAGCAGCAGAGTAATCACCAGGAGCCCCAGCAGCACCAGCACCAGCACCAGCAGCACCAGCAGCATGAGCAGGACCAGGAGCATGAGCAGGACGAACAGGATGAGCAAGACCAGGAGCACGAGCAGTACGAGCAAGTCCAGGAGCACAAGCAGGACGAGCAAGTCCAGGAACACGAGCAGGACGAGCAGGACCAGCAGCAGCTTCAGCAGAGTACGCAGCAGAAGCACCACTGCCAGGAGCAGCTTCAGCAGAAGCTCCAGCACCAGAAGAGTGAGCCCGAGCAGCAGAAGCCCCAGCAGAAGCAGAGTTAGGGACAGGGAGCGGGAGGGTGGCCCTGTCCCTCTTGCCAGGGATGGCGGCAGGTTGCTGAGACTTTCGCTTCTTCCCCATGGTTGTGGGGTTGCTGGCTGGCAGGGAGGCTGGCAGGGAGGCTGGCAGGCACCAAGGCTGGCAGGAAGGCTGGCAGGAAGGCTGGCAGGAAGGCTGGCAGGAAGGCTGGCAGGAAGCCTGGCAGGAAGCCTGGCAGGAAGGCAGGCAGGCTGGCTGGCAGGCACCAAGGCTGGCAGGCAGGCTGGCTGGCAGGGAGGCTGGAAGGCAGGCTGGCAGCAAGGCTGGCAGGCAGGCAAAGAGCAAGGCTGGCAGGGAGGCTGGCCAGGAGGCTTGGAGGCAGGCTGGCAGGAAGGCTGGCAGCAAGGCTTGCAGGCAGGCATGCAGGCAGGGCAGGCATGGACTCGATGTATCCTGCAGCAGATCTTTCCTCCGAATGCTGGCCACGTGCGAGCTGCTTCCCTTTATATCTGGGGGGCTTGCACAATGCATCCCCCCCCGCATGCGCAATTAACACCAGGCATCCGCTGGGCTTCCGCTGTGCATCCGCGAGGCTTCCGCTCTGCATCCGCTTCATCCGCTGTGCATCCGCTTCATCCGTTCCGCGTCCGCTTTGCTGAGGCCCCCCGGAAGCCCTGCGGATGTGCCATCCGCTCCCATCCGCTAGGCTTCCGTTCCGCATCTGCTTTCCATCCGCCCTGCATCCTCCCCGCGTCCATGTTATCCGCTCCGGTTATGCAAATTTTTGCCCCTTATGAGAGCGGATAACAACGGATGGAACATTTTGCTCGTCCGTTGTGTCCGTTTTGCATCTGTTGGGCAGTGTGACAGGGCCTTTAGCCAAAGGAGTTTACAAAGTAAAGGCCAGGTCACATCGCCCGACGGATGCAAAACATATGTAAAAAGGACACAGCAGACAAGCAAATTTTCCATCTGTTATCCGCTCTCAAAAGTGCCCCAAATTTGCATAAACAGAGTGGACAACAACGGAAAGGAACGGACGTAGGGAGGACGTATCGCAGATGTAAAACGGATGCTCAACGGAAGCCTAGCGGATGAAAGCGGATGGAAGTGGATGGCACGTCCACAGGGCTTCCGGGGAGCATAGCAAAGCGGATGCGTAGCAGAAAGAACGGATGCGTAGTGGATGAAGCGGATGCAGAGCGGATGCGTAGCGGATGACGCGGATGCGTAGCGGATGCGTAGCGGATCACTGTGCATGCGGGGAGGATGCATTGCATCAGCCCCACGGATATAAAAGGAGGCAGCTCGCAAGCAGGTCACCATTCAGAGGTAAGACCTGTTGCCACAGACATCTTCATCAGAGACCATGGGGAAGAAGAGGAAGCCTGTGCCATCTTCTGCCATCCCTGGTAAGAGGGATAGATCCATCATCCCACCCCCTGGCGCTGACTCTGCTGGTGCTGCTGCTGCTTTTTCTGCTGCTTCTTCTGCTGCTGGTGCTGCTGCTGGTGCTGCTGGTGCTGCTGGTGCTGGTGGTGCTGGTGGTGCTTTTCCTGCTGCTTCTCCTGCTGCTGCTGTGGTGGACCAGCCCCAAAGCCCTAAAAGCCCTGATGCTGAAGGCCCTGCCAGAGGGAGGAAGAGGCAAGGCAAGGAGAAAGGAGAGAGGAAGCAGTACTCCATCACAGAGGAGCATGAGGAGGAGGTGCTGGAGTGGCTGAGGGAGAACAAGTATATGTGGAAGAAGGGCCACATGCTCTATTGAGACACCAAACGGAAGCAGGCGGCTTGGAGACAGAAGGCGGAGAGCCTGGGCTACACTTCTGATGTCCTCCTCGGGTGGTGGAAACATATGCACACCTGGTACGGGAAGCTGCACCTCAAGAAGTCTGGCCAGGCCGCGGTCAAGCTCACTGACCGGGAGACCTATGCATGGCAAAGTGCAGCTTCCTGGAGGGTGAGGTCCGCCACCGAGGAGCAGCCCCTCTGTCTACCCTCACTCTCAGGCAGCCCACAGACAGCCAGTCCTCTTCTGGCCAGGAGACAGCGACCGTGTCTGGGCAGGTGTCCACAGAGCGCCCCATGACAGAGACCCCCCCGACAACTGCACACCCTATGCCAGAGGACATTGAGGATTCTCTCACACACATGGAGCAAGAAGAAGCAGCGACCACCAGGGACCAACCCATACCCACCTTTAGCTCCACCTCCACAGAAAGCAGGCAGAGAGGCAGACCGGAGAGACAGAGCCACACTGTCCTGCTGGAGATCAGGGACACCATCAAGACCAGCGCAGATCTCCTCTCTCAGCTGGTACACTTTGAGATTCCATCCTCAAACCGCAAGCCCTTCCTCACCTACGTGACCCAGATCCTCATGGACATGCCTGAGCCCCAGTACCAGGTGATGAAGGAGAGGATCATGGTGCTGCTGCTCCACCCTCCAGGCCCAGCTGAAGCTACTCCCACCCACTCCAGGTCTGCTCCTTCACCCCAGGCGATGTCACAGCCCTTCCAAGACTTTCAAAAGCCCCTCTCCTACCAAGGCTATGGCGACCAGGACTTCCCTCAACAGAGGCAGCCCTTCCCAGTCCAGGCACAGGTTCCTCGCACACCACAGGTGTCACCGACACCACCGTTGTCACCGACGCCACAGATGCCACCGACGCCACAGATGCCACTGATGCCACCGATGTCACCGATGCCACCGATGCCGACACCACAGATGTTTCCTAGCATGCTACAGACACCTCACCTCGCCCAGCTGCACACCAGACATCCCCACTACACTCCTCCTTCCTCCACCCCACAGCCAAGCCCAGCCTCAGAACATCTGTCATCAGTCCTGTGCCTGACATCCCAGGTCCTGGATGAAGGGCCTCTCAACCTCACTGGGCTGAGCCAGCTTTCTGAGAATTTCCTGAACACACCACCTCCTGTTGTCCTCTCGGGGCCAGGCACCCCAATGGCACTCCGACCAGCAATCCAGCCACTGCCAGCTCCACAGTCCCTGTCCCCTTTACACCTGAGACCATGGACATGCCTCAGAGTGACTGAGAACATTGCCAGAGACTGAGTTGTTACCTGTTGACTTTATCATTGCTTGGGACACCTTTCTTGGTTCCTTTTGCTTTTTAAATAAAGTTCTACACTTTACTTAACTGTTATTAATAAAGGTTATCTTTGCTTCACACACTTGGGTCATTTCTTTTACTTAATAAAGTCTTGGTGGAAACTTTTAGAAAATGGTTAAGCCTTTGCATGCTTATGGGATGGGCAGGGATACCTGTGGGATGGGTAATAGCTGTGGGATGGGCAGGGATACCTGTGGGATGGGTAATAGCTGTGGGATAGATAAGCCTCCAGTGCAAGCATAGTGGGACTGTATGGTCCACCTTCCCAGGTGCCACACCTATGGCCCTTTATTATCAATAACAATTTAATCATTGATCCACATATTTCAACATAAACACAACTCTTTATTAATGCCCTATTCATTGTAAGGCCACTCAACATACATGGCACAATCTCATCAGTGTGATGAGACAGGCTGAAGGAACCATCCATTAAGCATCTACCATCCTGTCTTGCCACTCCACTGCTCCAGCTGGGGAGTTGCACCAGTGTTTCAGGAGGTTGCGCTGCTTCTTCCCTTCACGTGAAGCTCTGTTGGGGCCTGGTACATTCACAGTATTGATCAGGTTTTGCCCTTGCCTCCATTCACCAGGCTCCATGCCCCATTGCCTTGTTGATGGTCCACAAGCCTGTTCTGCAACACTGGATAGCGGGTGCGCATGAGATTGTGCAGGATGCAGCAAGCTTCCACGATGCTCCTCACAGTCTGTGGATGATGCTGCATGGTGGTGAGAAGTACCTGGAACTTATTGGCCAGGATGCCAAAGGCGTTCTCCACCACCCGTTTTGCCCTGGACAGCCTGTAGTTGAAGATCCTCTCTTCACGGGTGAGGTATCTGGAAGTGTAGGGCTTCATGAGGTAGGTTCTGAGGGAGAAGGCGTCATCCCCCACGATGAAGTAGGGCACATCTTGTGTGTCGTTGGGTAGGGGGTCTGGATCTGGGAAGCCCATAATGAGGTTGTGTTCCAGCCCCTCCTTGAGGTCACTGGCATTGTATATCTGGGCATCTGAAGCTGACCCGTTGCCTGAAGCATTGATGTGCATGAACTTGTAGTCAGCATTGACCATGGCGAAGAGGATGATGCTGAAGAAGCCCTTGTAGTTGAAATAAGTGGACCCTGACTTGACTGGAGCTTTGCAGGCCACGTGGTTCTCATCTATGGCTCCAACGGTGTGGGGGAAGTTCCAGTTCTGATACCACTGTTCTGCAGGTTTCCTCCAGCCTTGTTCAGTGGAGGGGCACTGGAGGAGCTCCTCCAGGTATTCTTCGATAATGGCCTGCACCACTTCTCTGACCACAATGCTGATGGTGTTGTGTGGCACCCTCCAGGCGTACTGCATATTTCTGTACGTGGTCCCGGAGGCCAGGTGGCGCAGAGTCAGTGCCACCTTCAGTCCAGGGTCCAGGCTGGGATGGAAGTTCGTGCTCTGCTTGGTCAACCTTGGTCTCAGACGCTCCACAACTTCATCAAACATGGCTGGCGGCATCCTCATGAAGTTCTGGAATGCACGAGTGTCTTTGTTCCTCAGCTCCACCATTAGCTTGTCATACAGTCCAAACTCCGCTCTTCTCCCGATCCATCGTCGGACCCAGGCACTTCTTGGCCGCCTCCTTTTCTTCCCGTAGAAAAGGTGAAAGAGAGCCTGAAGAGGGCTTGGTTGTGGTGTTGAATGATGGTGGCCACCAAAAGGAGTGTGCAATGATGATCTATGGTGGAGAAGAATGGATGCTGTTGAAGAGCAAGAGCAAGGCTGAAGAGGTCTGCACACCAGGGCTGCTGGACTGAAAGTAAGATCCAGGTGATTTCCTCCCCCTTTTTTATAGGAAATATCAGTTTTCCGCTAGGTGTCCTTCCACATACTCCAGGCATCCTTCAGACATCCTATAATATCCGAGATACGTCTCCTATAGGAATGTTTTTTCCGTTTTAATGTTTTATATCCGAGCTGCATCCGCTTTCATCCTTTCTACGTCCGTGCTAGTTTCGCTTCCTCCCTGTGTCCGTTTTCCATTGGAGCGGATGTGAGTTGCGTGGATGCACAGCGGATGCCTAGCGTATATAGCAGACGCGTAACGGATGACAACGGACGTATAACTGATGTTCCCCTTATGTGTAGCGGATGTAGAACAGACGCGTTGGATACTTCATCCGCTCAAAAAGTTTTGTGCAGCTCAAAACGTTTTGAGCGGATGAAATCACAGTAGACGAATGCTGGACGGATAGAGAGTTTGAAAAACGTATGCAGTGAGTACACAACGGATGCATCGCGTTTTCCAACGGATGGCAAGCTTTTTTGTCCCTATTATATCCTCTTTGCATCCATTGGTGCAGTGTGACATGAGCTGAAGCTGGAGATAATGAAGGAAATGATAGACATATAAAAAAAGTGTGTTGTGATGTCACAATGCACGCTCTTTAAGTACTTGGGCTGATATCAGCATACAACTAAAAGAGGCTGCATATGAAGTGAGAACTCATGGACATGTAAGAAGTGGCCTATGAAAAATTATGCCAGAATGTGTGTGAGAATGTGTGTTTAAATTAGTATAAATTCTAAATTAGTATAAATTAGTATAAATATACCAGAATGTGTGTTTAAATTAGTATAAACTTTCATAAAAATACTTCATTCGGTCATTTTTGTTCCCAAAAACATACATATTCAAGATTTTGAAAAAAAGATATTTTGAAATGTGGGACAATACAATCATAATCAACTGTAGCAATGGGATATATAAAATAAGTTTAAATAAGTCTGAAGTTCACATTTCTGTGTATGGATATATGCATACCATAAATACATTTTTGTATGTGGTGTGTGTGTCTATGTTGTGTGTGTCCTTGTATGTATATGAATATGAAGTTTTGCATATGTAACAGTACAGAAAATCAGCTTAGATTGTAACGTAGCTGCATGGTATAGAGGTTAGGATCACTAAATAGCAGCCTATACAAAACTGGGCACTAATTAGCCATTAAGGCAGAACTGAATGGTCATTTTGATTGAGACAATATGCCTTTAAGATTAGTAAAAATTTAAGTTGCATCATTGTTCGTGTCACCATTTGTTAAATTGAGTTTTCTTAAGTATGTATGGCACTCATAGAGGAAAATATAGGTGTTTTAATCTACTGTAATTTTTTGCTTTGTAAACATAGCGCAGTAACCCTCTTGAAGAGCGTATGTTTAGCAACAATCATTTTGTTCTTGATTATTTGTTCTTTTAAGAAGACAGTTATTTTTCTGGAATCGTTCATAATCTAAAGAGGCGGCAATTTATCAATTCTGGACTTGCAGGCAAACTTTGAAAGATACAATTCTCTCCAGGAAAATGAGATAGATAAATCGCCCACGGTATCGGTTTTGAGCTGAGCATATGACCCCGAAAAACCGATTGGAAAAGAAAGGAGAAAAGGATTTCCATCCCATACAGAACACAGCGCAATCCTTCCCGGCTCTTCGGAACTGCTTGAACGGAACTCACACACGAAGACGAAAGCAACGTCTGGAATTGGCTCCGAGGCCTTGCCGTAAGCATCCGAGGCCTTGCCGTAAGCATCATTGCTGCCTAGGAAACCAGGCGGCCGTCACCTTCCAGCTGGGAAAGATTTACATTTCCCCTCCTAATCTCGCACACGGGAGCCTGAGAGCAACACTCGTGGCAGCCACGCGCGGTAAAGATAATAACGAGAATTTTTTTATTTTATTTTATTTTATTTTTTCCCCGAGTTGCTTTGGGATTGACGTCTTCGCGGGTTGATTTGCCGCCACACTGAAAAAAAGTGCGGCGCGCTGCATATTTGGCGACCGGCTGCCTCGCTGCTGGGATCTGGACTGGATCGTGATCCCGTTTCACCCCAGTCCCCCATGGTCGTGGATATTTCACGCCCCACTGCTAACCGTGGAATCCTCGCGGGAGAAAGTCAGGACGAAGTTCAGTTCTTCCCCAGGATTCTTTCTCTCGTGGACCTCTTTCTCACAGAAAAGCCAGCGCGCCATCCGACAGGTTGGTTTCTCCGCGAGAGCAAAGCAGAACGATCCGAGCTCAAGCAGCTTGCAAAACTAAAACAACAAATAAATGTATTTTAGAGGTACCTGATCTGACCTATCAAAATCCAGAGACCTGTTGGATTGGCGGCAATGATATGTCATAATAAGGGAGCTCTTTGTTGTTTAGCGGTTGACTAGACATTTGCAAGATCTGAAAGCATTATATAAACTAATCCGGCTGGGATTCAAGGAAGCAAGCCTTAAATAAACTTACTTCATGGTACTTCAAGAAAACGTCATCCTGCAAGGATCATAAGAATTGTAGTTGCAAGGCAACATTGAGCCTGGTGAGATACCTCCTTGCCTTGTTTAAAAAGATCCACATGAATCCCAGCTCATTGCTGCAGCATTTTTTGTTATGTTTTCTAATATCCTCTTTCTGACGAGGAACAAATTGAAACCAGTAATACATATTTGTTTTCCACATCACAACTGATAATATCTGAAATGTTCAAATGGTATTTAAAGGATTATTATAAGTCTAGGTTTCCACATATAATGTGATTTGTACTTTTATAATCACTTTTAAAACTTTATTTTAAAGCAGCAAGGATTGTTTCACAACAATCCCTATCATTGTATTTAATAGAATTGTTGGTATTTAGAGTTCAGAAATTCTAACTCCTACCTCTGTCTGCAGTCCCTCATACTTATCCAATGGAACTGCACATTTTACTGTAACATTAATATAAATTCATATTTTAAATAGATTATATCATTCACTTTATCTTAAAATGATTTAAATTATGATTATTCAATTTTTATAAGTTTGGGAGACTAAACTAGACCTTTGACTACTTTTACTAAGGTTAAAGTATTGTGCACAGTATTTTGAACAATATGTAGTACCTCTAAATATATTGAGTGATATAATTATGTTCAATTTGTTATGTCTCAGGTATTCTATGGAAAACCTCATGGACCTCTGCTCCATTGAAGATGGATATAACAGCAGCAGCATTGTTCTTGAAAAACAAGTATTTAGATCGAAAGCGCCTGAATCACGTGTTCAGCCGGCTTGTAGCCTCCATTATTGTGCTTTTCCCTTAAATGGAAATGAACTTTGTATTTGGAATATGAGTGATGAGCCTAACCATCAGGTTAAATACCAGTTTCTTTGTGGGCACTAGTGCTGAAAATAACATTTTAGGGAAAACAGTCCGCAAGCACCACTTATGCTAATCTTTTTGAAATGAATATAAAAGTGGTTAAAAGCACATGTCCAGGAACAGCAAATATGATACCAGTGATGATGTAAAGTACACTTTTCAGATTTAAAGGGATACTATCATCTACTTATTATGGCAAAAATGCAACATAATTTTGTGTTTGCCTAATGTTAAATTTCTTAGTGCAATTCCAGATGAAGTTTTCATCCTATGACTGCCCTGCCACATTCACAGAACTTTACTGGGGTTCAGCCATCATTATATATTACTTGTGAACCTGCCCATATTTTCATTTCCTCCCATTTTTATTTTTTACAATTCCCTCCCCTCCCCCCCCACACATACAGAATGTTACAGGGAAAATATTTCCTTATTTTTTTCCTCTTATTTTGGAACTTTGCCTGCTTAAAGCTTATTCTAGACTGATGTTTGCTAGGGAAGGCTTAGGTTAGTGTACAGGTAGTCCTCAACTTACAACTTTAGTGACCTTTCAAAGTTATAATGGCACTGAAAAAAATGACTTATACTGTTTTTCACACATACATTGCCGCATCCCCATGGTCGCGTGGTCAAAATTCAGATATTGGGCCAAGTGGCATTATTTATGAGGGTTGTAATGTCCCAGGGTCATGTGATCACCTTTTTGTGATCTTCTGACAAGACAAGTCAATGGGGAAGCCAGATTCACTTAACAAGTGTGTTACTAATTTAACAAATACAGTGATTCACTTGACAACTGTGACAAAGGTAATAAAATGGGGCAAAGCTTACTTGACACCCATCTTGCATAGCAATGGAAGTTTTGAGCTCAGTGATGGTCGTAAGTCGAGGACTACCTAGTTGTCTTTTAATTGTGAGTCGAATTCAGTAGTGGTCAGATATGCTTGCCTACCACATGATCCCCAATCTGCTGTGAAGAATCCCTACTTTTTCAGGGCAGTCTTAAAAAAGTAATGTGAGTGTGGAACAATAAAGAAAACTGCTGTATCTAATATGATTTTATCTATTCTGTATATTTTACCTTGAGATCTATGAAGAACATTTCAGAAGAAATTTACACTTTTTGATTTTGTACACTGCATCCGCCTTAAAATAACCAAAATGATGATGTTGTTCAGCCATTGCGTTTAATAGGTCATCATCACGTGATTACTGCACTGGCATTTGGGACCAAAGTTGATCCTCTCCTTATTTGCTCTGCTTCACAAGATTATGTGATAGTTTGGAATCTGGATGAATGTACAAAGAAGGTGCTAGAAGGTTAGCTTTTGGGGATACATTCAATATGCTTTGGACTTCTTTACAATGGAAAATAGAATACATTTTTGGCATTATGATTTGAACAAAACGTAAGTATTGAATAGGATTTGTTCAAATCATAATCCAAAAAGAAAATTTTAATACATAAAACTGAATGTTTCACTTAGATAATTGGAATACATTGAGATACATGGTTGAAATAACTGAATTAGTAACTTTATAAACCTTATAAGGTTTATAGTCTTATCTATAGAGGAAGGCACTCTTATTAACTTCTGCATTCATGCTTCAAAAATATTAAATGTGTCCAAAATTAAAATGTTTTACTTTCTCCTATAATGGAAGGTCAAGTTTGAATGTTCATCTCCTTTAATTGTAATGTTTAGTACCTTCTAGAAATTAATGTTAAGTTTTATTTCCAAATAACAATTTCTGAGTGTAGTATACTGAATGTGATACCAGAATACAAATGTAGGTTGAATTCAGAGAAAAGTGACTGATATAATAGTATACAAATATACTGTAAATTAGTCTTTATTTTCATGCATGGTTATAGGTCCTTGATAGATAACTTATGACCACAATTGAGACTGAACCAATTGCTAAAATGAATTGCACTCAATTTTTTGACTTTTATGCCACAGTTATAAAGTGAATCACTGCAGTTCTTAAGTGAATATATAGTTGTTAAGCAAATCTGATTTCCCTCCTTGACTTTGATTGCTGAAGCCACTTGGGAAGGTCACAAATGGTGATCACAAAACTCCAGAACAACGCAACTGTCATTAATATATGCCACTTGCCAAGCACCTGAATTTGACCACATCAGTATGAGGTTGTTGCTACGGTCAGAAGCGTGAGGACCATTATAAGCCAACTCTTTTCAGTGTTGTAATTTCAGATGGTTGCTGAATGAATAGTTATAACTCAAATACTCTCTGTATTATTTTTAGAATAGAATAGAATAGAATCAGTGGTGGGATTCCAATTTTTTTTACTTCCGGTTCTGTGGGCATGGCTTGGTAGGCGTGGCAGGAAAAGGATACTGTAAAATCTCCAGTCAGAGGTGGGTTCTCTGAACTACTCAAAATTTCCACTACCGGTTCTTCAGAAGTGTTCAGAACCTGCTGAATACCACCTCTGAATAGAATTCTTTATGGCCAAGTGTGATTGGATATACAAGGAATTTGTTTTGGTGCAAATGTTCTCAAGATAATACGTCAAGAATCATAGGTAAAACACTTAGAAGTAGTCATAGGTACTATAAATCATACTAGGAAACAACAACAACAATTAATAATAATAATAATAATAAAAAATTCAAAGTCATGTTTATATGCAATGTGCAGATTTGAATTTTTCTTGAATTTCTACCCATTTTGCATAAGTCTGGAAGGCCAACTTTTTAAACAACAATTTAGCTGCTAAAGAGGAACTAAGTTCCTCTTACCAGGATATAGTTTAAATTGACTGACCTCAGTGGGCCATACTCTGAGAAGTCAGATAGGATGTTGCAAGAAGTTCTTTAAGTTATAACTATGTTATTAATCTTTTCAGAACATTTGTATGATATTAGGATATTTGTTTACTTATCATTGTTGACTTATCATTGTTTACTTATCATTGTTGACCCTTCAGTTGATGGAATTATTTTTAATAATTTAATGATTTGTTTCAATTACGGCAGGGTTAATGCCACAAGGTACTGTGATAGGAACCCTTCTGGGGATGGTGCTTTATGTTTGCTTTAGTCCAGATGATCAGACTGTGGCAGTATGTGCTGGTAATCGAATCTACGTGCTAAATGCAAAGGTAAAACCATATTAGAAATAGCTTCCACTGGAATTCCCATGAGTTTTTATGCCCACAGAGCTTTCGAATAGCCTTTGCATCCTACCCTCCAGCAGATTCCACTGCTTTAGTGTAGTGGAAAATATTGAGCAGTGTAATTGACAAAGCTTCCATTCCAAATGCTTTTCACAGCTCTACTGTAGGTTCATTTTAAAATGTTTTTCACAGTTCTATTGCATACCCAGTTTGTAAAATAAATACTTTATAAATTCTATGAAACTGTATAGGTAAATAATTTATTTACATATGCTGTTTCATAGAATAAGCAAAAGTTGAAAGCTGTTTTTATCATTTTGTAAAAGAAGAGGGTTTTTTTCAAAGTAACAGACAATGTGGTAATAGTAGGAGGCATTCCCAATAATCTTTGCAACCCCATAGAACAATAAAACTGCTTGCTTGACAATGCATATTTTCTCATCTTTTGTATAAGCAGCATCAAAGTGCCAGCTTCACAATATAAGCCAGACCCACTTTGTTACATAATATCATTCCTCAGTCGAAAGAAAACGATGAACTATAAGTCAGATTATCTCTGATTATGTTGCTTTATTCAAGGATAAAGATAATAAACTTATTCAGACTTCCACATATTGAGGGAAGAAGAATCACACTCTAACAATAACACTGAGTAGGTTACAGATCATCCATGCCATTGATTAGTTAATGCCTATGTGTAATTTGCTTGTTATTTGTGCCTTTGTGGCAAATTAAAGTCTAAGGGAAATAATACAAGGTGACACCCTCTTTATCCTCATTCTGATTATTGTAAATTATTATGTAATTAGTTTATATACTACTTAGAATATGATGTAAATTATATAGATCAGTGTCATCTTGGTTTTGTGCTCTTGACTGCTTGCTGGAAGCTCAATGATCATTGATCAAAAACTATCAAGGAGAATTGCCCCCCCCCCCAAAACACTGACAGATCAAGCTACTGTATATCAATGGGGTAAATCCAAACTTGCTAGCAGTGGGGGTGTTACATCTGGAAACACCACCATGAGACATCTGCAGTCCAACAACTAAACTGTGAATTATTTTGATTTAATTTAAATGTGAATGATACAAAGCTTTTGTAAGTAGTTTGAAATTAACTAGATATATAATGAAATTAAATCTAATATTAAAATTGAGGGTAAGGGTAACACAGAAGACATTGAGGAGAAGCCTGAAAGTAGCTACAGAATTTCATTTCATATTTAATGGAAGTGATAACTAAAGCAAAACTGTAGTTCAGTGACTTTGCTTGGAAATGTGCTATGAGGTTGAGGGATTTTTTTTCTCTCGTATATGTAAGGTGGCTTTGAAATTTAATTTAAGTTTGATTAAATCAATCAAGGTTGTTAAATTTGTCTCTGACCATATTAGCATCAGAATTTTTCACATCTATCTGTTAAAATGTTATAAATAATCAAATTCTGTCAAATTTAACATTTTAAATGCCATTTACACCCCCCCCTCCCGTGTTGATGTCAGGATGAAGCAATAATTGCTGAACTAGAAGGCCATCTAGCACCAGTAACTGCTGCTGAATTTTGTACTTGGGAGAAAAATATACTTATATCGATTTCAGAAGATAGAACTTTTAAAGTAAGGCCATGTTTCTCTTTTTAAAAAATCTGTTTGATTGAAGACTTATAAAAGTAAAAACACTTAAATATTATAAAATTGAGATTTTTAAATCAGAGGAATAAGCATTATAAAAAGCAATTCATATTAGGAAGAGTATTACAAATGTGAATTATTTTATGTTTACAAATATCATTAACTTCTGGTCATTCTGTATTGCTTGTTTTTTGTATTTCTGTGAAATCAGTTGAAAACTTGTTAGATTTTAAGAGTGTAGAGCAAATCTCTGAAAAATTTGTTGTTTTATGTTTGGTTGAAGGATAATGATATTTTATTGTCAGGAGAATGTAAGCCTTTTAGGTGAATTGTAGGTGTAATTTTCTCTAAACACCAGAAGCTATCTTTAATTCCATAGATTAGAAGTGCTAGAAACATAGTAAATAATTTATTTGAAATTTTGGCTTGTATATTGTTTACAGATCATCAAATTGGTTGTTTTCATGGTGCTGTAAACTGATTATTTAATCTCATGTTTTTTTTTTCAAAAGGTCTGGGATTACTGTATTGGATTGCTAATATATCAATCAGCAGTAATAACAGGTAGGGTTTAGATGCATATGATTCATTACCAACCTATGTTCAATTTATAAATATATGCTAGTATTATTGCTAGCATATATATGCTGCAGCTACCTATTCAATAGTACTCCTACCCATAAGAAATTCACTGCAAGGATATGAAGCATAAAGATTCATTGCATGGGAATGAAGAATCTCTGGGAATCAGATGTGTATGTAAGTGTATATAAGAAATAAAATAATAAAATAAATAAAATATTCAAGCAAAAGGCCTCTGAAAATTTTTGAGAGGCAGCTTGTGGAGAGAGAAGTTGAAATGGAGAAGATGTGAAGTAGGGGAAGGCAGAAAACATAAGAAATTAAGTTCTTAATCCATGCTTTTGTCTGCAGCATAATTTTGCAAAACAAGTGAGTTCGCTATTAATATGAGTTTGAATAGTGTGATATTCAAACCTCTGAAGTTGGACATTCTTAATATATAGCTATTTTCAGCAATTCATGAAAACATCAGCAGTGTGTTTACTTGAGGAAGAATAGCACAGTCTGCCATTTTTAGACATGGGCAGTCTATTTTTATTTGTTTTGACTTATATGCAGATTCAGGTTAAAGGCAAATTTAGGAATGGTTGGTCTTAATCTGGGGGACTGCTTGTATTATAGAACAGTTTTAAATGAACTATAGATGGTGCTAGAGTTTTTGTTATAATACATTCATAACAAAGAGGACTTCTTTTTTTTAAACAGCATTTCCTCTTTTAAGTCTCTTTATTGATGAAGCAAATAAACAGATGATCACTGGTTGTGCAGATGGGCAGGTAATAAGTATATGCACAATGTGACTATTTGTTGTTTACTTTTATAATATTAGATAGAAAATTCATATTTGATTTCCAATGAGCTGGTTTAGATCACAGTTCAATAGTACATATACAACTTCTGTTGAAGTCTCAAATTAATCTATTTCCAAATGACAAGATAATTGATCATTGCCTTCTTCCATGATTTTTTTTTTAATTGTATCACGTCTAGCTTGAAATTCCCAAAATTTTAATACTTAATCCCAAGTACTTTAAGAGAAAGAATATATTCAAAAAGTTAAGGAAGAATTGATTAGCTTTTTCAAATTTAATAAAAAACAGGATACCTCATTGCAGAACCTATGGGATACAATGAAGGCATATTTAAGGAGAATATGGATAGCTTATATAGCAAATAGAAAACAAGGAAAGAGAGAGGAAGCGGAAAGCTTTATCAAAAAGGATAGAGAAATTGGAAAATAAGCAAATGGAAACCCCAGGAGATGAGTATATCAGAAATGAACTAGCATCAGTTAAACATGAGATGAATATTTTAGATCAAGAGGAATTAATTAAAAAAAATTTATATACAAAATAGAACTATTTCGAACATGCAAACAAATCCAGAAGGTGGCTGGCATATAAATTAAGAAAAGAAAATCAGAAAAGAATGATATAAATTAAGAAAAGAAAATCAGAAAAGAATGATATACCAATTACAGGATAAAATTGGAAATAATAGGGACAGACCAGGAGAAAAAAAAGGAAATTGTAAGAGAGGACTTCGAAGATCTTTATAAACAAGAAGCAGTTGACTTAAATAAAGTGGAAGAATACTTGAAAGAAGGAACTCCCTATCCAATATCAGAGGACAAAAAAGAGATGTTGAACAAAGAAATAACTCTAGACAAGTTAAAGGTGGCAATTCAAAAACAAAAAAGAAATAAAATGCCAGGCCCAGATCGGTTACCAAATGAGCTATACAAAGAAATAGGTGATACAGTAGAGATAATATTATTAGAAGTTTTCAATGAGGTATTACTGGATGCTAAAATACCAGAATCTTGGAAGGAGGCATACATAACATTGATTCCGAAAGAGGGCACAGATGCCAACCAAAGAATTACAGACCAATATCCTTTTTAAACTCAGACTACAAAATTTTTATGGTGGTAATGGCAGAAAGATTAAAGAAAATACTTAGTAATAAAATTCACCCGGACCAAAATTTCTTCCCACGAGGCAGATCAGATATAACACAAGAACAATAATAGATATATAGGAATATTATGAAAAGCATCCAGGAAGCCAAATGGCTTTGGTCTTCCTGGATGCACAAAAGGCCTTTGATAATTTAAATTGGGACTTTATGAAAAACAGATTAATTTGATGGCTTTTGGAGATAATTTCATAAAAATGTTGATTGCAATCTATGCCACACAAAAGGCCAATGTATTGCTAAATGGAGAAATTACCAAATCATTAGAAATAAGGAAGGGGGTCAGACAGGGATGTCCGCTTTCACCTCTGCTTTTTATAACTATTTTGGAAACTTTGCTGGATAGAATTAGATTAAATAAGGTAATTAAAGGAATTAAAATTAAAAATCAAGAATATAAATTACAAGCCTTCGCAGATGATGTGGTTTTTGTCATAGAAGACCCAAAAGGCTCAGGACCAGCTCTACTAAATGAAATAGACAAATTTGGTAAATTGGCAGGATTAAAAATTAATAAGGAAAAAACCAAAATGTTAGTTAAAAACATAACAAACAGTAAACAAAAAAAATTGGAAGAAAAGATGGGATTACAAATTGTAAATAAAATTAAATATTTAGGAATCTGGTTAAGAGCTAGAACATTAAACCTGCGAGAGAATAATTATACTAAATTACTGAAACAGATTGAAAAGGACTTGGAAAATTAGAATAAGATGCAAATTTCATTATTAGGTAGAATAGCAACAATTAAAATGAATGTTCTACCTAAAATATTATATTTATTTCAAACAATCCCAATATTGCTGGACAAAAATTTCTTTAAAGATTTAGATAAAATTGTAATAATATTTATCTGGGCAAAGAAGAAAACAAGGATAAAACAAATTCTTTACAAGATAATAAAAGCAGGGGTGGATTCGGATTACTTGTCTGGGAGACATATTATAAGAGCAGAAGCATGGATAAAAGATTGGATTGACTTAAGGAATAACAGGATTTTACAATTGGAGGGACATGATTTACAGCTCGGCTGGCATGCATTTTTATGGAACCCGAATAATAAAAACAGTTTACCAAACATGTATTCCAAAAGTCTTTAATTAAAGTTTGGACTGAAATAAGAAAGAATTCTTACACTAAAATCCCAAGGTGGTTCTCAACGATGGAGGCAATGTTTCATTTAAACATGATGGACATCAGTAAAAAACTTCAATACTATCAAATATTAGATAGCGAGGGAAGAATTAAAACGAAAGAGGAATTAGAATTACAAGAGATAGCTAGTGATAATTGGTCATATTTTCAAATAAAATTGAGATACAATAAAGATGTAAAAGAATATGGAATTGAGGTAAAAGATACATATTTGGATAAAATACTTCTAAATCCGAAGAAAGGCTCAATTCCCAAATTATATAATTATTTATTAGAATATGAAATGGCTGAGAAAATTGTGAAAGATCCCATGTTGGCTTGGGAAAAAAACTTTGGTTATAGCATTGATCTGGATTACTGGGAAGAAATCTGGCAGAAAAATTTGACACTAACCAAATCAGGAGCGCACAAGGAGAATTTACACAAAATGATGTACAGTTGGTATCTGGTGTCCTCCAGATTGGCCAAAATATTTCCGACAGCTAATCCTTGCTGTTGGAAATGTAAAGGGAAATTTGGTACATACTTTCATTCATGGTGGACCTGTCCTGAGATAAAGAAATATTGGCTAAAAATAAAAAGGTCGATAGAAGAAATTTAGAAAGTGGACTGGAGTGGAAACTGGAACTATTTTTGTTGGGAATAATTAAAGGGGACTATCCCGCTAAAGTAAAATATCTGACCATCCATTTATTAACTGCAGCATGTATCTCACTAGTGCAATATTGGAAAAATCCAATACAGGTTGTGATTCAGAAAACATATGAATTTGCCCAACTGGAGAGGCTTACGCTTAAAATTAACAAGAAGGGAGGATACAGATTATTATCGGATATGGGACAAATGGCATAAGTGGGTAGACAATAAAAAGGGAAACATATAAATGAACCTAAGATACAAATTATATCCAGCAATTCATAATATATGAAGTACAATTAAAGGTTTTAAATCTTCTTTTCTTTATTACTACTATTATTAATATTAGCTATTTATAATATTTCTGTGTTTATTAATTAAAAAACATGAATGTATTTGTAATAGAAGAGTGGTAATAATCCAACGTGAAAATAAATGGAGTATATTGTGAATTATTTAGTACTTAGGATGTGATAAGGTGTGAATATGTGACTAGTATTAGCCAATAATGATTTTTAGGACTCACCAAATTTGACAACAAATGTAAAAAACTATGTGTTATTATTGTGTCTGTATTTTTGAAATTGTACGTTTTTAAATTTGTAAATAAAATTGTTTTTAAAACTTAAAAAAAAATATTCCCTAAATATCATTATATATGGAAAATAGTTCACTCTTTTTCTCTTTTCAGTTTTTAAATACTGACTTACAAGATAAATATATTAACCTTTTCCATACATAGTGTTTGCTTATTTTATACTGCAATTGTAAAAGGCAAATTGCAATGTCAACAAAAGTTTATTTAAATTGCACATTATAACCCAATCAAAATGACTGGCCTTTTCTTTATTCTTATTGTAATTTGTATAGCCCAAACTAAACTTTGAATGGAAAAAGTTGGTTGCCAAATATTGGTGACATTTAAGAAACTGAGAAGTTTAACTGTAACCATTTTACTGATGTGGCGTGATATCTCAGTTCAATTACTGATGTGGCGTGGTATCTAGGTTTACTACTGAACCTAGATAATAAAATTAAAAACAATTTTACAGTGATTAATGTTGAAAAGTAAGCTACAGTGATTGTATTTTTTTTCTTTCAGCTGTGGATATTCAGCTTGATTAGTGGACATAAGTATCGCTGTGTAATTCATGTTAATGTCAAGAAAGAGAGAAAAAAATTTTACAACAAAATAACAAAGTTTGAGCATTTGGGTAATACTGCACAAACATTTTACAATATTACTGGTAGCATATAATTTAATTGAATATGTGTTGTTCTAATTTACGCTTTTTGATTGGAAGATATTAATTCTATTGTTCAAATAACAAGTGCTTTCATAAAGGATGCAAAGTAGTAAGGACAACTCAGCAATTAAGAAAAAAATTGAAATATCTCTGCTGTTTGTTAATTAAATTTGTTATATCAATGTACCAGAGCATGAAGACAGTGAAGACAGCAAGATAGGTGACCTACAGTGATATGTTTTGCTGAATTTGTACCATATTGTTTGCTCTAAAACTGAAGGTAAACCGCACATTGTTCCAAAACTATAAATGTAGTATATCTCACTGTAAAATAATTGAAAATGTCACCACAGAAATTGTCCACTGAATCCACACTTAATAAAACATATTGAGCTACACTTTCTTGTAGTTTTCACTGAATATCTTAATCTATTTCTGTATAATGACATCTCTGTGTTTTCCAGATCAGATTCAGAATATTTCTCAGACATGTATTATAAGCAATATAGAAGAAGAAGATGCGGTTGAAACTACCTTTCCAATCCTTAGAATTGAACACTGTGATAATCCAGCAAATTTTGGTGATAAAGAATCTAGGTGAGTGGGTTCTTCAGCTAAAGTGCAGGCAATACAATAAAATAATGGAAGGGACCTTAGAGGTATTCTAGTCCAACCCGCTGCTTAGACAGGAAACCCTACACAATGTCAGATACATGACTGTCCAATCTCTTCTTGAAAACTTCTAGTGTTGGAGTACCCACAACTTCTGGAGCCAAGCCATTCCACTGGTTAATTGTTCTCAATGTCAGGAAATGTTTTCTTCTAGGTTGCCTCTCTCCTTGATTAGTTTCCATCCATTGCTTCTTGTCCTGCCTTCAGCTGCTTTGGAGAATAGATTGCCTCCCTCTTTGTGGCAGCCCCTCAAATATTGGAACACTACTATCATGTCACCCCTAATATTTCTTTTCATTAAGCTAGACACATGCAATTATTTTATCATACACTGTTTTTTTAAAATTACATTATTATATGTAAAAATAATCAGACAGATGTATGTAATATTTTGTAATAGATTTAAATATTACAATAACTTTAAAGGTTATTACATAATGGAGATATTGTGATAATTAAATAATATAGAATACCAAAGATTTTAATAAAAATATGCCATTTATAAATCAGACAAATCAAAAGAGATTTGAAAAGTCTCATCTTGCATCTTGTAGTGAAGTAATAGCATTGTTTGAATTGTATCTCATTTAGGCTTACAGCCTTCTTTTTCTGACTCTGTTGGGATCATTAATTCTAAGTAATTCCCTTACAATGTTGAGCAGGTGTTAAAAAAATATTTAGATGTTTTTTGGAAGAAGAGTACAGACCTTAAGTGTTAGAAATTCTATCTGTGCGCAATTTCCAGTTCAAAAAGCCATAACATGTTATAAAATGAAGATACTTGAGGATTTTTTTTAAAAAATATACCTTGTTTTAATGTAGATTTTCTGCTGAGGGTACACAGTATTTGTGGATTGGAAGTTCTACTGGTTTATTCATAATTAACAATGCAAACTTTGAGTTGGAAGCTGCTTTACATTACAAAGGTGGTATATATTTACTTATTAAATATAATCCATACTCTTTTTCCTTTCTTTTAATAAATAAATATAACTTTAATTTCATATATGGAAGACTTTGATTTCTGTTTGCAGTGAACAATAAATAGTTCATTAACATTTGTTTCTTAATTTCTGATTATTGCACTAGAAAAATATTAATTTGTTTCCTTTCACAAAGGTTGAAATTAAAATAATTTGTCTATTTAAAACACATATAAGAAATGAAACGGACTCAGGATTTCATCATTGTTTCAGTGATTTTTTTAAAAAAATTTTTTGTTTTACTTATATATGATTGCATGTGAAGACTTCACTGGTTTTAGTATTCAGATTGCTGGATCCTGTGCTTTAACGAGGAAGGCAGTCAATGGTAAGGTGAGAAACTCATTTTAAAATATTCAATATAAGACAATCCCTTTTAATTTAAAAACCGCAAATTAACTTTGTTTTATTTCTGGTGTGATATATTGCTTCAAATTTAAATGGTTTACTATACATATAATAATTTTTTTTTAAAAAAAGAATAAAATACATCTTTCTACAATAAATAGATCATCCAACAATACAATCGTCAACTTACCTAAAATTCTACAGCATCTGTTTGAGTCCAAGCCTCTCAGCAATTCCATTACCTTGTTTAAGATTTGAGACTGGAAGGCTAAAAGTAGAAATTGGCTGCAAGCTCTCCAACCTTTCTTCTGTATTAACAAATCCTTGCCTCCCAGCATGATATCTGTCCATCAATGCTGTAATTTGCCTCTCCCAAATATGGTCCCTCCTGGCTGCCTCTCCCATTCAAGCTGCCTTTGAGACTCTCCACTGAGATACATCATCAATAAAGGAGAATGTTTGTAGCTCAGGGTTGAGATGTGGGATCCTTGGTGTTCTCTGAGCTTGGTTGTTTTCTTGCAGAGGTTTCATTACCCCAACTAAGTAACATCATCAGTGCTAGAAAAGAGTGGAGGGTAGCGATATCATCCTCTGACCAAAGCAATAACATACACCTTTAAAATAATTCCATATCCCCAGCCTAATTAATGTACCCATTTCCCCAAGAGGTTCATGAACAACAAGCTCTCCCACAGGCCCCTTTTAGTGCACCTTTCTCAAAGACTGAGACTTAGCCTTCCTTCTCCCTATTCTCTCAGTACAATAAAAGGCCATTCCTTTTTGGCCTGTGTCTCATATTCTTGGACCAAAGCTGTATCATTTTAACCTTCTATCCATCTTCCCAGATGGATCTTCAATGAGTAGAATTCCGTTCCTTGATGCAAATCTCTTTATCAGGGAGGGATTTATTTGCGTTAAAGAGAGAAATGTTTTGTGACTGTCTTTCTGCAGGTTTTCTGTTTGCTAACTTCTATGTTGGAGAACAAAATAGTTTTATTGGAAGTTAACGTTGCTGCTCTGTTGAGATGCCAGCAGAATAGTCTCCTTTTAAATGGAAGGGAAGAAGGCTTTTCTGCTGTTGCAAGGTAAAGGATCATGACACTTAACCCCATTTAAAGTTCAGCTCTTTTTATTTATTGATGTTATTTCTGCCATTTTTATTCTTTTTTATAGTTTCTTTGTTTGAAAATGTTTTTGACAATTTGTAGAGGTTCCAGTCACTGGAAATCAGGCTGCGTATAATTCCATAAATAATAGTAATAATTATACAAGAGATTAGAGTATTATTAGAACTATTAGAAGAATAGAGATGAAAGGATGAAAAGATGAATTTAATAAAAATCAAATCAAACTGAAAAAACAGCAGAAATGGTAAAAAAAAATGAGTAAAAAGGATTTAAAACTAGATATCTCTTGGAAAATTATCAATTGGTTTGTTTTCTTTACCATAATTGACTTTGTATACCATTACATATTTTGTTTTTAAGCTGTGGATAAATATTTGAAATGAGACTTTAGACTTATCTCATCCACATTTATGAAAATGTATTGCTAACAGGCAAGCAATTGTGTATCTAGGTAACAAATTTAATTTAAAATATTGTAATAGAAAAACATCTTTTTCACAACTGTAGGATTGAGAAATATGTCTTTTTATGAACAATATATAGGTAATTTTCATTTAGCGACTGCCTTGTTTAGGGAGTGTATCATAGGTCTGTAAAACAGCTGAAGTAAGATCACTTAGATTAGAGGTGTCAAACTGGCGGCCTGCAGGCCAGCTGCATCATGAGCAGGCCATGCCCATCCCAGCTCTGTGAAGGGAAAAAATGTTGCGATACATCACATGATGGTAACATGATACCACAAGTTTAATACCCATGACTTAGACTATCCCAAAAGTGCTTTTTCAAGGAGCAACTGAACTTTGTTTTTTCTTTGAAAACATTGTGCTTCTCATCCAAGAAGCTTCTTCATCACTTAGACTATTTTGCTTAATCTGAGTTTCCAGTATATTTCAAGTATTTTGAAATATACTGTATTCAAGAGTTTCAAGTATATTCTCAATACAAGAACTATGTGTAACAGCAGTATTTGGTGGAAAACAACAATAAGTGCTATTTATACTGCATTTTAAATCGCTGAATATATTTAATGTAGGTTATCTTCAGTTTAGGTTATCTAATTATAAAATTGTATTATTTAGATTGCAATATCCAAATAAGGTGAGTAACTGGTAAACAGGCACCTGAAGCCAAGAAAAGTGGCTTGCTTCAGGTCACTTTGTCAGTTTACATTTCTATCAAGTAAAGTGTGGTTGCAAAAATGTATCAAATGGGAAAATCCTTCATTCTGACTGCATTTTGAGCTGTTCATAGATAAATAATATAGGTGATTGTAGGATGTATTATCAGTATTGAATTAACCATTTATCCTGAAAGCAATATATCTAGTATTGCTTTTCTGTCAATTGTTATGAGCATTTTGTAGTTAAATATATAATATCTTTTGATTTGTGGTTTCAGATGTTCTCTTCTTGTGACCTCTCCCTTGTACCTGAAAAAGGAAAAAGCCAAACTTATAAATAAAGCAGGTAAATTTGTTAAATTCTGCAGTGATTAAATCCTTCGACTAATACATTGAAAATAACATCCCAAAGCAAAGATTGAGCAAAGGAGGAAACTAATTGAGGGCTGAATGTCAGCTACATTTACCTTTCCCCCCATTTTATTTATTATTTCATATTCTGAAATATTTACTCCTTATCCATCCCAAGTCACTATATGCCATAGTATTTACCAGATAGGTCCATAAATATTGACCCCTGCTGACAAACATGTATTTGATGAGTCAAAGCTTTCACATAACAACTTTTCTTGAATGAAGTTATTTACTCTAACAGCCGTTGTTCATCCTAAGCCCCATGCAGCATTCCCTGCTAATAAAAGCCAGTTTTGCCATTATACCACAAATACAACCAAAACCTCAATTTACTCCAAGCTTGCTCATGATATTCTATCCAAACTAATTACAGGTTTCCCTGGAAGCCAACTTACTCTTGTCTGTATCTCATCATCTAAAGTACATGAAGTGTACTGACACACTCACTACACTATTAGTACCAATATAATAGATTCTGTAGTGGCTACATTTAATTGAGGGTGTCAAAGAAGTATGTCACACTGCACCAATGGATGGAAAGAGGATGTAAAATGGAGAAAAATGCTTGCCATCCGTTGGTTAACACGATGCATCTGTTCTGTACTCACTGCGTGTGTGATTCATACGTTCTATCCGTCCAGCATCCGTCTACTGAGATTTCATCCGCTCAAAAAGTTTTGAGCTGCACAAAACTTTTTGAGCGGATGAATTTTCTGCAGCGTCCGTTCTACATCTGCGACACATACGGGGAACAAACGTTCTACATCCGTTACACATCTGCTGTATCCACTCGGCATCCGCTGCGCATCCGCGCAACTCGCATCCGCTCCAACAGAAAACGGAAACAGGGAGGAAGCGAAACGGACGTGGAACGTCTGCGCAGCGTTAGTAGCACGGACATAGAAAGGATGTAAGCGGATGGAGCTCGCATATAAAGCATTAAAACGGAAAAAACGTTTGCATACGGGACGTATCTCGGATATTTAGGATGTCTGGAGGATGTCTACAGGATGCAGAAGGACACCCAGTGGAAAATCTATATTTCCTATAAAAAGGGGGAGGAAATCACCTGGATGTCACTTTCAGTCCAACAAACCTGGTGTGCAGACCTCTTCAGCCTTGCTCTTGCTCTTGCTCTTCCACAGCATCCAGTCATCTTCACCATGGATTGTCGCACACTCCTTTTGGTAGCCGTCCTTCATTCTACAACAGTGCGAAGCCCTCTACAGGCTCTTTCACCTGTTCTACGCAAGGAAAAGGAGGCGTCCAAGAAGTGTCTGGGTCCGAAGATGGATCGCAAGAAGAGCTGAGTACGGACTGTATGGAAAGCTGATGGTGGAGCTGAGGAACGAAGACCCTCGTGCGTTCCAGAACTTCATGAGGATGCCACCAGCCATGTTTGACAAAGTTGTGGAGCGGCTGAGACCCAGGTTGACCAAGGCAAACACCAACTTCCGGCCCAGCCTGGACCCTGAGTTGAAGGTGGCACTGACTCTGCACCACCTGGACTCCGGGACCACCTATAGGAACATGCAGTATGCCTGGAGGGTGCCACACAACACCATCAGCATTGTGGTCAGAGAAGTGGTGCAGGCCATCATTGAAGAATACAAGGAGGAGCTCCTCCAGTGCCCCTCCACTGAAGAAGGCTGGAAGAAAGTTGCAGAGCAGTGGTATCAGAAGTGGAACTTTCCCCATACTGTTGGAGCCATAGATGGGAAGCACGTGGTCTGCAAAGCTCCACCCAACTCAGGGTCCACTTATCACAACTACAAGGGCTTCTTCAGCATCATCCTCTTTGCCATGGTTGATGCTGACTACAAGTTCATGTACATCGATGCTTCAGGCAATGGGTCAGCTTCAGATGCCCAGGTACACAACGCCAGTGACCTCAAGGAGGGGCTGGAATGCAACCTCATCATGGGCTTCCCAGATCCAGACCCCCTGCCCAACGACACACAAGATGTACCCTACTTCATCGTGGGGGATGACGTCTTCTCCGTCAGAACCTACCTCATGAAGCCCTACACTTCCAGATGCCTCACCCGTGAAGAGAGGATCTTCAACTACAGGCTGTCCAGGGCAAGATGGGTGGTGGAGAACGCCTTTGGCATCCTGGCCAACAAGTTCCAGGTACTTCTCACCACCATGCAGCATCGCCCAGAGACCATGAGGAACATTGTGGAAGCTTGCAGCATCCTGTACAATCTCATGCGCACCCGCTACCCAGTGTTGCAGAACAGGCTCGTGGACCGCAAACAAGGCAATGGGGACATGGATCCTGGTGAATGGACTGAGAGAGAGGGTTGACAGAGGGGCTGCTCCTCGGTGGCGGATCTCACCCTCCAAGAAGCTGCACTTGGCCATCACGTAGGTCTCCCGGTCGGTGAACTTGACCGCGGCCTGGCCAGACTTCTTCAGGTGCAGCTTCAGGTGTGCATGTGCTTCCACCACCCCAGGAGGACATCCGAAGTGTAGCCCAGGCTCTCTGCCTTCTCTCTCCAAGCCGCCTGCTTCTGCTTGGTGTCTCGATAGAGCCTGTGTCCCTTCCTCCAGAGGTACTCGTTCTCCCTCAGCCATTCGAGCACCTCCTCCTCATGTTCCCCTGCAATGGAGTACTGTCTCTTCTCCCCCTTTTCTCGCGAATGCCTCTTCCTCCCTCTGGCAGGGCCTTCTGGGCCCTCATCAGCAGGGCTTTGAGGTTCTAGGGGCTGGTCCACCACACCAGCAGCAGCAGCACCAGCAGCACTAGCAGCACCAGCAGGGCCAGGAGCAGCATAGCAGAGTCAGCACCATGCATCAACTTCTGAAATGTAGCAGAAAAACTCTTGAGGCACAAACTTTCTCCTGTCATTTTTAAAATGTGGAATTTCTAACCCAGAGAAATAAATAGAAAGATATTTCAGAGGAAGCTAGCATAACATCTCAGTGTTACTCTGTATTTTGTTACCCTTTGCAGATATGGAATCAAAGATATTGAGATAGAGAACCCTGTTTCCCACATAAAATTTCCCATTCTTTTCAATGAAAATATACATAGAAATAGATTTGAATGCATTTTCTCCATTGAAATCATTGGAAAATACACAAGAAGTCCATGTACCAATCTGAAATAGGTCTTTAAACTTTTAAGTCTGGCCATCTCACTATCAGGATCCAAGTTAAAGAACTTCTGGTGAACTGAAAGGAAACTCAGCTTATCATCAGCAATTGGTGAACTACTCTTACGCTAGAAAATCAGTTCTATTGTGTCTGATGTCTTTTGATGTTACATATTGTTTGTCTCTATAAAACACCATGGAAATATTTTTTAATAATGTAAGATTAGCTTAAAATGATGATTTAAAAAGAGAATTATTTTGTCTAACAAATGTAGTGGGAAGAAAGTTACATATCTTTTTGTGTCCATGTAACATTGGAATGGACAATATTAACAGATCAGTGTGCTATTTGTATGAGTAGAAGTCCCATTACTTGATATATGTGGCTCAGGATATCCAAAGTAAACTTTTAGTTTATCTCTGTATATATATTTATTGACACTTAACCATGAAATTTATATTAACTATAGATGTTTCTTACTTTAGGTACAAAAAGCCATATAAAAGACAAGCCATTGGTTTTTCATAACAAAATTAAATCATCAGGTTATACATCAGCACCACAGTGAGTGCAAATTATGCTGATAAATTTAGTTTGTCGCTTTTAATAACAATTTATCATTTTAATGTTTTATTTTTATTGAATATATGTAAGCAAGCTACAGTCACCTTGGCAAGATGGGAGGCATAGAAGGTTAATAAATAAAAACAATTGTCTCTTTTAGTTGAATAAAGATTTGGTATTTTAATGTGAAATGGGCTGAAAAATAAGTAATAAAGAGTTTAAAATACTAATTTAATTTAATATAATCATGCAGGTAAATCCAAAGTTTTTAATACTATGATTGCCTAAAGTGTTAAATTAAATTGTATAACCATTAGTGAGCTCATTAGTAAAATTATAAATTTATTCATTATGCCCCCCTTTTAATTTTGGAAGCTGAATCCAACTACCTAATCTGAAGCAATGCTTAATTATTTCTATAAAATTAAAATTTGGACTCTGAGTTAAAATCATCACAGTTTAAATTCTGTTCTGCAAATAGAACAGTGTTAGCATAATAATCCGTTTTTCTATTTTGCATATTTTACCTTGTCTTTTTTAGTGATGGAATAGAGCCAAAAATGAAATGTTTCCTCAACCCCTTGATATCTTAATTAGATTTAAGATTTCAAAGGGCATTGCTTGTAAACTTAGAACCATATTTTTAAATCATAAAGGATAAAAGTATTAAAAAATTCCAATTGTGATTCTGTTACTGGTAATCCTCCCTCTTTGTTAAATAGCAGTAGTTCTATCAATCAAAACATATCAAAAATTCATCCCCACAGGGTATAAGGTGTAGTTATCTCAGAGTTTGCCCTTCTCTTACCAAGTTTGCCTTTCCTCCATGTTCTGACAGGCTGGTTCGCTTCAGGTTCAATTAAGTAACTTCATCTAGTGGGACCCAGAAATGGCTTTCTTTGTCATTGTAACTGCCCTTTCGGATAACATTCCCTTGGAGATCTGCCTAGAACTTGGCCATCCTTAAATGTTCCCTAAAAATTTGGGATTTTCTTTGTGCCTTGGGTTGAGATAGAAGAACAGACTCTGGGAATTGCTAGCTATGTGGACAAATGTTTTTGTCCCCTGACAGTGACTATTCTGCAGCTGTTTTCCTTTGTATTATATTGTTATTTTTGATTCTGCTCAAGAGTCATTTGGAGTGAAGGCAGCCTAGATATGAGTGTGAGAGAGGGAATTATTTAGAGTGGGGAAGCCCATGAATTTTATGTACGTATTGGCAATACTGTTAAAATATTTACACTTACTTTCAAACTTTTGTTATTGTATAACATATAATAGAATGTAATTGTTGATATAGATAGTAGCAGTTGACCAATTTTTTTTTAAATCTCCTAGTTTTATACATGTAATTATGTCCAAGCATCACATTGTATTAAATTCACCCATGCAGTTGATGAGTGGATTTTATGAAAATAAAATTGTGTTAGAAGAAAGAGTTGATAATTGATTAGAGGATGGAACAGGTATTAATTCTTCCTTCTTTCATATGGACTTGGTATATTTTTTTCCTGATTCTGGGATTTTCTGGATAATAAGAGTGATAAATATTATCATCTATATTAGAGCCTTTTTTTCCTTCTGTTGTAGCATGCTCATGTTCTCTCCAAATTCAAAAATAAAACACAGCAGGTTGCCTTTGGAATGCAAGAGAAGTTGGAGACGGTAAGCAGTATAATTGTTCAATGAATACAGAAACAAGTTTAAGAACAAAAGCAATTTCCTGCAGTAATAGTGTAACACAATCAAGCAAAATGTTAAAAAAAATTTCAACAATTTATCATTGATTGTTGATTGTACCCTATGATTATCATTACGTGTTGTATGTTATGATTCTTTTTTTTAAATTTTTTAAAAAAATTTATTGGTTTTTAAAACAAACATAAACAAATAAAACATAAAAACATCAAGCCATCTTCCATATATATACATACAGTGTGCCGGTTGGTTTACAAATTGTTTTGTGCTTCCATTTCATAGTCTTCAATTACAATTATATTATATATATATTCTCATATTTTCAATCAAGTATTAAATAGATTAATATCATTATTAATCAATCATTTGACTGTATTTTTATTCATTCATGTTTTACAAAACAATCATATTTTACTTAATTTGTTTTATGACAGTTCATATTATCAGCTCAAATCTATCCTAGAATCATTTTGTAGATATAATAAGAAAAGAATACATCTTTACATCTTTATTATTTTCTAAGAATCTACAAAATTCATTACTATATTTTATTGTCTAACCATTGATAGAATAGATTCCAAATTTTATAAAATTGTTTTTCATCTTGTTCTCTGATTTCAAATGTCAATCTACTCATTTCAGCACATTCCAATATTTTCTTAATGATTTCCTCCTGTGATGGTATTTTCTCATTTTTCCAATTTTTAGCAAATACAATCCTAGCCACTGTTAACACATTTACAATCAGGTATTTCAAGTCCTTATTATATATTTCAGGCAAAATTCCCAACAAAAATATCTCTGGTTTCAAATCTTTATGCTTTTTTGTCATTTTTTCCAACCACATGTGGATTTTAGTCCAATATTTTTTAGCATCCGTACATGTCCACCACATATGTGCCAGGTGTCTTTTTTTTTTTTCCAGATTTTTCAGAAATTTTTTTTTCAGATTTATTCTCGAATATTCTTGCTATTCTTGTTGGGGGAAAATGCTACCTATAAAAAAAACATCTTATACAAATTTTCTTTATATACTGGTGACATTGTCATTTTAGAATTTTGAGACCACAATTTTTGCCATTTCTCTAGATCAATCCCATATCCAAAATTCTTCCCCCAAGCAATCATAGTTTCTTTAACTTGTTCTTCTTCTAATTTAATTTCTAACAAATATCCATACAATTTTTAATCACCTTTTCATCAGTACCTGTCAAAATCTTATCTAAGTCAGTCAGTTTATCATAAAAACCTTCTGTTTTAGAGTCTTTAACATACCTTGAATGTATTTGTGCATATGAAAACTAATTCATCTTTATACCTTGTTCCTCTAATTTTTGTATAGATTTAAGTTCACCCTTTTCATTCAATATTTCACCATATCTGTTTGTTCCTTTTTATATATTATAGGATAAGAAAATGCTTCAATTGTCGATAGCCAGACTAGAATTTTCAAATAACATTGCCTTTTAGTCTTCTCCCAGTTTAACCACAGAGTCTCCTGTAATGTCTTCTAAAATACCCCTGTGTTTTAGTTCCTTTATACCATAGAAAAGCATGCCACCCCAACAAACAGATCACGTCCTAATATCAACAATCTACTATTTCTTAATGTTATCCATTCCTTAACCCACATCAAATTTGTAGCTTGGTAATACAACTCCCAATTAGGCAAACCAAATCCTCCTCTTATTCTAGCATCTTGCAAAAGTTTTAACTTTATTCTCGCTTTCTTACTTTGCTATATATATTTCAACACAATTTTATTTAAATCTTCAAAGTAATCTTTTCCAAGCCTAATTGGAATTGTTTGAAACAAGTATAAAATTCTGGGTAATATATTCATCTTGATTGTTGATATTCTCCCTATTAATGACAGTTGTAAATTTTCCCATTTCGCCAAATCTAGTGCTATCTGCTGCTTAAGTTTGATATAATTATTCTCTTTTAGTGTACTGCATCTTGCTGTCAAGTGTATCCCAGAATATTTGATCTTATTCATAACCTGGATTTTCAGTAGGTCTGCCAGTTCTTCCTTTTATCTTGATAGCATATTCTTTGTCAAAATCTTTGTCTTATCTTTATTTATTTTCAAACCAGCCACCTTTGTATATGTCTCTATCTTTTCTGTCAATTTTGATGCTGTTTCTAGTGGATCTTCTGGAATGAAAACTAGAATAATATAAGAAAAGGAACAAGACAAGGGTGCCCACTATCACTTCTGTTGTTTGTGTTAACCTTGGAAGTGCTAAACAGAAATATTAGAGACAAAAAGAATATAAAAAGGGATGAAAATTAAAAAGGAATTTAAGTTGCAAGCATTGGCAGATGATATGATTCTTGATTCTTAACGAATGTAGCTTTTCTTTATGTATACTGAGAGTATTTACACCAAAACAAATTCCTTGTGTGTCCAATCACACTTGGCCAATAAAGTATTCTCTTCTCTTCTCTTCTCTTCTCTTCTCTTCTCTTCTCTTCTCTT
>BLBF01000018.1:6063922-6079629 GCA_015471245.1 Laticauda colubrina | reverse complement strand
TCTCTTCTCTTCTCTTCTCTTCTCTTCTCTTCTCTTCTCTTCTCTTCGTGGTATATCTGCCACAATTTAAAATTGGTAGTATAGAATGAAATGCTAAATCTCCTTTATTCTTGCTTCACTAATTTCTCTTTTTAATTTTGTTTTATTGTTGAAGAAGAAAAAAGGAAGACTATCCACTTGGAAAATCTCCTCCAACCGAAAGTGTGAGGCAAATTACTGTAACTGAAAAACCAACCGCCATATGCTGTATTCAGTGTTCAGGTATGGAGGAGGGGGAATGACAACTATCTATGGTTTATTAATATTAATAGTTACTTGATGTCACACTTGGAAACCTTAAAACTAACCAGTTCTGTGTTTACACATGGCCAACTCTGGCCTGAGAATCTGTCTCTCTATATTTTTTGACATTTTTTATTTATGTTAGATTAATTTGCTGTTCTCGTTGTTCTAGGAAATGGAGAATTATTGGCTTGTGGTTTAGCTGACAAAACATTGCTGGCATTCAAATCAAACCTTAAAGGAGAACCAACTGTTTATTCAGGTACATTCATTATAGTTTTTTTCTATTCTTAGCTATCCTTATTTCTTTGTCTTCCATTCCAATATGATAAAAGCAAAATTGAAGTTCCAAATAATAGGACAGAAATGGTCAGAAGAAATTCAACAAATCTTCTTCCGTTTATGAAAACAATAATAAAAAATAGAAAAATCAATTAACAACTGGAACAGACCTGCTTAGGAGCTGGCCAAGTGAGAATATCTAGCTAATCTTAACTTTATATGTATAAGAGCCAGTAATGGAAACATATTATACAGATCACAAAGATTGATAATTCCACTTTATTTTATATTAATTAAAGGCATACTCAGTCTTGGCTCCCTCAATTTAAGGACACATATTTCACTATTCAGTTGGCTGGCAGCTCCAGAAGGAAATGCTTTTTTTCCTAGGGAAAGTAAGTTTGCCCTTTATTTCAAAAATTATTAGAGTTTTTAAAAAGTGAGGCTTGTACTATTTATTCTTAGCTGACAAGTTTCTTATAGTTAAAATGGAAAATTTTTCTATTAAAAATGGAATCAGTAAAATATCATTGCTAGGCACTAGGGGACAGCCTAGGATTTTTAAGTATATTAACGTTAGTAATTTGAATTAAACATATGTGAAGCTACAAACTTGGATATGCCACCTTTATATTTTTTCTTCTGATTCACATAGAGCAGGAATGGACAGCGTATGGGCTGCATAAAGACCATATTTCCCTTTTTTGCAGCTCTTCATGTTCCTTGAAATTGTGCTGCTTAAGTTTATCAGAAAATAACCTGTAAATGGAAATACAGGATAGTCCTCAACTTACAGGATAAGAACTGGAAAATTAATCTTTAAGCAGTGCAGTCATTATATGGCATTATGAGGCATTATATGGACCTTACCCAATTTTATAGCCTTTTTGCTATGGTTATTAAGCAAATCACCCACAATTATTAAACAAGACACCATGTGACTATGACTTGTGACTTTCTGCTGACTTTATCATTGACTTTGCTTGTTGGACACTGGCTGTGAAGGTAACATATGACAATCATATGACTGCAGGATGTTGCAACTGCTATAAGTTGCCAAAATCTGGATCAGAGCAATGTGGAGTACTGCAATGGTTGTAGATGAGAGGATGAGTTGCAATTAACTTCTTTCAGTGCCATTGCAACTTGAATGGTCACTGAATGGTTGTTAAGTGATTATTACCTGTACAGCTTTCTACTGTATTTTTGGGGGGAAAATTTTTTTGTTGGTGAACAAAACAGACATCTGTAAATTCTAGGGTTCATATCTAGAAAAGGAAAATTAAAACTAAATAACCATCTAAACCCACTCCCATTCTCACAAAATTTATGTCTCATATCCTGGATCCTGAAAGTGATCTGCCCTGAGTTAAAGCCCCAGCTCTGTATATGTTTATTTTTCTTTTTAAAAGTTTGTTTTTCAAGTTCTCCTGTATGAAATGTGATCTATGAAAAGAAAGAAAAAAGCACCAAATTGGGCACTGATAAAATTTGATCATCCTACTTGCCATTTAATATTCGTCCTCATTGTGCCACAGAAAGCCTTGTTATGAAGTCTCTATATGGGTTTATGATTATGCACAAGGGAACATCAATTTTTCTGTATAAAAATACTTCGGGTTGTATCCAGGAGTGTAACTTCTAGATACTCTTTTGATGCTTCAGAACATTCTGCAGTTTCAGAAAAAGGTGAGAAAAAGAATAATGACATCATAGCTGATTATATGAGATTTTACTTTGTGACTTCTTAAGAATTTCTGATAATTTTTAAATGTATTTATTTTTAATAGGACACGATGGTGCTATTACCTCAGTAGGTTGGAGCCATGACAACAATTGGCTTGTTTCATCTTCTGAAGACAGAACATTAAAGATCTGGTCAGTTAGCAGCGCAGAACCTGCTTTATGTCTGGTAATTAAGCTTTTTAAGTGAAATAGATTTGGGATACTCTGGATTCTCTTTGACTACCAAGAACATACTTAATCATATAGATTTAGAATATGTTGCACATTAATATCTTAATAATGAAGGCTTGTTATTTTTGGGGGGAAAAAGCAGTGACATTTCACATTTTAGTATCATTTTGTCTTTCTTGCAGTTCTTGGGCAGCTTAGGGCCACTCTAATGTTTCTTGATTTTTAGAGTGGATGTGAATCTTGCATAACTCACTGAGACTATCTGAAATGTGATTCCTGATAATCTTTCTAAAGTTCAAAACAGATTTTCTTTTCCAAGTTTATCTTGATCAAGGCCCGAAGTGGTATTCAGCAGGTTCTGACCAATTCTGGAGAACCGGTAGCAGAAATTTTGAGTAGTTCGGAGAACCGACAAATCTTACCTCTGACTGGAGATTTTACAGTATCCTTCCCCTGCCACGCCTACCTAAGCCACACCCACAGAACTGACAGTAAAAAAAATTGAATCCCACCACTGGTCAAGGCCAAGGCATTGTAACAATGGAAATTTTTCTCCAAAGGGAGACTTAGCAGAAGACTGTATGCTTATCTATTACCATTGAGAAGTGTAGATATTTATCAGTGTCCCAAAGATGCTTTTTCAAGAGGCAACTGGACTTTCTTGTTTTTCTTTGAAGACGTTCCACTTCTCATCCAAGAAGTTTCTTCAGCTCTTAATGGATAGTGGGGAATGGAAGGATTTATATTCCTAGCAGACAGCTGGTTATTTGCATTATTTTAGAGAGTCATTGAGCCACTTGGGGGTTTGTCTGTGTCCTCAGGGTCACAGGAGAAATCCTTTGGCAACTGCAGAAACAGAGGTGCAATATTAAGGATATCAGCACCATTCCCACAGCCTGTTAAACAGTTTTCCCTCTATGCAAGTGTGCAGACTTGTCCAGCTAACAGAAATATGGCTTTATTTCATGCTGTACGCATCAGATCATTGTATTTGGAATTTTTGGGTTCTTTTGTTATAGGTCTAAGGTCTTATAAAATCAGAAAATGCCGAGATACTGTGTTTCTCCAACAATATGGCCTCCACCAAAAGGAAGGCCCAGCATGATTTCGAGGCATGAGGTGAAATTAAGCCCCGATCCCAAAATTTAGGCCTATTTAAATCATTCATTTCCCTGCCATTTCTCACATCATTTGTTAGAACTACAAGAGGTGAAGAGAAATGGGCGGGGGAAGGGCAGGGGAGGATAGGGAGAAAAGTTGCCTTTAGGAGTGCCCTGCAGGTAGCCTAGGCTAGAATACCCAGATAGCCGATAGAAGCTCCCCGAAGGCAGAGTCCCTAGCCGCTTCAGGGTGTGACGTGGCTGCCCATGCCCCCTCACCTTTAGGCATCTCTTTCAGGCGATGGAAGCTCCCTAAGTGCAGTCACCAGCCACTTCGATCGGCTGGTAGAAGCAGCCTCGGGGCGAGCACACACACACACACACACACACTCCCCTCACCACGAGGCTGCTTCTTTCGGCAGCCTTGAAAGCTCCCTTGAAGGCAGAGTCTCCAGCTGCTTCAGGATGTGGCATGGCTGCCCATGCCCCCTCACCTTTCGGCATTTTTTCAGGTGATGGAAGTTCCCTAAGTGCAGTCACCAGCCACTTCGATCTGCCGGTAGAAGCTGCTTCGGGGCGAGCACACACACACACACTCCCCTCACCACGAGGCTGCTTTTTTCAGCAGACGAAAGCTCCCTTGAAGGCAGAGTCCCTAACCGCTTTGGGGCGAGGTGTGGCTGCCTGTGTCCCCGGGCCTTTAGGCAGTCTTTTTCGGGTGATGGAAGTTCCTCAAATGTAGTCACCAGTCACTTCAATCGGCCGGTAGAAGCGGCCTCGGGGCGAGCATACACACACACTTCCCTCGCTGCGAGGCCGCTTCAACCGGTTGATTGAAGTGGCTGGTGACTGCATTTGCGGAGCTTCCATCGCCCGAAAAAGACTGACTAAAGACAAGGGGACATGGGCAGCCACGCCTCGCCCTGAAGCGGCTGGGGACTCTGCCTTCAAGGCAGCTTTCATCTGCCAAAAGAAGCAGCCTTGCGGTGTGGGGAGTGCATGTGTGTGCGCTCGCTCTGAGGCCGCTTCTACCGGCTGATTGAAGTGGCTGGTGACTGCATTTGGGGAGCTTCTATTGCCCAAAAGAGACTGCCTAAAGACGAGGGGACATGGGCAGCCACGCCTTGCCCTGAAGTGGCTGGGGACTCTGCCTTCAAGAGAGCTTTCGTCTGCTGAAAGAAGCAGCCTCGTGGCGAGGGGAGTGTATGTGTGTGCGCTCGCCTCGAGGCCGCTTCTACCAGCCGATCGAAATGGCTGGAGACTGCATTTGGGGAGCTTCCATCTCCTGAAAGAGACTGCCTAATGGCAAGGGGACATGGGCAGCCACGTGATGCCCTGAAGCAGCTGGGGACTCTGCCTTCGGGGAGCTTTCATCGGCTGATAGAAACGGCCTCGCGGCGAGGTACCTGTGTATGGGCCGCTCTAGGTGGGGGAGGAAATTAAGTCACCCCCGAAAAAATAAGACCCGGCCTTATTTTGTGAGAAACACAGTACAATAAATAAATGCCTTCGAATACATCCTGGCTATTTAGGTTATGATGAGGCTTTATTATCATTTATATATTCATGTTCTTATTTTGATTTTGAGTTGTAGGAAGTCACAATTAAATTTTGGAAGGAGGAATTTGCCAGTCAATGCTGAGAATATTTTTTGTCATTTTTGTTTATGTGGTCATTCTGTATTTATACTGTTAAAAGAAAATCAGAATAACAATAATCTAATGTGGACATGGAAACAATGCACATTTCCTAAGCCTTATACTCAAAAATTAACATGATATTCTTTCCTCTGTTTGGTTTGTTTACTTAACATTTTCATTGCAACTTATTTAATAATTTCTGTTTCCTTAAATTACCAACTGCAAAGCAAAAGCAAGGAACAAACAAACAAACAAAAAAGGAATATTTCTTGGTGGAAGTAAAAATATGTGACCAAATTTTTCCATCCCTCATCATGAGTTGAATTGGTTGTGGTGGGATATAAATGCAATAAATTACAAATAAACCAGAAAACAAAACCAATAAAAATAATTGTTGGTATATTGGTTAAATTGCTGGAGTTTCTAAATATTGATAAATGTTACTTTAAACTGCACCAAAGAACAATGTAAGATAAATTAAGATTAGTAATTAAAAATATTTCAGTTTGAAAAATAAAGGAAATGTCAGTAGTCTAAAAACAAACTACCTGTGTTTTCTCAATGAGAATTATAGGATATATTATGTGCATTTTTAATTTCAGGGAAAGGAAATATTTCACAAATCTATCCGATCAGCCCAGTTTTATTATATAGATACGTTCATATTACTGTCCTGTGGAGCAGAATTTTATTTATTAAGATATTATCTTGACACCAGTAAAGATGAGATAAAACGGTATGTAAATATGTAGGATTGTATTTAAAGTAGCATTAACAGTAAATGTAAATGTAATATTGTTGACGTGTGCAAGCCATTTAATAGTTTTTTAAACAGTATAGAAAACACCAGTATTGGTGCAAAAATCATAAAATGTGAGGTTTCTTATGCACTAGCTTTCAGAAGCAGAAACACTGTTTATATAGATTTGTTATACCTGTTAAGATTGTACTGATATTAAATATTCATTATGTATACTGCAAAATATGTAGATATTAACTTGTGTAACAAGTATAAATTTTGCCATAAATAAAAACAATTATCGAAATGAAAAATGTCCCAAGAGAGAAGATTGAGTCTGATTAGAATTAAGTAGATTTTTTTGCATTATATCAGATTTAATTTTAAAACTTTTGTGGAATTATTGTTGCTTTTTTATTTTTATTTTCCATTATGTTATTTCTAGAGTTATGAGTTATGTAATACTACTTCACTGCAGAAGGATGCATAACATTGCTGCAGTCTGATAGAGTAATCAGTTACAGCTACTATTTTTTAAAGTAAATAGTCATTCTTAAAACATAAAAAACCACTTTTAAGGCTAACTTGGTATGATATTGTTACATAAATATCAAAAAAAGAAAAAAAATTAAAGCTGGCTTTATTATCTTTTGGAATAATAAAAATACGCTATTTCAAAATAGTTTTAGAAAATGCAAATAGGTATTTAGAAAGCATTACTAAACAGTATTAACCGATTAATAAATTAAAAGAAGTCAAGTAAAGATATGCCTTTATTGTTTTAACTGAAAAAGAAGAATCGGTAATGAAAGAAAATGGGAATGATTAATTTTATAAACTAAGCCATTTCCCATTTGACAGATGGAAAACTAAGAAAGAAGCTATTACATTACATTATTAATCATTGATGTAACTTCAATTTCCCTAATTTCTTCCACGTATGTATCACTGTACTATTTCTTTCATTTTTTCTATCTGGAGAGTCAGATTTAGAAAAAAGATGAAATAGAAAAAAAAATATGAAACATAGACAGAAACATGAATAATGTGTTAAATCTCTTCTATTAAAGTTACACTTTATGTGATAGTTTCAACTGTGATGGCTCATTCACATTATCATAGTTAGGTGTGGGCTAAATCAGGTGTCTCCAACTTTGGCAACTTTAAGACTTGTGGACTTCAACTCCTAGAATTTTGGGAGTTGAAGTCCACAAGTCTTAAAGTTGCCAAGGTTAGAGACCCCTGGGTTAAATAGCATTGGACTGAACTTCATAGTTTTACTATTGATTCCTCCCCCCCCCCCTTACAAATTAGGAGTGAGTGGACAGGTTCTATAGCATGAAAACAGAAAACTTAAACTTGTTATGCCTTGCTGCATTCCTGATCCAGACTAAGCAGTTTAGGCCTATAATTTGCATTACAGAATAAAATCAAAATAAATAGGAGTTTTACTGTATTGCGTTTTCCACAACACAGACTCTTGATTCAGGTTGGATCACTGATTTAAAAACAGTTAAAATTCCCTGCTCCCTCTTTCGCCTCTCTGCCAGGTTCAGGAGGCTTTTGCATGTAATTCATTGGAGGAAAAACCCACCCATTCCTTTGAGCAACTCTCTTGCTATTAAATAAAAATAAATGCTGCCTTAAAAGCAAATTCTAGGGAAAAATCATACTGGAGGTGGGATGACAAGCCCATTGCATAAGCTGAGAGCCACTTATATCATGTTGGACAGGACCCAGCATATAATACAAGTGCGCAAAGAGTGGAACAGAAGAATTTGATATTTTAACTATCAAGCTGAGCTTGCATATATTGCATAGCTGAAATTCTTTGTCAATTGTCCTAGTATAAGTCTAGGAAAACAATCTTTTCCACTGTTATGGGAATGAACTTTAATTTTTGCTATTGGGATACATTCAGAAGTTTTACATTTTGCAGATCTTTGTTAGATACAACATACATATTATTTTCATAGGTTAAAAGAAAAATGTATTTGTAACTTAATACAGTACGTGGTGTGTGTTAATGAAAATATGGAAAACAAAGATCTGCAGTTCTTTTTTAATGATAATAAGAAGTATATTTTAAGAAAATCTTTACTTTTTTGGCAAAATATTTGGATCCTATATCTCCCCAAAGTAGAAAACACAACACTCAAAAATAGATGCTAGAACAAAGGCTTTGAAATATGGGTTGGAGTAAATATAGATTCTTCATGACTCTACAAGATACAGATACATGTTTATATGCTTTATTTGTGCAGATATAGAACAAAGAGTATTTGCAAATCAATACAGAAATTTCCAATGGCTTCTACGGTAGAAATTACCAGCCTTTCAGCAGTGAACGATTTCTACTCTTGTATCCTCTTATCATCATTATCGTTGCTGTTTTGCAAAAGGCATTAGTTGTTTAACTAAAATTCTTTATTGTAGTATAGGTAGTCTACATCTTACAACCACAATTGAGTGTAAAATTTCTGCTGCTAAGCAAGACAGTTAAGTAGATTTTGCCCCATTTACGACCACACTGCTAAGTGAATCACTGCATCTGTGAAGCTAATAACACCGTTGTTAAGTGAATGTGTCTTCCCTATTGACTTTGCTTGTCAGAAGGTCACAAAAGGAGATCACTTGATCCTGAGACACTGCAACCATCATAAATAGGAGTCAGTTGCCAAGTGTCTGATCAATCACATGATCTTAGAGATGCTGCAATGATCATTGTGAAAAATGGTCAGAGGTTTTTTCAGCACCATTGTAACTGAGCTGTTATAAATTGAGGACTAACTATAATAAGCAAAAATAAATCACAAAGATAATAAGTATTATGAGCGTTCATATTCTAGTAACTATTGTCATGCCTTAATGACTGAAACCTGGGATCATGTGGAATCGTCTATTTGTATGGTGCTAACTGTGGAACTCCATGTGACCAACTCTGCCTTCTAGTCTGTTAAAAGCTTGATATTCCTATAGTAAATTATTTAAATGCAGGCATATTTTTCCTGACAAATGAAAGCCTAGAAATGCTGACTGCTGTACTTGTAACATATAATTTATCTAATGGAACTTTAACTTAACAGAAATTACAGATATTGTATTGGCAGCTGGAAGTAACCGAGCACTAGAAATATTTGACCTCAATGTGGGCTGTAGTGCAGCAGTGATAAGAGATGCTCATTCTAGATCAGTTCACCAAATTTGCCAAAATAAGGTAGGCACAATCTCTGTTTATATTTCCAATATTACCCAAAGTACAAATGAATACAGTAAGTACACATATGAGCAAACTAATGATTAAATACTTTCAAAGTTTGCAAAGGTTAACTTGATTTATATTTTGAATGCTTTTATCTTGGCTGGGAAAATGTCTGCTACATTGGATGGAAGATCTGGGCAAGTAATGCTAATTTTGCTCCTCCGGATCTGCGTGTCAAGCAGTTATAGCCATTCAAGTTTCTGCGACTTCTTTGAAGATAATTTGTGCTGTGGGTTGGAGAATTGAATTGAAAATTTAAATTTTCAATTTAAATATATGGCATTTTCAACAAAACCTTACCGTACAGAGTTCAGGAAAGATAGTACTTTCAACTTCCCTCAAGTTCTCATTTTAACTTTCTTTGAAACCAATTCACATTCCATAAGCAATGTATGTATGTACAGTATGTATGTATGTATGTATGTATGTATGTATAAAATTTATTAGCCATCCAATTTTTACCGCAGGGTAACTCTGGGCAGTTTATAGTCATAAGGAGCCAATAATCCGTACTCACGGTCAGTCATGCCCTTGTCACTTCCCATCTTGACTATTGCAACATGCTCTACATGGGACTGCCCCTCAAAATGTATTTATACAGGTACATTAAAACACATATAAATTAAAGCCAAACATTAAAATCTAATCACATGTGAGGAGGGTGGGGGAAGAGTGGAAAGAGATAGGAACTGTTGTTACTTTGATCAGCCACCTCCACTGAATATATTGATTGTTCACTGAAATTATTATATTGTCCTATTATCCCTTTCTTTTGTAAATGCACATTTGTCTTGTGCTTATGGAAATCATAAGATCTCTGGAATTTTTCAGTATGCATGCTTGGGGGCTGTTTGGTTACATGGAATGTAGGTATGCATTCAATATTATTGCCTACAGTACAGTCTGAATATTGCAATCCTACCAAATACTGTTTCAGTGTTGCTCAACTCAGTTATTTGACATCTGTTTTGTCAAATCTTTTGTCTTCGTGAATACTCCAAAGTAAAAGATGTATACAATGTTGTGGTCTGTTTTTTAAAAAAATTGTTTTGGAATATTATGAATTAAATCAGGAAAGTTTCAATGGATTCTGTATTTTTGATTCAGACAGTCTGTTGCTTCATGCTGAAGTACCATAAGTTTGTACACCATTATTTTTCATAAAAAACACCCATAAAACATGTTTGCAATTCCAGTGAGTTACAAAAGCTACTGCCCGCTGTTCTATTAGCATACTAGGGATTTTAGAAAGAAACGCTGTTGCACAGATGTAACTGAAAAACTTCAGATCCATCAGTGAGTTCCATCCCCCATCTTTAGTTTTCTGAAATATTACATAAATTATTTTATGCTCCATTGGTAAATGTATTGCTTTAGTAAGTTTCTTACAATTAATTTGCTCACTGATTTGCACACCAGTCTTCCAACACTATTGTTAGGAGGCAGATGCTCTTGGTTTCAATTATATATCTGTTCCCAAGTATTCAAGCTTAGTTCAATTATTAAGAACATTAAGAAAAATAATATTTTTTTTTCTAATTGCTTTATAATTTAGGCTTGTTTTTTATTTTTAAACTATAAACTGCATCATAATCTTAGATATTTGTCACAGAGAGAATGAAAGCAGCGTCATTACCGTAACAGGTCATGTATCCATCATGTGAAGGGAAATAAGTCTAAACAATACTTTTAATACCTTCTTCCTATGTGCTAATTTATTCCATGTTAGTACAATGCATGTTTAGACAGTATGACATTGTACATAAAGTATAATTTGGCAAGATGCGTAACAGAACCACTGATTTCCCTTGTGGTAAAACTTTAATTAGAAGACATTCATTTTTATATATTTGGACTGATTATTCTTCTTAAGTTTCTATTCCATGAATAATGTTTTACTTAAAGAAACATTAGTATCCTGCAGAGTTTTATGTTCAGTAAATGTATGCTTCCTTTTCTAATATATGCATATAAGTTTTAACCTCTGTTCCAGACTATACACTGACATGGCAAGTTTCCTGCTGTCAGCTACTAAATTGTAAATATGTACACACAAACATCATGTTTATATACTTATAGTAACATTTTATATATTTATGGAGTCACACTAAGTACGATCAATACTTAAATAGTGGAATAATGTTGAGTTCCAGTATGTACATGGATCAATGAACATAGGATCAGCTCTAGGGTCATTGGCATTTCATGCAAAAGACTGCCTTTAAAATCTTAATTATGGTTTCAGGCAGTGATAGGATTCAATTTTTTTTACTACCAGTTCTGTAGGTGTGGCTTGGCAGGCGTGGCAGGGGAAGGATACTGTAAAATCTCTAGTCAGAGGTGGTATTTGCCAGTTCTCTAAACTACTCAAAATTTCCGCTTCGGTTCTCCAGAACTGGTCAGAACCTACTGAATACCACCTCTGGTTTCAGGGTTCTGTGAATCTCTGTGATATAAGGAAACCTAAAAGTAATGATTTTCATGACTTAATTTCAAAACATGATTTGTGATGCCATAATATAAATCTGAACTTGTGCCCTAATCTGCCACTTCACAACTAGATTTGTAAGAGATTACTAACAGAAGCTTGGAACATAAGAATTTATGAATCACTTATTCTGTTCCCATTCAAAAGATTTATACTCCATGTACTCCAGAAATGTGCTGACTTAGGTACTTTTGAAGCTGAGTGGTAAATAAATGAAAACAAAAGCAAGTAAACACTTCTAATGATTTTAATTTTTGTACTGTAGAGTAGATGTAATGTGATTTCTTAAATATATTAGCAAAACAAATGGTTTGATATATATATTAGCCTTTGATTGTTGAGAGGCTAGGGTTGTGATGTTTGCATGTTTCTTTACCATGAGCTAATAAAAAACTCTCTAATCTTTATGTAATATAGTCAGAGCAACATCAATTAAATAATTCAAAAACCTGGTGCAGTATGATTCATTTTAAGTGGTTTTCTTAGAATTCTTTGAGAGTTTCATCTATATAGAATGTTTAGGCCTGCTATCTGATATTAGTGGTATATCTGTGTTTAACTATATGGATCTTGTCATTTTAGACACTACCCTTTTCCTTATTCTTCATCTCAGTCTTTAAAATGATCTCAACATACCTTTCCTCTATAATCTTTTAGTTTAGTCAATGGCAATTCTGTAAATGATAAAATTGTATATTTTTTCCTTTGGGATTTTAATTGTAAGGTGATTGTTTGGACATACTTTATGTGCAGCTTCTTGTTTGTAAGCAATAGAATTCTGCAATCTAGGCTACAGTTAATTTATCTAATTCCATTTCTGCAATGGAAATAAATACATGGTACAGACTCAATTGACTCAGTTTGCAAAAAAAGTCTCATATCAGAAGAAGATTGAGTCGGAAATAGCATAATACTGCAAACTATTTCTGCTGACTACCTGCTGCCCGCAATTTGGCAGTTTGAATCTCACAGGCGCAAGATTGACACAGTCTTCCATCCTTCCGAGGTGGGTAAAATGAGGACCCAGATTGTTGGGGGCAATAGGCTTACTCTGTAACCGCTTAGAGCAAGGGTCTAAGTACTATTGCTATTGCTATAGTATGAATTAAGTGTACTCATCCAAACAAGTCATGGGATATGGAAGATTCAGATTAAATGTTCTAGAAAGTGGAAAAGACTGTTCTATTATCAATTAAAAAAAGCCTTATGTACCTATAGCATGAACCAAACTTTGGATTAGAAGTTATACGAGTGAGATTTTGTATTTAGTTGCTTATCCACCAAATCTTTTAATTTTAGGTGCCAATAGTTTAAGGAATAGACACACTGGGATATTATCTGACTTATCCCTTATTATGCTGTTCAGCTCATTAGTCAGGCTGCAGACAGCCATACATCTTGGAAGTCTTTTTTGTTGTAGCATTGAAACAGTTCCTTAAAATGACTTAGTTTTTTATATTATCATAGTTTTTTATATTGTTTTATGAGACTGGTTTGTTACAACACTTAACTGTACTAAACTCTACAAGCGTCATTTGTTGTATGTTGGCCCTTTCCTCTGTTTTATTTTCCCGGTGTCAGCAGAATGACTTTAAGTTAGTTAAGCAGAGCTCACTTTGAAATTTGTGGACATACTTCCACATGGGGAATGAAATTGGTTTTATTTTCATGAAAAATGGAAGATTACAATCCAATATCAACCTTTTCAACATATATTCAACTTTCATACAGAAATGTTGACAGCAAAATACCATAGCTGTATTAAGCAAATACTTTTGGGAAAGCTTTGGGAAGAGATGCTGTTGGGGGTAGAAAATGAAGGTGCAATCCAGAAGATGCACATATATAAGAGGATATATATATATATGTTTTCTTAGGCTTTCGCGGGTACTTACATGTGTGCTGTTTAGCTTCCTTCGGGTATTATCCCACGTCATTGTAGTTCTGTTAAAGTTGTAGCAACGTTTCAGCAGAATCTCATCTGCCATCATCAGGCTTCTGTATGGATATGGGTCTTACAGCTCCTGGTTTTAAATTTGAGGCTGGTCCATTCTGATTGGTTGGGAGCCTGGATCTGTATTCATTGGACTTGGAGTTTGATTGATTGGTGTTTCTGGTTTCTTCTGTCTGTTTTGTGGCTTTGATTGGCTGGCAACACTCTGTTCTTGTGTTGGAGGCTTTTAGTGCAGCTTGGCTCCGTGTGAAGGGACGGCTGCTCTTCATTAGCAAGCTGCAATTCATTAGCAAGCTGGGTTTCACCTGGGTGCCTGGTGGGGGGGTGCTTGGGTTGGAGCTATCAGAGGGAGTCTGTTTTTGCTCAGGTGTTTGCCTGCCTTGTGGCATGGAGATCTTTCTATTTGAGAGTGCAGACTTCCAAATGATTGACAGTCTGGTGGAATCATCTCTTCTATTCATGCTGTCAGGTCTTTTTTCAATCTCTATGGCTTCTCTGATGATTCTGTGGCTGGGGTTTTCTATAGTGGCTAGGGTTTTAGTGTCATTGAAGTTGATGTTGTGACCTGTGGTTTTCATGTGTTGGACTAGTAAGGAGGTGTGTTCCAGCTTTTTTACTGCATTTTTGTGTTCATCTAGGCGGGTACTTATTCTTCTATTGGTCTGTCCAATGTATGCGGCCGGGCATGATGTACAGGGAATTTCCAGATCCATGGAACAGCTGTCCTGACTTACATAAGAGGTACCACAGATAAAATCAGTAAGATACTACACAGGCATCACATCAAGACTGCCTTCAAAACAGACAAAAAAAAGCAGCCATCCTGAGGAACCCCAAAGACAAAATTGACCTGGAAAACCAAGGCATATACGAAATTCCCTGTACATCATGCCCGGCCACATACATTGGACAGACCAATAGAAGAATAAGTACCCGCCTAGATGAATACAAAAATGCAGTAAAAAAGCTGGAACACACCTCCTCACTAGTCCAACACATGAAAACCACAGGTCACAACATCAACTTCAATGGTACTAAAACCCTAGCCACTATAGAAAACCCCAGCCACAGAATCATCAGAGAAGCCATAGAGATTGAAAAAAGACCTGACAGCATGAACAGAAGAGATGATTCCACCAGACTGTCAATCATTTGGAAGCCTGCACTCTCTAATAGAAAGATCTCCATGCCACAAGCCAGGCAAACACCTGGGCAAAAACAGACTCCCTCTGATAGCTCCAACCCAAGCACCCCCCCACCAGGCACCCAGGTGAAACCCAGCTTGCTAATGAATAGCAGCTTGCTAATGAAGAGCAGGCGTCCCTTCACACGGAGCCAAGCTGCACTAAAAGCCTCCAACACAAGAACAGAGTGTTGCCAGCCAATCAAAGCCACAAAACAGACAGAAGAAACCAGAAACACCAATCAATCAAACTCCAAGTCCAATGAACACAGATCCAGGCTCCCAACCAATCAGAATGGACCAGCCTCAAATTTAAAACCAGGAGCTGTAAGACCCATATCCATACAGAAGCCTGATGATGGCAGATGAGATTCTGCTGAAACGTTGCTACAACTTTAACAGAACTACAATGACGTGGGATAATACCCGAAGGAAGCTAAACAGCACACACACACACATATCTATATATATATAGCACTACACCTGGAATTGAGCAGCAAAATCCACCCTCTACTTTGGGATAAGATCAAACAACTTACAACTTGGAGAGCTGAAACTGAAAATACTTACAAAAATGATAAACTCTCAAAAAAATTGAAAAAAATAGAAAATGACAAGAAAATTCCCAATAACCCACAACAACACCTGAAACAACTAGTATACAACGTTTCCAACAGAGAACTCAACAAAACAGAAACAGATGTCCTATCCAAAGGATTCAATTATGCCATAGCACCCAAAAAAATCCCAACAGAATCCATCATATGTGCAGTAGAATCCAGCCTAACCAAATTAAATACAGATGAAGCTGACAGAATAAGACACCAGGTTACTCACATCTTATGCACAACGAAACCACC
>BLBF01000018.1:6024824-6058922 GCA_015471245.1 Laticauda colubrina | reverse complement strand
ATATATATATATATATATATATATATATATATATACACATACACATACACATACACATACACATACACATACACACATACACACATACACATTCATGTATGTATTCGTACACACAAAATTAACAATTTTTAAGGCTAACAATTTGATAATTTTCTATAATTTCCCTTTATGTTAGAAATTTATATTTTATTGTTTTTTGAAATTATATAATTTGAAATTATATGTTTAAAAAACAATAGAATTTGAACTAAAATAAATGGAAATTACATAAAATTATCAAATTGTTAGCTTTAAAAATTGTTAGTCTTATCCATAATATACGTTTGGGGGTTTTCTGTTATGCTACCACCACATATAAAATCCAAAACTATTTTGTTTTTAAAACAATTACTGTAATCCAGCTTCAGGTGGAATATATTCTTAAGTCTCACAAGGTTGCCTGAGTATAAAGGACACAAGATTTGTTGATTATACAGTTAATTAAACCCCCCCCCCTTTCCATGGTACACTGATATCATTTCAAGTTCAGTTTAAGTCCCGTGTACCAGTGGTCAGTTTAAGTCCCGTGGCCAGACCAAGGAAGCAAGAAATATACAGATTTAGAAAGGAATTTTTAACTTTATCTCTGGTAAATACGGAACTTGGAAACTGTAAGTGAAATTTCCCATCTTCATTTAACAGGGAGTTAATTAATGTGGAGATCTTTGAAGACATCATTATACCTTTGTTTAATTTCCCCCCTGTCTGGGCTATATTGCCATCTATGAAATAAATTGTCAACTGACTTGTCTGTTGCTTTTACTTCGGTTTTTTCCCTAGCCTCCTAGTTATTTCTCACACCCAATAAAATGTATTAACTTAGTGTGCAATATTCACTGTTTGGCGTTCAATTCAGGGTTTGAAAATTAAGGGCTTTATCCAAGCTTTAGGAGCTTACATTCTACTTATGTAGTGACACTTCATATTTCTCTTCTTGGCTGTGATTGCCCCCAAATCATCACTGAACAGTGTTGTAATCTTCTGAAGAAGATCATGATATGGGATTGAATAATCAGTTCCTCTGACAGAATAGTACCAGAATAAGGCTAATGGATTTTTGTTTAATAAAAATAAGAAATATGTGTTTTTTGGTTCAATTTACATTTGAAATGCTACTTTTGTAAACCTCTGGTCTTGAGAGAGAGTGTTTAGGATGCCAGAACTTTCAGAAATAACCACCACATAGATTCCTGTGCCTGGCTCTTTGATTAATTAATGAGGCATCCTATTGTCTACTGGACTACACACATTGACCTTTGAATCAGAGCTTTGGATGAGAGACAACAACATTTTAATACAACCCAGCAAACCTAAGCAGGATTATAAATCCAGTGTTCCCATTTCTTAACGTAGCATTAGCCGCAAGGTACTCTGTTCCGTAATAAATATAGTTCCAAAACTATGTTTCTTGGATGCCTTTTGATCATCTCCAGACCTCAGAAATGTTCCAGTTTCTTTTGAATGCAAGGGATTATTGTCAATTTAACTCAGACTTCTGCTGTAATTATATTGTTTAAAGCACATTTAACCTTAATCTCATTTTAACAAGGGATTTTGGCAAGCTTTGCAGATGCCGTGTACCTTTATATAATCTCACATGATGACCCAGAAATTTGAACATTTTTTTTAATAAAGGGGGAACTCAGTTTTTGGGAGATCATTAAATCTTACCTTCCATGATTTCATGCAAAACAGGAAAGTCATGAGATGTCAAATAAATGTCAAACTCTGTTGGCAAATTTGGCTTTCTCAAACAAGAATTTGTGAGATTTCGTAAAATCATGGAAAGGTCATAAAATTGGGTGTGGTCACTTGTTGATCTGCTAAATGGCCATCACAGCTTATAATCGTAATTGTAAATTCCATTATGGTTGTAAGTCCAGGTCTGTCTGCAATTTAATTTGTCTTTCTGTCTTTTTTTCAACACAGTACCATCAGCATTCCTCAATTTGGCCTTATTTTAAGTGACACAAAAAAAGGAATGAAAAGTTATAAATAAGCAAACAATAACATGGTCTTTCTGATCTTTCAATGGTTGTTTAATGCTTCAAATATTTATATGATTCCTTTTAATCTGAAAAGGATTAGAAAAGCAGTTAATTCCTAATCAAGGTCTATCTTAAATGAAAAAAGATTGTAAAACAGTTTGAAATATACTTCGAAAAAATAAAAGAATTTAAAGCCTTAAGATAGTGGTTGATCTAGGAAATGAAGCTGTTTTATAAAGTGATTTCCTTTGGCTCAAAAATGGCTTTTTTACTTTCCTAGAGTTGCACTTTGAATAAAATCAATTCATATGATTTATAAATGTATTCCAAACTGTAGTAACAAGATAAGCGTCAATGAGCAGAAACAGAGTACTGTGAAAGTTAGATTTAATAATTGTCTGACATTTGCATTGAAGAAAAATCTGATCCTTTGTCAATATTGGATTTTATTATTTTATTATTACATTTCTTATGTGAAGTTTCAACAGTGGAAACTCCACTGTGGAAATGTTTTCTAAACTACACATGCTACTATAATTTTAAACTAATGTTTGTTTTTCTTGCAGGGATCATCTTTTAGCTGTCAACCACATGAAGCTTATAATCTCTTTTTAACAGCAGCTATTGGTGATGGCATCAAACTTTGGGATTTGAGAACATTGAGGTAATAGCCAGTCATTTGTTGTTTGCCATGTTTCCTTTGATAATTCTTGATAAGTGCTTTTTAATGTTTTTTTCTTGCAAGAGTTCACACTGACTTCTTTGAAATACTTGATATTTGCAAAGTTATGGAACTTCTGCATGATTTGGTGAAGTTTGATTAGTCCATCTTTGAAACAGCTGCTTAGAACAGTTCAGAAATAAGACAACATATAAATATTTCTGAATAAATGTTTGCTTGTTTAATTTATCCCCAGGCATAAATTATCTTATGGTTTCTGTTAGATATCATATAATTTAGGGAGTACAAAATTGCAAAAATGATTGTGGGGTCATATAAAAATCAAAATGTTTACTCTGTGACATTTTTGTTTTCCTCAAATGCAGCTGTGCTTTGGCGAGACAGCTTTCTGAACACAGCACACAAACAACCAATAAATATTTTATGGCACATGATAAAAAATAGACAGTCTACGTTTGTCCTTGCATGAGATTAAACTGGGAAAACACATGGAGAATATTGCATAGGTTCCTTAGTTTAAACACATTCTCACTAATAAAATCTAAATATTGCTATATTAAAATGTAACTTAGACATGTGATGAAATGCCAGTGACTGGGGGAAAACTATCATAAAAGCTTGGGGAAAGACAAATATAAAAGAAGAAATTTCATCAGGAGGAGAGATTGGGGAGCATGGGTATGTATCATATAAGTCAGACAAATGTAACACAGGGAAAAATTGATGTAATCCAATTGGCAGAATTCCACGACCACTTTACTTAAGGATTAACGATTTGCTGCATATAGTTTTGCATTGTATCTGATGAGGTAAATTGTAATCTACAAAAACAGTGTAATGCATTTCTTCCTGAGACACCACAGGATTTTTGTTGATTATAATTGAATATGAAAGTTTACGTTATTTATGGTATAATGTAACCTATCTATACATTGATTCTTGACTCTAGTTTTTGTTGTTATGAATGAAATTGCATTATGTTACTCCCCCCCCCCCCCCCACAATTCAAGTGACATATTTTTAAAAAATTACAATGAACTTAACAAACTGGAATGCACTTTTTTATTCTTAAAAAATGTTCACTTGTCTGAACTGAAAAAATATTTCAATATAGGGTTACAAACTACAGAAGCAGTACAGGAAAGTACACATGGGAGATCTTTGTAAATCATTAAATGTCCAAGGCAAATGTTTTGGAAAAAAATTAATCTGGAAGAAGTTGGAGGCAACTCTATAAAAAAAACCCAACAGAATTTTACCTTTTAAATAGGAGTTAGCACACTTTTTGAAACAATAATGGCTTATTACTCCTAGCAAATGTCTAAATATAATAAAATGAAATATTTGGGATAAAAGATTAACTGCATTATATCCTTATGTTTTTTCTATCAATTGGTTTGACTATTATTCATGAAGAGTAAAAAGGTAATTTTTCTAACAGGTTACTCACTTGCTGTCTCTTTTTAAAACATTAATTTAAGATTTAAGGGGGTATGGTAAAATAGTTAAAATACAGTCTGTGTAATTTATCTATATTGTAATCCTAAATTATATAGTCTAATATGCTATACTGTTGGTTACTTCTAGAGTATTTTATTTCTTCCCTCCCTTTTCTCCCTTCTATTTATATTTCCTCTAGTTTGTATTGTCTCTGTCAGTACTGTTGACTGGTTTAATTTAGCATCATGGTAGTCAGAAGTGGTATTCAGCAGTTTCGGACGAGAACTGGTAGCAGAAATTTTGAGTAGTTCGGAGAACTGACAAATACCACCTCTGACTGGAGATTTTACAGTATCCTTCCCCTGCTACGCCCACCAAGCCACGCCCACAGAACTGATAGTAAAAAAAATTGAATCCCACCACTGATGGTATGTGCTATGACGAGCACTAACTGCTCAGCTGCAGTTGACTTTGTGGGGCTGATCCCATAAATGGTCTTGTCCATTTTGGTTCCTAATACTAAGGCTAGTAATGGAAATTTTAATGGAAATGTTAAAATCTGAGTTCCAAGTTATGTAGTCATTCTTTATATATAAAAACAAATAATATTCACCAGTACCTATTCATTTATGGAAGTATACCACAGTCCCTGAGTCAAAAGTTCTAGTAATGAAGATGTAGAATTGTTTCAACATATTCTATCAGAGGCAACAGCAATTGCTTGTGCATACATTTAGGAAGCTTTTATATAAAAACAGAAATAAGAACGTAGCAATGGTTGGATCATGCCAAAATTCTAACTACATATTTATTTGGCTGATCAGATTTCCCCAGAAATGAGAAGTTCGCAGGCTGGAGTAGTTCTCTCTTTTTTTCATCCATGGTAGTCAGATGTATGGTCCCTTGGATCTTCGAGGGGCTTAGTTTCGTATCTGCACTAAAAGCACAAATCTCTCACAAATTACGAGAATTATATGAAGAAGATAACAGTCTCCAATGCCAATCACTTTTCAGTTATGATGGTAACTTTATAACCAATATTCACATTTATGACTTTCACAGGTCTATAATCATAAACACAGTCTCAATTTCAGTTAGACACCACTTTGTTTATTGGCTGAGTTGCCAAGCTTGCTAAATAAGGAATACCTATACAGTAAAAGCTTATAGACTGAGCAAAGTAATGAGACACCAGTTCTTGGAGTGAGGATTCAGAAGGTTATGCTGGGAGAAACTTCGGCAGGATAAGACAGAAATGCTTCAAGCTGTGCTGGATGGGGTAATTTTATCTGTGAAAACTCAGAGCCCATGGGTCCTTTTGGATTCCCTGATGAACCTGGATACCTAGGTTTTTGTGGTGTCCAGAAATGTGTTGGCACAGTTAAGGATGGTATCTAATTCTTGGCATTCCTGGAGATGTCAGATTTGGCCATGATGACACAAGCTATTGAGCTACCATAACATAGTCTGAGAAAAGCACTGAGAAACAGAAAAGAGCTAGTCCAAAATGCTGCAGCCAGACTGATGTCTAGAACTGATTAAAAGGAATATGCAATTCCCTTCTTAATACCCTTCCACTGCTGGCAGTCTGTTTCTGGAACCATGTCAAAATGTTGGTTATGATCTATAGTTTTAAATATAATTTAGACCTAATTTATTTGAAGGATCCTATTCTGCCTTATGAGCCAATTCATACTTTTAAAATTGCAAAAGAAGTCATTCTCGCTGTGTTGCCACATTTAGGGGTACCTTCTGCTGCTACTAGAATTACTTCTGTGTTTACATTTTACAAATATAATCTTTCTCTAATGAGCCACAGGGAGGACAATTCTTTGATGGAATGTTGGAATAAAAATGCAATAAACAAGTGGTAACAAATTTTTCAGAAGCATACTTTTTGTAAAGGAAAATCACACAAATCATTACATAAATTATTAGTGAAATAAAGTTTTTCATCTATTTCTAAGCTTATATTGCAGCAATTTGTAATGTAAAGAGCATAGAAATACAGACAAGTTGGGTTTGCTTTAGACTCTCCAGATATTATTTCAGGCATTTTCTGCCTATAACCTGATCATAGACTGCATGTGAAGAATATTAATCCAGTTATCCCAGCCTTTCCTGTAGCACCTAAAAGTTATGTGACAATGATTTAATTGCATAGAATACCACCAATAAGCTGATTTCTATAAAACATTTGTAAGTATTTTTGCTTTCACCAGTATGTAGCATTTGAATTATTGATTGCTTCTATGTTAAGTCAGAATAGAGGAAAAGATACATGTCCTTCATGAACATCTTGATCCATGAATGTTTATCCACAGAGATATATGAGGCTGGATTTCATAATTGTATATTATGAGAACTATTAGCATGAATTTTATATTTGTATATGATATTATGATTCTACTGTAAAAAGTAGATTGAAGTGTAAAGGTTTTTATTTGTTTTTCAGCCAAATTTCAAAAACAGCTTAGATAAACGATTTCTTCACAAATAAGATCTACAAGCCTTGGGATTTATTTTATGCCTTTGGAACAGATGAAATGGGTTTATATTTCCATAAACCAGGAGCTACCATCCTCATATATAAATCTGAGACCTCCAAGAGTTAACAAATTAGCTGTTACTATAATGTAACAAATTCTCATCTATTAATCAAAGAGAAAATATGCGAGTGAGGATTTGTTTAGAGTTCCATCTATTTCACACAGAAAAGAAAGAAGATATTGTACTCAGTTATGGAATGCCCAAATGTTTAATAGTAGGAACATTTATTTCCTTTATTTTATCCATATGATTTATTGGATATGTTCTGCATCATATAATAACCACTGTGAATAATACCTGTAAACATACCCAGTGGTAAGCCTCTTATAAATTTCTTTTGAGATAAACAATTTCTTGCTGCAATAGATATGGGGCATTGTTTTTCTTGGCTGATCTCAAAAAACTAAGCAGGATGGAAAGTGATTAGCTCTTGGATGGGTTAGAAAACTAGAAAATTTTCTAGAACTAGAAAATTCCAGGACTATAGGTAAATTCCAGGACTATAGGAAAGACTCAGAAAAAGATAGTGACAAATGGCTTCCATATAATTGCCAGAAAGACTGTAGTCAAACTGATCTCAAGAATGTTTCCTGTGTTAAATTATTATTATTAAAGACAGTTTTCTAAGCTATTTAGTCATATTATGTTTTTGTGTCAGGTTTCAAACAAGAACAGCAATCCAGCCAAAGTTCAGTTGTTTATTTGCTTATGCTGTATAGACAGAATCTTGCCAGACTAAACCTATATTCCCCTAACCTATGAATATACCTGAGGAGATTCTAGGGAATAGCTATACTCAATCTCTTCCTCCCTCCATGATCCATCTCTAGATTGTGTTGTCTCTTGTCTCATCCTACCCCCCTTTCCTTGGAATGTGTTGTGTTTTCTCCTTCCTGGGAAACTGCTGCATTACTGAAATCCATTACACCACCTCCCCCTTCATAGACACATCTCACTGTGTCATGGCTATTATTGTTTCTTTCATTGAAGTCTTAAAGATATGAGGTAGAACAGTGTTCAATAATTTCTGAACCTGTATAAGAAATTAAAAATTATATTGGAAAATAAACTGATGCTGGTATTCAACGAAAGATACCAAATCCTTACAATTCATTCATCAAAATTGGGAAAGGAAAATCATAGATCTTCATATCAATTATCTGTTTTTAGCTAAATTAGGAACAGCACCCTTATTCTAATTTATATTTCTTGAATACAATCGTGTACATATATTACTCACTACGCATATATATATATTGTCTCATGCATCACTACCCTTCTTACATATATGTTCTAAAAATTAAATGTTAAAAAATATACTAGGACTAAGTAAATCACAACCAAATATTTGCAAATATTTGCTGATTAAATGTATTGAATTTCTCTTCCTAATCACAACAGATGTAATGCCCAGAGAATAGCAAATTGAACATATGGAAATAGAGGAATAGTCCTAATAACGTAAAAAAGTCAATTCTGCATCTAACACTGCAAGTTATAATTAAATTGAAGAAGATACTATTTCCTTGAGATATTTAACACGAATACAACTTTTTCTGCTTATATATGTCTTCAATGGTTTTATAATTTATATATTTGTTGTTACATATGTACATAATACCTTTATAAAATTCAATAATATTTTAATTTTAAAAATCTATTTAAATAAGAGAGTTTAATATTGCATAGTATACAAAATAGTTAAATTCTCTTATTTTTAAGCAACCGGAGCATATTATGGTGTATCATATTCAATTCTATTTATTCATTCATTCATTCAATCAATCAATCAATTTATTGACTGCCTGTTGGATGTTGATTATAAGGCAGAGATAAATAGAATATGTAATTCAAAGAATGAATGAATTTAGAAGCATTATTTTAAAATTCGTAGTACTTAAACTTGTTAAATTTCTGCAGGTGTGAGCGTCGTTTTGAAGGTCATAGTAGCCGCAGTCATCCATGTGGAATTAGTGTTTCTCCCTGTGGCCAGTTCATTGCTTGCGGATCTGAAGATAAATGTGTATGTATAGTAGTTTACTTCTGACAGAATGTGATACTCCAAGAGCTGGCAACTTTCATTTAACCACCATTACAGTCTGGTGTACAGACATCTTTCTAGGAGTTTATTTATTAGATTTTTTTATCCCACCTGTACTATTTTTTATAAATAGCTCAAAGTAGAGTATACTCTTTCCTCTTTCTAGTTTCCCCATAACAACTCTGTGAGATAAGTTTACCAAGCTGGCTTTTGTGCCTGTAATCAGCTTAGTCATAATAGTACAGATAGACCACGATTTAGGGCCACAGTTGAACCCCAAATTTATGTTGCTAAGTGAGAAATTTGTTAGGTGAGTTTTGCCCCATTTTAATGTGACTTTTCTTGCCATATTTGTTAAGTGAATCACTGCAGTAGTCACACAGTTGTTAAGTGACTCTAGTTTCCCCATTGACTATGCTTGTCAGAAAGGTCGCAAAAGGTGACCACATGACCCTGGGACACTGCAACCAGAATAAAGGTGAGTCAGTTGCCAAGCATCTGAATGTAAATCATGACAATGGGGATGCTGCAAAGATCATAAGTGTGAAAAATGCTCATAAGTCACTTATTTCAGTGCTGTTGTAACTTTGGAAGGTCACTAAATGAACTGTGGTAACTTGAACACTATCTATATGGGCACTCCCATAAATTGAAATTCTGAATTTGTGGAATAGCAACACATTGATGATTCTGAACTTTCAAGTTCCTTCCAAGAACGATAGTAATACTATTGGATAAATAAGTAACTAGTTGCCTACAAAAGAATGTCGTAAAATTGACTACATCTCCAACATGAAAATGATAATAAATTAGCTTTTTATAATCATTCACTGAAAACTCCAATAAATAGTTTTTCCACTTTTAAATAGTATTAAATATACTTCATGTTTCTTAAAAACCTGGAGACATTGATTTTACAGAGTAGTTTATTCCAATTCTTTATTCTGTATGTATAATTGAAATTAATGCGGTTTTCATATTCATGATAGTAAATTGCTGGTTGGTGTCCATCAAGCTTTCTTCAATACATAAGTGTTTCCCAGATTCTGGAAGCCGTGAAGGCCCCTGTACACAGTAAGAAAGATAACCTTGACAGTAATATATAAAACAGTTGCCAATAAAGGATATTTGTACCTAGGGTTCAGATAAGTGTACATTGATGATGTTATCTTGTTTGGGTAATGAAAAGTCTGCAAGAAAACAAGAAAGCTCAGAGAGCACCAAAAAACCCTCAAGAACTATTGACAAAACAGACTGCACCATTTTTTAAATCCTGAGAAACAAGGTAATATAGTATTTCGAAGTTGCTCAAGCAGACACCTTTTTGATTCACTGGAATATAAAGAAGAAGAGGAGGAGGAAGTATAGCCTAATCAGATTTACAAGATTCTGTTATTAAAGCCAGTCCCAGTTAAAATAATCCGAGTCTTCACATGGAATTGACTTCTTGGCCTTGTCCATCCAAATAATGTAACTAATAATAAGTATTTTAGCTGTTCATATTGTCATTCATTTGTCTCATCAAAGTTATTTTCCTTTTGCTGTGCTTCAGAGTTGTTAAAGATCCACTATATATATTACCTGACAGTGAGCACTAAACCAATTTTCATGGCAAATTCTTTCCAAAAAGATTTTTCCAGCCATTTTTAAATGGGGATTACTCTGCAGCCTCACTTTATTGTGAGAATTGGACTCAGATTTTAAGATTTTTCCCAATGGAATGAATTATTTTATTTGTATAGTAGTTATTTCATAACAAATTAAAATTACAGAATAGTAAAATAAAAAACAATGAATAAGACAAAAAATAAAATAACAGCAAATATAACAAATTAAACAAAACAAAAATGGCAGAAAGTACAGTATGTGCTTTCTTATGGCTGTAGTTATGGATTCCAGTATGAGCCAATGTATCTCACTATTTGGTACAGACCAGACAAAAGTAGTTAAAGCCTTTTCTGTTTTTTTCCCTTTGATTTATAACAACAGAAACAGGACATTAGAAACATTCCTGTGTGTCTTCTTTTTAAAAAGACTAGATTTTTCTGTGGTTGAATAGTTCACATAGTTTGAGGATCTTTTCTTAAAATAAGGCTACATATTTTCAATTAAATATTGACTAATGTTGAAACATAGAATGTTATAGAAGTAACACAGAAGACCTACGTATAAATAGGGTAAATAGATTGTGCTGATGTATTTATTGAAACATGATAGGAGTTATTGAAAATAATATGAAAATAGTTGAGTAGAAAAATGGCTGTTCCAAATAAAGGTACAACCAACACTTTTTTTGCATATTTTTAAATGATACCTTATTGAAATGAATACATATTGGAGATATATAATAGAAATGTACAGATACTATGAAGCAAGAATAGAATCATAGGATTGGGAGAGATGTTGGAGTCTTCTGTCTATGCAAGAATACTCATAGCATGCCACAAAATCAATATCTTGAAAGATGCCAGTGATGGAGTGCCGATGACTTCAGGAGACAGACTGTTCAAGTTCTCATTGTCCTTTTTATATTTATGGTCACCAGAACTGGGCACAATTATTTATTTATTTAGTGTATGTCACCAAGTATTTCAAGTGAAGCCTGGCTAGGACACAAAATAGTACTAACGCTCCCTGTGATCTTGACCATTCTTGGTGAAGACTGCATTGACTCTTTTGGCAATTGCAACATATTACTAGCTCATGTTTAATCTGTGGTCTTTCAGGTTCTTCTCACAAGTACAACGGCTAAGTCAGGTATTACCTAACTAGATGAGTGTATGTCTCAAATATGTTTTTTTCAAAAGACAACTGGACTTTATTGTTTCTTTGAAGACATTTCACTTCTTATTTATTGATTTATTTTTATTTATTTATTTACTTATTTTGTCAAGCGATTATAAGATAACAGTATAGGTATAAGCATGGTTATGAATACATGAAATAGATACATATAAGAAAAATAAAGAGAATCAATAGGACAGGGATGGTAGGCACGTTGGCACGCTTATGCATGCCCCCTACAGACCTCTTAGGAAAGGGGTGAGGTCAATAATAGACAGTCTAAGGTTAAAGTTTTTGGGGAAGAAACCACAGAGTCAGGTAGAGTATTCCAGACATTGACCACTCTGTTACTGAAGTCGTATTTCCTGCAATCAAGTTTGGTTCTTATCCAAGAAGCTTCTTTGGTTCTGAGTGAATACTAGGGAATGGAAGGATTTATATTTGTTGCAGTTATCTAGTCATTAGCATTCTTCGCGAGAATCATTAAGACCATTTGGAGGTTTATCTGTGCTCTCAGGGTCACCATAATAATGTAAATGGATGTGGAACCTTCTTGGAACTGCTGAAAGCATTGTGTTGTGATCATGTACAGATCTGTACATTGGAGAAACAAGTGGTACAACATAGTGGTACAATTGATTTATTCTGATTGATTGATTAGGACAGGATTCAGCACTCTATCTACATTTGAAAGACAAAGGTCACTCTTTTGAAAACAACAAAGTCCACATTCTGGACAGAGAGGAAGGACCCTCTGGTTTGAAAGAGGGCTCAAAGAGGCCATCTACATTAAGATTGAACAGTTCTCTCTTAACAGAGGGGAAGGGATATGACAGCACCTATCTCCTGTTTACAATACAGGTCTTTCAGCAGCTCCAAGAAGGTTCCACACCCATTTGCACCATTAGGTGACCCTGAGGGCACAGATAAATCCAAAATATACACTTGTCTAACAGCTAACATACAGACAGCTTCTCAGTCGCCAATTGTTCATGTACTCTGGACACAAACAACAGTTTATTTTCACATTTAGTCAAACATGTTTTATACTGTAGATAAGCAGATAATTTGAATTATTTAAAAGTACTTTGATATTATTTGTAAAATCATGTCTGAAAATAGATACATGTTTCTGAAAGTAGTTGAATTATTAAAATATTGGTATTAAATAGTACTTAGCATATAGATACAATTAATAGTAATATCAATTGGTGATTTTTTTTTCTGTATCTTTAAGTCATTCATGGTTCTTGTTGACTGCTGGGACAAGTCCTTGTAGTTTTTTGATAACATTTTTTGGAAATGGGTTGCCATTGCCTTATTTATTAAGGGCTGAGAAGGAACATCTGGCGCAAAGATTCTAGTTGTCTTTGTTGCTAAGCCAAGACTTGGATTCATTGCCTCCTAGTTTCTAGCTGGTACCTTAAATTGCTACACAGAACTGGTTCTCATTGGTAATATGAGTAATAATAAAAATGTGATCCAGATAGATTCTATAAATTCATTTTGTGTTCAAAATGAATAAATGTATGATTTCTGGAGAAGGCAAGTCTATGTACTCTGATAATATTTTTATGGACTATAGGATAGCATGATCCTTGTCTCTGCAGGCAACAACTATTTTTAATGGCTTTAAGCGGTTTAGAGGAATCAATGTATTTCTGTGAGAAAAACATTATTTCAGTAGCTAATGATGGTACACACTGGGAACCTTTATTTTTATACCTTCTAACTCTCTAGGACTTATGCTAACCCTAAAGTTCTCATTGTTAATTCAAATGAATAACAACAACTAGCAAATCAAAGCCCACTGCACTAGTGTCTACCTTGGCTGCAATCAATCAGTAGACTGTAGCATTAATAGCAGGTGAGTCCAAATTAGGTTCAAAAAAGTCAAGTTGTGACTGTATGATCAAAACCCTATCCTCTTTTCAGGTGTGTATGTATGAACACATGCAAATAATTAAATCAAATTTAACTTTACCTTCTTTTCCCCCAAAATGTCCTTCAGCAAAGGAAGCATTGGATTGTTGTTCAGTATTATCTTATGAAGGGCTGGACTTTTGACAAGTGTACATTTTGCTAAGAGGGATTTAAAATAAAAACTCTTGTTCCCTGATGGGCTATTGGCAACTTTAAATGTGTGTTCTTTTTCAGGCTTACATATATGAGAAGCATTCCAGCACCTATTCTTATAAACTGACAGGACACACTGAATCCGTAATCAATGTGGCTTTTAATCCATCATCTCCCCAGGTATTTTTAATTTTTTCCTTGCAAATTTTAATTTCTGAATGTTTGTTAATTAAATATTGTATTGCCTCCATTTCTCAGCATTTTTTTTAAAAAAAATCCCATTATAATTCCATTGAGAATCAATTATTTTTGCTGTTAAGGTTAGGTCAAGTTAGCAGTATCTCACTTGATATCTGAAAAGAAATGTATATAATTTCTGATTATGTGAAAGCAAGGCATGATCATTGTGGCTCCAGGGAAACTGTGGAGACACAGTTGTCTGGCGTGGAAGATACTCTGATCAGCTGTGTGTGGAATTTAAATGAAGATGTGTTGTTTGGGCTCCGCTGGCTCCAAGTGATCCAGTTCAAGAGCTCTGCCGGTATGGTTCATCGGGCTCGAGGGAAGGAGCTCCACTTCACTGGGGAAGGAGAGGAAGGCTCCGGAATTCAGTGGGGTTTTTTGGGCTCTGCTTTATGTTTTTGGGAAGGCTCTCCGAAGAAGGCCAATAATGGTCCAATTATTCTGGCTAGCAGGAGCTCCGCCGGCATGATTAGGGCTCCAGGGCTTCGGAATCCAGCATTGTTTGGGCTCCAGTTTACTCATGGTTTCTGGCGCAGGTGGCAGTTTTAAAGATGATTTCTGGTGCAGGCAGCGGCTTTATAGGGTGATAGTGCTCCAGGAGCAAGAGCCTCATCTTCCTAAGTTGGGCGCCGCCATTTTTTGTTTTTTTCATGTGCTTCACCCATCACTTCCCTCTATGGACTCCAGCCCATAAATCTCTAGTTAGCTAATCTTTAGTTAGCAATAGCAATAGCACTTAGACTTACATGTTGCTTCATAGTGCTTTACAGCCCTCTCTAAGTGGTTTACAGTCATCATATTGCCCCTAACAATCTAGGTCCTCATTTTAACAACCTCAGAAGTTTGGAGGGCTGAGTCAACCTTGTACCTAGTTAGGTACTGATATGCCATCAAGTTAGTTTGACATATGATGATGACTGCTATTTTATTGCCTAATTAATTTCCAAATCTCTATGGCTGGGAGAATTAAATAATAATAATATTACAGTGGGATATCAAAGTACTCCAATGTTCTGCAAATGAAACACTACTTTAAGCACTGAGTTTATGACAAAACTTTGGAATATGAGGTGGTTTGTTCCATGCTTTGAACATTTAAAGGACAATTTTGAGTTCAAAATATTGGAATAATTTGCACATCTGCAAATGGATATTTGAAAAGTCACCTTGCAATGAGATGAGTGGCAAATAAATTTAATAAAATTAAAATTATTTTATTAAAATTAAATTAAAAGATGACAAGACGAAAGTGATTTAAAAATGTTTGGTTATTGAAGTTTTCCTACACTTTGCATTTTGCATCAGTAGTTTTCAGCATGCCAAGATGCCAGAACCAATAACTAAGTTAAAATAAACATGTCTATTTTCTGTAGACAGCATCTGTCATGAAATAATTTAAAACATTGTATTCACTGAAGGAAGTATGATCTATTGAATACGAGGCAGGAGTTGGGGTAGCTTCATTCAGAACTAGCAGCTTATAAATAAGGATATCACTGCAGCTACAACATTTTTCTGTTTGACAGTACAGCATTTCTTGGAGATTTTAATTCAAACTATTTATTTTATTAATTAAATTTATATACTACCTAGCACCAAGTGATACTAGAAGGTAATCAAGGACAATAAAAATTAATGGAATGAAATGAATGATATCAAGGGTAATAGGATATCCACAGTGGTGATCTGTTGTTATCTTCCAACCATATTCATATTGTATAGTTTTCAGTGCCAGATATTTTTTTGTTCCTTCTTATTTTAATAACAAAATTTTGCAATATTATCTAAAACCAGTTCTTTGACTGTGTGGAATTGTAGTTATATTTATTATTCTTAGTACTACCTTTTCTGTTTCAGGAATTGTGAAATTGTACCAGCAATTTTGCTTTTATATCCTAAACAATTGAGATCAATTTCACTGTAATCAGTTCTATGGCTCAGTGATTGAGGAGGTCCAAAGTTTTGCCTCAAACATTTTGTAAAATTATTTTCTTTATGTTTTTTGTTTGTTCTCTATTTTAGGATAAGGAGGCTTGTTATCTCACTGCCAAAGAAAAGTTTAGTAAAATTTATTTATTTATTTATTTGTATATGTATAAAACAATAATCCAGCATCCCCTTCTCGGAACTACCGCTATCTCTCATACTCAATACAGCATGGGAGAAGCAAGTGGATTTTTGTGCAGATGAATCAGAGAGGCAAGGTTTGGGTAGAAAAGATGGGCTGAGAGGCCAGGGCTGCCCAGGAGATTAAAAGAGAAAGCTGCTGAAAACAAGATCTGGTCAACCAAGCAACAGATGGGAAGGTAGGATTATTGCCCTTTTTATTCTCTGCTACATTGGAGAATAACCATTTTATCCTGAACTCTAAAGACTTGACATTTTCATCTTATGCTCCCAGTATATAAAGTATCTGCCATCATCATTAGAGATGCTCCAACATTATTTTGGGATGGATTTTGAGTTATTTTTCATTCAGAAAAAAATAAATATGAGAACTAAAGTAATGTTTCATATTAATTGGAATGCTTAGAAAATATTGTCCACACTAGGTCCATTTCTTGTTTGTAACCTGGCTCTCAAATATGAATTATACACTGGTGCTCTTTACATGGGACTTTTATAACTTCCCCCGAATATAAGTATTCAAGTTGTTGATAAGCAATGGGATCATGTGATATCATGCTGTACAACTCCATTGCTTAGCAACAGTAATTACTCCCTTAATTGTCATTGTAACCAAGATCTATCTGTAATATATTCTACTTGTGCCTAATTTCCAGCAAGCTTAACTAGAGAAGTTAAGGATCCAGGAAATGGTTAAAGAGTATTACGATTCTATGGGTTTTTTTAATCTTAAATCCAAATAATAGAAAAATTATTAACCTAGCTGAAATTGTCAGGAGTTAAAGAAACTTGTTTCTTTTGCTGTGCTTTCAGAGGCATCTATAATAGCAAGGAAAATTTAAAATAATTATAGCCAAGCAATGTTAGGTTAAGTTTTCTTGTTGGAAGAATCTCCATTCTTCAAATTCAATATTTTGCATGCTCTGTATAATAATGTTTTGACTACTGACTCTGCCATGATGCATAAAACATTTTCCTTAAAGGAAAGTAAACAGCTAGAAAGCAAGGTTCTTTTATCATGTGGGCATAATGAGGCCAATAGAAAATAAGAATATAATATATCTTTGAGCAACAATAATAGCTGTATGAATTCTTGCACACTAGAAATACCAGTTGCAGAAATGTGCCATATTAATCATTCCTGTTCATTTTTCTGCAACAAGAATCAAATGCAAGTAACTAGTTTAATAAACTAAAAATGCAAGTTACATTTAAAATAATGGAAAGGGAGACAACCTAGAGAAGTTGTACCATTTATTTTCAAACACTAGCATCTCATCTTGACTCTGTTTCTTGAGGTATATATAATACATTTGTTTTCATGGGACTTTCTTTTTTTATTTTGATAAAATAGAATAAAGTTAGGCTTGCTTCTATGTGAACAGATGTAGTAATGCAACCAGGAAAGATTATTTAAGGATTTGAGTAGATTGATTCCCTTTCTGACATTCATAAAATATATTTGCATACTATTCAAATTGCAATGCAATCACAATTTTTCACACTGAAAACAGATTTCACCTTTGGTACTTAAACAAAATACAGTACATCAGTTTATTTCAAGGGAAAATAATTCCTATTTTTAAAAATTGTTGTTTTGTACTGTATCCATTGAAGTTACTTCCTTCTTAGAGAAACTATTTGATTTAATCTTCCATATACAAGGAGTTGCCCAAAATAGATCCTTATCAAAACAAACTTTTAAAATCAGTGTTTCAGATATTTTGTTTTTTTGTTTCATTCTTCTGCTTAGCAGAGTTATTTTCCTAAGATTAAGCAAGCCTTGGCTAAACCATGAAATCACTTTTGCATATTAATGCAGTTCAATGTAGGACTTTCTGCATTAATCCAAAAGTCTCTATTTATTTTTCAATATGTACTTTCACCAACCTGCCATTTCAAAATCCACAAGTCTGTCATCATAGACGAAGGAAAGTTTCAGTTTTCATACATTTTTAAAAAGGCAGCTGCTGATTATAACAAGTACTTCCAAAATCATCCAGGATAATGGTATAATGTTTGACAAAGAAACCCTTTCCATTCAGCAAGATTTTTTTTTTTCAGATGGCACTGTCCCAAATTTATAAAAGATGAAGGATCACAGGGATTCTGTCAAAAAATTGGGCAGATGAAAAAAAAACTTGAAAATCCAGTCAACTGAAATCATAATATGAATAGTGGCATGGCAGTTTTCTAACTGTGGTTTGGAAAAATAGCAAAAGATTCAATTCCATCTTAGTTTCTCATTAAGTGAAAGATGCTGCATGGTAAAATCATTTGACTAGCAGTAGCATTCATGCTTTCTCTTTGGAAAATGCATGATATGTGCCAGGAATGGGGAATCTATCTTAGCCCAGGGCTGAACTAGCTCCAGGCAAATTCATTGGGGCTATAGGCAAGAAGCCTGAATGTGCTTTTTCAGAGCTATCTACACATTCTCAGTCACTCTCTACTTTCCCTCCATTGACACTCATTTTATTCACACCATGCTTGTTTTTATGAGCTACTTGTCCTCTTCTGAAAAGTCCCTTTCCCACAAAGAATAGGCCTAGTGAGGGCATTTTCAAACATTATTGCAGAGCAAAAGTGGCTCTCTAAAGAGGACTTCAGTATTCATTTTTATTTTATTAAATCCTCAAACAGAGAACCATCCTTACCTGTTAACAAGTCTAATTGGTGCTATACCATCTTAGATTCTGAAAAGCGAGCCAGCAATTGAGCAAAACACTTGCAAGCCTGAGAATATTTTGCTCATTATTTGCCACTTCACCGGTATAATAACTTGTTTCATCTCTGTTCCTGTCATACATCATTGATGTTTCCTAAGAATTTAAACTTACAGGTTTTAAAACTGAAATAATAGCACCACCTTGTCATTTTTTCTCACAACTATAGTTAAATTTGTGTGGATATAGGCCTGTAGCCTAAAGATTTTCATTGTTAAGAGTTAGACTTTTATAATGTGAGTCCTTTTCAAGCATGAAGGAAAGCTGTATGAAAGCTTGCCATTGAAGAAATTGCCTCTTATTAATGATTAGAGTAAAGGGACATCTTTAAATTTGTCATTCAATTTTTCGGTCTAGAATTTCTACAGTATATTACAACAACACAGAAGGAATAGTTATAATCTGTAATCTTGATTATTCTCCAATCCTCAAATGCTGAGGAAAGATTAGATTAATGTAGGTTGGACTATGTCTCAGAGAAATAAAAGGAACACATAAAAATCCAAAAGGTACTTTACATTACATCAGATACTTGCTTACCTTTTTACACATAGCTGCACAATCAATTTAGTACTAAATTACTGCTATAAATGTATCTGCTTTCCTTTTATTATTTTGTTCACAATTAAAAAAACAGTATCAGCTATTCTGCATAATAGTCAAAGCTGAAACACAATTGATATAATACTGAGAATAAGGCAGCAGTTCCAAAATCAGGTCTGATATTGTCTGAAGGTAGGGAGAAGGAAAGGAAACAGGATGAAAACACTGTTCTAATTTAGGAAAATTTTAATTGAGACCACAAAAACTGCTAGGTCACTCCCCACCCCATTTTTCTGTAAACTGTAGAACTAGAAATAGGTTTCATTAGATGATCAGATTGAAAAGCAGGCACTAAATATCGATTGATCTGTGTCTTTTCCCACTGTTGCAATAGAGACAGAGCAATCTACCTGAGGCAGGAAACTGCCTCTGGGTGGAAAAATTTTGTAAAGAAGTAACTTGATCCCCACGTTTAACAATAGCAAATTGGTAGGTAGTGTACTATTAAGCAGGATTTGAACCTAAAGTATGAAGATGAACAGGAACTGTATTCAAAGGCATCCATAGGATCCAAAGCTTTCATCAAATGATAAAACTATTGCTACACTGTAAGCTCCATCCCTCTGTTATTTATCCCCCCTGTGGAGGCAATAGAACGGGGACCCCAGTCCCTCAGTCCATGGACTGGTCCACAGCATGCCTGTAACTGGTCCGCACAAACATATGAAGCCCCATCCAAGGGATGCAGGGAGCACATGAAACCATGCCCCCTCCACTCCACAGAAAACCCTCTCTCCACAGAATCAGTCCATGGTGCCCAAAAGGTTGGGGGCTGCTGCAATAGAAGACTCACTGTGGGAAGTATTAAACAGTGACCAAGATTCCTATGTGAGATCTGGCTTCTTCTCACCAGTTCTTGCTCTGAGCAGAGGCAGTTATGGTTAACTTGAGACTTACTTTATAGGCAATCATGGAAAAAGAGAAAATATGTTTTATATTTTATGGGGAGAGTTTTAAGATAGTAGAGCTGGTTGGATCCCTGATATTCCTCCAACTTGATATTGATGTAATCATTTTTGATGAAATTACAAAGAATGTAACCTCATTATAAATACATCAGAGAGGTTGGAAGGAACAGTGTGTGATATGCTAATTAAGATATCTAAACTTTCTCCTCTGTCTTATCTGCAAACTTCAGTTATTCTGCGAAAGTGTCTTTGATATCATTTACGTGAAGGTTTTTCCATCCTCATTGTATCTACTTTTGGTCAGCAGGGTTTTTTTCTGTTGATAAAAAGTCTCCTAGGATTAAACAATTTGGTCCTTAAAGAGCCATTGTAACCATATTGCCAGTTTTTCCCCTCATGTTTGATGTTACTCTTTTCATAGGATTAGGATCGGACAAGATTCATGGCATCTTTGGTCACGTTACTTTGAACTTTTCACTTGATGCAGTATGAAAAATAAACTGTTCGTTGTTTGTGATCCACTGTATGTTCATTGCACTTTTCTCATGCTCTTTTATGAAATTAACCAGGGTGGACTGGACTTGAAGATTTGAGAAAAGCTGAGCTTCTTTGAAGAAATCCAATTTAAACCAAATTATTTAATATAAAAGGACAATAAAAAATCTGCCTTTGTGAGTCAAAAAAGCTAATTCATGTTATCATGTGCTCATGCCATTGAGGAATGATGAATTGGGAGAAGAAAAGATGAAATACATATTTTAACAATCTCATTGTAAAATATTTATTTATTTCATTTTGTTTAGCCCCCTATAAGGGTTTCAGGGAACCGCAAAAATCCCCAAATCATACTTCTGCCTTGATAGAAGCCTTTAAAATGCAAACATTCATTTTGGACTTTATGTGCTATAAGCATGACATTCTTTAATGGTTCATCAATTTAATGCATAACAGTTTTAGAATTACATAAAAGTTGGAACTCAAGGACTTCATCATTTATCTAGGATTAAGTTTGTTTTGGCAATCAGGCATAGGAAATTATAAAACATAAGTTGTACAAGTCTTAAGTTACGTATCTCAGTAACACCCTCCACATAAACACACATCCAGTTTTCCCCATTATTAAGGAGATAATATTAAAATGAGAATGGCATCATTGTGGCAGTACCATACAGGTCATATCACAAAAGAATAATTACTTATTTTGAGTTTATTTATAATACAAAAAGTTATTTATTTTATAAATACTAAAATGAATCCTTGTTTGATTTTTAACCATATATGAAGACACAATACAAACTGATACAATTGCACAAAGACACAATACACAAGTAGCCATTCCAAACATGAAGAAAAACCACATATTTTAAAAGCAAACTTATTCGAAGTTTCTTTTGTAAATATATGCCACATAGGTCATTATAGTGTAAGCAAATTTGTATTATGATGAAAATTGGAGTGGGAAAAATACCTGAAATTATTATTTTGCCATGCTATATTTTTGGTAACAGTAATATTAATGCATAATAAAAAGCTTCTCTGGTTATAACAAAAGTTAGCAAAGGAAGCAAATTCTATTTAACCATCCTAGCCTAAAGAACCCAATTTATAGGATTTATATATTCAGTAAAATTGAGTATATTATGAAATAGGATAAGATATCTTTTAAAAAAAAAGAATGATAAAAGAACATCAAGAACATGCTAAAAACTGTTCAGTATCTTTTTAAAGGAGAACAAACTAGTTGGATCAATTGTGAATAAGGAGTAAAATAAAAAGGAATGAAGTTGCAATATATTACATTAGGAAATATTTATATACACAAAGGTGAGAAGTTAATATCAACAGAAACCAAAATGAGAAAATGTAAAATCCACAATTAAGACCATATTAAAAGTGAACAAAATTCAAAAACTTGCCCTGGTAAAAATTGGAGCCCCTGCAAAGATAGTCAAATTTAGAAGAAATGAAAATTAGGTAAATCACAGTATTTATGGCAAGTGTAAAAGGCTGAAAAGAACAATAATAATTATAATAGTAACAATATGGCTATACATTGATAATATTGTGAAGAAAAAACTGTCATATTTTACCTCCAGCAGAGTTTTTAAATACCAAAGAATGAAAACGTCATCAAAAATTAGTATTACATTTTAGTACAAAGAATGAATTGCAGAATTACTCCAAAATAATGAGATAATAAGATTTGGGATATCTTTCAGATAGATACACTTGGAAGAAGAGCGCGGTGTAATTAAAATAGACCTGAATAATGTCAGCCTAAATGTTATTCTATAGATGAAAAAAATGAATGAAAGACTACTAGAACTGAATTATGGTAAAGAAAAGTTTCCCTGTTTGGCTTCAGATACACTATTCTGTTCTTCAGAAGTCAGGTGTGCAAGCGGAGGGATTGAGACAAAGAACTGAATTAAAAAGAAAGTACTTTTCTCTTTAATATCCCAAGGAAACCTGACAGATTTTCCTTGAATTTCAAACTGGATTTTCAAGCAGAGAGCACTCTGCTGTAAAGAAAGTTAGTCAGCATCATAACAGCATCTCAGTGATTAATCAAACACCCTCTTATCTGGGAATACATATAATAGTGGTGGGCCTCATCTCCGGTGGGGATGAGTCTGCCTACCGAGATGAGGTGGACCGGTTGCTTTTGTGGTATGCAGACAACTTGGTCCTCAGCACCAATAAGACCAAGGAGCTTATAGTGCACTATAAAAGGAACATATCAGACATCCAGCCCTTGTTTATCAATGGAGACCTAGTGGAGCAAGTGACCAATTTTAAGTTTCTGGCTGTTACCATAAAAGAGGACCTGACCTGGGGTGCTCATATTGCAGCACTGGTCAAAAGGGTCCAGCAGAGATTATACTACCTGAGACTTCTCAGAAAACAACAACTGAATGAAAAACTGCTGATGACCTTTTACCACTGCACCATAGATAGTATCTTAACTTACTGCACCTCTGTATGGTTTGCCAATTTTTGATGATCCAAACTTTGTCAAGGACCTTGGAATTCTCATCTCAAATGATCTAAGTGCTAGAGCCCACTGTAACTACATAGCCAAAAAAAACCATTAAGAGTTGTTAATCTAATCCTCCATAGCTTTTTCTCTGGTAATATCACACTGGTAATATTGGTAATATCTGGTAATATTAACTACGAACTAGAGCATACAAAACATTTGATAGACCAATATTCGAATACAGCTCATCAGTCTGGAACCCACATTACGTATCTGATATTAACACTGTTGAGAAAGTCCAGAAATATTTCACAAGATTTCTACACTCCTCTATTCATTGCAGAATACCTTATGCCACCAGACTTGAAATTCTAGACCTAGAAAACCTAGAACTACGCCATCTTCGGTCTGATCGAAGTATAGTATATAAAGTCATACATTACAATGTCCTACCTGTCAATGAATATTTCAGCTTCAACCACAATAATACAAGAGCACACAATAGATATAATAAACTCAAGGTTAACCACACTAAACTTGATTGCAGGAAATATGACTTCAGCAACAGAGTGATCAATGTCTGGAATCCTCTATCTGACTCTGTGGTTTCTTTCCCAAACCCCAAAAACTTTAACCTTAGACTGTCTACTGTTGACCTCACCCCTTTCCTAAGAGGTCTGTAGAGTGTGTGCATAAGCATACCAACGTGCCTACCGTCCCTGTCCTATTGTTTCTTTTATTTTTCTTCTATGTATCCATTTAATGTATTCATAACTATGTTTATTCTTATACCTATTCTCTTGTAAGCGATTGACAAATCAAATTTTTTCAAAAATTGAACAGTGGCAAATAGGACAGCACTCCAGATAGTTAACGTCATTGCCCAGAAGATCATCGGTTGTCTTCTCCCCTCTTTGGGAAGCTTTATAGCTTCCACTGACTTAAGAAAGTTCAAAACATTATCAAAGATCCATCTCATCCTGGGCACCTTTTTTTTTTAACTATTACCATCTGGCAAACAATACAGGATAATAAAAACAAGGACAAATAGGCTGAAAAACAGCCTCTATCCCAGGGCAGTAACTCTATTGAATTCTCCTGTATAGTACCCTGAGGATGGTATTTAATCTCATTGTACGATGTGCAATGACAATAAACTAAACTGTCAAATATTTGAAATTTCCTTCTTTATTTTAGTAATGGTGATAGACTGAGAAGTAGAAAAGGTAATATTGGTCTTAAGTCAAGGTTGATTGATGATTGCATCTATGTAGTTTTTATGGTGTGCTATTGTCATCTTCCAGGCTGATTTTGGGTTTCTTTGCTTTACTAAGAGCCCTGGAGTTCTCAGATTTATGGTCATAGCAGCTTAAGAAGGGTGGGATTCAGTCAATTAAAAGATATAGACGATACATCAGACTCAAAAAGCATGAAAATCTAGAATGTGTGTGTGTGTGTGCATGTGTGTAAAGATTTATACAGCGCGAGAGACAGAGAGACAGACAGACAGATAGACACACACAGAGAGAGAGAGAGAGAGAGAGAGAGAGAGAGAGAGAGAGAGAGAGAGAGAGAGAGAGAGAATAAACAAGAGTCTAAAAGAATTGAAAAGCAGAGGTAACATTAGATGGCTACAGGGGAATATAAAAATTAGTATATTAAAGTACAGAGTACTCTAGTATGATGAAGTAGGTGCTCATTAAGTCTAGTTGATGGTACAGGTCATCATCCAACAAAATTTAAGTAGTGCTAAACAGAACCTGGCAACAATAGTATGTTGTAGCAAGGTTGGTATCTGAAAGTAGCGGACAGGTGTACAATTGCCCTGGGAAGTACTCTATAATTAACAGGATCATCCTTATTCCCTAGGTCTATTAATGGAGGTAAAGAATGAGGCCAAATTGGAGGCTCACAAGTCCAAGTTGTTTTTAATGGCCTCTGGAGGTATTGGATGTTCCCACGTAGTCCTCCCTGCTCTTAGTTGAGCAATGAAGTTCTTGATTTCTATCACTGTCACTGATGCCCACATTGTCAGATTTTCTATATTTTAGCCTGGATGTCCATTTTCAATGGAGATGTCCGTGAAGAGTTCCTGAAAATATGTTTTCCATATTCTGGTGACTGAGGGTGGGGAATGTGACAGTCAAACCTGTATGGAACATTGCTTTGGGAGCTTGATATGATATGGCAGAATGAATTCATTGGATTTTACTTATTGAATCAGTCGTACTCAGTTGCTTTCCATGGCTTCCTTTTCTTTGCACACCAGCAGTTTTTTGTAGTATCTTTTTTGCTGGAGGTGGTCCATGCAGCTATCGGTGCGGTATCAGATACATAAGCCTGTTAGTAGTATGAAGTGCTTTTTTTTTTTTTTTTTTGCAGTAACACAGTCCTAGTCAAACTATAGCTTGGAATAGTGCTGTTGGTGCCTCAAAAAGTGCATTGTTAAGAGAAATTTGATTCTGGTGAAGTTCTCTGGTAAGGGTATTACAGTTCTGCAAGTACTAAGTACAGTTCTGAGTACATTAGGATACTCAGCTGAAGTCAGGAAAGACTGAAGACACCATGGGCAATCTGAGGTCAGTAGCTCAGTTATCTTTTTATTTTGATGGGGGATCCATTTGACTTGACATTAGATTCTTCCTGTTGGGATCAGAAAGGGTTGTTGGCAGTCTTCAGTATGCGTTTCTTGAGTGAAGAAATTTAACTGGAGCAGGATTGGGAAATGATTGCTGGCAAACTCAGACATACCTTCTAAGGCCTTGGCGTAAGAAAGAAAGTCCCTAGAGACAATTATATAGTCAACAGCACTGATTATGGAGCCAGAGAGATAAGTGGTTTTAGCTGGATGATCACTTTCAGAGGCACCATTTAAAATGTGGAGATTTTGCCCAAAGGTTGTTTAACCCAATCAGAGACCTGCAAAGTTTGATTTCTATTCTTTTGAACTATGAATGAGGAATCCATCAGCTTCAGGAAAGGGAAACATTTGTGCTATAGAGAGTGTGGCCACTGGGTCAAATCTAGCATTGGAGGCCCCTCCTATGACTACTATATAAGGTCAGCAGCAGCCACATCACAAGGCTCTGATACAGAATATCTGCTTTACTGAGGACATGTAAGCATTTATGATCAACCAGCATGGTGGGCTAATTTATTAACATTGGTATGCTTATGGTTTGAATGGAAGGGAAGGGCCTTGATATGGCATGCACCAAATGCAAATCAGATCATCATTGCTTTCCATTTTTTGAGTAATTTAGAGATATTCAAATCTGTAGTCATCCCCCCTGTCCCTTTCTTCTTCAAAATAGAAAAAAGACTGAAAATATCTTGAGCCATTCATCAGCAAATGAATGTGTATATCTGATATATTGAATGAAGTAGTCATGAAATTAGTTATTATCATGTGAAAGTTTGAGTTCTAGTTTGCATCACTGTATTGCATTGTTCATCCAGCTTTTAAATAAGTTAATAATTAATAAACAAGTATGTACACTGACCAAAAGATAAAATTTAGAACATTCTGTGATTTTGTTTTATTCAAATCAATTTGACCCCTAATCATTTATGTTTAAATATATTTATTCATATATCTATACATACATACATACATACATACATACATACATACATACATACATATATTTGTTTTCTTAAGTTTTCACGGGTACTTACATGTATGGTATTCAGCTTTGTTTGGGTATTTTCCCACGTCATTATAGTTGTGATTTTAAAGTTGTAGCAACGTTTCAGCAGAATCTCATCTGCCATCATCAGACTTCTGTACTGTGTTTGTCTGTGAGTCAGACTTTTACAGTTGTTTCAGTTTTAAATTTGGGGCTAGCCTACTGCTGTACAGAATGGTTTTTTCTTCATCCTGATTGGTTGGGAGTCTTGGTCTGTGTTTATTGGTCTTGGAGTTTACTGTGTTCTGCTTGATTGGTGTTTCTAATATCTTCTGTCTGTTTTGTGGCTTTTTTTTGTTGTTGTCTTGATTGGCTGGCAACATTGTGTTCCTATATTGGAGGCTTTTAGTGCAGCTTGGCTCTGAGTAAATGGACGGCTATCATTTGATTGGAAGCTAGGTTTCATCTGGGTGCCTGGTTGGGGTGTGTTTGAGCTGGAGGTATCAGGGGGGATCTGTTTGTGCCCAGGTGTGCCTGACTTGTGGTGTGGAGATTTTTTTGTTTGTGAGTGCAGGCTTCCAAATAATTGACAGTCTGGTGGAATCATCTCTTCTATTCATGCTTTCAGGTCTTTTTTCAATCTCTATGGCTTCTCTGATAATTTCATAGCTGGGGTTTTCTATAGTGGCTAGGGTTTTGGTGCCATTGAAGTCAATGCTATGACCTGTGGCTTTCGTGTGTTTGACTAGTGAGGAAGTGTGTTCCAGCTTTTTTACTGCATTTTTGTGTTCATCCAGGTGGGTACTTATTCTTCTATTGGTCTGTCCAATGTATGTGGCAGGGCATGATGCATAGGGGACTTCATATATGCCTTGGTTTTCCAGGTTAATTTTATCTTTGGGGTTTCTAAGGATGGCTGCTATTTTTCTGCCTGTTTTGAAGGCAGTCTTGATGTGATGCCTGTGTAGTCTCTTACTGATTTTGTCTGTAGTACCTCTTATGTAGGGCAGGACAGCTGTTCCATAGGTCTATTCATCTTCTAGGTCTCCATAATGTCTTAGTGTGTTTTTGTTGATCAAGCTGGTGATTTTGCTTTTGTGGAAGCTGTTGGCTGTCAGTACTTTAGTCAGGGTGCATAGTTCAATCTTTATGTGTGTCTTGTCTGCCAGGTGTTTGGTTCTAGCAATTAGTGTTTTGGCCACAGGGTTTATCTGTGCTGGATGGTGGTGGGATTGGGCATTGAGGTCACAGTTGGTGTGTGTTTTCTTCTGGTATATGGTGTGTCCCAGTGTGCCATCTGTTCTTTTGTAGATTAGTACATCTAGGAATGGTAGTTGTTTGTTTATTTCCGTTTCCATGGTGAACTTGTTTTTGGGGGGTGTGCTGTTTAGGTGTGTTAGGAAATTATTTAGGTTTTCCTTTCCATGGGGCCAAATCACAAATTTGTCATCAATGTATCTTAACCATAGTTTGGGTTTGTGGATGGCATTAGCCAGGGCTCTGGATTCGAATTCTTCCATGAACAGTTTTGTAATGATGGGTGACAGTGGTGATCCCATAGGGGCTCCTTCAATTTGCTTGTATCTTTGCCCTTTATATATGAAATATGTGTTGGTTAAGCAGTGTTCTGTTAATTCCATGAGGTGTTTAGCTGGTTCATATTTATTTTTGATGATTTCAAGAGTTTCTTTTATCGGGACTTGGGTGAACAGTGAAACCATATCGAAACTTACAAGCAGGTCTTCTTGTTCCACGTGTAGATCTTTGACCATTTCCAAGAAGTGGTATGAGTTTTGTACATGTGAAGCTGCTGTTTCAGCACGGGGCTGTAGCTGTTTTGCTAGGTATTTGGCTAGGTTTTGTAGTGGTGCTCCTCTGGAGCTGACTATGGGTCTGAGAGGTATGCCTTCTTTGTGTATTTTTGGGAGGCCATATAGTTTGGAGCATCTGGAAGATTTTTCTCTTGGGATGATCATCTGTTGGATCTCTTTACTCAGGTGGCTGGTTATAATTTTCTTCTTGGTTAATTTTTCCAGATATGTGGTTGGGTCTGTGTTTATGGGTTTGTATGTGGGGTCTTGGAGTAGGTCTGTAAATTTTGTTTTATAGTCTTTTCTATCCATTACTACTGTGGTAGTAGTACCCTTTGTCTGCTGAAAATATGATTATGCTGCTATCCTTTTTTAGGGCTTGCAGGGCTTTTAGTTCTTCTTTGTGCAAGTTGCTTTTGGGTGGTTTGCTTGTGCATAGGATGTTAGTAACTTGGTGTCTTATTCTATCAGCTTCATCTGTATTTAATTTAGTTAGGCTGGATTCTACTGCACACATGATGGATTCTGTGGGGACTTTTTTGGGTGCTTTAGCATAATTGAATCCTTTGGTTAGGACATCTGTTTCTGTTTTGGTGAGTTTTCTGTTGGAAACATTATATACTAATTGTTTCAGGTGTTGTTGTGAGTTGTTGGGGACTTTCTTGTCATGTTCTAATATTTTTAGTTTCTTCAAGAGTCTGTCATTTTTGTCAGTGGTTTCAGTTTTCGCTCTCCAAGTTCTAAGTTGTTTTCTCTTGTCCCAAAGTAGAGGGTGGATTTTGCTGCTCAATTCCAGGTGTAGAGCTAGCAAATCTTTGTTTAACTGATCCAATTGGAATCTCTTACTGTGGACCTCGTTCCTGAGTATAGCCATTTCAGTTCTTTTCAGGATACATTTAGTAGCTACTGTGCGGTGATGAAATGTTAATTTGAAGCAGGTTGGTGTTGCATTGTTGTCTCTGCAGCTGCGTAGGAATTTGAGGTCACATAGTATTCCTGCTCTTTTAACTTCCAGCTTCTCATGGGTTTTGGTCTGGCTGTTTATTTCCTCTCCGTAGAGGTCTGATATTTGTTTTCTTAAGTTTTCATAGGTACTTATATGTATGGTATTCAGCTTTGTTCTGGTATTTTCCCACGTCATCATAGTTGTACTTTTAAAGTTGTAGCAACGTTTTGGCAGAATCTCATCTGCCATCTTCAGGCTTCTGTATTGTGTTTGTCTGTGAGTCAGACTTTTACAGTTGTTTCAGTTTTAAATTTGGGGCTAGCCTACTGCTATGCCAGAATGGCTTTTTTCTTCATCCTGATTGGTTGGGAGTCTTGGTCTGTGTTTATTGGTCTTGGGGTTTGCTGTGTTCTGCTTGATTGGTGTTTCTAATATCTTCTGTCTGTTTTGTGGCTCTTTTTGTCTTGATTGACTTGACATCTGGGCACAAACAGATCGCCCCTGATACCTCCAGCTCAAACACACCCCAACCAGACACCCAGATGAAACCTAGCTTCCTAATAAATGATAGCCATCCATTTCCTCAGAGCCAAGCTGCGCTAAAAGCCTCCAATACAGGAACACAATGTTGCCAGGAAAGAAAAAAAAGCCACAAAACAGACAGAAGATGTTAGAAACACTAATCAAGCAGAACACAGCAAACTCCAAGACCAATAAAAACAGACCAAGACTCCCAACCAATCAGGATGAAGAAAAAACCATTCTGGCACAGCAGTAGGCTAGCCCCAAATTTAAAACTGAAACAACTCTAAAAGTCTGACTCACGGACGAACACAATACAGAAGCCTGAAGATGGCAGATGAGATTCTGCCAAAACGCTTCAACTTTAAAAACACAACTATGATGACGTGGGAAAATAACCAAACAAAGATGAATACCATAGATAGCTAGCTAGCTAGCTAGATAGATAGCTAGCTAGCTAGCTAGATAGATAGCTAGCTAGATAGATAGATAGATAGATAGATAGATATAGAGATAGAGATATGCACTGTATATGTATATGTGTATGTATGTGTATTTCTATATCTATATATCTATGTCTTTCTGTCTGTCTGTCTGTCTGTCTGTCTGTCTGTCTGTCTGTCTGTCTATCTATCTATCTATCTATCTATCTATCTATCTATCTATCTATCTATTTCTGAAATGTGTTTTTTAAATAGCCTACAGCTCTAAGTAGGGAATTCAATTTATTTTACTACCTGTTCTGTCGGTTCGTTGGGCGTATCATGGCTTGGTAGATGTGGCTTGGTGGGCGTGGCAGTGGAAGGATACTGTAAAAACTCCATTCCCACTCCACTCCAGGGAAGGATACTGTAAAATTTCCATTCCCTCCCTGCTCCTGGGAGAAGGTTACCACCGGTTCTCTGAACTACTCAAAATTTCAGCTACCGGTTCTCCAGAACTGGTCAGAACTTGCTGAATACCACCTCTGACAGCTCTACCTATTTCTAATTTCTGGATGGTCTATTATTCAAATTTTAACTAGTTCTGATCCTGGATTCAAATCCCAGATTAATACCAATAACTTTGGGACAAATAGGATGTCATAATAGAACCTGCTCAACAGTGATAGGATTCAAAAATTTTTACTACTGGTTCTGTGGGCGTGGCTTGGTGGTTGTGGCAGGGGAAGGATACTGTAAAATCTCCAGTCAGAGGTGGCATTTGCCGGTTTTCCAAAGTACTCAAAATTTCCATTACCGGTTCTCCACAACTGGTCAGAACCTGCTGAATACCACCTCTGTTGCTCAACAAGTCTGCTACGAACTGAGAAGTGAATAATAAGGAGACATATATGCTATTCAGCAGAAAAAAGGTGTCATGCCCTGTCGGAGTCTGACTCCGAGGGAGAGATGGAACAGCTGACAGGGAGTGACAGTGTGGCTCCGGTGGTTGTGGAGGAAACTGGGGAAGGGCACAGGCCACATGGGCATTCAAAGGAAGACCCAGGCCCATCCCTTCTTCATCCTAGGGCACAGAGGGAGGAGCTGATAATGGAGAAATGTGAGTGGTGTGGTCTATGGAGGAGGAATGGGTCCTGATCCCCTTCATGGGCTGCAGCTGGGAGCACTGTTTAAAAGGACAAATTTATTTATTTATGTATTTGTTTGTTTGTTTATTTGTTTATTTATTTATTTGGCAATCGCTTACAAGATAATCGATATAAGTATAAACATGAGTAAGAATACAGGAAATAGGTACGAATAAATGGGGATAATAGGACAGGGACAGTAGGCACGATGGTGCACTCATGCATGCCCCTTACAGACCTCTTTGGAATGGGGTGAAGTCAATAGTGGTTAGTTTGAGGTGAAAGGAGTGGGGGTTAGAGGATGTAACAACAGAGTCAGGTAGTGCATTCCAGGCATTGACACTCTGTTGCTGAAGTCGTACTTTCTGCAATCAAGTTTGAAGCGGTTTACATTGAGTTTCTATCTGTTGTGTGCTCTTGTATTGTTGTGATTGAAGCTGAAGTAGTCATTGACTGGTTGGACATTGTAGCACATAATTTTGTGCGCTATGCTTAAGTCTAACCATAGGCGGCTTAGTTCAAGGTTGTCTAAGCCCAAAATCTCAAGCCTGGTGATATAGGGTACTCTGTTGAGAGCAGAGGAGTGTAGTACTCTTCTCATGAAATACTTCTGGACTCGCTCAGTTGTATTAATGTCTGATATACAGTGCAGATTCCAGACTGATGAGCTGTATTCGAGTATTGGTCTGGCAACAGTTTTGTATGCTTTAGTTAGCAATTCTATATTTCTGGAGGAGAATTTTCAAAAGATTAGTTTTACAACTCTTAATGCCTTTTGGCAATGCTGTTACAGTGAGCTCTGGCGTTTAGGTCATTTGATATGAGAACTCCAAGGTCCTTGACAAAGTGAGGATCATCGACAAGGTCATATCCGCCTAGTTTGTGTTTGGTGTACTAATTTTTTTTTACAGAACATTTGTTGGTCGAAATTTGGAGTTGCCAGATGTTTGACCATTTAGACACATAATCAAGGTCGCTTTGAAGGATAGTAGCATTGTCAGTGGTATTGAATAGTTTTACATCATCTGCAAAAAGGACGCAGTTGCTTATAAGGTGATCGCAAAGGTCATTTATATAGAGTATAAAGAGTGTGGGTCCTAGAACGCTTCCTTGGGAGACACCGCTGTTAACTGGAGCAGGGTTTGATATAGCACTCCCTATTTTTAATATTTGTTGCCTGTTTGACAAGAACACAGTAATCCACTCATGGAGGGAATTGCCATAAGAGTTTAGTTTTAACAGTAGTTTGTCATGTATCACTGAATCAAAGACTTTGCAGAAGTCTGTGTAAATTGTGTCTATAGCTTTACCCTGGCCGAGTAGAGTAGTCCATATGTTTTTTCAGTGTAGGAGTTGAAGATTGCAAGACAATTTTTTCCTGAAACCAAATTGTTTTTTGGAGAGTTGGTTGTTTGATTCTAAGTGGAGAGTGATGAATTGGTTAATGATTAATTCCATGACTTTGCACGTGACACAACACAGTGAGATTGGTCTGTAGTTTTCCGGGTTGGGGTCACCTTTTTTGAAGATAGGGATGACCACAGCTAAGGACCATAGGTTTGGTAAGGAGCTGGTTCTGAATGATACCTCATATATAATGCTTAGGGGTTCCAATATGGCAGAGGAGAGCTTTTTAAAGAAGTATGCACATAATCCATCAGGGCCAATAGATAGGGATGGTTTTAGGTTACGTAGTGCCTTTTCTACATTATCTTCTGCAAAGTCAATATGTAGTAGGTCATTACAGTTAGTTGTAGTACGACTAGGAAATGTGGGGCATGAACCATTGCTGTTTACTGAACTGAAGACTTGAACTGAACTGAACTGCGCATGGCAAAGTTGGTGGAAGCAAAGCATGCACTCTTGTTGGAGCTTATCTGTGTTTGGCTTCCTCCCAGCTGTGGTTGCTATGTTATCTGGTAGAAGTCTGCAATTAATCATCCTTGCCTGCCATAGTAATTCTTTCAGTGTGATATGTGTTGGGTTTTTTTTTCGAATTAACTTTACTTTGGGTGCAGACTGCATTTACTCCCCCCGTAAACTGTTTTCTTTAAGAGTTTGATATTCAGCTGAGGATAATTGGACATTGGGACCAAGTTGGAGGCATTAAAGGGACTTTCTTCTATTTTTGTGACTTGGTTATTTTTGTGCCACGTCCTGGGTCATCACAAAAGGCATGAGATATACAGTATATTCAGTGAGAATATTTAATATATCCCTACACAATATAACTATACAAGGCCATGAAGAAGCTTACAAAAATTGGTATCCATATGGCAACATAATTAATTTACAGCTGTGTAATGAGTTCCAATCCAGTCTAATCTTAACTGTGAAAGGAGATCCCTGCTGCCTTGTGAGAGCTTTTCAATTCTGCAGCTGTGAAAAGAAGAAGAAGAAGAAGAAGAAGAAGAAGAAGAAGAAGAAGAAGAA
>BLBF01000018.1:5992912-6024814 GCA_015471245.1 Laticauda colubrina | reverse complement strand
GAAGAAGAAGAAGAAGAAGAAGAAGAAGAAGAAGAAGAAGAAGAAGAGGAGGAGGAGGAGGAGGAGGAGGAGGAGGAGGAGGAGGAGGAGGAGGAGGAGGAGGAGGAGGAGGAGGAGGAGGAGGAGGAGGAGGAGGAGGAGGAGGAGGAGGAGGAAGAAGAAGAGAAGAAAATGTTTCACTAACATTTCATGCCTCGTAGCTGTAGTCTGTTTCACAGGACGTAGGCTACTTTTGCAGACAGTAGAGATTTTTTTTGTTGCTGATGATCATATGCTGAAATGGATATAAAGTGTTTCATTTTCACACAGCTTTTCCAGTATTTTGGCCCATTGATATATAAGCTAATCATGGTTCTTTTCATTTAAATTACAGCTCATTTCAGCTACCCTGGATGGCAAATTGCAATTGTTTCTACCCCAATAACAATCACCACTGACGTCTTTGACTTTCCTGCATTGAGAATAAAACTTCTTGAAAGAAAAAAAAGATTGGTAGCTGAGCATGGTAGCTGAGCATGGTAACTGGGCAAACTGTAGTCTATTTTAGTTAAAATAGAGTCTTCCAGACTTGTTCCACTATTTGACAACCAACTGGGATTTTCTTAAAAAAATATTATTGCTGGAAAAGCAAATTCATAGGTGATACCAAATGATAAATTTTTAATATTTTATAGTGTTAGATTATGTTTAAGAGTTCAAGAGTTAAGTTTCTGTAGTATATAAATTTCTAATGCATTTTACTGATATTTTGGATGGTTGTTTTATAACCATTTTTTATAACCATGTTTTATGATTACATAAATAAGATAAAACTTTTGTTATTCAGTTGTTTGCTAACACCCAACCCTCAATAATAAAGGAACAGTCTTCTCATTCCTCTTGCATCTTGATTTAATTATAGAGACTGTCTGAGATGCTAAGTATTTCCTCTGCATATTGGATATGCTAGCAATATTTTAATATATTTCATGTACCTTTGATTTTAGGTGGTCAACAGACACTATTATGCAATGCATTTCTCCTTTTTCTCTAAAAATTCTTTAGTTGACAAATGCAAGTAAATATAACTTGGTTCTTTTTTTGGAAAGAATTATAGAAAATGCACCTTTCTCAACAGATTGTTAAAATATGAATAAGGACAGGTATTTTTTGCAGAATTTTTAAAAGTTAATTTTTAACTATGCTTAATGTTCTTTCACACAACTATAAATCTGGAACAAAGTAAAATAAGTTAATGAAGTAAAATAAGTAAAAATAATCGTTTCACCATTCTCAGAACTATAACAATAGAAGCTCAATCAAAGTAAAGGTCACTACTGTTTTAAGACACATTTATTTCACTTGTTATGCTTTCTGTAATATGAAAACAAGTGATCATCTGAATACAAATTCTTCAGTAAACTGGTCAGTGGGTTTTGAAACAAGAGGATGTAGACGCTCAAACTTATTTAATTAATTGGGGATAGTCATGATGCAAAATATTTAATTAAATATAAATGTATATTAAAATAAATTCTGCTTATTATGAAAAAAGCTCAATATCCAATATATTATTTGCACAAAGGTAAGCACCAATTTGTTATGTGAACACTAAGAATCCTTGTAGATTATGGGTTTAAAATAAAATACTTTTCCATGGAAGAACAGATATAATCTAATATTTGACATATAGTAACAAAATATATATGAATATTTTACCTAGAATTTTATTTCTCTTTCAAACAATACCAATTAGACTTGGAAAAGACTATTTTGAAGATTTAAATAAAACTATGTTGAAGTTTATATGGCAAGGTAAAAAAGCGAGAATAAAGCTAAAACTTTTGCAAGATGCTAGAAATAGAGGAGGTTTTGGTCTGCCTAATTGGGAATTGTATTATCAAGCTGCAAGTTTGATGTGGGTCAAAGAATGGATAACATTAAGAAAACATAGATTGTTGACATTAGAAGGACATGACTTACTGTTGGGCTGGCATGCTTTTTTATGGTACAAGGGAACTAAAACACAGGGGTATTTCAGAAGACATTATATACGGGAGTCTTTGTGGTTAAATTGGGAGAAGATAAAAAAACAATGTTATTTGAAAATTCCAATTTGGTTATCGACTATTGAAGCATTTTCCTATCCTATGATTTATAAAAAGGAACAAACAGTTAGATATGGGGAACTGTTGGATGAAAAGGGTGGACTTAAAACGATCCAAAATTTAGAGGAACAAGGTATAAGGATGAATTGGTTTTCATATGCGCAAATACACTCAAGATATCTTGAAGATTTTAAAACGGAAGGATTCTATGATAAACAGACTGATTTAGATAAGATATTGATGGGTACTGATGAGAAAGTGATTAAAAAGTTATATGGTTATTTATTGGGAATTAAGCTAGAGGAAGAACAAGTTAAAGAAACTATGATTGCATGGGGGAAGAATTTTGGATATGGAATTGATTTAGAACAATGGCAAAAATTGTGGTCTCAAAATTATAAAATGACAATGTCAATAGCATATAAAGAAAACTTGTATAAGATGTTTTACAGGTGGCACCTTCCCCCGACAAGAATAGCAAGAATGTTCAAGAATAAATCTGAAAAATGTTGGAAATGTCATCAGATACCTGGCTCATACTATCATATGTGGTGGACTTGTGAGAATGCTAGAAAATATTGGACTAAAATTCACATGTGGTTGGAAAAAATGACAAAGAAACACATAGACTTGAAGCCAGAGATCTTTTTATTGGGAATTTTACCTGATATATATAATAAAGACTTGAAATATTTGATTGTAAATGTATTAACGGCGGCTAGGATTGTATTTGCTAAAAACTGGAAGAATGAGAAAATACCATTGCAGGAAGAAATTATTAAGAAAATATTGGAATGTGCTGAGATGAGTAGATTGACATTTGAAATTAGAGAACAAGAAGATAAACAATTTTATGCAATTTGGGTTTTTTTTTATCAATGGTTAGATGATAAAATACAATAATAGAACATTAATACTATATATATGAAGAGTTTTTTAGGATTGATTTGTTATGATTATACGACAAATTATAGAATAATTTGTTTGAAGTATTGTTATCTCGCAAAGCATGAATGATTAAAAGTATAGTCAGAAAAAAGATTTTTTTATTTTTATTTTTTTCTTTAGTAATATTAGAATATGGATTGACAATATGAGTGGTTATGCAATATAATTGTAATTGACACTATAAAATGAATGCACAAAACTGATGAACCAACCGATACACCGGAAGTATATATGAGAATAGATGTTTTTAATGTTTTGTATGTTTGTTTGTTTGTAGAAAATTAATAAAAACTTTAATAATAAAAAAAAATATGTCTGTTGGTTCAATCTTGAAAAGCATCCATACTTTTAGCAGTATCATTGCTGAAAGATTAGACAAACAAATATTGTTTGATAGGAATTCTCCTCCTATTTAAACCCTTTATACAATATTTGAATAGATGCCCACCCCCATTTATATAGAATGCAGTGACATAGGAGAAGGGGTGAAGCGACTGTAATAATTTCCACCTTTTCAACTATGGCCATACTTACATTTATTTAGAACTCTTGTTTCTACTTTTCAATATTATCGGCCTCTTTGTCTCTATTCTGTCTCTCTTTGTGTCTAGAGGATAACTGCCTTTCTGAAAAGTAACATGAAATACATGTTTGTATTCCATAAATACAGTACCAGTGGAAATGTAAAAGAAGCAGCTGAAGTTACAGGTTGAAAAAAGTCATTAAGTTTGTTGTAATAAATCTATGTATCAAAGACAAAATCTGATTTTTTTTTGCTCCAAACAATGAGTGTAAATTGATGCATTTAGTAGGCTTTTCAAGTTGAACTGTCTAATCATTGAGCTAAAAGACAAGGGTCCTGCAGTTTTGTATTCAAATTGCTGATGACATGTTTGTACATTACTGAGAAGGGAGAATTTGTTTCCCTTAAAGCTATGAGTGATGGATCTTCTTCAGTGGATAGGCTACCATATACTATCTTTTGGATGTATTTAACATTTCTTAGCTGATTGATCAACATGGCAAAGATTCGATGCAAATTAGCACTTCACAAAATCCTGTATTGAGAAAATAGCTAGTGTATATAGTAATTACAAGACTAGATGATTTTCATAGAGATTTTCTAGGCAGCCCAACAATCAAAACATCCAACACTGACACAACAGAAAACCATTTCAAACAAAAATGATCAACAGATGAGTAACTGTTATTTGAAAGCTAGGCAATCAGATCACAGTCATGTACAATAGATATTTCTCATGGCTCATGTACATTTTTGGCTGTGTTTGAACAATGCTACAAGGCTTATTACAAGACTAATTGCTGCCCCTCTGTTGATCATTTTTGTTTTGAAATGATTTTCCTTTTGTGTCAGTGTTGGATGTTTTCATTGTTGGGTAGTCTGAAATATCCTATTAAATATACACAGCAAAAAACACAAAGACACAGTTGCAGGCAAATTGATCATATCAATAGTTTATTTCTGCACTTGTTTAGATCCCAAATGTTTTGGTACTTTTAAAAAAAATCTCAATTGTAGCTTTGAAGAAAATTATTTTTTAAAAAAAAGCCTGTACCAAACTGCTAGATTACTTTGCCAATGATCCCTCCACCACAATAAATGGTTATTTCTGATTCAACTATTTGGCTCTTGTGTCATCATTGCTAATTCTCCTCTTCCAAGTTTTCCATTTTAGCTCTACTACTTATTCCATACCTAGAAATGTCAAATTATGTTGCTGCATATGTGATGCAAAACCATTTGTATGTATTATATAATGTGTACTATGAAGCAAAACTAAAAACTACTGCTATATCCAACCTTAAGTCAAGACAAACTTTATTACAGGTCACTGACCCAGATTTCATTTAGAAAAAACACGAATGCCCTTATGTAATATCAGGTATAATGGGACATGATAATAAATCATGAAAGGCCTTTAGTCACCCATAGCCTACTTTGCTGTCAACAAATTCTACAGGCCACAAATATAAACTTTGCAACTGCAAGATTTATCTTGGAATCTTTATCTGCCAAAAGAAGCTGCATTTCTATTTAAGATGCAGCAGACAAAGCCACTTAGTAACAATAGAAAAGTACTATGCATTATTAAACCTTGTCTATCCAATGGCAAACTCAAGGGAAAGTATTTGGTCATCACAAGTCAACTAAATATGTTGCATAACTTATAATTAACTGACAGCAGTATATTTTTCTGAGTTCTGGAATGCTTATTTCTAGCAATGGGTGGCTTGCAATAAGCACTGTGGTTCTATAATGAAAGGGATTGCAGGGAAAGATCTGAGATAATTTGCATGCTCCTCTAATAAATTATTTGTTTTGTATTTTGTTCCTTTCCCAGAATTTATTCAGCGCCACCACTGGTATGTTCATGACTGATCTGTTTAAAGCATTTAAACAGAAGGCTTCCACCACTGGAATTTTGTTTTTTCCTAAAGTTCTCTTTCTTGACTCCATCTTTACTGAAAGTCATTGTACTGTTTCAAGACCAAGCTAGATGTGAGAGTAGCAGAATGTAGATATGAGCTACCAGATATAAAATTGGGAGTAAGGGAGCAATTGTAATTAACTATGCCATTCCCTTTGTTTTAGGCCACATAATATAGGGTTATTTTATCACAAAGGTTGATTCATAAGTGTCAATACATCTTTCAAGAATCAACAAAGTTCTTATAGTGTTTTCTCTAAACATTCTTCTCCTGTCTTTGTTTAATGGAGTGATAATGGAAAAGAACCAGAAGCCCCAGTCGTTGATGGGAAGCCCCAATTGTTGGAGAGAAATTGCTTCTGCCTATATACCACTTTTGTTCTTAAACCAAATCCTTGTCCCATACACCTCAACAGTTTATATGTGATCAGGACAGTCAGAATTATACTAAAAGAGAGGGGAATGTTGTTTTCATTATGAAAAGTTCATTGAAACTTTTCAGTTCATTTACTGAAAAATTCTGTTCCAGTCCTAAATGTAGAAAAGGCTGTTATGACTCCTTACATCTAGAGCTATTATGGAGAAAGATGGCTGGTTGTAGTTCTTCCTGAAACCTAATTCTCATTATGTCTGTTTCCTGTTTCGTGTTGCTCCACTCCACTCCATAGAGTCTATAGTCAACAAAGGTCTATATTTTCCATATTCTAGCATCATTGTACATATTTTACTTTATTAGGCAAGTGAGCACGAACATGATAACTCCGTCTGAAAGTATGATGGTTCTATGGATTGTAATTATTTGTGGGCAGCTTAACTTTTGAAAGCAACTGGTCCACAGGGAAAAAAAATCAGGTAAATTTCTGCCAGAGTGAAACATGTTTCCATATGCAACATCTTCATCTCTGATCAAAATCATGGTTAATAGTTCAGCATAGGAATTTTGCGACCTAGCTCTCTCAAAGGACAGCAGTTTGGAAGTATTTTCTCCATTTGATATTGGTGACAACTTCAACAATAATAAAAGCAGCAATTGACACCTAGCATGATGACCCGGAGTGTCCCACAAATGTAACAAAAACCAAAATGTAAATAAATGTTCTTTAATGCCTTCAGCTTGGTTTCACTGTTCAATTGTTCACAGTTGGAGATTAAACTCTTTCCAAAATAACATTCCAAACGAAAGAAATACAGCCCAACTCAAAGAACAGATCACGAAGTAATAAAAAACCAAAAACAAACCGCACTGAAGAAAGTTCCATGACAGACCAGGATAATTAATTACAAACTTCAACAAGATAACCAGGTACAGTCTGTTGGAAGAACGCCAACCAAGAAAAACCTCACCCAGGAATAAAACACTCTTTGTTTCCAGCATTTGCCAGCATGCAGGTCCAAACTCTTATGCAGTTCTCACACCTGCATCCCATGAAGACAATCAAGGCCCTCTCCTCCCGGGTAGACCACGTCTTTCCCTTATCCTCTCCTCCCTGCGTGCCCTAGGATGGATAGGGGATGGGGATGGGTCCTCCTCTGACTGCTCAGCTGGCCTCTGCCCTTCCCCAGCCGCCTCCACAACCTCTGGAGCCACACTTCTATTCCCTATTGGCTATTCCTCCTCTCCCTCAGAGTCAGTCTCCACCAGGGGCATGACACCTAGCAAGATGCTTTATGTCCAAACCTGGAATTCTGGGACTGAGTTTCCCCAGTTCAGCAATTGTACTCTCCCAATATAAATATAGCTCACTCTCTTCTAAATTAATGACACAACACACCCCTCTCAGAAATTTTTCTATGTAATAACTTGGGGAAAAATGGCTAAAGGCAGGGGGATGTTTGATGGTGCCATTTTTATCAATCTTGTGCTTCCTGATTCCAGGAATGGAAACGGGAAATGTAATAATCTGTAAAATCCATGCATCTGGTGTTAATAAGCTATTTTTTAGAATGGCTCCGTAAGTTCTTTTTGTCCTCCCTTCTACATTACTGGCAGGATAGGGAAAGATTCACAGGAAAAGCTGAGCCAAACACCCTAAGGCTTGGTTTTATTAGCCTTTCTCACAACCAGCTGGAAAGTCTTGGTTTTTCTTTTTTTTTTTTTTTCTTGAGGGATTTCTGGTAAATGTGAGGAAGAAACCCACATTATGAAACAACATCTTGCACAATGCTTTTCAGAACAATTGGATTGGAGACAAAAAAAGTGCAGACTTTTAAGAGAATGGAATGCTTAATTCCTGTGTATGGCAATTTATAAAGGCCAAATTGGTTCAAGTTGTTTCAAAGACACCTAATAATACTAACAAAGAAGTGTGAAAGAACCAGTCTTGTTTTAATTTTGAAATGACACTGAACTGTCATGTCCCGAAGACAATTTGGATTCCAATCCAAATTAAGTTTTCTTCTTTGCCAGTCTGCCTTTTTTTTTTTTAAGGTGAACACTAGTAGTCTGGTCTCATAAATGTATGGTGGGAAAGAACTTTTAAAGAATTTTATTTTTAGTTGGCAAGATCATAACATCCCCACAGTTAATCTTGAAAGTTTGTATAAGGTCAAGAATAATGCTTATAGCCAAATACATTTGGGATACTTTGAGAACCTAGTTAAAGTGTCCATGGGAGAATTTCAAAAATTCAACAGAAGAGCAGCACAAGTGATAAGCTTGAATCCCACAATATTTTAATTAGTCTTGATTTTAAAAAAACACAAACACTGAAATATTACCAGTTTTAAAACATGCCTCTCAGAAGGCTTATCCAGAGTAGCAAAAGGCTATTATCCTCTTAACATTTGTCATATAAATTGGATAACTATTTATTTTGAAGAGCAAAGACTGCTATAAATAGCAGGAATTGCCTCCCTGCAAGAAAAGCCACACTCAGACAGGGTTAAAGTCTATAAATTCCCCCTCAAAGGAGGCTTCAAAAATTCTTTCTTGTTATACTTTAGCTCCCCTTTCTCATTATTCATTTCTTATCAAGCCCCTTAATGGTTGATGGATATGTTGAAATTACATATTTCAAGGTTTTGGTTGACTCTGCTGCACATTTTGTTGGGTTCTCAAATGAGAGTTAAGTTCCCATGGATTCCCACCAAGCCCCTCTTGTAATCTCCACAGCAGTTTGTAATGCTGACATTTGAAGGCCAAACTCTGGAATTTAGCAGAGTATGCTATTTTTTAGTTTCCAAAAAAGCAAGGCACAAAAAGATTGCCCCTGGGTCAGAGTTGGTATTCAGCAGATTCTCACCAGTTCTGGAGAAATGGTAGTGGACATTTTGAGTAGTTCGGAGAACCGGCAAATACCACCTCTGACTGGAGATTTTACAGTATCCTTTCCCTACCACGCCCACCAAGCCACACCCACAGAACAGTAGTAAAAAAATTTGAATCCCACCACTGCCCTGGGTTTAACACTACAAAAGTCAATCAAATTGCTATTATTAATATATAATATAATTATATATATATAATATAATTTCTATTATTAATTGAACCCAGAGGTGGTATTCAGCAAGTTCTGACCAGTTCTGGAAAACCGGTAGTGGAAATTTTGAGTAGTTCAGAGAACCGGTGGTAACCTTCCTCCAGGAGTGGGGTGGGAATGGAGATTTTACAGTATCCTTCCCTTGCCATGCCCACTAAGCTATGCCACACCCACTAAGCCATGTCCACAGATCCAGTAGTAAAAAAGTTTGAATCCCACCACTGATTGAACCTTATGAATTTCCAATCATACTCTATGTGGTCTATCTGCCATTGTCGATACTAGCTTGATGACTAATCAGTGGAATTATGATTGTAACATATAGAGTGATAAAGATCTGCAGAAATATTATCCTAAAAATGCCACTTCTGATGGTAACAGATTTCACAGTTTGTGTGAACTATCAAATAGCAAAGGGAGGAAGTGGTGAACTGGTTAAATGCAATGTCAATATGATGGTGGAGATTTCCCTCTTTCACTCTGCAGTTTCAGTATTGTTCATTGTTTGCTAACAGCCCTAACTGCAAAAAGAAATTGACATTTTCATTCAAACAGTCTTAACCCTCATTACAACACAAAAGTTGTGACAAATTAAGTATTTTCCCAGCGCAACCCATGCTTTATTTTTTGCTTATAATCTTTAAATAGTATTCTGTTCCAGTGATTGAGCTGGGAGTCATTTCATCCTTTCATGTTTCCCTTGGTATAATTCTAAATATCACGCATAAACACACACAAAAAAACCCCTGCTGCTTCTCTCTATTTTCTCTCTATCTCCCCCTCCCTCCCTCCCTCCCTTCCTCTCTGAAAGGAAAGTCAAATTCTCACAGCAGTATCCAACACCATTACAACTGCAGGAGAGGGAAGAGGCATGACCAGCCTGTAGGAACTCTACACTCACTGACAAGATGCTTCATCTGGACCAAGGGCAGAGGGGGGTTCTCTTTCTGGCACATTTGAATTCCTCCTTGGTGAAGTAAGAATGAAAATGATTTAAAGTAATCCAAGTTTGTTCACAGTTCAAGACCAAGCATAAGAAAATAGATCAGTGATATTAAAATTTAGTAAAAGGAAAATTAGGAGTAATTAATAACTGATGCTTAAATAGCACGAGGAGGCACCAGATAATTTCTAGGAGCTATACCTGTTGTAACTATGTATCATTTATGTGTTTGCAACTATGTATCATTGCAACTATGTATCATCCAGGCATTTGCAACATTGTATCATTCACGTGTAATCATTAAGCTTCTGTCTCCTCAGTGACCTTTTGCAGGGCACGTACAGAGACAAGGAGCTAAACATCTGTAGAAATAGTTTATTTACATTGTGATTACATTGTCTGGCATGCAGCTTTGTGAAGAAGGAATATCCTGATCAAATTATAAATCTTGCCATCCTGTCTGACCTGGTATCTTACCTTGTTTGAGCTATTGTAAATCCTGTGTATCCTGTCTGACCTGGGCTTGACCTAGGCTCTGAATAAACAATCACCCCCTTTTGAATGAGCATAATAAAAGAGCGTGTGCCAAGACATTCTGGGCGCACTCATCCCGAGGAACTTCGTCTCCTGTCGTTTCTTTCTCCTTTCGCTCCCTATCATGAGACGCCCATCTGATGCGGGATAGCAGATACCGCATATACCAAGATAACCTTCTTGGAGATTCCTTCAGTAGCTTAAGGCCCTGTCACACTGGCCGACGGATGCAAAACGTTTGTAAAAAGGACACAGCGGACGAGCAAAATGTTCCATCCATTCTTATCCGCTCTCAAAAGTGCCCTAAATTTGCATAACCAGAGCAGACAACAACGGAAAGGAACGGACGGGGGGAGGATGTAGGGCGGATGGAAAGTGGATGCTCCAGGGAAGCCTAGCGGATGGGACTGGATGGGAGCGGATGGCACATCCGCAAGGCTTCTGAGGGAGAGCACAGCAAAGTGGACGTGGAACGGAAAGAGCGGATGCAAAGTGGATGCCGAGCAGATGAAGCGGATGCAGAGCGGAAGCCTACAGGAAGCCTAGCAGATGCCTAGCGGATGCCTAACATTTACTGCACATGCGGGGAGGATGCATTGTGTCAGCCCCGCGGATATAAAGGGAAGCAGCTAGCAAGTAGGTCACCATTCAGAGGAAAGACCTGCTTCCAGACACAGCTTGCCAGCCAGCCAGCAACCCAACAACCATGGGGAAGAAAAGGAAGCCTCAGTCATCTGCTGCCAGCCCTGGCAAGAGGGACAGGGCCACCCTCCCACCCCCTGGCCCTGACTCTGCTTCTGCTGGGGCTTCTGCTGCCGGGATCAATCTTCTGGTGCTGGGGCTTCTGCTGATGCTGCTTCTGGAGGTGGTGCTCCTGCTGATGCTACTTCTGGTGGTGGTGCTTCGGCTGATGCTTACTCTGCTGATGCTGCTTCTGGTGGTGGTGCTTCTGCTGATGCTGCTTCTGGTGCTGGTGCTTCTGCTGGTGCTTACTCTGCTGGCACTGCTCCTGGTGCTGGTGCTTCTGCTGGTGCTTACTCTGCTGGCACTGCTCCTGGTACTGGTGCTTCTGCTGGTGCTAACTCTGCTGGCGTTGCTCCTGGTCCTGCTGGTCCTGCTGGTGCTCCTGGTCCTGCTGGTGCTCCTGGTCCTGCTGGTGCTCCTGGTGCTGCTGCTGCTGCTGCTGCTGCTGCTGGTCCTGCTTTTGCTGCTAATGTTGTGTTGCTGCTGCTGCTGGTGGTGGTGGTGTGGAGGAGCAGCCCCTACAACCTCAAAGCCCTTCTGATGAGGGCCCATATGGCCCTGCCAAAGGGAGGAAGAGGCAGATGCGTGAATGGGAGAAGAGGCAACACACCATAGAAGAGGAACATGAGAAGGAGGTGCTGGAGTGGCTGAGGGAGAATGAATATCTTTGGCGGAAGGGACACAGGCTCTATCGAGACACCAAGAGGAAGCAGGCTGCTTGGAGAGAGAAGGCGAAGAGCCTGGGCTACACTTCGGAGGTCGTTCTCGGCTGATGGAAGCACATGCACACCTGGTACGGGAAGCTGCACCTCAAGAAATCTGGCCAGGCCGCAGTCAAGCTGATGGACAGAGAGACCTACGTGATGGCCAAGTGCAGCTTCTTGGAGGGTGAGATCCGCCACCGAGGAGCAGCCCCTCTCACAACCCTCTCTCTCAGGCAGCCTGCTGAGAGCCAGTCCTCTTCTGGCAGTCAGCTCCTATCTCCAGGCAGGTATCTCTGGAGCGTGCCACGATGGAGGACCCCCCCGACAGCTGTACTACCTCTGGCGGAGCACGTGGAGGACCCCCTGACGCAGTGGGAGCAAGGAAAGGGCACTTTCACCACAGCCCAACCCGCATCCACCCCCAGCTCCACCTCCACAGAAAGGCAGAGAGCCAGACAGGAGGGGCAGAGCCACACTGTCCTGCTGGAGATAAGAGACACCATCAGGAGCAGTGTAGATCTCCTCTCTCAGCTGGTACACACCGATGCCCCATCCTCCAACCGCAAGCCCTTCCTCACCTACGTCAATCAGACCCTCATGAACATGTCGGAACCCCAGTACCAGGTGGTGAAGGACAGGATCACCGATCTTCTTCACAACCCTCCAGACCAAGATGAACCTGCTCCCACCCATTCCAGGCCTGCTCCTCCACCCCAGGTGATGTCACTGCCCTTCCGAGGCTTTCCACAGGCCCTCCCCTAGCAAGGCTATGGCTACCAGGAGGTCCAGCAGCACAGGCAGCCCTTCCCAGTCCAGCCACAGGTACATCGGACGCCACCGGTGCCACTGATGCCACCGATGCCACCCACGCCACAGATGCCACCCACACCCCAGATGCCACCCACGCCACCGATGCCACCGACTCCAGTCCTCACCCAGCTGCAGACCAGACAGCCCCACCACACTGCTCCTTCCTCCACCCCACAGCCAAGCCCGGCCTCAGAACATCTGTCATCATTATTGGGGATGACACCCCATGTCATGTTGTCCTCTCGGGGCCAGACACCCCAGTGGCGCCTCAGACCACTCCAGCAGCAGCCACCTCCACAGCAACTGGACCCTTCAGCCCTGAGACTGGGCATGCCTCAGAGTGACCAAGAAGAGTGCCAGAGACTGGGTGGCTACCTTTTGACTTTATTTTTGCTTTGGACACTTGACTTGGGTCATTTTTCTTTTACAGCTTGTTATTAATAAAGATTATCTTTGCTTCACACACTTGCTTCATTTATTTTTGTCAATAAAGTCTTGGTGGAAACTTTTAGAAATGGTTTAAGCCTTTGCATGCTTGTGGGATGGGTAAGGATAGCTGTGGGATGGGCAGGGATACCTTTGGGATAGGTAATAGCTGTGGGATAGATGAACCTGCAGTGCAAGCACAGTGGGACTGTATGGTCCACCCTCCCAGGTGCCACACCTATGGCCCTTTATTATCAACAATAATGTAATCAATCATTCACACATGTCAACACAAACACAACTCTTTATTAAACACCCTGTTCATTGTAGGCCCACCCAACATACATGACCCAATCCCATCAGTGTGATGAGACAGACTGAAGGAAGCATCCATTAATCATCTATCATCCTGTCTTGCCACTCCACTGCTCCAGCTGTGGAGTTGCACCAGTGTCTCAGGAGGTTGCGCTGCTTTTTCCCTTCACGTGAAGCTCTGTTGGGGCCTTGCACATCCTTAGTGTCTATCAGGTTTCGCCCTTGCCTCCATTCCCCAGGCTCCATGTCCCCATTGCGTTGCATTCCAGCCCCTCCTTGAGGTCACTGGCATTGTATACCTGGGCATCTGAAGCTGACCCATTGCCTGAAGCATCGATGTACGTGAACTTGTAGTCAGCATCGACCATGGCGAAGAGGATGATGCTGAAGAAGCCCTTGTAGTTGAAATAAGTGGACCCCGACTTGGCTGGAGCTTTGCAGGCCACGTGCTTCCCATCTATGGCTCCAACGGTGTGGGGTAAGTTCCCCTTCTGATACCACTGCTCTGCAACTTTCTTCCAGCCTTCTTCAGTGGAGGGGCACTGGAGGAGCTCCTCCAAGTATTCTTTGAAGATGGCCTGCACCACTTCTCTGACCACAATTCTGTTGGTGTTGTGTGGCACCTTCCAGCCGTACTGCATGCTCCTGTAGGTGGTCCCTGAGGCCAGGTGGCGCAGTGTCAGTGCCACCTTGAGCCCAGGGTCCAGGCTGGGCCGGAAGTTGGTGTTTGCCTTGGTTAACCTGGGTCTCAGCCGCTCCACAACTTCGTCAAACATGGCTGGCGGCATCCTCATGAAGTTCTGGAATGCACGAGGGTCTTCGTTCCTGAGCTCCACAATCAGCTTGTTGTACAGTCCGTACTCTGCTCTTCTCGCGGTCCATCTTCGGACCCAGACACTTCTTGGCCACCTCCTTTTCTTCCCGTAGAACAGTTGAAAGAGCCTGTAGATGGCTTCGCACTGTTGCAGAACGATGGTGGCTACCAAAAGGAGTGTGTTACGATCCATGGTGGAGATGACTGGATGCTGTGGAAGAGGATGAGCAAGAGCAAGGCTGCAGAGGTCTGCACAGCTGGGCTGCTGGTCTGAAAGTGAGATCCAGGTGAGTTCCTCCCCCTTTTTATAGGCAATATAGGTTTTCCACAAGGTGTCCTTTTGCATCCTCTAGGCATCCTCTAGGCATCCTCTAGACATACTTAATATCCGAGATAGGTCCCCTCTGTGAACGTTTTTTCCATTTTAAATGCTTTCTTTGTGAGCTGCATCTGCTTTCATCCTTTCTCCGTCCATGCTACTAACGCTGCGTGTCTGTTCCGCGTCTGTTTCACTTCCTCCCTGTGCCTGTTTTCCGCTGGAGCGGATTTGAGTTGCGTGAATTCACAGTGGATGCCTAGCAGATATAGCGGACGCGTAACGGATGACGACGGATGTAGAAGGGATGTTCCCCATATGCGTTGCGGATGCAGAACGGACGCGTTGGATACATTTTCCGCTCAAAAAGTTTTGAACAGCTCAAATCTTTTTGAGCGGATGGAACCTCAGTTGACGGATGCTGGATGGATAGAGAGGATGAAAAACGGAGCAGTGAGTACAGAACGGATGAATCGCGTTAACCAATGGATGGCAAGTGTTTCTCTCCATTTTGCATCCTCTTTCCATCCGTTGATGCAGTGTGACATGGGCTTTAGGGAATGGTCTTGAAAAACAGAAGAGTCACCACCAAAGAAAGCAATGGTTAAAACAGTACTACTTGGATTTGCAAGATTTTGTTTACTGTAGCTATTATAATAAAAGCAGTTTAGATCTCTATGGAATTGTTTTTTTTAGTCTCTTCTACCTTGTAAAGATTCTGAAGAATAGTCATTCAAAAGAAGAATGATCTCTTTGTCCAATGGCAATTAAAGTTGTTAACAATTGGAAATATGAAGTTTTAGTGCCATTTTAGTATATCACAGACAATTTAATAATAACATGTGAGACAGATTCTATTCCATATCTGAAGAGAAACAAGTATAACTTTTGTATGGGAATCATATATATACAGTACAGTATTAGTTGTTGGACTAGTAAGTAATATCTCAGTTCAGGCTAGGGTAACCTCCTATGAAAGACATATAGCATATTTAGGAATAGCATGTCTAGGGCCATTTCGAAAAAAATATATATCAAGGGCCTGACCAGGAGGGAAGGCAATTCACTGTAAAAGAGATGGGAAACATTGGCTCTATCATTTTGGATATCTAAATTCCAAATCCTTTTCCCACAAGAATGCACACAATCTGTAAAGCCTTTCCTTTTTCACTTCCTAAAAAGGAAATTATAAGAAACATTTGAAGGAGAAAAAGCAAAATTAGCCTCTAGAGCAGGTGTGTCAAACTCAATTTCATTAAGGGCTTCATCAGGGTTGTGTTTGACCTTGGAGGGCTGGGGGTAGATGACCTGGCAGGGCATGGTCATGATGGGCATGGTGGGGTGGGCGTGGCCTTGGTGGGCATTTGACACAGGCTCAAGATGCATTTTTCTCTTTTGCATTCAAAACAGCTCTTCCAGACAAAGGGAGAATTACTTTCTGACACAAATAATCTCAATTACATAATGTAGATATTAAGGACATGGAGAGTCCCCAGCTGTTATGGGGCTTGACTCTTTTGTACAGGAGCAGAGCATAAATGATCAGACAATTTCTCCAGATGACTCCAAAAACTGTCCCGTCCAACAGTCTATCTTCCTGTTTTGGCTGGTAGAGTGCTTCAGGACTCTATCTGAAGAGGCCTTTTGATTCAGGCCAAAAATGGAGCATGGGGACCCTGTTTGGCTGGCAGAGGCACTGCGGGCCACTTCTTTATTTCCAGGCCGGCTTCATGGGCCTGATCTCAGAACGCTGCTGGCCAGATCCAGCTCATGGGGCTTGAATTTGATACTCCTTCTCTAGAGTTATCCTCTCTATACTAGAATTAGCCTCTAGGTTTCACCTCTCCATTCTGGAATACAGCAGACTGTCGCTAACAATGGCAATTGACTGTTTTAGCATCTTGTCAATCTTTATCCAAAGTCAACATTTATAACATAACAACCAGAGGTGGGATTCAAATTTTTAACAACCGGTTCTCTGGGCATGGCTTAGGTGGTGGGTGTGGCTTGGTGGTCATGTGACTGGGTGGACATGGCTTGGTGGTCATGTTATTGGCCAGGTGTGGCCAACTCAATATCACTCACATTGAGGCATGCATCTCCTCGCCTGGCCTCTTGTGATTGTGGGCATGCTGCAATAGTCCCAAGTGTAAAAAATGGTCATAAGTCACTTTTTTCAGTGCCATTGTAACTTTGAATGGTCACTCCACACAAGCAAAGTACCAGCAAAGGAGGGGGGAAAAACTCCAGAGACAGGAAGTCTAGTCCTGCCAAGAATGCAATAAGGGTTAATGGAGAGGCAGTTTCTGTAAGCAACATCAGAATGTTTCCTTCCTGTCTTCCTTACAGGATTAGGCCAGTAATTTCTTCTAATAACCGATTCTCCGAACTGCTTAGAATGTTAACAACCAGTTCTACAGAATAGTTGCGAACTGGTAGAATCCAATCTCCCTTGAGTTTATGGAGTTTTCTGGAGCTTATAAACCATATATCCCTGAATCACATAAACCTGAAGGCAGTGAATTTTCTGCTCAGCTATTTGATGAGCCTCTTCCTGAATGGCTCCCAATTTCACCTTTTGAGGTCCAAAAGTTAGTTTTTCAATTGGAAAAGTGTTAAGCTCCTGGTAAAGATTTAATCTCACCAGAAATCTTAAATTGAAACCATACATAAATAACTTTGTGCTTCCCTAAAGGTTGGTTTAACACTATTCTTATGCCAGCTTATCAAAAAGGTGACTAATGTGATACTGTTAAGATACCAAGTTGGAAATCAGGAGACTGTGAGTTCTAGCTGGGGCACTTTGGGTTAGTCATTCTTTTTCTCAGCCCCAGAAAGAAGGCAACAGCAAATCATTTCTGAAAACCTTGCCAATAAAACTGTAAGGACTTGTCCAGGCACTCACCAGGACACAACACTGACTCAAAGGCATAAAATAAATAAATAATAATTGCAACCCAATTAGCTCATTATCTGTAATTAGCAAATGAAATGCTGGATTCCTACATTATAAACTCTTGGGTTGGATGTCCTCCAAAACATTTTGGTCTTAGGACAAGATAGCTTCAGTTCTGAACATTCATCCATGGACCAATGTATTAAACTACATCACTTGGCTTAGAAATATATAACCAATCTACAGCAATAATAACCTCTATGTGGCCTTTTTAGACTTGAGGGCAGCATTTGACTCCACCACAAAAAGGATTCTGGAAGAAATTAGTTACTACATTGGTAAACCACCATCTTTTATTATATAATGGCATTGCTGTTCAAGTTAAGGGTAAAATTCTGTAAGCCCCTTGGGATAGTTCTATCCAGAAATCAATGAATATTAATGCTCTTTTTATTTTGAGGTTACAATCACAGAAAAGTGCAGGCCTGAATGAGCCTCTACCCCACTTTTTAATGTTCCAGAGAACTAGGCAGTATCAATACTGAACCACTTACTCAAATTGTGTTTCTGCTTTGGACACAGATTTAATTCATCAGATCATTGTTTCGGATGCAGCACTTCTATCTCTCAAAGTTGTTCTCAGTCTATCTTTGGCAACCTAATTGAATGTATTTCCATGGTCATAGGTGTTAAACAAGGTGGGCTCCAGTGCAGGTGTGTCCAACCTTGGCAACTTTAAGGCTTGTGGACTTCAATTCCCAGAACTCCCTAGTCAGCATTAACAATATTGTTGAGAAGTTTGCTAATCCTGAATTCTATCCTCTCTTTCTCACCCATTACTCCGTCTCCATTTTTCTATACTATACTGTAACCCAAGTAGATCTTTGAAGATCCCTGAAAACTTTATTGTTTTTCTGGTCCTGAGAACACCTAGAAATAAACTATTCTAAAAGTAAAGTATTGGTATATTCTAAGAAGCATTTTAAATCCTCAATAAGATGGACAATTAGCTGCAAACTTACTGAACAAGTTAAATTATTTATCTGAGTGTCCATTTTCAGTCCTCTACCTCTGATCTTTTCAAGCAAGAAAGCTTGAATTAGCTATTAAATTATTTAAACTTTAAAGCTAAAGTTCTGGATATGTTGCCATGCCATGTGGTATTCAATTGTATAAGGAATCTTCTAACTGAGAAACAACTCAATCAAAGTTTCTAAAACTTTTATTGCAACCCCTTTATTCAACTTCTAATGCTCTGATATCGTTTGAATCAGACTTCTATATCTCTAAGACATTGATTAAGACATTGTCATGTCACACTTGACCCTACTCATTCCTGCCTTTTAACACACAATGTCCTTGAACACCATCTAATCTTAAAAATACATTGAATCAGGAAGAGCAAGCAAAATATTAAATCCAGGTACAAAGGGGTACAATTGGAAATTGAAATTAAGCCTATTTTGAATGATGTTGCATTCCTCAAAAGAGCACACCTTTACAGTTTGAGATTGCTTTCTGATTCCCCCAGCTGTCACTTCACAACTGTAATAAGGAATACCTTTGCCAAATTTTAGCTAGCATACCAACTGTGGTCCTACAGAGCAATAATGATATCTTAGAACCAATTATGACTGTTGCAGTATGCTTTACACTGGGCTACTCTTGAAAAATTTCCAAAATTGCAACTCAGACCAAATATGACAGGCAGGTGGCTGACCAGGGCATAGGTCAGGATCATATAAAGTTGCAGTGGCTTCCAGTTGCATACCAGATACAATCAAGGGCGCTGGTGCTGACCTTAAAAGCACAAAACAACTGCTGTGATTATTTCAAGACTGCCTCATCAATTATGAATGTTTGCTTCGATCATCTGGAAGGTCCTTCTGAAGCTGCTCTGTTGCCAGAAAAGTGGCTATCCAATATTCAAAAGGAGTCTTCTTCCATGTGACAGCCAATGTCAACCATGCTAGATAAACCTGGATGTAATGGTATGTAAGAATGACCCTACATTATTGTAAGGTTACATTAACAGAACCTTAGCAATTCTTGCCTTTTCAGCCCAAGAAACTATGAAGGCTCCCTTCTGAGATGTTTGCAACATCCACATTCCTTCTGTTGACTATGCTGCCTCTTATCTGACTGTTCCCTCGGTTGTGTCTTGTTACCCTGTCTCTCAAGGTCATTTTTACATACCATTACATCCAGGCTATGGAATTTGTTTCTTAAAGAGATCTGTCTCCTCACTTTCTCAGCCTTTTGGAAAAACACATCCTTTGCCAATCTTTTAATTGTGAATTATTTTGATCATTGATTTTAATTGTATTCAATTTATTATATTTCATACTTGTATTTTTTTTAATTGCTGTAAGCTATTTGGAGTGTTCGAATAAACTTAGAGATTGGGTGTAAATTTAGGTAATCACTTGATCATCTGAAGAAATAAAGAACTAAACTTCAGATTCAGTTATTGTCTTGCAAATCCGATCAATTTACTCCAGAATAACTTGCACAATCTGTGAACATGAATAAAGCATCTTATGGTGTGTGTTTTCTATCACAGGTGAGCCATGTTATCATGGCTTAAAGGAGAACGAAAGCAACAAGAAAGTGATAAAATAGTTACATGTTTTTTTTTCTGGTAAGAATTTCCCTGAAAATTGAATTTGCGATGCAATATTTGATAGTCCCAATACACTGAATTAATATTTGAGAAATATGGAATAATGAGGCAAATACATATGAGGCAAATACATTTCAAAAAAAAAAAAATCAGGAATGTTGCATGGATGCCATGCAGCATATCTGACCTACTACATTAAACATAGTTCATGGCCTGTAATCCCAAGCAGGCAGCAAAAAAAGAAACTTACCATACATGGATGATCAGATCTCAAAGTCTGACCCATAAGAAACGTGGTCTCATTTTCTTCCATGAGAAAGGGAATGAATTTTCAATCATTTCTGTCTAATGTGAGAATTAAAGCTTTTCTAACCATTTTCCACTCTCTGAAAAAAAAATCATTGACTGTGCACTGTAATTAGAAACAGAATAGATGATTATATATGCATTCCAATGATGTGTCATGAGAACATATATTTTAGGTGGAGGGAGTTCCATGAAGTGAAGAATCTGTGTAATAAGAAAAAAAAACCAAGGGGAATAAACTAAATGAAACTTGTACTGTGTATAAAAGCAGCTTAACATGGAAGAGCTTATATCCTGTGTGGTTACCTTTAACACCATCGAAATCAACACCTGCCTATTCTAGGTTCTTGGAAAGGACTCAATAGGTGGTTAGAAATGCCAGTCTAAACAACTGGCTGACAGTGTGACCACCACCATCAACAACAACAATAGTAAAAACAATGGTTGATAAGAAAGACAAAAAGTCTGGATAGTGGATGTGGAAGTGCCTGGAGACAGCAGAATAAAAGAGAAAGAACAGGAGAAGATAACAAAATACAAAGACCTACAAATTGAAATAGAATGACTGTGGCAAAGGCAAGCAAGCCAATAGTACCAATAGTAACAGGCGCCTTGGGTACAATCCCAAAACAACTGGAGCATCACTTGAACTCCATAGGCATTGACAAATTTGCCATCGGTCAGTTGCAGAACTGCTTCCATCCTGCTACGATATCTGTAACACCGTCAAACAACCAGATTTGTCTATCGCAGGTCTTTGGTAAGGACTCAATAGTCAACATTTCTGGAGTTTTTAAATAAAGGCTGATATTACCTGAAACACAACACATCAGACCCTACTATTGTTATTTTTTAAATATGTTGTTTATAGATGTTGCATATCTGGACAAAATCCGATTGTCAAAAAATAAATTTAGAAAAGCAACAAAATATCACAATTTCTAAATTGAAGTTGAAAATTTTGAAAGAAAAAGTAAACTTTCATGCCAATTGGAGTTTTTGAAACTCTACCAAAGCGATTCAGCAAATGTTTTAAAGTTTTCAATTTCCCTTGATATAATCAGCTTTGCAAAAACACAAACCAACAATGTCCTTGAAATTGACTCTCCCCACCCCCAATAATTTCTCCTGGGAAGTTCCTCTGAGTTGGTTTTGTCTTGCCCAGATATGGTAGCTTTATAGTCTTTGAAATCTGTTGTTTGGATTCCCATGTTTTCTTAGCGTAGAGAAGTGGAAAATAAGCAAGAGACCTTATGGAATTCATCATTGCAAAGAATATTCCCACACTCTGGTTCACTATTCTTGCTGGTTCTTGCTTGATTGTGCATATAAAATTAATTGTAAATTATGTAAATTAATTGTAAGTTATGTCATTACTAGATTTGGGGTTGTCACTCAGTCAGTCTTCCATTCTCTTGACTGGCAATTATTTTTATGATTTGATAATGCTTTGATATAATTATATTATAATTATTTTATACACATTATAAAAGCTTTATTTAAATGCTTTATTTTCTTATTTCTACTGCTATTCAGTTTTGCTGGCCTTTTCACCATCATGGAAAACAATAAGATTTATTTATGTTTCCCAGATTCATTCAGGCTTCTTCCAACTTTGAGAAAACACGACAGAAATCAAGTCAAAGAAAGAGGCCAGGAGGCAGCAGTTTCATAAATAGACCAAAAACCAGCTCAGAAATTACAAATAACTCCCACCTGACATTAACGATTGAACACATTTGTTCAATGATCAAAGTGGAGGCTGTAATTTGTCAGGTTTTGAAACATCTTATTCTGAAGGAAGAAACCACCAGGCAGTAAAAACAATTAAAGAAATATGTATATGCAGGGTTAATTAAATGAAAATAATGCCATGGGAAAAGGCACCAAAACTGATTTTCGGGTGGACAGTAACTTGGTGGGTGGTTGAAAGTAACAGGCTGGTGCCCTCCAAATAAGCATTAGGCTGGGTTTGATTATACACTTTTTTTTTTCTTCTGATTCAATCAGCTTTGTTTCTGGGACAGAGACCAAATGTTTTAACCATTAGAGCAGTCCAAAGCAGCACATCCTTAGCCATGCATTCATGAAAAAGTTGCAGTTTATTTCCTTTCATTCTCTTTCCCAAATCATGCTTCCTGCAAAATAATCTGCAGACTTCACTGAGCCTCTAACTTCTACCCTTCCTAAGTTCCCTTCTCTTGCACTGTAGCAGAAAGAAGTCTGAACTGTTACCTTTGATGGGAAAAGGATAGCATTGCTGTGCCTCCTACCTTGCCCTCCTTTAAAAGAAAAAAGAAAAGAAAGAAACTGAAGTAGCAGAAAAGGCAAGAAGTGAGGGAAGCCAAGCTCTCATCTTTCATCCTATGGAATGGGGAAAATAAAGGAGACCCAGGGCCTCGCTTCTCCTAAGAACTTGGAATGAGGACTTGGAATGAGCTGAGCCATTTCCCTTTAAACAATTCTAGACAGAGTTCCACTTATTCCAAGCTAGTCCAAAGTTAATTTCATCCTGTCATGCCTTCATTTTAAACTTCAGAAAAGTTTTGAATCAACATTCTTTAACATCTCCATCTGAAAGCCTCTAGTAAACAGTATCAATAGCTGAAATCTGTTTAGCCCATTTACTACCTGTTGCCTTTTCCCAGCTAACCAAATTGATGCAAAGATCTTCCTGAAATTGTATGATTGATGTTTCAATTACAGATTCAGATCTGGTTGGTCCTTGTTTGGGAGATTTTGTATGGGCTGTTTGGGAGATTTTGTATGGGCTATAGACTGCACTGAGAGGGTTTTTTTTAAATAAATTCACAACCATCAATGCTGGAGATTTTGCCTGTGTAGCAGAATTTTATATTCTTATCAGTCCTTTCCAGGGGTGGGATTCTACCAGTTTGCACCTATTCACTAGAACCAGTTGTTAACATTCTAAGCAGTTTGGAGAACCGGTTGTTAGAGGAAATTTCTGGCCTAATCCTGTAAAGAAGGCAGGAAGGAAACATTCTGGTGTTGCTTACAGAAACTACCTCTCCGTTAACCCTGATTACATTCTTGGCAGGACTAGATTTCCTGTCTCTGGAACTTCTCTGGAGTTTTTTTCCCTACTTTGCTGGTACTTTGCTTGTGTGGAATGACCATTCAAAGTTATAATGGCACTGAAAAAAGTGACTTATGACCGTTTTTCACACTTACAACTATTGTAGCATCCCCACAGTCATGAGAGGCCAGGCGAGGAGATGTGTGCCTCGATGTGAGTGATGCTGAGTTGGCCATGCCCAGCCAGTCACATGACCACCAAGCCACGCCCACCAACTAAGCCAAGCCCACAGAACCAGTTGTTAAAAAATTTGAATCCCACCCCTGGTCCCTTCTATGATTCATAGATATGTGATTATATATTTATGTTCAACATAGCATTCATTAACATCTTTAGGATGGATATATCAAGTCAAAAGTAGTAGTAGTAGTGGTAGGAAAAAGAACCTCTGGGGGGTTACAGGGTAAGAGTAAAAGAGATGGTAGAACATGGCACATGTTTGTAGTTGGATATAAACTATTTTTTTTTAAAAAAAATCTGCCTATGTGTACTTGTTAGGGGTTATTTTGGAGAGTAGGGTGTGACTCAATAGAAATTTGGATATAAAGAATAAACTTAGCACAAGATTAGAAAAGAAATGCAGGTAAATTGTAAAATTTGAACAATGCAATATTTAAATTAGTGGAAATTGTAAATTGATACTAGGTTACATTTAATGCAATTCAAAATTCAGTTCCTGTGAGGCTAGAGCATGTGCAATTGGGGCTGGTACATGCAGAGTTCTGTGGAGTCTCAGACACTGCTAATCTTCATATATGCAAAATGAAGCAAAGGACAATTGCATGACATTCGAATGTGTGTTAATTGTCTCAAAAATTGGAGAAATTGGGGCATTATGTTCGCTCTTTCACACAATAACATTGTAACAACCCTTGCCCACTACCATTGCTATAATTCACATGATATAGCAACTATCTACAAAAAGTTTACTATTCTCTTCTTGTCTCCCTAGATTATAAGATTTACTGTAGGTCTCTGTGGTTAAATTGGTAGAAGATTAAAAGACAATGTTATTTGAAAATTCCAGTCTGGTTATCTACTATTGAAGCATTTTCTTATCCTATAATATAAGAAGGAACAAACAGTTAGATATGGGAAAATTCTGAATGAAAAGGGTGAACTTAAATTGATGCAAAAACTAGAAGAACAAGGTATAAAGATGAATTGGTTTTCTTATGCACAAATACAATCAAGGTATGAAAAAGACTTTAAAACAGAAGGTTTCTATAATAAATTGACTGATTTAGATAAGATTTTGACAGTACTGATGAAAAGGTGATTAAAAAATTGTATGGATATTTATTAGAAATTAAACTAGAAGAAGAACAAGTTAAAGAAACTATGATTGCTTGGGGGAAGAATTTTGGACATGGGGTTGATCTAGAGAAATGGCAAAAATTATGCTCTCAAAATTATAAAATGACAATGTCAACAGCATTTAAAGAAAATTTGTATAAGATGTTTTACAGGTAGCATTTTCCCCCGACAAGAATAGCAAGAATGTTCAAGAATAAATCCGAAAGATGTTGGAAATGTCATCAGATACTTGGCTCATATTACCATATGTTGTGGACTTGTGCCGATGCAAAAAAATATTGGACTAAAATCCACACGTCATTGGAAAAAATGACTAAAAAGCATATTGATTTAAAACCAGAGATATTTTTATTGGGAATTCTACCTGATACATACAGCAAAGATTTAAAATATTTGATTGTAAACGTATTAACAGCAACTAGGATTGTATTTGCTAAAAATTGGAAAAATGAGAAAATACCATTGCAGGAGGAAATTATCAAGAAAATCCTGGAATGTGCTGAAATGAGTAGATTGACATTTGAAATTAGAGAACAAGAGGATAAACAATTTTACAAAATTTGGGACCTTTTCTGTCAGTGGCTAGATAACAAAATATAGTAATAGAATATGTAGAATTATAGAAAATAATGAATATATAAAGATGTATTTCTTTTTAAAAATTATTATTATTATATATATAAAATGTTTTTAGGATAGATTTGGAAGGACTATATGAATTATTATAAAATAAACTAAGTGAAGTATAGCTATCTCGCAAAGTATGAATGAACAAAATTATAGTCAAATGATTGATTAATAATAACACTAGGATATTCAATTTCTGATAATATGAGTTATGTAATGTAACTGTAATTAAGACTATGAAATCGATGCACAAAAAAAATGTAAACCAACCGACACACTGTTTGTACACTTATGGAAGAAAGTTGATGTTTTTATGTGTTGTTTGTTTTTGTTTGTCCTTAAAAATCAATAAAATTTAACAAAAAAAAAAAAAGATTTACTGTAGGTATTGGTTAACCTGGCTCGGCCTAACTTTTAGTTTTTCTCATGTAGTAACTTGTCTCTGACAATAACAGCTACATGCTACTCAGGGGTGAGATTCTACCGGTTCTGTCCACCTCTGTAGAACCGGTCGTTCTGAAGAGCAGCAGAGAGAGAACATACATAGAACCGGTTCTATGTCTGCTGATGTTTTGGGCCTCCCACCTGTCCGGGCTCTTACCTGACCTTTATTTCCTGCTTTTTCAACTGCAGCTGCTTTGTGCGACACAGCTGTGGTTGAAAAAGCAGGAAAAAAGGTCTTTTCCAAATGCTGTGCATTTGCACACAGTGCTGTTCAGCTGTCCAGGCAGCTCCGCAGGTTGTAAATTGCACTCGCGTCACTCATGCGACTCATGCATGTGCACGCAATGCAGAGCAAAAGAACCGGTAGTTATACTGGTCAGATCCCATTCCTGATGCTACTGCTATCTTTGAGGAAACTGGAGTTATTGTAGTGATGGTGTCCTGAGTATTTTGTAAATATTATTAATAAAAATATTATTGAAATAGCTTTTTGAAACTTAATTGTTATTGATTTTAATATTTACAGATGCTTTCTATAAGTTGGCTTATCGCGTAAATATGAACTTCTGAAGATGCACTCATGGAAAAGTCACCAATATGCTAACAGGAAAACCATCTGTGAACTGATACCTCTCCCAGGAATCTTTATTCAGGCAGATGTATTTTAAAGAGCAAGGCCTGTTTTTAAGAAGTGCAATGTTTCCAAGCTACTTTTTTAAAAGTATATTAAACACAGTAATAATAGTTTTTCTAGACAAGAGGGAATGTTTATTTATTACTTGCCCTGGAAAATTAATTTGGAATAATGTATTAATTATTTCAGTGTTGAGGCCATCCAACTCCATAATGATTCTAGGCCACTTATAGATAAAAATAAACACAAAAAAACACTATATCAAGAAAAAATGAAGACCATTGACAAAACTCAAAAAGTAAAACAGTAACCCTTCCCCTCTCCCCTCAAAAACCAAAGTGGCTCAAATAACTATCCTGATCCAGGGCTTGGAAGAGCATAATATAATATAAATTCAGTAATGAGCCAGATGCAAAAGTTGGTAGATTTATTTGAATATATTAAAAGGACACATATCTGAACTAAAAATATACCAGCTATTGATGGATTTTATATTCACTGATTACTTAGAAGTGGTTCCCATAATGTCATTGGTGGCGTCTTTGGAATTGATCCCTTTCCAACCAGTTATATTGTATTTTTTAGGAAGTAAATTGCTATGATACTGGCAATACTTCCGTTTGTCCATGGAATTTGAACTTTTCTTTCCATTCTGAGCTGATTTTCATTGAAATGCCACATTTTGGTTCCATGTGCCTACTTGCTTTAAAAAGGAAGAGGAGGAAGAGGAGGAGGAGGAGGAAAAGGAGGGAGACAGAGAGAGAGAGAGTTATTTTGTTATAATTTAAATCACATATTGATTTAGTCAGCTAGGGAAATCATCTGAAGTTATCTGTGAAATTGCCTCAGTTATAGTTCAGTCCAAATGAAATAAATTCTGTTAAAATTAAATCTCTGTGGCTGTTAAAATGAAAGCCAGGAGAGTGTTGATCCATATATTCACACCAACCAGTAAAATAATATTTTAGTTTCTTGCATAACAGATATAGAAATTGGTATGTCAGTGTTTCTCAATCTCCTGGTGCATTGGGTTCAGCCAAGACTGACATGTAATCAAGATGGTGCAGCATTTCATTCAATCTCAAAATTCTCAAAATATGCCAAAAATTCTGTGCCATCATAAATTCTGGATATCATATCAAAGACTTCTTTGGATTATTACTAGAGGGAGATAGAATAGAATAGAATAGAATACTTTATTGGCCAAGTGTAATTGGACACACAAGGAATTTGTCTTGATGCAAATGTTCTCAATATACATAAAAGAAAAGATACATTAGTTAAGAATCAAGAATCATAACGTACAACACTTAATGATAGTCATAGAGTACAATTAGCAATCAAATCATACCAAGAAACAGTCAATATAAATCGTAAGGATGCCAGCAACAAAGTTACAGTCCTACAATCACAAGTGGGAGGGGAGGGGTGATAAGGAGTGATGAGAAGATTAACAGTAATAGTGCTGACTTTGTAATAGTTGAACAGTGTTGAAGGAATTATTTGTTTAGCAGAATGATGGCTTTCAGGAAAAAACTGTCCTGATGTCTAGTTGCTCTGGTGTGCAGTGCTCTATAGCATTGTTTTGAGGGTAAGAGAGTTGAAACAGTTTGTGTCTGGGATGTGAGGGGTCTGTAAATATTTTCACAGCCCTCTTTTTGACTCGTGCAGTATATTGGTCCTTGATTGGGTTGTAATTATTTTTTCTGCAGTCCTAATTATCTTCTGAAGTCTGTGTCTGTCCTGTTGGGTTGCAGAACCAAACCAGACAGTTATAGAGGTGCAGATGACAGACTCAATGAATCAACTATTCTTTTTCCTTATTTAGGGGAAATGTTGGGAAAAGTAATGTCTTGAAATCTGACATAAAGATGGATCTACCAGATACATAGCACTTATGAGCCATATAAACTGGACATGATATTTACTTAAAAAGGGAATTTTTTGTTATGTCTTAAATCAATCAAGAGAATGACTAAATCTGCCACGTGCTTACTGTAAAGCGTTTGTGACACATCCAAATTCACTTTTTTTAATCTCTCATTTTCCAACATGTTCTTCTTTATTTGCTCATCCTTTTGGCATGTCCCCCTTGAAAGAAAGATACAGATTTTATTCAGCTATTTGTCTTATTTGTGTTTATGGTTAGATACTTCAAATGGATCCAGAAATCTCTTTCTTTGTTTTTCAGCCAAGCACACATCTTCCTCCTTCTCTTTTTAGTAGAAAGTTGATCAGCTCAAGTCTTGCTATTTTTCCAGGGTCAAACATAGTGGAAAGGGAACAATCTTTTTCAAAAATTCCCTGCAAATGTGTCATCCTGTTGCAGTTGTTTGTCTGCCGTGACTGAACAGAGCATATGGACTATAATGCAGAGCAATAAACTGAATGTCTTTCAGAGAACATTTTTGGCTCCAAGTGTGGGATGACAGATGTGTTTAAATCATTGTAAATAAATCTACTACAGGTTAGTTTTTAGATATCCCAGAACCTATTGGTAAATTATATTTAGGATTTAAAAAATGACTTAAGGAACATCTGTATAATTCTTCTATCAGATTCTGTCCTGAGTTAATGAATTCAGGTAATAAATTATCTGGTTTATGATAAGGAGAACACCTGTGTATCTGCCAACAGAATAATTGAGTGTGCTCATATAAAACAAGTTTAAGCATCACAAAATATGTTTCATTCATTCTGTCAAGGTTCCTTTCAGCAAACCCAGGCAATTCAGAACTCTGAGGCCAAAAACTTCCTCAAATAACTTTTTTATTGGATAAATTATATTGGTACACTTGGTTAAAACTCAAATCTGAATCTTTCCTGAGGTTTCGGTATAATTAAAACCAGTAATCACCCCTTCTTCCCCCTCAGTGTCACTGGTCACATTGGCCAATTATATTCATTGATGGGCTCATCAGGCACTCTTCTCCTTTTTCCTCCATTGCCTAGAAGATGACTTTGGTTCTCATTAGAAAGTTCAATGTTGTGTCTATCAATGCATTCCAACTTCCTCCCATACAGTGTGGCAATGATAAACCAGGAAAATGGCCTCTACCAGTTTCACTTTAGCGTTGACACACTCTGTTCATCTAAACTTTCTTTCTTTCCCTGAACTATGGCAGATTCTCAGGCTGAATAAATGAGAAATAATTACTCTTCTTTATCTATTCTTCATATTCATATGAGGGTAAATGAATGATAAATGATAAAAAGGCATATTTGATGGCTATATTGACTGTAGAAACTTTTGAGTAAGGCAGCAGTGCTCCCCATTCTATGATCTAATCTTCCTTTAAAAATGGATAATAGGACTAGAATCTTATAAACAAAAGACCCACACAACAATTATGTGCCATGTGAGCTATCAGACCCTTATAATAATATAGATAGAACTTGAATCTGAGCTCATTCACCATCTTAGAAGCACCATCTCATAAATAGAATTGAACCTATGGGCCTGATGTGCGACTTACCCTAAAGGGAGCAGAATAAGATAATTGATAATGTGGAACTTGCCTGAAAGGGAGCAGAACCTATGGGCCTGTTGTGGAACTTGCCTCAGAGCAGAACAAGATAATTTGGTCTAAAAGTTGCAGGTGGCATGGTATTAAAGCTCTGCTGCTCCAAGACAATTTGCACTGTTGCTCTACCAACATATGTTTAGAATTGGGCTTCAGGTCAGCCAACAGGAATGACATCCTCTTTTGTTAATGCTAAGAAAGCAACATCCAGAGCAAGTAAAATACTTTCCAGGTTGATAAAGTACTTTTCAACAAGGATGCAGCAAACCCCAGTAAACTAATTTGACAAAGAAATAAGATTTTCTGAACATCAGATGAGAAGAAGAGGAAGGGGGCAGGTGTCCCTTGTAAGACCCAGTGTATTGTGGTGTAACAGGTGAGTCCCTCCAGTAGAGATAGCTGCAGAGCTTGTTCCAGTTCTGCTACTGATCAGATGGGTCTGAGCATGATTTTTTTCCTGATGAAGAGTACAGAAAAGAAACTCAGTCTTCATTTGGCTTCTTCTTCACAGATATCCTGGCTTGTTGCCATAACCTTGATGGAATGGTCATACAGAAATTGGACCTATAGAACTCTACCAGCAAACTGACTTTTTCTTGATTTTAATTATACTGATTTTCAAGACTTCAATTTAAGAAAGAGGATTAAATGGTGTATTTGATTTAGTTAAAAAAAAAAAACCTTAACGGACCGACAAACTCATCAGATACTGTATAATGTGGTATATGGTTTCAGTCTACATTTTGGAGACTGCCCTGGAAGAATATTCAGAGGCTTCAATTGGTGCAAAATGTGGGTGTGTGGATAACTATAGGTGCTGGTTATTTTTTACATACGTACTAACCAGGCTTAATCCAGTTTAGATTCCGAGATCAGACAAGCTCATTGGGTGTTTAGTATGGCTGCAGTCTGTCAGGGTAGTCCTCCAGCTCTCTGTTTTCCCGATAACAACTTTTTGATGTAGATTGGGCAGAGAGAAAGTGACTGACCCAGAGTAATTTTTTTTTTAATGTGAAAACCAATATTAAGATATTAGGCTGTTGGTGGAGATTAAAGATTTTCAAAATCTTTACAATAATAGAAAAAATGGGTGGAAGGGAGGAGAAGTAAAGTCAAATTAAATATTTGAATTAATGGTGGGATTCAATTTTTTTTACTACCAGATCTGTGGGCGTGGCTTGGTGGGTGTGGCAGGGGAAGGATACTGTAAAATCTCCAGTCAGAGGTGGAATTTGCTATTTCTTCAAACTACTCAAAATTTTCACTACCGGTTCTCCAGAACTGGTCAGAACCTGCTGAATACCACCTCTGATTTGAATGAAGTTTTCCAAAATCACTTCAGAAAGAAGTGATTTTAAGATAAAGGGGAGGGGAGGAGGTGTCTTTGTGAATTAATTTTGCCTATTTTATTTATTTATTTAAAACATTTATATAGCCACCCATCTTTCACCCAACTCGGGGTAGCTCCAAACAAATTTAAAAGCACTACAATGACGTGGGATAATACCGAAAGGAAGCTGAACAGCACACATGTAAGTACCCACGAAGACTTAAAAAAACAAATATATATCTATATCTATATCTATATTTAGATCCAGATCTAGATATAAAGATACAGTTATATCTATCTATCTATCTATCTATCTATCTATCTATCTATCTATCTATCTATCTATCTATCTATATGTGCTGTTTAGCTTCCTTCGGTTATTATCCCACGTCATTGTTGTTCTGTTAAAGTTGTAGCAACGTTTCAGGAGAATCTCATCTGCCATCCTCAGGCTTCTGTATAGAGTTAGTTCCCGGTTTCAAATTTGAAATCAGTAAGATACTACACAGGCATCACATCAAGACTGCCTTCAAA
>BLBF01000018.1:5899208-5977863 GCA_015471245.1 Laticauda colubrina | reverse complement strand
GAGAGAGAGAGAGAGAGAGAGAGAGAGAGAGAGAGAGAGAGAGAGAGTTGCTTTATGCAAGGAAAGCAGCAGAAGCAGCAAAAGTCTTTCTTTCTCTCCCCCAAACTCCACCAGAAATGAGTCTTTGTGACACTTGTCATGCCGATGCAGCCTCTTGGAGAAGGATACCTTGCAGGATCCCAAAGACTCATTTCTGGTGGAGTTTGGGGGAGAGAAAGAAAGACCTTTGCTGCTTTCCTTGCATGCAGTCAAAAGCAGAAGAAAGAAATGGAAAGAAGCAGCCCAGTCACCAGGCCAGGCGGGTGGGGCAAGTGGGCCAAGTCCTCCCCTCTGCCCTTTCCCCCCTCCCCTCACTACCTCGTGTTGTTTGCAATGCAAGTGATGCAAGCCTTGTGTTCCCATAGGCCATGTGGGCAACACAGCCTTGCATTTTCTCACAGCCTGGATTAATTGCTTTGAGGGTGACATTTCTCTGTGGACCACCAAAATTTTCTCATGGACCACCAGTGGTCCCCAGCCTACTGGTTGGTGACCGCTGTTATAGAGATGGATTTTGCTGACCAATTTGCTTTCCCTTCAAGTATTGCTTTTAAATTAGCAAGTTTAAATAGATTCTTTCCTGGGGGGCGGGATACAATAATTCAATGAATATTTTTAGTGCTATGTGAGGAAAGAATGGATATAAGTATGCCATGGAAATATTTGGCAAAGATAAAACAGCCTCATCCACCAAGTATCTTGAATGAAGATGAGGTTAATACAAGATAAAACTTTATCTGAATTTGGTTTCAAATTTGAATTTTCGTGTATCAGAATAAACAATTTCTGAAACATGTGTATGTGCATGTTATATACATACATATATACACACTTATATATACATCCACATATATGTGTGTGTATATACATACATACATACATACATACATACATACATACATTGAGATCAAGTGAGGTACTAATACCACTCTATAAAGCCTTCGTAAGACCACATCTGGAATACTGCATCCAGTTTTGGTCACCACTCTATAAAAAGATGTTGAGACTCTAGAAAAAGTACAGAGAAGAACAACCAAGATAATTAGGGGACTGGAGACTAAAACATATGAAGAACAGTTATAGGAACTGGGCATGGCTAGTCTAGTGAAGAGAAGGATCAGGGAAGACATGATAGCAGTCTTCCAATATTTGAGGGGCTGCCACAGAGAAGAGGAGATCAAGCTATTTTCTAAAGCACTCGAAGGCCAGACAAGGAATAATGGATGGAAACTGAACAAGGAGAGATTTAACCTGGAAATAAGGAGAAACTTTCTGACAGTGAGAACAATCAACCAATGGAACAACTTGCCCTCAGAAGTTGTGGGAGCGCCATCACTTGAGACTTTCAAGAAGAGATTGGACTGCCATTTGTCAGAAATGGTGTAGGTCTCCCACTTGGGCAGGGGGTTGGACTAGATAACCTACAAGGTCCCTTCCAACTCTGATTATCCATTATTTGTTTTATATATATTCATCATTGTTCTCTAGCAGGAAAACTGGAAACAGCCCCTGTTGAATGTTGAATAGCTCTGCTGATTTCAGCAGTTGAGTTGAAGAAAGAGAAAGGGAGGGGAGAATGAATTGAAAACTGTTTTATATTTTTCCTGTGAGATCACTGTGTCAGCAAGACAGAGAGGAAACTAAAAGCCAGACAAAATCTCTACCATGGGAATCTTATCACTTAGCTCATAGACGAATTTGACTCCTCCCCCCCCCTCGCCTTTCCACCCTCAGGGATAGCAGCAGCTCTGCTGGCAGAACAAATATCTCTGTTCTTCCTAACATGCTGCCTTTGCCTTTAAGAAATGTGCAGAAGAGGACCGGAACGCAGGATCAATGGCAACAGCATTGTGCTCCGATTCCCAGCTTTGGAGAGAGTGAATGTCTCCATGCATTGAATGCAGAAGAAATGGTTTATCCAGCATCGTCTATTGAACTGTAGCACTTTCCAAACAGCACTAGTAAAAATCACCCTTTGTACCCAGGGACCCCAAGCTCCTCCTCCACAGCTCTACTAAGGAAACGACTGAAAAACTTGCCTGCCTGGCTGAGAGAAGACAGCAGCAGCAACAGCAGCAGCTGAGAAACTTCTAAAAGAGGAAAAATAATTTAAGAATTCTGGAATCTGGACTCACACTGGTCAACCTAAGAAATTCAGAGGCTGTTCTCATTTGCCTTCTTATTCTACACCCCCACACACAAATCCGAAAATAGGACAGGAACTTAGATAAATGTACAATTCTGTTCCCAAATAAAACCCCACCCTATGGGAAGCCATCATTCCAAGATTCATTAGAGCAGGGATCTCCAACCTTGGCAACTTTAAGCCTGAAGGAATTCAACTCCCAGAATTCCCCAGCCAGCAAAGCTGCCAAGTTTGGAGTTGCCAAGGTTGGAGATGCCTGCATTAGAGCAGTGGTCACCAACCAGTGGGCTGGGACCACTGGTGGTCCATAAGAAAATTTTGGTGGTCTGCAGAGAAATCCAGGTTGTGAGGGAACACAAGGCTGCACTACCCATGTGACCCATGGGAACACAAGGCTTGCATTGCTTGCATTGTTAACAACATGAGGTAGTGAGGGAAGGGGGAAAAGGGCAGAGGGGGGAACTTGGCCCACTTGCCCCACCCACCTGGCCTGCCCACTGGGCTACTTCTTTCCGTTTCTTTCTTCTGCTTTTGACTGCATGCAAGGAAAGCAGCAATAGTCTTTCTTTCTCTCCCCCAAACTCCACCAAGAAATTAGTCTTTGTGACCCTGCAAGGCATCCTGCTCCAAGAGGCTGCGCCGGTGTGACAAGTCTCACAAAGACTCATTTATGATGGAGTTTGGGGGGGAGAAAGAAAGACTTCTGCTGCTTCTGCTGCTTTCCTTGCATGAAGCTAAAAGTCTCAGTCTCAGTTTCAGTCTCTCTCTCTCTCTCCCCTGACAATGGAGCTGGAGACGGTGTCCTGTGATCCCAAATAAAGAATGACCGATCAATAGGAAAATGGGGTGGGAAATTTTCCTGCAGACTCTTTTTGGGATTTTTCCTAGGTCTCTGGTCCACAGGATTTAAAATTATGAGTTTGGTTGTCCCTGAGGTCCAAAAGATTAGTGATCCCTGCATTAGAGGCTGATAAAGCAGTCATTTGGTTGAATAAAATGTGATGCTCTCCTACATAAACTGTCCCATGCTCTAGTCCAGTTGCATCTAGCATGCTGATCAACTGTTCAATGACAAACACCTTTGGACGTGGTTCAGCAGTTGCCACACATGACCTATATCACATCTCTTTGAGACCCATATGGAGGGAATTGCACCTGGCAAGCTATTTATTGAAAAATTCAGAAAACTAATCCAGTGACTTTTAATCATTGGCGTGCAAAATAACTCTCGCTGGTGTTTATCAATAATGTGGTTACAATTACACAAAGCTTGTTGTACAAAATAGCTGAACCTGATTGGTGGCTATGCAAAGATACTACTAGCTTGGAAAAAAAATAGAATTTTGGTCCAGATTTTAGAGTATGTAATACGCTTGATGTCATGTTTGAGAATGTATTACATAGCCTTGTTACAAGTTGCCATATGCTCAGACATAGGGCAAGAAAACAGGTTAAAAAGGTTTAGAGAAAACAACAATACTAATATCTATGGGAGGAGAAAAAAAGAAGAAAAAAAGAAAGAAAAGAAAAATGGTTGTGGGCAAAGAGGAAATATCCTATTGGACCAGCTAAGCAGAACACACTGAATCCAGAGCTCATTGTTCATACACCTGCTTCTATCATAGTTTCAAAATTAATCCATACCTTATTTAAACTGCTGTCCTTATTTGACGTATTGGTATGATCTTTCAATTTTTTTTTCCAGTGGAATTCACATGGTTTGGCATACATGGCACTAATGTGAAGCAATATTGATATTCAGAGAACTCAAAAGACCTCACCCGTACTCACTCTATTCCTCTAGAGTTCTGGTGAGTCAGCAACCCCTTGGATGGAGCTGACTCTTGACAAAGTATGCTTGGATTTTCAAAAATCCCTTGACAAAGTTCCTCATCAAAAGTTTTTGTGTATACTTTAAGGCCAGGGGATAAGAGGATGTGTCCTTTTATGAACTTCCAACAGTTTTTTTTTAAAGCAGAGGATGGATAAATAAGGATTTTTCTGAATGAAGGGCTGTAAGCAGCTCTCAACATTTGCCTATTTGAGAATGGTTCTGCACTTTGCTCTAACTGCATTAAAATTGGAGTCACTGGGGCTAGCTTATGCCTAGTTCAGTTTAAGTCAAAAAGGAACAAGAATGAAAAAGAAGAGCACAAAAAGGAACAAGAAGAGATATATATTGCCCAGAAGCACATGCATAACGAACAGAGCAAAACAGAGGCAACCTGCTTTCTCTGTATCAGTTTTCAGATATAGTTTTTGTGGTACCTTATAGAAATATCATGCCTCTAGCAGAGCAGTTCAGCAGTAAAGCCTCAGAGGCCAATAAATGTCCCCCAGCCCTAATGTATTTTGCCATGAATTTCTTCTAGTCTCTAGTTTGGTAGCTAAACAAAGCTATCATGTACCATAAACAATGATGGGTGGAGGGAGGAATTTTTTTAAAAATCAGAAGGCAGCAATGGCTATGTAAAACCATTATATCCCTTATTTCCTTTGTTTTGGAAAAGGTGAAAACTAAGACTCAAGAGAAATGATATCAGATGTCATATTAAATTATAAATTCCAAGCTTTTCTCTGCCCCAATTCACTTCTGCTTCAAAACACAACCAAGTAATTCATAGTCTTATAAGTGAAGGGTTTCTGAATGAGTGCAATTGCAGCTGTTGGTCTGAGTATATTTTAAAACTATGAGGCCAATCCAATGTTTTACCCTGATTTTGCCTTATTTGGCAGGCATTTTTTTTTAAATTTAGAGCCTTGTCATCTTTTGGGTAGGCACTAAAGTCACGCCAATCTTTCCATTATAAAGTGGCCACCCTCTCTCATTTTCAAAGAATTGTGAGTCAATCTGCTTGCTTTATAAAATTATTTTATTTTATTTTGCTTCAGACTAAAAAACTGGCAAAGGATTACCCCATCTTGTGATTTTGAATGAGTGAGCAAGAAAATAAGCAAGCTTTTGGTATTATTTTGAAAAGTGGGCAGCCAATTAGTCAAATCACTAGTACTCCTCCTAGAGCTATAAGATCAACTTGTACAAGTAATTACAGCACCAACCTTTTCCTATTTTTCATTTGGCAGAACATTCATGCCTTAAAGGTCTATAGAAAACCATAAACTCAGTAGGCAAAGTTTTCCTGGCATAGAGCCATACCTATTGAATTGCTGTCGATGAGGCATGGAATCCTTCTACTGAAAAAAAGTAAGGCAACCCCATGGACTTCACTGTAGAATGATTGTTGTGTCAGTTAAATCACAAAAGTAGTAAAATAAAATATGTGCAGGCTCCTGTGGGAAGTTAGCACCCACCTCTCTCCAAGAAAAATGAAATTTCCTAGGAAATATTAAAAAGGCAGAATATTTCCCTTAAAAAAAGTAGAAACTCAGAGAGGCAGAAACTCATCCCCTCACTTTTGCTAATGGGCCATTAAGGCCTAGGCCAGAGTATTCTACATAATAAAGGCCTCTATCCATCTCACCACCTGGCCTGGGAAGATTGTATCAGCCAATACTCAGGTGAAGCCATGTGATCCAGACAAAGCCTACAAAGTTAATTAAGACCCCGCCTCTGCAAGTCTGACAACCAATGGGATACATTTCTTACAAAGGACTTAAGGTGGGCTCAATAGAGGTTATTAAAACTAAGGGGCTCTCAGCATCTCAGCCCTTTTCTTTCTTTCTTCATCCAGGGCATGTAAACCTGTTCACCATTAAACCATCTTCCCAAACAGCCTTTTTCCTCACTTGGAACTGAACACAGAAGCATAGTTCTTCCAACACCCCTTTAATTTCAGCTTGAGAAATCCTTATTAATTATGATCCTATGTAAGTGGTAGAAGATACTTCTCCATCTGTCATGATAGTTTCAGCAAGATAAAAATGCACTACTTTCGTTTCTGTTACAGAGAAGAAGCTGTTCATTACTGTACAAGAACCCTTCTTCTTCTCAAGCAAAAACAGTTGTTTTCCTAAGTTGTCTATCTTACCACTCCTGGCCACTTATTATTGGCTCTGTGTTATTGTCTTGGTTCATATTAAAAAGCTGGAGTTTCCACTGCCCATCAAGCCCAAGCTCTTGGCCATGATTTGGTCACTTGCAGTTCCCATTTCATTACAAACACTGATGTGACTTTTATAGATCAGTTCAAGAGAGGATGAGTTTTCTTTGCTTTTATTCTCATGGCTGAAAGAGGGGGGAGGAATCTGTGCAGTATCTTCCAAGGTCATGTGGGAATTGCTGGATATTTTAGCTGAAAATATAAGAACAGCAATTGTGTGTATGCATACTTACATATAAATTCATATACATTTTTATATAAGCACACATGTACAATAATGGGTAGCGGTTGTTAACAATTTTGGAGTTATATTCCATAGCAGTGTTTTTCAACCTAAGCAAGTTTAAGAGGGGTAGACTTCAATTCCCAGAACTCTCTAGACAGCCATGCTTTGTTCTATATATTGTCCTATAGCAGAGGTGTCAAACTTGCATCCCATGGGCAGATGTGTAATGCACTGGCCTTGCCCACCCCTATTTTAACAAAGGGGGAAAAAGTGACAGTGAGGCACATGATGGCATGAGTTTGACACCCCTGTCCTATAACATATGCAATTTGGCTATTTCAAAAGAAATCTGCTACTAATTTACCTGCAAATTCAGCATTTCTATTTCCTTCTGATTTGTGTTTTGAAACTTCTCAAAGAGGTGCTGAATGCCATTAAAAGCAAACCTTCTAATATAGCACATTACTATAAAATATGAGATGAAGAATGAAAACACCTACCTTCTCCTTTTTCTTTGATTTCATTCAAATCTATTTTTCACATGAAATATATTTTTCTGAGCTAATAAAGAGAAAGCATGACAATGACTTTTAAAAGAGGAAGCAGAAAGGCTGGTCTTTGTTTAAGCAGATACTGCACATAGAATAGCTAAATATATTGTGGCAATAACTGGATGTGCAGAGAATGTGCTGAAAAGATGGAATGTATCATCTCACAATTAAAAGCCACAGAAGCATAATACTAAAAGAGAATGTTTATAAAATATATTTACATTCCTCTTTCCCCCATAGAAATGGATCCTAAACTTTCTTACAAAACAGCAACATTATTCCTTTGGAATTCTTTGGAAATCCACTGATGAAGCTGTGGAAATTTCTGTATATTTCTGAATAGCTAATGTCATAGAAGATCCAGAAACTCAGAACAATAATATTAATAATATAGGATTCATCTCTTAACCGTTTAACCAACAATGTCACTCATAAAAATAGCTGTTCTTGGACAAACTATAAATTATGCCAGACTTGCACTGTCCAAATTAAAGAGGAGAAATAGTATATATAGTAAGAGGAAAGATACGTATTAAAACCTATTCTCGAGTAAGTTTTCATATAGTTGCAGTTATTGTTCAACTAAGCTGAACCAAGTGGAAGCTTTATGATTATTAGGAGCAGAACTTAAGAACCCAGCTTTCTGTTAGTAACATTGTGTTTGTATGTGTGTGTGTGTGTGTGTATGTTAAAATGAATTATGGTCCTTTTTTATGTCTGTTGATAGGAGCAGATTATGGGGAGGGTCAAGTATTATTTTCTCTCTAGAGCCTGGTTTTTGGTATGTGCAACACTTTTTAAAATATGATAATGCATTAATTTCTCATGACTGCATTTTTAAAGGCCCTGTCACACCGCACAACGGATGCAAAACGTTAGTAAAAAGGACACAACGGACGAGAAAAATGTTCCATCCATTGTTATCCGCTCTCAGAAGGGGTGAAAATTTGCATAACCGGAGAGGATAACACGGAAAGGAACGGATGTGGGGAGGATGCAGGGCAGATGGAAAGCGGATGCAGAATGGAAGCCCAGTGGATGGAAGGGGATGAGAGCGGATGGCACATCCGCAAGGCTTCCGGGGGACCTCAGCAAAGTGGATGCGGAACGGATACAGCGGATGCACAGCGGATGCTGGGGCGGATGAAGCAGATGCAGAGCGGAAGCCTAGTGGATGCACAGCAGAAGCCTAACGGATGCCTAGTGTTAACTGTGCATGTGGGGAGGATGCATTGCGTAAACCCCACGGATATAAGGCAAGCAGCTCAGAAGCAGGTCACCATTCGGAGGAAAGACCTGCTGCCGGATGGATTGACAGCCTTGCCTGCCCTGCCTGCATGCCTCCCTGCGAGCCTTGCTGTCTGCCTGCCTGCCAGCCTTGCTGCCAGCCAGTCTGCCTGCCAGCCTTGGTGCCTGCCTTCCTGCAAGCCTTGGTTCATGCCTGCCTGCCAGCCTTCCTGCCAGCCTTGGTGCCTGCCTCCCTGCCAGCCTTCCTGCCAGCCTTGGTTCCTGCCAGCCTCCCTGCCAGCCAGAAACCCCACAACCATGGGAAAGAACAGAAAGCCTCAGCCATCTGCTGCCAGCCCTGGCAAGAGGGACAGGGCTACCATCCCGCCCCCTGGCCCTCACTCTGGTTCTGCTGAGGCTTCTGCAGCACAGGCTCACTCTTCTGGGGCTGGGGCTTCTGCTGCTTCTGCTTCTGGAGGAGCTGATGATGCGGGGGATCAGACAAGCACTCCAGCACCAGCCACCTCCACAGCAACTGGACCCTTCACCCCTGAGACTGAGCGACCAAGAGGAGTGCCAGAGACTCATTTTTGTTTTATAGCTTGTTGTTAATAAAGTCTATTTTTGATTCACACACTTGCTTCATTTCTTTTTTTAAATAAAATCTTGGTGGAAACTTTTAGAAATGGTTTAAACCTTTGCATGCTTGTGGGATGGGTTAAGATAGCAGTGGGATGGGTTGAGATAGCAGTGGGATGGGCAGGGATACCTTTGGGATGGGTAATAACTGTGGGATGGACAGGGATACCTTTGGGATGGGTAATAGCTTTGGGATGGGCAGGGATACCTTTGGATTGGGTAATAGCTGTGGGATAGATAAACCTCCAGTGCAAGCATAGTGGGACTGGATGGTCCACCCTCCCAGGTGCCACACCTATGACCCTTTATTATCAATAATAATTTAATTAATCATCCACACATGTCAACATAAACACAACTCTTTGTTAAATGCCCTGTTCATTGTAGGCCCACCTAACATACATGGCCCAATCTCATCCATGTGATGAGACAGGCTGAAGGAAGCATCCATTAATCATCTATCATCCTGTCTTGCCACTCCACTGCTCCAGCTGGGGAGTTGCACCAGTGTTTCAGGAGGTTGCGCTGCTTCTTCCCTTCACGTGAGGCTCTGTTGGGGCCTTGCACATCCTCAGTGTCTATCAGGTTTCACCCTTGCCTCCATTCCCCAGGCTTCATGTCCCCATTGCCTTGCTGGAGGTCCACGAGCCTGTTCTGCAAGACTGGGTAGCGGGTGCGCATGAGATTGTGCAGGATGCAGCAAGCTTCCACGATCCTCCTCACAGTCTGTGGGTGATGCTGCATGGTGGTGAGAAGTACCTGGAACCTGTTGGCCAGGATGCCAAAGGCGTTTTCCACCACCCGCCTTGCCCTGGACAGCCTGTAGTTGAAGATCCTCTCTTCCCGGGTGAGGCATTTGGGGGTGTAGGGCTTCATAAGGTAGGTTGTGAGGGAGAAGGCATCATCCCCCATGATGAAGTAGGGCACATCTTGCGTGTCGTTGGGCAGGGGTTCTGGATCTGGGAAGCCCACGATGAGGTTGCGTTCCAGCCCCTCCTTGAGGTGACTGGCGTTGTATACCTGGGCATCTGAAGCATCGATGTACATGAACTTGTAGTCAGCATCGACCATGGCGAAGAGGATGATGCTGAAGAAGCCCTTGTAGTTGTGAAAAGAGGACCCTGAGTTGGCTGGAGCTTTGCAGGCCACGTGCTTGCCATCGATGGCTCCAACGGTGTGGGGGAAGTTCCACCTCTGACACCACTGCTCTGCAACTTTCTTCCATCCTTCTTCAGTGGAGGGGCACTGGAGGAGCTCCTCCATGTATTCTTCGATGATGGCCTGCACCACTTCTCTGACCACAATGCTGATGGTGTTGTGTGGCACCCTCCAGCTGTACTGCATGCTCGTGTATGTGGTCCCTGAGGCCAGGTGGCGCAGAGTGAGTGCCACCTTGAGCCCAGGTTCCAGGCTGGGCCAGAAGTTTGTGTTTGCCTTGGTCAACCTGGGTGTCAGCCGCTGCACAACTTCGTCAAACATGGCTGGAGGCATCCTCATGAAGTTCTGGAATGCCCGAGTGTCTTCGTTCCTGAGCTCCACCATCAGCTTGTTGTACAGTCCGTCCTCTGCTCTTCTGGCGAACCATCTTCGTACCCAGAAGCTTCTTGGCCGCCTCCTTTTCTTCCCGTAGTAGAGTTCACAGAGCCTGTAGATGGCTTCGCACTGTTGCAGAAGGATGGTAGCTGCCAAAAGGACTTTGTTACGATCCACGGTGGACATGACTGGATGCTGTGGAAGAGGAAGAGTCAGATGAAGGCTGCAGAGGTCTGCACCGCAGGGCTGCTGTTCTGAAAGTGAGATGCAGATGAGTTCCTCCCCCTTTTTATAGGCAGTATAGGTTTTTCCCTATGTGTCCCTTTGCATCCTCTAGGCATCCTCTAGACATCCTTAATATCCGAGATAGGTCCCCTCTGCGAACGTTTTTTCCATTTTACATGCTTTGTTTCCATGCTGCATCCGCTAGGCATCCGTTCTGCATCCGTTCCGCATCTGTTCTGCTTCCTCCCTGCATCCGTTTACCGCTGGAGTGGATGGAGTTGCGCGGATGCGCAGCGGATGCCTAGCGGATATAGCGGATGCGTAACGGATGCAGAACGGATGCCTAGCGGATGCAGAATGGACGAATTGGGTACATTTTCCGCTCAAAAGTTTTGAGCAGCTCAAAACTTTCTGAGCGGATGAAACGTCAATAAACGGATGCTGGATGGATAGAGAGGAAGCAAAACGTAAGCAGTGAGTACAGAATGGATGCATCGCGTTATTCAACGGATGACAAGTGTTTCTCTCCGTTTTACATCCGCTTTCCATCCGTTGGTGCAGTGTGACAGGGGCTTAAGTGTTGTTATAAACAGGCAAGAACTTAAAAGATGCTCCTGGGGAGGAAAGCTATGTCAAATCTACAGCATACTAAAAAACAGAGACATCACCCTGACAACAAAAAGTGTGCATAATCAAGGCTATGGTTTTCCCAGTTTCAATGTAAGGCTGTGAAAGTTGGACCATAAGGAAGGCTGAGCGTCAAAGAATTGAGGCCTTTGAACTATGGTGCTGGAGAAGACTTCTGTGAGTCCCTTGGACTGCAAGGCAATCAAACTGGTCAGTCCTAGAGGAGATCAACCCTGACTTTAGAAGGCCAGATCTTGAAGATGAAACTCAAATACTTTGGCTACCTAATGAGAAGGAAGGACTCACTGGAGTAGAGCCTCATACTCAGAATGATTGAGGGCAAAAGAAGAAAAGGACAACAGAGAATGAGGTGACTGAATGGAGTCACTGAAGCAGTGAGCATGAGCTTAAATGGACTCCCGAAGATGGTAGAGGACAGGAAGGCCTGGAGGAACATTGTCCATGGGGTCACAAATGGATTGGACACAATTTTACAACCAGCAACAACAAAACCTACATGAAAAACTATCTGGTATAGAGATTAATTTTATTTCCCACCCAATATTTTTAAGCCATACCAAATATTCTGTCAGTAATCTAATAAAATAAGGCAAAATTCCATGGCATCTAAAGCATTAGGCTATTTCAATGCCTCAATATTAGAATACATTGTATGAGGTTTGGACTGTTATGCCCAAATAAGAATAGGGAAATGCTATTCTCTCTCTCTCAAGAGGCTGCATCGGCATGACAAGTGTCACAAAGACTCATTTCTGGTGGAGTTTGGGGGAGAGAAAGAAAGCCTTTTGCTGCTTCTGCTGCTTTCCTTGCATAAAGCAACTCTCTCTCTCTCTCTCTCTCTCTCTCTCTCTCCCTCTCTCCCTCCCCCTCCCCCCCCTCCCTCCCTCCTTCCCTTCCCCCCTCCCACTCAGTAAGATCATTGCTCTCTGCCAATATTGAGCTGCCAAAACACTATTAGGAATGTTAGAGTATCACGATAGGAAATAATTTTGAAGGTTATTATTAACTCGATGGTGCAATCTAAAGATGCAGGAAAATTAGTGATAGAAATGTGCTGGAACATATATCAGCATGAGACTAAACTGTTGTCTGACTCTCATGAAATGTTTTATTTGTTACACAAGGAAATCATTTCATGTAATATTTTGTTTAAAATAAAGTACTGAATCTAAAAATTCCTGGTGTGCATGGATTTTAGATTTTAAGTAGAATGTTGTGATTCCAAAGGAACAGATTTAAAGTAAAAGTGCATTTTGAGGGATTGAAATAGAAATATTTTTTAAATTACATCTGAATTGAAATGAATCTCATGTTCAGAACTTTTTAGAGAGATTAAAATAAATAAAAGTAGTGAGAGTTCTTGTAATGAGAGTAGGAAGACATAGTTAAACTATAATCTACATTTTTCAGTTTCTTGTATTTAAAGCAATTCATGGTATAGCACATTTATTACAATATGAACCATTATTCCTACCATACTTTAATTTTGTGACAGCATCTTATACACAAATTTGATCAGTTACATATTGTAGACCTGATTGCCAACTTGGATTTGAATTTGTTTTGCTATTATGAGGACGAGAATAAGATCTTTTTACATTCTTGGTTATTATTCTGTGCCATGAAGTCCAGGGAAGGGAAGTAGCACTCTTCTAGTCCTCAAGCCCATTGTTTTTTTGGACTTCTATTTCCAGGTTTCCTGGAACTACCTGCAAAGAAAATAAGCCAAAAACTATTAGAAATGCCTGGACTGCAGTCCTACAGCTGTTGGGCTATATTCTTCTTAGAGCAGATTTCTTCTCACATTTTGGCAGCTTTTCCTTTGGTATTTTAAAACTATCCTCCTATCTCTAACACATTACTTATGGCTTTTGCAGCTTTTGTCAATAGGTTACGTTGTAGAATTTTGGACTGAGCTTTAATTTCTAGGAAGAGACAGCAGAGTCCCAGCCTTGATGAGACCATCACCTTCTCCTCAATGGTCCTTCTATTTTATCTCACGAGTAGAAATATTCAGTAGTTTAAAAATGAACACACCATAAGTTAAACTCGGTTCTATGGAATTACATGCACATAAGTATGTCATTTTCTTGGCAATACTACCGAATCATATGGAACCGTATGGTTTACCATTGGGTTTTTTTTCGTGTTTTTTTTAACTTCCCAATTTAGTCTATAGTATTGGTATTCCCTGGTGATTTTCCAACCAGAATTGAAGAAGCTTCTTAGATTCTTCTTCTTCTCTCGTGTCGCTACACTTTTCCCAGCCACTGTAGAACACTGTTGGTGTAGGTTGGTGTAGCGTGGTAGAAGGATTTGCAGGTAAACAGATACCTGACAGGGGCCGCGACGTGAACGCTCCTTCTATGGCCCCCAGCTTCTTAGATAAGAAGCAAAATGTTTTCAAAGAAAAAACAAAACAAGAAAGTGCAGTTGCTTTTTGGAAAAGCATCTTTGTGACAACCTTGACCTGGATGATTCAGAATCTCCATAGATATCTTCCCAACTAAATATTAACCACTCAATTCTGCTTCATTTTCAAATCCAGACAAATATAGCCATAATATGTTTAAAAAGGAAATTAAACCTACATCTACTTATGGGTCTTTAATCTTACTTTTCTTATCATATGAGGGCTTAAAATTGAATTTCCAAACAGACAAGCCAATCTACAAGAGGAAGGTGAAGAATAAGTTCAGTATTATTAAATTTGTTGGTTGGGGAATTGAAGTCCTCACATCTTCAAGTTCCAAGTTTATCTAAGAATTATCAGCATGCCAGTGGCGTTGGGTTTCAAATACTTCTCATAGTATTTTCACATAACTGTGTTAACACCATAAGGGACAAGAGACAACCCTGTGGGACATTGTAAGCCTACAATCTAGATGTCAGACAATAGTCTCCCCCCAGGCTATCTTCTGGAAACTGCTTGATAGGAAGCATTGGAACACTGTTGAGCAATGTCCTCAAATGCCAATCTTATGAAATGATCCGGAAGATTGGTCTTTGAGGCCACCTGACATTATTCTCTAATTCATAATATCAAAAGCCACTGAGAAGTTTGGGGGAACTCACATAGTTACATTCTCACCCAGATATTTTCTTTTTCTTTTTAAACAAGTTTTATTCAGTTTTTGATATTTTAATGTCTTCTTTTAGTGAAAGCATGATTACAGGTTTCCCATATACATACAAATGTGACTATATACATACAACTGACCACATTCAGTTTTTATATCCAATTCCTTATCTTAACAGTGCTTTTATACATTTTCTATTTTATTGTATTATTTCAAATATTTATCTCATTATTTAATTCACTTATGATAACTTCATAATCATTATACTTTAGTACTTTTAACTGTCATATTTGTATATTTCATCTTAAATTCTAATAAAAAGACACTTCTTCCATAAATTGATTTCCCCCCTGAAATCTCAATATAAGTGCACCACCTTTAAGTTATAAATTCATTCATCTTCGGACCCAGACACTTCTTGGACACCTCCTTTTCTTCGCGTAGAACAGATGAAAGAGCCTTTAGAGGGCTTCGCACTGTTGTAGAATGATGGCGGCTACCAAAAGGAGTGTGTGACGATCCATGGTGGAGATGACTGGATGCTGTGGAAGAGCAAGACCCAGATTAAGGCTGAAGAGGTCTGCACCGCAGGCCTGCTGGACTGAAAGTGAGATCCAGGTGATTTCCTCCCCCTTTTTATCAGAAATGTAGGTTTTCCACTTGGTGTCCTTTTGCATCCTCTAGGCATCCTCCAGACATCCTAAATATCCGAGATATGTCCCCTATACGAACGTTTTTTCCATTTAATGCTTTGTATGTGAGCTGCATCCGCTTTCATCCTATCTACGTCCGTGCTACTAACACTATGTGTCCGTTCCATGTCCGTTTCGTTTCCTCCCTGTGTCCATTTTCTGCTGGAGTGGATGCGAGTTGTGCGGATGCACAGCGGATGCCTAGCGGATATAGCAGATGCGTAATGGATGACTACGGATGTATAACGGATGTTCCCCGTATGTGTAGCGGAATTATAATGGACGCGTTGGATACATTTTCCACTCAAATTTTTTTGTGCAGCTCAAAACTTTTTGAGCGGATGAAATGTCAGTAGACGGATGCTGCACGGATAGAGAGTATGAAAAACGGACGCAGTGAGTACAGAACAGATGCATCACGTTAACCAATGGATGGCAAACTTTTTTGTCCATTTTACATCCTTTTTGCATCCGTGGCCTGCAAAGCTCCAGCCAACTCAGAGTCCACTTATCACAACTACAAGGGCTTCTTCAGCATCATCCTCTTTGCCATGGTCGATGCTGACTACAACTTCATGTACATCGATGCTTCAGGCAACGGGTCGTCTTCAGATGCCCAAGTATACAACGCCAATCACCTCAAGGAGGGGCTGGAACGCAACCTCATCATGGGCTTCCCAGATCCAGACCCCCTTCCCAACGACACACAATATGTGCCCTACTTCATCGTGGGGGATGACGCCTTCTCTCTCAGAACCTACCTCATGAAGCCCTACACTTCCAGATGCCTCACCCGTGAAGGGAGGATCTTCAACTACAGGCTGTCCAGGGCAAGATGGGTGGTGGAGAACGCCTTTGGCATCCTGGCCATCAGGTTCCAGGTACTTCTCACCACCATGCAGCATCGCCCAGAGACCATGAGTAACATCGTGGAAGCTTGCTGCACCCTGCACAATCTCATGCGCACCCGCTACCCAGTGTTGCAGAACAGGCTCATGGACCACCAACAAGGCAATGGGGACATGGAGTCTGGTGAATGGAGGCAAGGGTGAAAACTGATAGATACTGTGGATGTGCCAGGCCCCAACAGAGCTTCACGTGAAGGGAAGAAGCAGCGCAACCTCCTGAAACACTGGTGCAACTCCCCAGCTGGAGCAGTGGAGTGGCAAGACAGGATGGTAGATGCTTAATGGATGTTTCCTTCAGCCTGTCTCATCACACTGATGAGATTGTGCCATGTATATTGAGTGGCCCTACAATGAACAGGGCATTTAATAAAGAGTTGTGTTTATGTTGAAATGTGTTGATGAATGATTAAATTGTTATTGATAATAAAGGGCCATAGGTGTGGCACCTGGGAGGGTGGACCATACAGTCCCACTATGCTTGCACTGGAGGCTTATCTATCCCACTGCTATCCTTACCCATCCCACAGCTATTACCGTTTCCAAAGGTATCCCTGCCCATCCCACTGCTATCCTTACCCATCCCACAGCTATTACCCATACCACAGGTATCCCTGCCCATCCCACAGGTATCCCTGCCCATCCCACAGCTATTACCCATCGCACAGGTATCCCTGCCCATCCCACTGCTATTCTTACCCTTCCCACAAGCATGCAAAGGCTTAAACCATTTATAAAAGTTTCCACCAAGACTTTATTTACTAAGAGAACTGAACCAAGTGTGTGAAGCAAAGATAACCTTTATTAATAACAAACTGTAAAAGCAAAATGACCCAAGTAAAGTGTCCCAAGCAAAGATAAAGTCAACAGGTAGCAACCCAGTCTCTGGCACTCTTCTCAGTCACTCTAAGGTGTGCCCATAGTCTCAGGGGTGAAGGGTCCAGGTGCTGTGGAGGTGGCTGCTGCTGGAGTGCTGGTCTGAGGCACCATTGGGGTGCCTGGCCCTGAGAGGACAACAGGGGATGGTGTGTGGAGGAAGCTCTCAGATAGCTGGCTCAGTCCTGTGATGTTGAGAGGCCCTTCCTCCATGACATGGGATGTCAGCCCCAATACCGATGACAGATGTTCTGAGGCCGGGCTTGGCTGTGGGGTGGAGGAAGGAGGAGTGTAGTGGGGCTGTCTAATCTGCAGCTGAGCGAGGTGAGGCGTGGGTGGCTTCTGTGGTGTGGGTGGCATCTGTGGTGTGGGTGGCGTCTGTGGCGTGGGTGGCATCTGTGGCATCTGTGGTGTTGGTGGCATCGGTGGCGTATGATGTACCTGTTCCTGGACTGGGAAGGGCTGCCTGTGCTGCTGGAACTCCTGGTAGCCGTAGCCTTGGTAGGTGAGGGCCTGTGGAAAGCCTTGGAAGGGCTGTGACACCACCTGGGGTGGAGGAGCAGACCTAGACTGAGTCGGAGCAGGTTCAGCTGGGTCTGGAGGGTTATGCAGAAGACCGGTGATCCTCTCCTTTATCACCTGGAACTGTGATTTGGACATGTCCATGAGGGTCTGGTTGATGTAGGTGAGGAAGGGCTTGCGGTTTGAGGATGGGGCGTCGGTGTGTACCAGCTGAGAGAGGAGATCTACGCTGCTTTTGATGGTGTCCCTGATCTCCAGCAGGACAGTGTGGCTCTGTCCCTCCGGTCTGGCTCTCTGCCTGTTTTCTGTGGAGGTGGAGCTGGGGGTGGAGGTGGCTTGGTCTCTGGTTGAAGTGCCCTCTCCTTGCTCCCACTGTGTCAGGGGGTCCTCCACGTGCTCCGCCATGGGTAGTACAGCTGTCGGGGGGGTCTCCATCGTGGCACGCTCCACAGATACCTGCCTGGAGACAGGAACTGACTCTCTGCCAGAAGAGGACTGGCTCTCAGCAGGCTGCCTGAGAGAGAGGGGCTGCTCCTCCTCCTCCTTCTTGTGAGACGGGCTGCTCCTCGGTGGCGGATCTCACCCTCCAGGAAGCTGCACTTGGCCATCACATAGGTCTCTCTGTCCGTCAGCTTGACTGCGGCCTGGCTAGATTTCTTGAGGTGCAGCTTCCCGTACCAGGTGTGCATGTGCTTCCACCAGCCGAGGAGGACCTCCGAAGCGTAGCCCAGGCTCTCTGCCTTCTCTCTCCAAGCAGCTTGCTTCCTCTTGGTGTCTCGATAGAGCCTGTGTCCCTTCCGCCATAGATACTCATTCTCCCTCAGCCACTCCAGCACCTCATCCTCATGTTCCTCTTCTATGTTGTATTGCCTCCTCTCCCGTTCTTGCGTCTGCCTCTTCCTCCCTCTGGCAGGGCCATCTGGGCCCTCATCAGAGGGGCTTCGAGGTCCTTGGGGCTGCTCTACCACACCAGCAGCAGCAGCAGCAGCAGCAACAACAACAACAGTAGCAGCACCAGCAGCACCAGCAGCACCTGCAGCACCAGCAGCACCAGGATCAGCAACAGCAGAGTCAGCACCAGCAGCACCAGCAGGACCAGCAGCGCCAGCAGGTCCAGGAGCACCAGCAGCACCAGCAGGACCAGGAGGACCAGCAGGACCAGGAGCAGCGCCACCAGAGTAAGCACCAGCAGAAGCACCAGCACCAGCAGAGTCAGCCCAAGCAACAGAAGCCCCAGCAGAAGCAGAGTCAGGGCCAGGGGGTGGGATGCTGGCCCTATCGTTCTTGCCAGGGCTGGCAGTAGATGGCACAGGCTTCCTCTTCTTCCCCATGGTTGTTGGCTGGAGATGTGTCTGGCAGCAGGTCTTTCCTCTGAATGGTGACCTTCTTGCGAGCGGCATCCTTTTATATCCATGGGGCTGATGCAATGCATCCTCCCCGCATGTGCAGTGAACGCTTTGCATCCGCTAGGCATCCGCTAGGCATCCGCTAGGCATCCGCTAGGCTTCCGTGATGCATCTGCTGTATCCGCTAGGCATCCGCTCTGCATCCGCTCCTTCCGCTCACGTCCGCTTCGCTGTGCTCCCCCAGAAGTCCTGCGGATGTGCCATCTGCTTCCATCCTCTTCCATCCGCTTCCATCCACTAGGCTTCCATGGAGCATCTGCTTAACATCCTGGCTACGTCCTCCCCCCGTCCATTCCTTTCCGTTGTTGTCCGCTCTGTTTATGCAAATTTGGGGCACTTTTGAGAGCGGATAACAACGGATGGAACATTTTCTCGTCCGCTGTGTCCTTTTTACATACTTTTTGCATCCGTCGGCCTATGTGACAGGCCCTTAAAGTGCATTCCATTTCAGCTCTCCTCCTATATCATTTCATTTATTTCCATATATTTAATACACATATTCCATTAATTATTCCATTCATGTTTAAACCAAAAAAGCCAACATTCCAATCTGAAAAATATTTCAATATATCTAATATACTTATTCTATTATTTGTTACTATTATCTCCCTACATAAAGAGGAAGAGCATTAGATTCCATTATCCAAAAAATAACAATTCTGTTTTTCCATCTTGTCAGTCTATATGTCCCTATTTCGGAAGTATAAATTTATTTATATTACCCCTCAATACCTTGCAGAATCCCCTTTCTATATAATAATTACCCATTATCTGTGTGTCCAATTAAGGATTTCCCCCCCCCTTTTTTTTTTTACAATTCCCATATTTCTTTGTTTCTAAATCCTGTTTCTTGTCCCTTCTTTCCCCCTGTGTTTTCTCCTTTGTTCTTTCAGTCCAGTTTTTATCCCTCTCTCTACTTATAGCTTCCTTTCACCCTTTGAATTTCTGCTGACTCTTTTTCCCTTTTTTTCATTTTTTGAATATTCCCCTTTTTATTTAATTTCTTAAGTCTCCTGTATTTATTTCCAACTCTTTTCTTCCTTCTTTCAAGAGTTCTTGGTTCTTGATGATCACTGAAGATGGTCTCTTCTATGATTTTCTCCACCCCCTCTTCTGCCTTTTGTCCTGTTGTTCATATTCTGCTGTTGCATTTTCAATAAATTTTAAAGCGAAACCCAGAGATTCACCTCATTCTTATAGTGTTTCTTTCATTTTTCTGAGTTCCATTTTTAATGCCAGAAGAGAAATCACCATATTACAACTTTCTGATTCACAATTTAATCCAAATAGTATCTTTAAAGTTTATTTCCAACAGTCAACTTTTCGTCCTCTCAAGTTTTTAAGTCTCCGCTAATCCAGTGCCAAATTCATGTCAGAATCAGCAACTGATCCAAAGGCAGAATCTTCCTAATTCTTTTTTGTTACAATGTTTCAATTTTTCAAAGTTCTTGCTTTATTGTATCAATTTCCATGCAATTTCAAGAAACAAGAGTCTTTTAAAGGAAAAACAAGTTGAGTTTAACTGAGATGGCACTTTTTATTATGCTAAGTCTTCACTCCATCTTTTCTTTTTTCTTCTCAATTATTCTGAGCTTTTTAAACCACAATTTTCCAACAAGAAAAAGATCAAATCCAGTTGATATTAAATTTCCTCTTTAACAGTCTATAGTTCAGCTTTATTAGTGCCAATATAAAATCAAACTATACTTATCCAAGTTGATTATACAGTTCCTTGTCCAGCTTTCTACCTTTTGCAGTTTCGAAGCCCCGACGCTATCAAAAGCAATTCACACCTTTTTTTCTCTCTCTTTCTCTTCATCACTTAGATCCTTTCTTAAAGATTCTTTGTAATTTTAATCCGGGGGGTATCTTCCATTTGATTATATTGTCCCATTCCTCCTGCTGTTCGCTTCTTTCTCTCTCTCCTGCACAATCTTATTCCAGTCTAAAGGCTAGGTCACATTGCCCGACGGATGCAAAATGTATGTAAAAAGGACACAGCGGATGAGCAAATTTTCCATCCATTGTTATCCGCTCTCAAAAGTGCCCCAAATTTGCATAAAGAGAATGGAAAGGAACGGACGGGGGGAGGACGTACCGTGGATGAAACGGATGCTCAACGGAAGCCTAGCGAATGAAAGCAGATGGAAGTGGATGGCACGTCCGCAGAGCTTCCGTGGGAGCATAGCAAAGCGGACGCGTAGCGGAAAGAGTGGATGCGTAGCGGATGAAGTGGGTGCGTAGCGGATGCATAGCGGATGTGTAGCAGATGCAGAGCGGATGCGTAGCAGATGACGCGAATGCGTAGTGGATGCAGAGTGGATGCAGAGCGGATTCATAGCGGATCACTGCACATGCGGGGAAGATGCATTGCGTGAGCCCCACGGATATAAAAGGAGGCAGCTCGCAAGCAGGTCACCATTCAGAGGAAAGACCTGCTGCCAGACATTTTCATCAGAGACCATGGGTAAGAAGAGGAAGCCTGTGCCATCTTCTGCCAGGCCTGGCAAGAGGGATAAATCCATCATCCCACCCCCTGGCGCTGACTCTGCTGCTGCTGCTTCTTCTGCTGCTGGTGCTGCTGCTGCTGCTTCTTCTGCTGCTGGTGCTGCTGCTGCTTCTTCTGCTTCTGGTGCTGCTCCTGCTGCTGCTGGTGCTTCTCCTGCTGCTGGTGCTGGTGCTACTTTTCCTGCTGCTTCTCCTGCTGCTGCTGTGGTGGACCAGCCCCAAAGCCCTGAAAGCCCTGATGCTGAAGGCCCTGCCAGAGGGAGGAGGAGGCAAGGCAAGGAGAAGGAGAAGGGAGAGAGGAAGCAGTACTCCATTGCAGAGAAACATGAGGAGAAGGTGCTGGAGTGGCTGAGGGAGAATGTGTATATGTGGAGGAAGGGCCACAGGCTCTATTGAGACACCAAGCGGAAGCAAGTGGCTTGGAGAGAGAAGGCGGAGAGCCTGGGCTACACTGCTGATGTCCTCCTTGGGTGGTGGAAGCATATGCACACCTGGTACAGGAAGGTGCACCTGAAGAGGTCTGGCCAAGCCACGGTCAAGCTCACCAACCGGGAGACCTATGTTATGGCAAAGTGCAGCTTCCTGGAGGGTGAGGTCTGCCACCGAGGAGCAGCCCCTCTGTCTACCCTCACTCTCAGGCAGCCCACAGACAGCCAGTCCTCTTCTGGCCAGGAGACAGCGATCGTGTCTGGGCAGGTGTCCACAGAGCGCCCTGCGACAGAGACCCCCCCGACAGCTGCACACCCTATGCCGGAGGATGTGGAGGATTCTCTCACACACATGGAGCAAGAAGAAGCAATGACCACCAGGGACCAACCCCACACCCACCCTCAGCTCCACCTCCACAGAAAGCAGGCAGAGAGGCAGACGGGAGGGACAGAGCCACACTGTCCTGCTAGAGATTAGGGACACCATCAAGAACAGAGCAGATCTCCTCTCTCAGCTGGTACACTTTGAGATTCCATCCTCAAACCACAAGCCCTTCCTCACCTACGTGACCCAGACCCTCATGGACATGCCCGAGCCCCAGTATCAGGTGATGAAGGAGAGGATCACGGCGCTGCTGCACCACCCTCCAGGCCCAGCTGAATCTGCTCCCACCCACTCCAGGTCTGCTCTCCACCCCAGGCGGTGTCACAGGCCTTCCAAGGCTTTCAACAGCCCCTCTCCTACCAAGGCTACGGCTACCAGGACTTCCCTCAATAGAGGCAGCCCTTCCCAGGCCAGGCACAGGTTCCTCGCATGCCACAGGTGTCACTGATGCCACCGATACCACCGATGCCACAGACGCCACAGATGCCACTGATGCTACTGATGCCACCAATGTCACCGATGCCACTGACGCCACCGATGCCACAGACGCCACAGATGACACCAATGTCACAGATGTTTCCTCGCACGCCACAGATGCCTCACCTCACCCAGCTGCACACCAGACATCCCCACTACACTCCTCCTTCCTCCAGCCCACAGCAAGCCCGTCCTCAGAACATCTCTCATCGGTCCTGTGCCTGACATCCCAGGTCCTGGATGAAGGGCCTCTCAGCCTCACTGGGCTGAGCCAGCTTTCTGAGAGCTTCCTGAACACACCACCTCCTGTTGTCCTCTCAGGGCCAGGCACCTCAATGGCGCATCAGACCAGCACACCAGCCACTGCCAGCTCCACAGCCCCTGGACCCTTTACACCTGAGACCATGAACATGCCTCAGAGTGACTGAGAACATTTCCAGAGACTGAGTTGTTACCTGTTGACTTTATCATTGCTTGGGACACTTTTCTTGGTTCCTTTTGCTTTTAAAATAAAGTCCTACACTTTACTTAACTGTTATTAATAAAGGTTATCTTTGCTTCACACACTTGGGTGATTTCTTTTACTTAATAAAGTGTTGGTGGAAAGTTTTAGAAAATGGTTAAGCCTTTGCATGCTTATGGGAGGGGCAGGGATACCTGTGGGATGGGTAATAGCTGTGGGATGGTCAGGGATACCTGTGGGATGGGTAATAGCTGTGGGATAGGTAAGCCTCCAGTGGAAGCAAAGTGGAAGTGTTTGGTCCACCCTCCCAGCTGCCACACCTATGGCCCTTTTTTATCAATAACAATTTAATCATTGATCCACACATTTCAAAATAAACACAACTCTTTATTAATGCCCTATTTATTGTAAGCCCACTCAACATACATGGCCCAATCTCATCAGTGTGATGAGACAGGCTAAGGAAACATCCATTAAGCATCTACCATCCTGTCTTGCCACTCCACTGCTCCAGCTGGGGAGTTGCACCAATGTTTCAGGAGGTTGCGCTGCCTCTTCTCTTCATGTGAAGCTCTGTTGGGGCCTGGTACATACACAATATCTATCAGGTTTCGCCCTTGCCTCCATTCACCAGGCTCCATGTCCCCATTGCCTTTTTGACAGTCCACAAGCCTATTCTGCAACACTGGGTAGCGGGTGCGCATGAGATTGTGCAGGATGCAGCAAGCTTCCACGATGCTCCTCATGGTCTGTGGATGATGCTGCATGGTGGTGAGAAGTAGCTGGAACCTGTTGGCCAGGATGCTAAAGGCATTCTCCACCACCCGCCTTGCCCTGGACAGCCTGTAGTTGAAGATCCTCTCTTCACGGGTGAGGAGTCTGGAAGTGTAGGTCTTCATGAGGTAGGTTCTGAGGGAGAAGGCGTCGTCCCCCATGATGAAGTAGGGCACATATTGTGTGTTGTTGGGCAGGCGGTGTGGATCTGGGAAGCCCATGATGAGGTTGTGTTCCAGCCCCTCCTTGAGGTCACTGGCATTGTATACCTGGGCATCTGAAGGTGACCCGTTGCCTGAAGCATCGATGTACATGAACTTGTAGTCAGCATCGACCATGGTGAAGAGGATGATGCTGAAGAAGCCCTTGTAGTTGAAATAAGTGGACCCTGACTTGACTGGAGCTTTGCAGGCCACGTGCTTCCCATCTATGGCTCCAACGGTGTCAGGGAAGTTCCACCTCTGATACCACTGTTCTGCAAGTTTCCTCCAGCCTTGTTCAGTGGAGGGACACTGGAGGAGCTCCTCCAGGTATTCTTCTATGATGGCCTGCACCACTTCTCTGACCACAGTGCTGATGGTGTTATGTGGCACCCTCCAGGCATACTGCATGTTTCTGTATGTGGTCCCGAGGCCAGGTGCCACAGAGTCAGTGCCACCTTCAGTCCAGGGTCCAGGCTGGGATGGAAGTTGGTGTTCGCCTCGGTCAACCGTGGTCTCAGACGCCGTACAACTTCGTCAAACATGGCTCGCGGCATCCTCATGAAGTTCTGGAATGCACAAGTGTCTTCGTTCCTCAGCTCCACCATCAGCTTGTCATAGAGTCCAAACTCTGCTCTTCTCCTGATCCATTGTCAGACCCAGACACTTCTTGGCCACCTTCGTTTCTCCCCGTAGAAAAGGTGAAAGAGCCTGAAGAGGGCTTGGTTCTGGTGTTGAATGATGGCGGCTACCAAAAGGAGTGTGCGATGATGCATGGTGGAGAAGAATGGATGCTGTGGAAGAGCAAGAGCAAGGCTGAAGAGGTCTGCACACCAGGGCTGCTGGACTGATAGTGAGATCCAGGTGATTTCCTCCCCCTTTTTATAGGAAATGTCGGTTTTCCACTAGGTGTCCTTCTGCATCCTCCAGACATCCTCCAGACATCCTAAATATCCGAGATACATCCCCTATATGAACGTTTTTTCCGTTTTAATGCTTTATATCCGAGCTGCATCCGCTTTCATCCTTTCTACATCCATGCTACTAACGCTGTGTGTCTGTTCCACGTCCGTTTCATTTCCTCCCTGTGTCCATTTTCCGCTGGAGCGGATTTGAGTTGTGCAGTTGCGCAGCAGATGCCTAGCGGATATAGCGGACGCATAACGGATGACAACAGACATATAACGGATGTTCCCTGTATGCGTAGCGGATGTAGAATGGACACGTTGGATACTCCATCCATTCAAAAAGTTTTGTGCATCTCAAACCTTTTTGACCGGATGAAATCACAGTAGACGGATGCTGGACGGATAGAGAGTATGAAAAACGTATGCAGTGAGTACACAACAGATGCATCACGTTAACCAATGGATGGCAAACTTTTTTGTCCATTTTACATCCTTTTTGCATCCGTTGGTGCAGTGTGACATTGGCTTAATCTTCCCCTTCCGGTTGGCCATTTTAAACCACCGCTTCAGCTATCTTCGGGAGGGAGCAATTGCCAAGCCGGGGAGGGGATTTACGACTCCCCTCTACCCAGGTGATGATCTCCCCTTCCTCTGCCATCCCTACGAGGTAGCTTCTGCCCCGAATCCAAAGGATTGGGCTTCTGCCCCGAATCCAAAGGATTCGACACCGAATCATGAACCAAAGCCGCGCATGATCATGGTCAGTGATCCATCTTTGGGGAAGCTCAAAACAGGAAGTCTCACCCAGACATTTTCTGAAATGATCCTGGCACACATAACTGGCATAATAAAACACAATAGTGTGGCCCTTCAAGGGAGTCTCCAGATTTCATATACTTTCTGATGTATATAGTATTAAAGTAATAGTATTGTGGTAATTTCTTTTCTTGAGTTTTTCTGGCAGGTTCCTCAGTTTTCTATATCTTTCATTTTTTTCCTTTCCTTTCCTTTCATATCCTTTGTCTAAATGGCAGTGAAATTTCTGACAGGATCTTAGGTGAAACTATTTCAATTGGTTATTTCTTGATATGAGAGGGCTCTCAGCTTGCAGGACAATGATGGTATTTGATGTGGCTGATAGTGAAATAGAAAGCTGATGATTCAAGTCTCAACTCTGAAAAAGAGCAAGAGAATGAGACCTAAGACCTTTTTTCTAGTCTTGTGCTTTAACCACTGCACCAAATTGGCTCTATCACCTACTGCATTTTATTTTATTTTATTTAGATAGCTGTGAAATAAAACAGTACAATGAAATGATTTTTACTGGCTAGCATTGAAGCTATGATTCTTCAAGATTGTATCTGCTAACTCTAGATGAATAGTATATTTTTAGCATGAAAAAGTAGTAGAGTTTCCAGGATTTTATTTTATTTTTTAAATGAGCATCCAAAAATATCTTGGATACCATAAGAGAGAAGATAATAGAAATCCAGATTTCCTGACTTTTTCAAGGACAATTTTTTTCTGTACTTTCATTTCTGGAAAAACTACACCAACATTTCAAGGCACAGAGGATTAGGTGTTCCCATTGACATTGATGTAATATAGAAGGAAAAGTATGTTAGTGTTGCAATACATGTCCCAGACTTTTAAAGCCACTATTAAAACAATGACCTATGAAAATATTCCAGTTATGTCTTAATAAAAGTGCAAGCATTATATTTAAAAGGATGCCTATATCTGTCATAATAAAAATAAAATGAGCCAGGTTAAACAGACCCTCCCATAGTTTATTTAAGAGGTATTTTTTGATCTTCTGGTAGTGGTGGTAGAAGGGTCAGTTGCTGTAGTTATATTTGCTGTTAGACCTTCCTGGTTGCATAAATTTCCTCACCTCTAAAAGTCCATGAGAATGCCTATTTATCTCTTCCTTTTTTAATTGAAATATTGAAATATCTAAAGCACACAAAACTGAAGGCCATCACACACACAATTCTACAGTGGAAGATTATATGTTGTATGTCTATATACATTTCATAACCATCTCATTAAATACAAAGAAGAATATGTACATATAGAAATGCACATGCATACATACACACACACACACACACATACTGTACAGTATATACATTTCTGTGGTATGTATTTTATATGTAAAAATATACCTACTGGAAGTCAGGTAGTGTAAAAATTAAATGAATGAATAAATAAAAATAAATATAATATGTGCACATAGAAATACATATAAGACTTCTACTCATAGAACTTTACCAAATTCTCACCTCCTTTGAAAGAAATCTCAAAAGTAAATTCTCTTTCATCTAACTGAGTGAAAACTGGCAGAAGAAAAATGTGGTAAGAATTCATTCATTTATTTATTTATTTTTATCAATTTTCTACCATTGCCACCCCCCATTTCACCTAAGTCACATATTTTCCTATCACTAACTTTTGTGAGTGTTTAGAAGCATAGAAATGACACTTGAGAAGAATTTGTGAGAAGAAGGAGCGAGGGAGTTAAGCTCTGCAAGCTAAATATGTTTATTCTAAAATTGTGCCTGCTCAGGTTTTTTTACAAAGAGAACTTTACAAAAATCCATTTCCTTAAGGGAAAAATGCCTGAACATTGAGCTTTATAGAAAACCTTCATACCAAATATAGCATTAAAGTGTCATATTCATTTTTATATCACATTTTTCTGAGAATTCATAAATAACTAGCTGAATACTGCTTCTGGTTGGCAAGATGAAGAATTTAGTGAAATGCAACTGACAGAATTTTCCATTCTTAATGGTCTATATTCCTACCCACTATAAAATATACACATAGTGCAATGTAATTAAAGAAAACTCTGCTTGATCCAAAAGAAAGTGCTAAAGTCCAATATAGACATTTCACTCCCAAGAAATTGAGCAGAGTTTATGATGTGCATATCTTCCTCTCCTGGGGGGGGGAGGGCAAAATTGTGCATATATTTCTGTGTGTCATCTTCTCAAATGAAAATCAACTATAGAAAAACAATAAATAAAATGCACTATTTTACTAGCTGGAAGAGAAAGAAGGCAACCATCAGCAAGGTAGATGGACTCAATTAATGTGGCAATACATAAGACATTGAAAGATCTGAAGGAACAGATTGAGGACAAATTGTTATGGCAAAAATCCAAGAGTCAACAGTCACTTGATGGCACCTAATCAATCAATCCATCAACCTATTACATGAATATTATATATATTCTTGGCAGATAAGCACACCTGTTTCACATGACTGAGTTAGTAAGACTCTTCAGGAATTATGTTTTAAATACTTTCCAACTTTTGGTGGACATCTGCAATCTTGCTGGTTGAACTTATACACAGTAAAGCTTGTCTGTCATTGCTAAACTTTAAAGATTTTTAGGGGCCAAAGTCATTAGCAAAGCATTACAAGTTAGCATTGTTCATTTATAAAATAATTGAATATAATGGTTTAAAAAATGACCTTGGAGAGCAACTCTCTGCTCAGTGTGAGAGTCCTCTCTTAAAACTTCTTTTCTAGCCATTAAAAAAAAAAATAATCCAGTTAAGGAAATCTACTACTTCCTGAGAAAGTTTCTTCTACTCTTTTAGATGTCCAATCTTTGTGTGTGTGCCTTTAAGTTTTAGTCTTGACTCCTGGTGATGACCTTGAAAAGTCTATCTAGTTTTTCTGGCAATATTTTTGGACAGTGCCTTCTTCCTAAGGCTGGGAGAAAATGACTGGTTCAAAGTCATCCTCATGGCTTTGAACTTAAGACAGGACGAGATGTCACAAATCTCCTGGTTTTCTGTCTGATACCTTTAATCATTACACTGAACTGGGTAAATCAACATGGATTTCTTCATAATTTAAACTTACTTCTTTCAGCACTAGGAAGAACTCTGAACAGTTCTTCCCTGTCTTCTAAATTTCAGTTCTTCAGATATTTGACGATAGTAATCAAGCACATTAAGATTTGCAAGATGCTGTCACTACTGCTGTTCCACTAAATAGTAATATGTTATCGGTTTCTTAATCTGGTCTACCTGATAGGATTGGCAATCAGGTTGTGAATGAAAAGTTTAATCACCAAGATGAACCAAAGGGTAACACAGCTCTTAGCTATCAAAGATTCTGGGACATAATTTTGATTGTTCATTAAGAAAATCTTATTAAAGATTTGGTATATGGTATGCAACCACCATAAGATAATGATAAAGATCATTATCTTATGCCAGAAACTATTTTTACAAACAAAATTATTTACACTCTTTTGGGGATTTTTTAAATGACACTTGTACATAATCCATCTCATTAGAAAATATAGTCAATGAAATGTGTATGTGTGTGCATGTGTGTGTGTGTACTTCCAGTTCATCTTTTTTTTTTTAAAAAAAAGAGAATTATGTTTATAAATTACCTGCATGGATTTCCCCCCAGTTGACTTTATTAGGAAGGCAGCTCTAAAGATAGTTATGCAAAAACAAAACAAAAAAGCAGGTAAAAAAGTATCCTTATATCAGACTTTTATATATTGATTTGAAACAGCATATACCAATTCTTAAAGGGGCATTGCTATAGGAAACTATCCTAACAGTGTGATTTATTTTGACCTTGTTGCTGTTGTTATTTTTGGTGTAAGATGCCAAAGCAACCAGGGGCATAAAGAAATCTAAATACATTGCTCCAGAGATTTGGTTTAGTTGAAGTAACATCTGGAAAGAGACTTCCTACAGCTGATGAAAAATACACCCAGAAAAGTCTTCCATTGTGTAATGCTTCCGCTTTATTTTCAGCCTTTTCACAGCAGTTCAAAGATTGATTACTTTCACCTGTATCTTCCCATGCTTTTCCTCTGCTTCTTCCATCATATTTCTTACCATAAAATCTTTTAAGGATGAACAGCAGAATAGTACCAGAATAACTTTTGATTGGTAGCAAAGAAATTGTTCCATTGAAAACACCCCAAAGACAGATAATGTTATCATAAATGGCATGCATCTAGAGAGAAAGAATAAGAGGGGGTAGTGGATATTTACAGCTGGAAAAATAGAGCTGGAAGCAGACAAGGGCAGCAAAGAAAAGAAAAAGCCTTGAACAGCTGTGAGGTGAACCAAATCTGTGATGTATCACTTTCTAATGTGGCTTGCAGGGTTTTAAAATGGATTTTATCTTCAAAAACCAATGGCAAGACTTAAAGGAAATGAACATAGGTAGCTATAAAGCTTTCCAAGATAAAAATGTCTTGATTTAGAACTTTTTCCTTCCTCTAGAAAGGGTGACTAATTGTGAAAACATATGTTTAAAGTTCAATTTTTCTTAAGAGAGTTTTACTTCTGTTGCCAAGGACATGTATGTAACACCATAGATGATCCATAGGCCCCACTGCTGAAGTTCTATGAGCATTTCCATCTTCTGCTGTGTTACACAAATCCTACCACCTGCAAAGCTTTCTTAAGCATTTCAGTGATCCATATGCAGAAAGAAGTAAAAGCTTAATACAGATGTTACAAATCCTGGGGCAGGAACCATTTGGAAGAAGGTGCAGACACTGGCCCCAATTGCATGCCAACCTTGTACCTATGTATAAGTTTCAAATGTATCCTCTATTCATAACTATTCAAATGTATCCTCAAAATCTGGGATCCTAATTTTACAGAAAGCGTGCATACGAGCTCTAGGCACAATGAAAAGACATGAATGAAAGAGAAGTAATGGGAAGGGGGTGATGATAGTCTTATTTGGCTTCTCTTCCATTAAGCAAACATGTCAAATATATATATTGCAATTATGGGGAGATGGAATGGCTACTTCCATTGAAAAGAATACAGAAATGTAATCAACAATACATCAGACAAACAGAAAAGCATGCTTCAGTTTTATGTACCACACAAAAACTACCTCAGATCCATTTTTAGGTCTGGTTGGGAAAGCTTAGATTCAGCTCCTTTGCTCCTACAGATATGAACATCTTACTGCAAACTGGCATGAATTGGAATTAGAGTATAGCTGGCATGAAAAATCACTGCCAGTTCCAGCCACAGACAAAAATGATGAGTCTTGGCTCAAACCAGGACAGTCTGCTTGAAGAAATTAGTAGATGTTCTTCTTTCTTTCTATCACCTATAACTGAGTTGACCTTATGTCACAGTGGTTTAAGAGAGCCAGAGGGGCTTTGCCTGCCACTGGCTCAACTACTTTGCTTCTAAACAAAGGCAGAGCAGAGGTGGAGATCAGAAAAACCAACTGATTCGAAATGGGCTAATCTGCCACAGTCAACTCTCCATTGCCAACCTGTAGTGGCCAACTCACCGAGGACAACTTGCTGCAGGACAAATCAACAATTCAACTTAAGTATTCAAAGTAATTAGAATTATTTTAATTTTTGTCATTCTCATTTCATTTTGTCCCTCCTTTTGTATCCTTTCCTTAATGATTCTATTCCATCATTTCTTTGATATTAATGTAACTTTTCTGCAGTGAGTTGTCCTACAGCAAGCTGGCTGTGGTAAGTTGGTCATGGTCAGTTGGCTGTGCCAAGTTGGCCATGCCTAGTTGTCCTAGACCCCCCTGCTCTTTTGACCACAGGCCTCAGACCCATACTACAGGACTATAGGCCTTTAGCATAATCAAGAATGAAACATCTCATTGGTTTTTGCACAATTAATAACATTCGTTTTTGAGCTTTTCTGAAGATTAGAGCTTATATATCTTTTGCTACTTGCTGGACTGCAAACAACTGCAATTTATGATAAAAAGTATTCCCAGACAAAACATCCTATCCTTGAAAAGAGTACATCATTTACAAAGAAGGCCATAAGCCATAATATTTGAAAGGTCATTATGAATTTCAATTTGACATCCAAATTGTGGTCAAAGTGCTGAGGGAGGATTTTCTTCTCAAATATTTTCTTCTACTTGATCCTTGAGTTAAAAGCATTTGTCTCTCAAAAAAATAAAAATAAAATATATCTCTCTTCCACTAAAAATCTAGCAAGAATTAATCCTATGGTTATAAGCAGATTGCAGAAATAGAGGAGAGACCCAGTATATTTGTTTTTTGTTCTACATAGTTATTGTAACTGTTTACCAAGTAAAAACAAGCTCTGTATGGAATATAAAATAATCACAAAATAAGTGGATTCTAGAAGTCAGCCTGAATGGATCTTCACAATCATCAAAACATCTTCCCACAGCAGACATGCAGAAGCCTGCAGATTGTGAGATCAATGGATTTTTTGGAATATACATTTGAATCCTCAAATAACCTTTGAAAAAGAAGTCTTCAAGCATTTGGCCATTTTATTATAGGGAGTACCAGAAAAGAAAAGCAACATTTAACCATTTACCTCCTCACTGAAGCAAGAGGAGAAGAGCACTGAATGAATTTTTATGTTCCCACCTAGAAAACAAAAAAAATGGCTCATCAACAAATCAACTCAGAGTTCTCACTCAAGGTACAAATGACCAGGCTGAGATAGAGTATAGACTGCTTTGGACACATTACACAAAGACCAAGCTCTTTGGAGAAAGCTCTAATGCTGGAAAAGGTGGAAAGAAAATGAAGAAAAGGTACCAGCAACAAGGTAGATATTCATTTAGAATAGTGATGAATGCACCATTGGAGGAGCTGAAGGATTTGGTTAGGGGCAGATCACTATGAAGAAAATATATGTGGTCATAGACAGTCAACATGGCTTGTTGGTATGTAATCAATCAATACAGAAATATGTCAGGCAGGAGTCACACCACACTGATTGAGGTTACCTAGTCTTTGTCAATACCATTTTTCTCATTACAAGGTAAGATGATATGATATGATATGATATGAGATGAAATGAGATGAGATGAGATGAGATGAGATGAGATGAGATAATGGAATAGAATAGAATAGAACAGAACAGAACAGAACAGAACAGAACAGAACAGAACAGAACAGAACAGAATAGAATAGAATAGAATAGAATAGAATAGAATACGATAGAATAGAATTCTTTATTGGCCAAGTGTGATTGGAAACACGAAGAATTTGCCTTTGGTGCATATGCTCTCAGTGTACATAAAAAGAAAAAAAATACATCCATCAAGAATCATAAGATTCAACACTTAGTGATAGTCACAGTTTACTAAATAAGCAATCAAATCATACTAGGAAACAAATAAAACAATACAAATTGTAAAGATACAAGCAACAAGGTTATAGCTATAAGTGGGAAGAGATAGGTAATAGGAAGGATGAGAAGAAGAATAGTAATACAGTCTTAATAGTTTGACAGTGTTGTGGAAATTAGTTGTTTTGTTCTAGTGTGCAATGCCCTGTAGCATCATTTTGAGGGTTAAAACAATTTATGTCCAGGATATGAGGGGTCTGTAGGTATTTGCACAGCCCTCTTTTTAACTCATGCAGTATATAGGTCCTCGACGGAAGGCAAGTTGGTAGCAATTGTTTTTTTCTGCAGTTCTAATTATCTATTCAAGTAACTTTTTATCTTTTTTTTTAACTGTGAGCGCTCCAGCCCACATTAAAAATGAAATTCTGTTGCCTGCTCTCAAGAGAAAGTATGTAGTTACACAATCACATACATAATGCACATATATGTTTTCCATTTCATGAAAAAAAATCTTACCATTTGAATGAGAGAGGAGATATCTTTGTTATTTCACATAATTTAGAAAGTTAGTGTAACCCACTCCCACCCCTATCATGGATCTATTCCTCTACAGAAGGACAAACAGCAGTCAGATCATATTCTAATTATCTTTCAACTTATTCAGGATCCACCACACATCTGCTGCAGTGAAGTTCTAAATTTGTTCCCACCAGGAACCACAGTGGAATTGTTTTCAATCTATATTATATTCAAATAATGCAATCACAATAATTTATCTGCATCAAAAAGCTTAGACTACAACATCCACAACTGTTTTGGCTAGGGGCTGATACTTGAAGAGTTGAAGAGCAAAAACATCTGGACATTTGGTTGCCTAACTCTAATTATAACTCTATAAGGGATATTGTTGATGATGATGATGCATACTACAGGAGACTGAAAGCTGAAAAACATACTCATGAGCATTTTAAAAAATCAATGATTTGTAAGGAATTAATATGGAGTTCAATATAATTTGTGCTACTAGGGCTATAAAATCTGGGCTGCAACTTTCCAGCAGAGCACCAGGGGTGAGCCAATGGAGAGTTTGTTTCTGTCCAGATTTGATAACTCTGTTTTAATATAATTTCTTACTTTGTTTCACTAAATGATAGATACTTTTTAAAATATGACTTAACTGAGCTATATTTCATATAACAAAGTGTGCCTGGCGCACATGGGATGAAGAGTTAGTGTTAGGAATATGAGTCTCCTAACAGGTATTTGGGTTAGAAATATATAAACCAGGATAAACATTTTAATACTGTCTCTTTAAAGGCTAGGTCCCACTGGCCGACGGATGCAAAACGTATGGAAAAAGGACACAGCGGACGAGCAAAATTTTGGGGGTGGCTCCATCCGTTGTTATCTGCTCCAAAAAGTGCCCCAAATTTGCATAAACAGAACGGAAAAGAACGGAAAGGAATGGACGGGGGTAGTACGTAGCGGGGATCTTAAACGGATGTTTGTAAGAAGCCTAGTGGATGGAAGAAGATGGAAGCGGATGACACATCCAAAGGGCTTCCGGGGGAGAATTGCGAAGCGGACGCATAGCGGAAGGGGCGGATGCGTAGCGGATTATGTGGATGCATCACAGACGCCTATAGGAAGCAAAGCGGATGCATAGCAGATGTATATCGGATGCAAAGCATTCACTGTGCATGCGGGGAGTATGAATTGTGTCAGCTCTGCAGATATAAAAGGATGCAGCTCGCACGCAGTCAGCATTCAGAGGAAAGACGTGCTGCCACAGACATCTTCAAATAACCCCATGGTTCATCAGTCAGGGAAGAAGAGAAAGCCTGTGTCTACTCCTGCCAGCCCTGGCAAGAAGGACAGAACCACCATCCCACCCCCTGGCACTGACTTTGAAGCTGCTCGTGCTGCTGGTGCTGGTGCTGGTGCTGGTGCTGGTGCTGGTGCTGGTGCTGCTGGTGCTTCTGCTGCTGCTGGTGCTTCTGCTGCTGGTGCTGCTGGTGCTGCTGCTACTACTACTGCTGCAGCTGCTGTGGTGGACCAGCCCCAAGGCCCTCAAAGCCCTGCTGCTCATGCCCCTGCCAGAGGGAGGAAGAGGCAAGGGAAGGAGAAGGGAGAGAGGAAACAGTACACCATTTCTGAGGACCATGAGGAGGAGGTGCTGGAATGGCTGAGGGAGAACGAGTACCTCTGGAGAAAGGGTCACAGACTGTATTGCGACACCAAGAAGAATCAGGCAGCTTGGAGAGACAAGGCAGAGAGCCTGGGCTACACTGCAGATGTACTCCTGGGATGGTGGAAGCACATGCACACCTGGTATGGCAAGCTACACCTCAAAAAATCTGGGCAGGCCGCTGTCAAGCTCACTGACTGGGAGATGGCCAAGTGCAGCTTCCTGGAGGGTGAGATCTGCCACCGAGGAGCAGCCCCTCTGAGACCCCTCTCCCTCAGAAAGCCCACAGACAGCCAGTCCTCTTCCAGTCAGGAGACAGCTGCCCTGTCCAGGCAGGTGTCTTTGGAGGGCCCCATGGCAGAGCTCCCCCCGACAGCTGCACTCCCCATGCCGGAGGACTTGGAGGATCCCCTGTCACAAATGGAACAAGAAGCGGCAGACACCAGAGACCAACCCACCCCCACCCACCCCCAGCTCCACAGGATGCAGGCAGAGAGGCAGACTGGAGGGCCAGAGCCACACTGTCCTGTTGGAGATCAGGGACACAATCAAGACCAGCACAGAACTTATCTCTCAGCTGGTCCACAGCAACATACCATCCTTGGACCAGAAGCCCTTCATCACCTATGTGAGCCAGACCCTCATGGACCTGCCCGAGGCCCAATACCAGGTGATGAAGGAAAAGATCACAGCACTTCTGCACAAACCTCAAAGCCCAGCTGAACCTGCTCTAAACCAGTCCAGGTCTGCTTCTCCACCCCAGGTGATGTCACCGCCTTTCCACGGCTTTCAACAGCTCCTAATCTACCAAGGCTACGACTACCAGGACTTCCACAGCAGAAACAGCCCTTCCCAGTCCAGGCCCAGGTTCATCGCATGCCACAGATGCCTCACCTCGCCCAGCTGCAGACCAGACAGCCCCACTACACTCCTTCTTCCTCCACCCCACAGCCAAGCCCTTCAACGGACAATCTGTCATCAGTCTTGGGCCTGACATCCCAGGTACTTGATGAAGGGCCTCTCAACCTCACGGGACTGAGTCAGCTCTCAGATAGCTTCCTGAACACACCATCCCCTGTTGTACTCTCGGGGCCAAGCACCCCAATGGCGCCTCAGACCAGCAGTCCAGCCACTGCTACATCCACAATCCCTGGCCTCTTAACAGCTGAGACCATAGACATGCCTCAGAGTGACTGAGAATAGTGCCAGAGACTGAGTTGTTACCTGTTCACTTTATCTTTGCTTAAGACACTTTACTTGGTTCATTTTGCTTTTTTAATAAAGTCATACAGTTTACTTAAGACAGTTATTAATAAAGATTATCTTTGCTTCACACGTTTGGTTCATTTTTTTTTACTTAATAAAGTGTTGGTGAAAACTTTGAAAAAATGGTTAATCCTTTGCATGCTTGTGGGATGGGTAAGGATAGTTTTGGGATAGGTAAGGATAGCTGTGGGATAGATAAACCTCCAGTGCAAGCATAGTGGGACTGTATGGTCCACTCTCCCAGCTGCCACACATATGGCCCTTTTTTTATCAATAACAATTTATTCATTGATCAACACATTTCAAAATAAACAAAGCTCTTTATTAATGCCCTATTCATTGTAGGGCCACTCAACATACATGGCACAATCTCATCAGTGTTATGAGACAGGCTCAAGAAAGCATCCATTAACCATCTATCATCCTGTCTTGCCACTCCACTGGTCCAGCTGGGGAGTTGCACCAGTGTCTCAGGAGGTTGCGCTGCTTCTTCCCTTCATGTGAAGCTCTGTTGGGGCCTTGTACATCCACAGTGTCTATCAGGTTACGTCCTTGCCTCCATTCACCAGGCTCCATGTCCCCATTGCCTTGTTGACGGTCCACAAGCCTGTTCTGCAACACTGGGGAGTGGGTGCACATGAGATTGTGCAGGATGCAGCAAGCTTCCACGATGCTCCTCACGGTCTCTGGGCGATGCTGCATGGTGGTGAGAAGTACCTGGAACCTGTTGGCCAGGATGCCAAAGGCGTTCTCCACCACCCGTCTTGCCCTGGACAGCCTGTAGTTGAAATCCTCTCTTCATGGGTGAGGTATCTTGAACTGTAGGGCTTCATGAGGTAGGTTCTGAGGGAGAAGGCGTCATCACCAACAATGAAGTAGGGCACATCTTGTGTGTCATTGGGTAGGGGGTCTGGATCTGGAAAACCCATGATGAGGTTGCATTCCAGCCCATCCTTGAGGTCACTGGCATTGTATACCTGGCTATCTGAAGCTGACCCATTGCCTGAAGCATCGATGTACATGAACTTGTAGTCAGCATCAACCATGGCAAAGAGGATGATACTGAAGAAGCCCTTGTAGTTGTAATAATTGGACCCTGAGTTGGCTGGAGCTTTGCAGGCCACGTGCTTCCCATCTACTGCTCCAACAGTTGGTGTGGGGAAAGTTCCACCTCTGATACCACTGTTTTGCAACTTTCCTCCAGCCTTCTTCAGTGGTTGGGACAATGGAGGAGCTCCTCCACGTATTCTTTGATGATGGCCTGCACCACTTCTCTGACCACTTTGCTGATGCTGTTGTGTGGCACCCTCCAGGCAAACTGCATGTTTCTGTATGTGGTTCCAGAGGCCAGGTGCCGCAGAGTCAGTGCCACCTTCAGTCCAGGATCCAGGTTGGGATGGAAGTTGGTGCTTGGCTTGGTCAACCTGGGTCTCAGACGCTGTACAATTTCATCAAACATAGCTGGCGGCATCCTCATGAAGTGCTGGTATGCACGAGTGTCTTCATTCCTCAGCTCCACCATCAGCTTGTCATACAGTCCAAACTCCATTCTTCTCCCGATCCATCCTCGGAGCCATACAGCTCTTGAACGTCTCCTTATTCTCCTTGTGTAGAAAAGGTGAAACAGTCTGAACAGGGCTTGGTTCTGGTGTTGAATGATCGCAGCTACCAGAAGGAATGTGTTATGATCCATGGTGGAGAACAATGGATGATGTGGAAGAGCAAGACCAAGGGTGAAGAGGTCTGTACACCACGGCTGCTGGACTGAAAGTGAGATCCAGGTGATTTCCTCCCCCTTTTTATAGGAAATATCGGTTTTCTGCTAGGTGTCCTTCCACATACTCTAGGCATACTGCAGACATCCTAAATATCCGAGATACATCCCATATACAAACATTTTGTCAGTTTTAATGCTTTATATACGAGATGCATCCGCTTATATCCTTTCTATTTCCATGCTACTAACGCTGTGTGGACGTTCCGTGCACCTTTTGTTTCCTCCCTCTTTCCGTTTTCAGCTGGAGTGGATGTGAGTTGTGAGGATGGCCAGAGGATGCCGAGAGGATACAGCAGATGTTTAACGGATGATAATGGACATAGAACGTTTGTTGCCCGTATATGTCACGGATGTACATTGTATGTGGCGGAAAGTTCATCCGCTCAAAAAGTTTTGTGCAGCTCAAAACTTCTTGCACGGATGAAATCTCAGTGGATGGATGCTCGAGGGATAGAGCTTATGAAACACGTATGCAATGAGTACACAACGGATGCATCATGTTTTCCAACGGATTGCAAGCTTTTTTGTCCATTTTACATCCTCTTTGCATCTGTTGGTGCAGTGGGACATGGGCTTAAGGGAATGGAAGAGCATGCAATTTGGTGTGATTTCTCAAATGGCCTTAACATGGAGCCAGAAACCTGGATTGTATTAGTCTGTGTCTCAGAAGAGAAGAGAGTGTATCTTTATTTTCTTCTGTTGGAAAGTATTGCTATTGCTCTATTTTTCTAATTGACTGATATTACTGGATTTAATGTAAGTCTGATACTTAACTGTTTTTGACACTGGACTTTGTTACTGGAATATCCCTGGATTGAAAAACTGACTGATTAACCTGTGAATGACTTTTGGACTGCCTATTTTGGACTTTGCTTAAACTTTTCTGGAAATAAAAACCTTCATTAACTGTACAGTGTATCTGTGTACTGTGTGTGTATTATTCCAACACTACTCTCTATATGTCTCCCTGTATGCACTCATTCTCCTAACGGGGAATTACCTCAACACTGGTTATTGGCCCAGGCCATACCAGGCTCAGATAACTGAGAGTTAGTGTGAATGCACAGTACTGTATACAGACAGCTGTTTACTGTTTAATTGTGGTTTACTGTTCTGGTAAAGATGGCACAAGACACTTCCACAAGTCTATCACTGATAACCTGGTTGGATGGAACAAACTATGTTTCCTGGTCTATGAAATGCAGTCTACTTCTGTGTAAAGAAGGCTTATGGAATGTAATTCAAAATCCACCAGATGTAAATGCTTGGGATCCAGAAAATGAGGATGATGCCAAGAAGATGATGCCATTTTCCTAACGGGGAATTACCTCAACAGTTAGTACTTTCAGATTTGTTCAATTTTTGGTTTTGCCAGGAAAGGAAGGTGTCTTCAGTGATCAAAAGAAATAGATAATCGAAAGCAGCAACTGCCCCAACCTTTTGAACACCAATGACCAGTTCTGTGGAGAGAGTTTTTTCTTTCGGACCTGAGGGGTGTGGTTTTGAATGTTCCCTACATCCTGTGGTTGTGCCTTTGCTTGTTTGTGTGGCCTGGTTTCTGGCATGCCACAGCTCAGTGCCTGTCCATGGACTTCAAATTGGAGACGCCAGATCTAAAGGAAGAATTGTATTTTTTTAATGCTACTCTTAGGTTTTTTTTTTTTTTACTAAAGGAGAAAACAACAGATTACCACTCAGGATGCCTCCTTTAGGGGACGTGCATAAGTGTACCAATTGTGTCTACAGTCCCTGTCCTGTTGTTTTTTATTTTTCTTATAAGTATCTATCTCATGTATTCAAAACTATATTTATTCTTATACCTGTATCTTGTAAGCGATTGACAAATCAAATAAATACTAAAAAAATGTTCTGTCTGGTGGATTATTAAATCATTCAACAACTTCAACATAAACAAACCAGGGTAATATTGTTTAAAAAGTTGCAGTATTTTATGATGGTATAATGGACAGTTTTACGTTAGGTGTTTACTGAATTTAATTAAATTTAAGTGGAATTTAGTTGAAACCAATGGCAGAGTCAGTGAAATATGTTGCATTGATCCTATAAATCATTGGAAGTAATCATTGGTTGGTGTTTCATTTATTGGTATGGATGTTTTAACCAATACATACTACAAAATAATTGTTCATTATCATGAATGGAGGAAAAACAACAACAACATTTCTTTTGAGCATTGCTTTTTGTGATTTGTTGCTAATTTCCATAAGGAAAAGAAAAGAAAAGAAAAGAAAAGAAACCCCACCCCAAATCTTTTTTTTTTCAAAAGTATTCCTAAAATATTCATTAAAATAGCCAGTACCACAAAGAATCTAATGAATCAGCCATGATTGCTCAATTCAGAGAGTGACACATGTGCAATAATTCAGAGTTATGGACTGGGCTGTACAGGTAGTCAACACTTCCTTCTTTCTGAGTCTGGATGAAACTTCATGTTCCCGATCAGAAATCTTGCATTACCTCAATAAACTTATTTTGGGTTTCTAAACAGACTTGGCAATAATCTACTCATTTTTCTGGGATCTTTCCAGTTGAGTTTCAGGCTGGTTTTTTTGTGTGTAGAAAGCTTGCATCAACATATGGCTGTTTATTCCTTTTTATTCCTTAATGCAGGGGTCTTCAAACTTGAAAGCTTTGAAACCTGTGAACTTTAACTCCCAGAATTCCTCTGCCAGTCATGTTAGCTCAGGAATTATGGGAGTTGAAGTCCACAAGTCTTAAACTTGCCAAGTTTGAAGACACTTGCCTTAATGGCATATGATAATAATTGGCCATCCCATTATTCTGAGCCACTACAAAGAGTTGGTCATCTCATCTGCTGTGGTAGTCTTAAACCAGAAGGTGATGGGGAAATTGTTATACAAGATTTCTTAAATCTCCACTTCTGCTCAAGGTTGCCTACTTTAAATAGTTTCAAACCTTTAGGCTCTTAACTAGTGTTTTTCTCAATGTAGCTTTGAGGTATCTTTATTTAAAGACACCAGAGCCTTTTTACTTTCAACACAGTGCAACAATGCATTGCAAGTCATCTTTGTTTTTCTTCTAATATGGTTATATTTAAAAGCTCTTCATCAAATACCAAGGAATATTCCTCAAGGGCTGTCAGGTATACATTTGACTTCATTTCCTCCCCAAGAAATCTAGGAATCAAAAGCATTAGCTTTTATATCACAGGTGTCAAACTTGCAGCATCACATTGTCATCAAGTGACAATGTTTTTTTTTCCTTCGCGGAGCTGGGATGGGTATGGCCTACGTGTGACTCATCCAGCCCATGGGCCACCAGTTTGACAGTCCTGGCCTTTATGATAGCTATCAAATGGAAACTGATTTTATATGATGTGAAGTGTATGATATATGGTGGCCCACATGATTTTAGGGGAAATGTGTTCATCTATCCTTGATGGGAATAACTTTTTTTTTTCTGGTCAAACAAAATTTATTCTCTAAAGTTGAAAAACTTCCGGTTTGCAAGGCTCGGCGGCAGCAGGAATCCACGATCATGCATGGTTTCTGCTGCGCTCGCCGCTGGAGTGCCCTGAGCCAACCGGCTTCGGGACTATAGCTACCCTGTAGAGGTAGCTGAAGACAGGGGAGACCTAGCAGGGGTTGGGGGGAATCACCCCCCCCCCTCAGCTGGCTTAACTCCCTTTTTCAAAAGTGGTAGAGCGGCGGTCAGAAATGGCCGCCACAAAGAAGCTTTCATCAGGAAAAGAATGTGCAGGAGGAAGCTGAGAAGTGAAAGTTTTGGCTGACTGGGAGGAGAAGCAACATCCAAGATATCCTGGAATTTAAATTTTGGAAAAAGATACATTGTTCCCTAAGAGGATCTAAAAGCAGCGAATGAAAGTGAAAAAGGAAAGTTTGTTTTTTCTCACTCTCCTTCCTTATGGTGACAGCAGATGAATGAGAAATTGGAAAAACCCGCTTTGGCATCAGCAGGTAATCAAACTGGAAAATTAAAGCCAAGGGGACAATAAGATTTCTGAACACTGGAAAAAAAAAATTTTTTTTATGCTGTAAGTGGGAAGGGAGAGGATAAGAATTTAAGATTAGGATTTGGCTGGAGGAGACTGCTTGGAATTTAAAAGACTAGAGCAAAATCATAACAAGACTTCTAAAAGACACATTTTAATTGAAACTTTGTAATTGAATTACAATACCAGGAAGAGAAAGTGAAAAAAAGAAGAAAGTGTTAAATGAAATAGACTGTGTGTATCTGGACTGTTTGGTGACTTTGGGACTTTTGAAAATTCTTATTTGAATGATTAAAATCATTTAGGTTGTCTAAAAATTTTTTTTACAATGGCATTATTTGTAGATGAACTGAAAATGGAATTTATAAAATATAAAGAAGAGGAACAAGAAGGGAAGGGATCTTTTGGCTCGGTTTTTCATTTTTTAGAAATGGTGATTTCCACGTATGAGAAACTACAAGAGCAAGAAGATTGGGATGAAGAAGAAGCCATCTTTAATGAACAAGCAACTTTATCTGGGGAAGAAAGGGGAAAAGGGGGAAAGAGAATGGAGAATTTAAGACTTAAAAAAGCAACCAAAAAAGGGAAAAATAAGGTGAAAAGTGGACACAATATCAGAAAGCAACAGAAAAGAGGAATACAGAAGAGGATAGAGATTAAGAGACAAGGGGGTAAAAAGGGTAGAGTGGAGAAACAAGGGAGGAAGGAAGGGAAGAGAAGCTATAAAGGTTTGAAACAAGATGTAAACAGACAAGACTTATTTAGAGATAATGGGTAAAAATATAAATGAAAAAGAGATTCTGCAAAAGTACATAAGATTGTATTGTATTTGTATTAGAAATAATGTTAGAAAATTTGGAACAACATATGATTATAAAATGTGATCAAATATGCAACGTAATTTAGTGGAAATTTCTTTTTTTTTTTTAACAAAATAAATGAAATTAAATATGAGAGAACTGAATTAAGAAGGAAGGGAAACATTTTAATTACATAATGTTTGAAAATATAAGTGAAATGGGGGGGAAGTAATTATGCAAAATTTATTAGTGTTCCCATAGAAGCATGATACCTATTTGAAAAGAAATGTATAAAATGTTTAAGATTTATGAATAGTAAAGCAACAGAAAAGAGGAATATAGAAGAGGGAAATGAAGATGAAGATTGAAATAAATTGTAAAGAAACAGGACTTATTTAGAGATAATGGGTAAAAATATAACTGAAAAAGTGATGCTGTAAAAATACATGAGACTGTATTGTTGTATTTGTATTTGAAATAATATTAGAAAATTTGGAACAACATATGATTATAAAATGGGATAAAATATTCAATGTAATTTAGTGAAAATCTTTTCTCTTTTGAACAAAATAAATGAAATGAAATATGAGAGAATTGAATGAAGAAGGAATGGGAACATTTTAATTACATAATGTCTTAAAATATAAGTGAAGTGGGGGGGACGCAACTGCATAAAATTTATAAGTGTTCTCATAGAAGCATGATACTTACTTGAAAAGGAAGGTATAAAAATTAAGATTTAAATGAATATTAATCTTAACGATAGAGTTTAATTGGTGTGGATTGTTGTATTTATAATTTTTTTCTTTTTTTAAATATAGTGTCTAGCTTTAGAATGTACTATAACTATATAACTATATCTAACTATATATAGATATAACTATAATGATTTAAATTGAGATGAAATAAATAAAATAGAATTAAGAGAGTGAAAAGAGGGGAGAAGCTATATAGAAAATGTTAAATGGTAATAAGATATGGAATAGTACATAAAATGAGTATGAACTTGAATTTATGTCTGTACGAAGAGATGTAAACTGGGATCAAGCTGCTTCCAAAAAAGATGTTTTATGTTTTTATGTTATGTGTTTTGTTTGTATATGTTTATTTTTTAAAAAATCAATAAATTTTTTGGAAAACAAATTATTCTCTAAAATTCAGCTTGGATCCAATTCTTATTGGAAAACAAATAGAAATGGTAGCTAGAAGAACCTGGGATCAATTTCATGACCACAGCTGTTTCTAGAGAAAAGGAATCTAGCTATCCTCATCCATGATCTTTCATAACTGAAGGTTGATTAGAGATATTAAAAATGGATCTGTCCTTGGAAAAAGTTCAGAAGCTGCAACTACCATTTTGTCATGCTCCTGGTGGAGACTGATTCTGAGGGAGAGGATGAACAGCCGACAGGGAGTGGAAGTGTGGCTCCAGAGGTATTGGAGGAGGCTGGGGAAGGGCAGAGGACGGCTGGGCAGTCAGAGGAGGACCCAGGCCCATCCCCTCTCCATCCTAGGGCACGCAGGGAGGAGAGGATAAGGGAGAGATGTGGTCTACTCAGGAGGAGAGGGCTTTGATCCTCTTCATGGACTGCAGCTGTGACAACTGGATAAGAGGATGGACATGTGTATGGGTGAGTGCTGGAAACAAAGCATGGAAATATCTCTAGTTTATTGTTCCTCTCTGAGTTTGGCGTCCTTCCCCATGTGTGTTCTGATATCTGTGGACGTCTTCAAGCCCTTATCTTGCCTAGTGTGTGTTGGTGTATTATTCTTTATAATTTGAATAGCATTTCCTCCTTCTTGTAACTGCTTGTGTAGGAGTTTTTTTTTGTCTCCAGTCAAGGATATTTGGAGTTTGGAAGCAAAGTGAAGGAATAAAAGAGACTTCACCTGTTTTTTGTGACTGTTTATTTTGTATCCCACCCTGGATCATCACACATTTGAAAGGTTTAAACTGTCACTGTACATACAAACAACAATGTAATAGATTCCTAAGGTATCAATAGGAGAAGATAGTTGAAAATATCAGGATAGTAGCACTAATACATGGGTAAAGGATATTGTCTAATATCCTTAGACAAATTCAAATTATATTTGTACAATTTCTTGTATGTTTGTGTAGTATTTTAACCCTGTGGCTGAAACAGAAAAGCTATGTAAAGCTGTCCAAAGGAGGTACTTTGCAAAGCATGTTAGCATGAGTGAGGCATCTCTCCTTGAAGCATGAAATAAGTTGTGCTCCTGGAGGTTTTCTGCAAATAGTTGGAATGCTGTCCCCAGTTATCCGTATATATGCACAGCCTTTTTGCTTTACTGGTAGTCACTATTGATGTATTCTATTTGCTGGGTATGTGTTCACATGTGCAGAAAGCCAAGAAAAGTGGTTAGAGCAGCTGTGCATCTTTCTCAAGGTCACTTTTATTTCTCTGCTTCAATCCCTTAAGGAAGAGTGCTTCTTTTATTTTGAAACTCACTTCTTTTGAATGCTTTGCTGAGATCCACAAAATGGTAAGCAAGTCAGTGAGGAAAATCCACAACTTTTTAAAAATAGTATCTTATTATAAGATGTAATAAGATGTAATAAGCTCACATCATTTGTGTATTCTATTGTGTACCTCTGTCAGTTTATTGGGATTTTTTAAATAACACTCCAATGAATCAGTAGGATCTACTAAATAAATGGAAATAGAGGGTATGTGAAATAGGAAAATATACTGTATATTTCATTGAAATCTTTCCAGGAAAGTTTCTTCACAATCAATAATGTCCTAATGATTGCAATTAAGCACCACAGCCTAAAATGTAGCCCACAAACAGTTCTCCTATTAAGACAAACCCATTTGGTATCTCATAGATCTACTTCCCACCCCAACAAACCATAGTTACATAGTTATTTCAAGGCAATGGATCTTTTTTGAAAGCTCTTGTGTGCACCATTTAAACTCAACATTTGCATAATATGATTGTTCATTAGATGATACTCTGATGTGCTATGAAACATGATGACTATATCTTTAAAAAAAGAATCCAAAAGACTTCAGAATTGTTTTTTAAAAGATAATCTGATCATGTGATGACCTGGGGTGTGGCACAAAGGCAACACAGTCAGATAATCAGTAGGAGTCCCTTTATTAGCTCCAACTTTGTTCCCAATGTCCTGGTTACCTTCTGGCTGGAGAAAAATTCTCCCAGGAACAGCCTTTGGCTGCAGAGAATCAAGTCCAAAATGTGGTCAACAAAAACTGTAACTATAAGTCCAATCAAGGCACAATGAGGTAATTAGTCCAGCAAGGCAGGAGAAGGAATTCCAGATGTGAAGGCATGGCAATAACTCAACAAGGTTGGAAGGATGCTAGGAACGCAGATAACTGAAGTACACACAAGATAAACTCACATTTGTTCCCAGCAGACACTGCACTCAGCATGCATCTCTTTTAAACTCCTTTCCCAGCTGTGGCTAATGAAGGGAATCAGGGCCCTTTCCTCCCCCATAAGCCACGCAACTCACATTGCTCTCTTCTCCGTTCCTCCCTGTGTGCCATAGGATGAAAAGGGGATGGGCCTGGGTCTTCCTCTGAACTCCCTCTCCTTTGTTCTAACACTTCCCTGCTCTGCCCAGCCAGACTTTGCCCTTCCCCAGTTTCCTCCACAGCCAATGGAGCCACATTCCACTCCCTGTCAACTGTTTGTCCTCCTCCTCGGATTCAGACTATGACAGGGGCATAACAGATCAGTTGTTCATTACAAGAAATCTCTGTGTTAAACCATGTGAATTAATGAAACACAGCAAGGTTATTATTGTCTTCTTTTATACTTTACACAGTATGGCAGTAAATAATATGTATAATGATTTCATTGTTACTTTCGCTGCAACATCAAATCTCATGGCTGGGAAAGTTTGTGTTCTGGATGTCAGGGCCTACCACATTTATTATGAAAAACGATAGTATGATAAGCAATGTACAAAATGATTCACAACAAATTGTTTTTAAAAAGAATATATAAAATATATATTCCTTCCTCGGGCTAGACTCCCCAATAGCATGTTCTGACTTTTATATTATAGCTTCGAATATATATAGCTCATAAATATTTCTTTAGCATTGTTTTCTATTTACTACATAAAATGTGTCTCCCTGCCACAAACTCACATTTTAACTAAAGTTTGCTCCTGCCTAGCTCATTCTTTTGGACATTGTTTTATTATTATTAATGCATCTGTACACAATATTTTTGCCAAGGCACTTAAGACAATGTGGAATCTTAAACAGACTGTTTAAAACAAGCCAGCAGATGTTATCACAAACATAAGAATAAGTATATATCACACAATTCTGCTTGTACAACTCCAACATTACTCTTTCCCCATCATACCCAAGTATTTCCCAGATGTCTTTCAGAATATCTTCTAATCTTCTGAGCCTATTAAAAGAAATATCCAGTAATGGAAGTAACCCTACATTTTAGAAAATTCCCATTGTCACAAACCTAAGTGGCCTGGCTAGAACGTGTGTGTATGTGCACTGCTTTCTGTTGTTGTAACTCCAAACTATCTAAAGAGGCAATTCTCCAAACATTTTGGAGAAATACTCCAGTTTCTTGCCAAAAGTACAATATTATTTTGCCAAATATGTTGTATTCTTCACCAGAAGTCATTTCTTGACTCTAGTATGTGGAGTCTGTTCAGGTTAGACTATCCAAAATATTTCTGATCTAACTGATCAACACTTTGTAATTACAGACGTGATAAAAATCTAAAGCCCCTGTCACACTGCACCAACGGATGCAAAGAGGATGTAAAATGGACAAAAAAGCTTGCCATCCGTTGATTAACGTGATGTACTCACTGCCTCCGTTTTGCTTCCTCTCTATCCGTCCAGCATCCGTTTATTGACATTTCACCCGCTCAGAAAGTTTTGAGCTGCTCAAAACTTTTGCGCGGAAAATGTATCCAATTCGTCCATTCTGCATCCACTACACATCTGCTACGCATCCGTTCTGCATCCGTTACGCATCTGCTATATCCGCTAGGCATCCGTTCCGCATCCGTGCAACTCGCATCCACTCAGACGCAGGGAGGAAGCGGAATGGATGCAGAACGGATGCAGAACAAATGCAGCACGGAAACAAAGCATTTAAAATGGAAAAAACGTTTGCAGAGGGGACCTATCTTGGATATTAAGGATGTCTAGAGGATTCTTAGAGGATGCCTAGAGGATGCCTAGAGGATGCAAAGGGATACATATACTGCCTATAAAAAGGGGGAGCAACTCGTCTGCATCTCACTTTCAGACCAGCAGACCAGCTGTGCAGACCTCTGCAGCCTTCATCTGACTCTTCCTCTTCCACAGCATCCAGTCATGTCAACTGTGGATCGTAACACAGTCCTTTTGGCAGCCACCATCCTTCTGCAACAGTGCGAAGCCATCTACAGGCTCTGTGAACTCTACTACAGGAAGAAAAGGAGGCGGCCAAGAAGCGTCTGGGTCCGAAGGTGGATCGGGAGAAGAGCAGAGTACGGACTGTACAACAAGCTGATGGTGGAGCTGAGGAACGAAGACACTCGTGCATTCCAAAACTTCATGAGGATGCCTCCAGCCATGTTTGACGAAGTTGTGCAGCGGCTGACACCCAGGTTGACCAAGGCAAACACCAACTTCTGGCCCAGCCTGGAACCTGGGCTCAAGGTGGCATTCACTCTGCGCCACCTGGCCTCAGGGACCACCTACAGGAGCATGCAGTACGGCTGGAGGGTGCCACACAACACCATCAGCATTGTGGTCAGAGAAGTGGTGCAGGCCATCATTGAAGAATACAAGGAGGAGCTCCTCCAGTGCCCCTCCACTGATGAAGGATGGAAGAAAGTTGCAGAGCAGTGGTATCAGAGGTGAAACTTCCCACATACCGTTGGAGCCATAGATGGCAAGCACGTGACCTGCAAAGCACCACCCAAGTCAGGGTCCACTTATTTCAACTACAAGGGCTTCTTCAGCATTGTCCTCTTTGCCATGGTTGATGCTGACTACAAGTTCATGTACATCGATGCTTCAGGCAGTGGCTCATGCTCAGATGCCCAGGTATACAACGCCAGTGACCTCAAGGAGGGGCTGGAAGGCAACCTCATCATGGGCTTCCCACATCCAGACCCCCTGCCCAACGACACGCAAGATGTGCCCTACTTCATCGTGGGGGATGATGCCTTCTCCCTCAGAACCTACCTCATGAAGCCCTACACTTCCAGATGCCTCACCCATGAAGAGAGGATCTTCAACTACAGGCTGTCCAGGGCAAGGTGGGTGGTGGAGAACGCCTTTGGCATCCTGGCCAACAGGTTCCAGGTACTTCTCACCACCATGCAGCATCGCCCAGAGACCGTGAGGAGGATTGTGGAAGCTTGCTGCATCCTGCACAATCTCATGTGCACCCGCTACCCAGTCTTGCAGAACAGGCTCGTGGACCTCCAGCAAGGCAATGGGGACATGGAGTGAATGGAGGCAAGGGCGAAACCTGATAGACACTGAGGATGTGCAAGGCCCCAACAGAGCCTCACGTGAAGGGAAGAAGCAGCGCAACCTCCTGAAACACTGGTGCAATTCCCCAGCTGGAGCAGTGGAGTGGAAAGACAGGATGATAGATGATTAATGGATGCTTCCTTCATCCTGTCTCATCACACGGATGAAATTGTGCCATGTATGTTGAATGGCCCTACAATGAACAGGGCATTTAATAAAGAGTTGTGTTTGTGTTCAAATGTGTGGATGATTATTACATTATTATTGATAATAAAGGGCCATAGGTGTGGCACCAAGGAGGGTGGACCATACAGTCCCACTATGCTTGCACTGGAGGTTTATCTATCCCACTGCTACCCATCACACAGCTATTACCCACCCCACAGGTATCCCTGCCCATTCCACTGCTATCTTAACCCATCCCACAAGCATGCAAAGGCTTAAACCAATTCTAAAAGTTTCCACCAAGACCTTATAAAAAAAAAGAAATGAAGCAAGTGTGTGAATCAAAGATAAACTTTATTGAACAACAAGCTGTAAAAGAAAAATGACCCAAGTCAAGTGTCCAAATAAAGTCCACAGGTAGCTAGCTACCCAGTCTCTGGCACTCTTATTGGTCACTCGGAGGTGTGCCCAGTCTCAGGGGTGAAGGGTCCAGGTGCTGTGGAGGTGGGTGGTGCTGGAGTGCTGGTCTGTATCGTCATTGGGGTGCCTGGCCCCGAGAGGACAACAGGGGATGGTGTGTTGAGGAAGCTCTCAGACAGCTGGCTCAGACCTGTGATGCTGAGAGGTCCTTCCTCCATGCCATGGGGTGTCAGCCCCAGTACTGATGACAGATGTTCTGAGGCCGGGCTTGGCTGTGGGGTGGAGGAAGGAGTAGTGTAGTGGGGCTGTCTGGTCTGCAGCTGGGTGAGGACTGGCATGGGTGGCATCTCTGTCGTCGGTGGCATCATTGTCGTGGGTGGCATCGGTGGCATCAGTGGAACCGGTGGCAACGGTGTCGCCCGATGACTTTGTGCCTGGACTGGGAAGGACTGCTGCCTGTGCTGCTGGACCTCCTGGTAGCCATAGCCCTGGTAGGTGAGGGGCTGTGGGAAGCCTTGGAATGGGAGGGACATCACCTGGGGTGGAGGTGGAGGAGCAGACCTGGACTGGGTGGGAGCAGGTTTCTCTGAATCTGGAGGGTTGTGAAGCAGCTCGGTGATCCGGTCCTTCACCACCTGGTACTGGGGTTCCTCCATGTTCCTGAGGGTCTGGTTGACATAGATGGGGAAGGGCTTGCGGTTGGAGGATGAGGAGTCGGTGCTGACCAGCTGAGAGAGGAGATCTATACTGGTGCGGATGGTGTCCCTGAACTCCAGCAGGACAGTGTGGCTCTGCCCCTCCTGTTGCCTGGCTCTCTGCCTTTCTGTGGAGGTGGATCTGGGGGTGGTGGATGTGGCTACGACTGTGGTGGACTCGATGTCTCCTTTCTCCCACCACACCAGGGAGTCCTCCACGCGCTTCACCACGGTTACAACAGCTGTCCGCGGGTTCTCCGCCATGGCATGCTCCACAGAAAACTGCCTGGAGACAGGGACTGACTCTTGGCCGGAAGAGGACTGGCTCTCAGCAGGCTGCCGGAGAGAGAGGGTTGTGAGAGGGGCTCCTGGTGCTCCTCAGTGGTGGATCTCACCCTCCAGGAAGCTGCACCTGGCCATGACGTAGGTCTCTCTGTCCATCAGCTTAACCGTGGCCTGGCCAGATTTCTTCAGGTGCAGCTTCCCGTACCAGGTGTGCATGTGCTTCCACCAGCCGAGGAGCACCTCCGAAGTGTAACCCATACTCTCCGCCCTCTCTCTCCAAGCAGCCTGCTTCCACTTGGTGTCCCTGTACAGCCGGTGTCCTTTCCGCCACAGATAGTCATTCTCTCTCAGTCACTCCAGCACCTCATCCTTGTGTTCCTCCTCAATGAAGTATTGCCTCCTCTCCTGTCCCCACATACGCCTCTTCCTCCCTTTGGCAGGACCAGATGGGCCCTCATCAGAGGGGCTCCCAGGTGGTAGGGGCTGCTCCTCCACACCACCACCAGCAGCAGCACCAGCAGGATCATCATTATCATCATCATCATTATCATCATCATCATCACCAGCAGGATCATCATCATCATCATCATCATCAGCAGCAGCAGCAGGATCATCATCATCAGCAGCAGCAGCAGCAGCAGGATCAGCAGGACCAGGATTAGCAGCAGCAGAGTAAGCACCAGCAGGACCAGCAGCACCAGCACCAGCAGCACCAGCAGCACCAGCAGCACCAGCAGGACCAGGAGCACGAGCAGGACCAGGACCAGGAGCACGAGAAGGACGAGCAGGATGAGCAAGACCAGGAGCATGAGCAATACGAGAAGTACAAGCAAGTCCAGGAGCACGAGCAGGACCAGCAGGACCAGCAGGACCAGGAGTAGCTTCAGCAGAGTACGTAGCAGGAGAAGCACCACCGCCAGGAGCAGCTTCAGCAGAGTACGCAGCAGAAGAAGCACCACTGCCAGGAGCAGCTTCAGCAGAAGCTCCAGCACCAGAAGAGTGAGCCCGAGCAGCAGAAGCCCCAGCAGAAGCAGAGTCAGGGACAGGGGGCGGGAGGGTGGCCCTGTCCCTCTTGTCAGGGATGGCGGCAGGTTGCTGAGACTTTCGCTTCCTCCCCATGGTTGTGGGGTTGCTGGCTGGCAGGGAGGCTGGCAGGGAGGCTGGCAGGCACCAAGGCTGGCAGGAAGCCTGGCAGGAAGCCTGGCAGGAAGCCTGGCAGGAAGGCAGGCAGGCAGGCAGGCAGGCACCAAGGCTGGCAGGCAGACTGGCTGGCAGGGAGGCTGGAAGGCAGGCTGGCCACAAGGCTGGTAGGCAGGCAGAGAACAAGGCTGGCAGGGAGGCTGGCCAGGAGGGTTGGAGGCAGGCTGGCAGGAAGGCTGGCAGCAAGGCTTGCAGGCAGGCATGCAAGTAGGGCAGGCAAGGACTCAATGTATCCTGCAGCAGGTCTTTCCTCCGAATGCTGGCCATGTGTGAGCTGCTTCCCTTTATATCCACGTGGCTTACGCAATGCATCCCCCCTGCATGCGCAATTAATGCCAGGCATCCGTTAGGCTTCCGCTGTGCATCCGCTTCATCCGCTGTGCATCCGCTTCATCCGCTCGGCGTCTGCTCTGCATCCGCTCTTTCTGTTCCACATCCGCTTTGCTGAGGCCCCCTGGAAGCCCAGCGGATGTGCCATCCACTCCCATCCACTTCCATCCGCTGGGCTTCCGTTCCGCATCCACTTTCCATCCGCCCTGCGTCCTCCCCCCGTCCATGTTATCCGCTCCGGTTATGCAAATCTTTGCCCCTTTTGAGAGCGGATAACAATGGATGGAACATTTTGCTCGTCTGTTGTGTCCGTTTTGCATCCGTTGGGCAGTGTGATAGGAATTAAGGAATTAAAAGGTCAATTTTTTTCAGATAAAATTCTGATTTCTATAAAGATTTCTCCATTTCCCTAACAGATTTGCTTAAATTGGGATTTAAATGGTACTGTTGGGAGCCAATTGTTTTTCTAGGGCTGAATTCAGAAATATATGGAAACATCAGAGTGTTCTGACATTTGAAAATGGAAACTTAAGAAGAAACATTTTCCCATTAAAATTCCTCTCATGAAAGGTTTCTTCCTAGCTTGCTGGCAGATAGGAGATATATCTGGCAGGTATAAATGTTTTTTTCCTCAGGAAATTTAAAGCAGAGTTTTCACATTTCTGATAGATGAAATGGAGTAATAATAAATATGTCTCACAGCCCAGTTATAGGAACAATTATGTGATGAACAATGAATGATGTAAGAATGCATGTCAGTCAGGGACATCCACAAAGCATGGGGCAACATGTCAAACAAGTCAAGATGGTGCCTGCAACCAGGAAATAGAAGCCCTGCTCCTTTTCCACACAACTGTCAAATCTTCAAAATAGGCTTAGCTGGGAAACAGATGCAACAGAGGGTTGCAGAAATACTCTCTGTTATAGTATGGTAGAATATAGTATGGTAGTCTGTCCCAATTTCTCTCTGCCCCATCTTATTCTTATGCTAAACAATACCAAAGTGGGATTCCTTTGAGTTTCATTCTTATGTGAATCTTTTTCCCAGGATTGAGTAATCTTTTTGTTCCGTCTGGAAAAACGTGAGGTAGACCAGGTTCCAACAGCAATGTCTTTATTTCAACTATATACAGCAACAGAACAGTTTGGCTCAAACCGCGGCAATATATATACGGCTTGCCTGCCGGCTTGTAGCCAATGGCAGTTACTTGATTTTGCCGCCTTTCAGCGGTTCTCCTGGATTGGTTCCTAGTGAACCAATCCCATGCAGGCCCTTCTGGCCAATCAAATTTGAGACATTTGGAGTATATCATTTTATACAGAACACTTTTTTCCAAATCCCCACCCCCCCAAAGCTGACTTATTCTTTTCCTGATCCCAAAGTCAGATTGTCATTCCTTTACAGCACACATAAAAGTTGGGTGGTGCTTCAAAAGTGTGGTTGCAGCTGCCATCTTGATATATACCACCCCCCACACACCTGATAAGGCAATATCAGAAAATAAATTAGGCTGCTGGCAATCACAGCATCATTATGGTCACATGATCATGATCCGGGTGCTTGGGTGCCCAGCTTGTGATTATGAAGTTGCAGTAATCTGCGTAATGTGATGGCCATTTGCAACCTTCCATGTTAGCTTCCTACAAGCAAAGTCAATGGAGAAACCAGCGGGGAAAGTTATAAGTTATCCCACTAAGTCACTCCACCACTTTTCTTCCCCCAAAGCCCACTATTTATATTCCATAGTACCACCTGCTTACCCATCCTCTGGAGTGCACCCTGGTCCAAAGGACCCCCTCCTGCCCTTTCACAACCTCTGCCAATCTATTCAAGGCCTCCTATGCCTCTCCTCCACATTCCTTACCTGGAATTCCTGCCTCTTCCTGTTTAATGATCCATGCATCCTGTGGTTATGAGAGAAATGGTGGCCATCAGGATTGCCATCACTAAGCAATACATCACATGATTTTGTACTTTATTAAGGCAAAGGTTCCTATTGCACATACGTGTGAGTCATTTCTGGCTCTAGGGGCCAGTGTTCATCTCCGTTACAAAGCTGAAGAGTCAGCACTGTCCAAAGACATCTCCGTGGTCATGTGGCCAAGCATGACTAAACACCGAAGGCACACAGAACGTTGTTACCTTCCCACCAAAGTGGCCCCAATTTTTCTACTTGCATTTTTAAATGCTTTTAAACTGCTAGGTGGGCAGAAGCTGGGACAAGTAACGGGAGCTCACTGTTATGCAGCGCTAGGGATTTGAACCACCAAATTTCCAATCTTTCTGATTGACAAGCTCAGTGTCTTAGTCATTGAGCCACCGCATCCCTTTTGTACTTTATTACTGCATCCCAATTGCCATTGTAACCCAAGGATTATTTCTTCATAAAAAGGCAAAAGGGCCCTCTTGTCTAGCTCAGTGATAGTAACTTCATGAGTATCTCTGTATACTTTTCCTGGTAATGGAACAGAAGTGATTTCCCACTGTCTTCTTTGTGGATTTTTAAAAATCTTAATAGAATCATCCCTGGGATGTTCTGGTGGTTTCTATCAAGGCCCAATCTCATTGATTTATTTTATGACAGCATCAACTGTCAGGACAAGTGGTGCCCTCGATATGATGGTGTGTACAGCATTATGATAATTTTAGTACCACCGATCAACAACTGCATAATTTGTTCATTCGAGTTAATATTGGCTGGCTGATTCACTCATTCAGATATAAACCCCCAAATTAGGAATGCTTTTCCATTGCTCAAAATCTGATACTATTTTAGGGATGGGCAATCAAGGACCATGGGATGAATGCAGCCACATCTCCTTCTTTATGAACTCAACCTATTCTCCCTTCAAAATACCATGTTGCATTTCCCTTTCCTGTCATTTTCAAGCAGGAACTGTACATAGAAATAATCATTTATAGTACAAAGCTAAAATAATTAAATTTAATTTATTAAACTTATATGTCACCCAAAACTCCAGTGACTCTGGGCAGTTTAAAAATTCTTAAAACATTGGAAAACAAGAAAATAACACAAATTAAAAAGGAACAAAGTTGGCAGAGATAAGAAACTCAGATGGGAACAAAGAAAAAAGAAGAAAAGGGGACTTCAAACATGCTTGCCAAAAGCTTGGCCAAAAAGCCAGATCTTCAGGGCCCTTCAAAATACTAGTAGGGTGAGGGTTGTTTGAATCTTGGGTGGGTGGGGAACCTCATTCCAGAGGGCATAAACTTGTGTGTATGTGTCTATGTGTGTATTAAGCTTAATGTAGTAAAACATGAGAAAGAAAATAACTTAACCCCCCCCCCATGAGAAAGAGAAAAAAAGGTGGAGAGAGGGAGGGAGGGAGAGATTAAAACTGAAAAACATGGGGAAGGAGAATAGAGAAGGCAACCTTCTGTTCATCCCTCAGTTGTCATCTAGTAATCATTGCATAATAAGCTCAAATTCAGTGACTGCATCCTACAGCTGTTCCCAAGCAAGGCCTATAAAGTTAGAGAAAGTATTTTTCAAGCATTCTGTGTTGCTCAGTGATTGAATTCCAACCTTTCTCCCTCTTTTGTTGATTGGAGACTTCAATTTCCATTTCTCTTGAATATAGCATTTTTTTTGTTTGCTTGCTCCCTCTCCCTGTTAAATAAATCCAAGTTATTCTTTTTATATCCAATAATTTTTCCCCCTGATTTGGGAGACAGTGGCTTGGAAAGCACATTTATATTTTTATACATATAATATTTATATAATGTAACTCAAATTATGAAACACAGCAACTTTCTTTGAAAAAATGTGGGGGAAAAAAGGGAGGAGAGAGAAAGGGAGGGAGGGAGGAGGAGGAAGAGGAGGAGGAGGAGGAGAGAGAGAGAGAGAGAAACAGAAGGAGGGAGGGATTAAAAGTAGTTCAGTACTTGGCCCCATTACCTTCCCACTGAGATGAGAATGTAGGTGATATTGTTCCTGCCACAAAACAGAGTCACTTTGGCAAAATTGAACAACATGTGTAATTTTTGTTTGAGTGGTAACACTCAGAAAAAATGGGGAGGAATCAAAACCAGGATAAAATTATATTTCTTTTCAACGTGTTCCTTTTCATCATGTGCCTTACCAAGAGAGGCATTTTGCCCAAGCTGAAGTCTCTGAATACAGTGGAAAGTTACAATAAAAAAAGAAAAGAAAAGAAATATATTTTTTTGCAACCTCTGAAGATGCCTTACCCCATCTATACTCAAATACAGGGCCGAGGTATGAGTAAAAGGTTAGACCAAGAGGTTTAGGATCAATTTAGGAGGAAAAGAAAATGACACGAATAAAAAGGGTGGTAGAGAAAAATTAGAGACTTAGCTTTGCCTCAACTCCTCATGCAATTCTTCAAATATGACATGCATAATGACTGTTATTATGACAAACATCTGTCTGAGTTGCACCCACCACTCTATTCTGCCTTGTGTGGCTTAGTATAGGTAGCATCCAGCATGCTGGCTGGGCAATTCTGGGATTCCACACATCTTGAAGCTGTTGAGGTTGAGACACACTGACCTAAAGACTCATACTGTCTCCCAATTAAAGAAATAGATCACTTGGACAATGGGAGTTCCAACATGCTTGGACTCTTTCAAAGGATTTGCATCACTGTTGATTACATGTTTTTTCTCAAGGTGTGTGCAAACACCTTCTCTCCTTTGGGAAGATCCCTTCTTTGAGACTGAAGGTTTCGTTTCAAGCCTGAGAGATTATGGACTAATTCTTACTAGGCCACTAAATTGAAAAAGATTTATAAAGAGCAGACATGCCTCACATCAGTTTCCAAGATGTAGGAATTTTCCAGCCTGTTTTTTTTAGACAGTAAGGATTCTATTCAGGATATAAGTGCTCAAAGACGATGTTGGCAGCTCTCCTTCCCACAGCTGGTACTAATGTTGGAAGAAGTCATAATTCTATATATGCTTTCCTACAATTTGGTGAAAATGAGGAAACCATTTATTGTGAAATTTTATTTTTAGGATAATAATAGCAGTTTTCCTTTTCTCTTGTGAGTGTTAGAGAGATATTTTTACCTGCTTGGAGTGTTTTATACCCAAGAGACCTTTCCAAGCACAATATTGACAAAGTTCAGACATTTTCTGAGCTGGGGAGAAAATTCAGAATGTTTATCTGGATCTCCCAAACTTGGATGAGAAGTGAGGATGTTTCACTTCTCATCCAAGAAGCTTCTTCAGTTCTGACTCAGAACCTTCAAGGAAAAACAAAGTCCAGTTGCTTTCTGAAAACCTTTGGGACAACCATGATCTGGACGACTGAGAATTTCCATATATATTTACTTGGATCAGTGCTGGTATTCAAATAAAGTTGCCACCGGTTCGGTGGGCGTGGCTTGGTGGCTGTGCTTTGCATGCATGCACACTTTGTGTGCACACGTGTGCCAAACACGCACTTTGCGCAGGCGTAGAGGCATTCTAACTTATCTCCTACAAGCCTGCACGATGCTGGTTGCTGCAGCAGCTACCGCGTGGTGCTATTCTGTGCTGCGCAAAGCAGCTGCGCTTTGAATTTTGGCCATAAAAGTGAGTATGGGATACCCAGAATTTTATATTTGTTTCAGACAATTCCAATTAGGCTTGGAAAATATTATTTTGAAGATTTAAATATAATTGTGTTGAAATATATATGGCAAGGTAAGAAGGCGAGAATAAAGCTGAAACTTTTGCAAGACTCTAGAATAAGAGGCAGATTGGTTTGCCTAATTGGGAGTTGTACTATCAAGCTACGAAGCTGATGTGGGTAAAGGAATGGATAACATGAAGAAATACTAGATTGTTGGCGTGAGAAGGACATGATCTGTTGTTGGAGTGGCATGCTTTTTTATGCTACAAAAGAACTAAAATACAGGGGTACTTTGAAGTCTCTGTGGTTAAATTGGGAGAAGACTAAAAGACAATGTTATTTGAAAATTCCAGTCAGGTTATCGAATATTGAAGCATTTTCTTATCCTATAATATACAAAAAGGAACAAACAGTTAGATATGGTGAAATACTGAATGAAAAGGGTGAACTTAAATCTATACAAAAATTAGAAGAACAAGGTATAAAGATGAATTGGTTTTCATATGTGCAAATACAATCAAGGTATGATAAAGACTCTAAAACAGAAGGTTTTTATGATAAATTGACTGATTTAGATAAGATTTTGACAAGTGCTGATGAAAAGGTGATTAAAAATTTATATGGATATTTATTAGAAATTAAATTAGAAGAAGAAAAAGTTAAAGAAACAATGATTGCTTGGGGGAAGAATTTTGGATATGGGATTGATTTAGAGAAATGGCAAAAATTATGGTCTCAAAATTGAAAAATTACAATGTCAACAGCATATAAATAAAATTTGTATAAGATGTTTTACAGGTGGCATTTTCCCCCAACAAGAATAGCAAGAATGTTCAAGAATAAGTCCGCAAAGTGTGGGAAATGTCATCAGACACCTGGCTCATATTACCATATGTGGTGGACATGCTCGGACGCTAAAAAATATTGGACTAAAATCCACATGCGGATGGAAAAAATGACAAAAAAGCATATAGACTTGAAACCAGAGATTTTTTTAATTGGGAATTTTGCCTGAAATATATAGTAAAGATTTGAAATATCTGATTGTAAATGTATTAATGGCGGCTAGGATTGTATTTGCTAAAAACTGGAAAAATGAGAAGACACCATCGCAGGAGGAAATTGTTGGATTGTGGGGAAAAAGGAGACTGGAGACCAGCGTGATTTTCAGCTCTTTATTTGGTTCCTGGAATCAGTCTGACTGCGGAGCCGCGGCAGCCTATTTTATAGAGCCTATTTTATGGATCAAGGATAGAAGCAACCTGGAATTAAGGAGAAACTTCTTAACAGTGAGGACAATTAACCAGCTTACCTTCAGAAGTTATGGGCGCTTCATCAATGGAGGTTTTAAAGAAGAGATTAGACTGTCACTTGTCTGAAATGGTATAGGGTCTCCTGCTTGAGCAGTGGGGCTGGACTAGAAGACCTCCAAGATCCCTTCCAGCCCAATTCTGATTGGATCCTAAATTGGTCAAAAGAGTATCAGTGCTGCAAACTAAAAGGATGGAAAAGAAGGATGGGGATGAAAATTATGAGTTGCCCTCAGAGAGAAGCTGCACCCTTTTTTTTTTCAAATGAAAGAATGCAAAGCAATAAATGTCTGCACGGGAAGGTGTGGGTTTTTTTTTTAAGCATTTTTCTCTGAAATCCACCATATTCAAGAAAATGAAAAAAACCAATTGTATATTTTGGCTCTTGATTATTTTCCCTTAGTGAGTCAAAAGTAATTTATTGCAGGATCACTCATTTCCACATTTTCATTTCACTGATTACCTTAAATGGTATTTTGGATTGCTGGTTGAAGAATTTTTATTGCAACTAATTTTCCACCCACAGGAAATGAACAGTTAAAATCAAACAGGGAGTAAGTAGTTAGCAAATATGGTACATTACGCCATCCATGATTACTTAGCTATGCTCCATAGAAAACTGTTCACATTTTTCTTTCAAGCACGTGGGTTTTACCTGTAAAATGAAAATCATTACTAATTAAACAATTCATTACTAAGTAAATAGGAAAGCATTTTTGAGCTTCTTGACAGATTAGAAAATTAGAGATATGCAGTATTTTTTTACAACCCAGACCTTCAGCCTATAGAAAACTGTCCTGATGCCATTTATTTTTTCATTGACACAAAAGCTATTTCCCAAATTTTGAGAGGAGCTTTAGCATCCATTCACTCAAATTAAAAGTCCTCTCTTCTATAGAGAAGAGGGATGACTTGAGCAGTTCCTCCCTCTAGTTTCCTTCTTACGTCTGAATAACAAACATATTGAACATTTCAGGTCTGTCATCAGATAGATTCCAATGGGATGCCAGTACGGATTCTTTTGAACAATTCAAATTATAGCCCTAGGACCACATGCATGGACCACAGAATTGTAAAATTGGAAGGGATCACAGGATAATCTGGTCCAGGAAAACCAATCAAACAATCAGTGAAAGATGGCTGTTCACCCTTTCCTTAAAATTCTCCAATGATGAACCCACAAATTCTAAAAGTATACTGTTCCACTGATAGCAATAGCACTTAAACTTATATACCACCTCACAGTGCTTTACAGCCCTCTCTAAGCAGTTCACAGACTCATCATATTGTCCCCAACAAACTGGGTCCTCATTTTACCGACTTCAGAAGGATGGAAGGTTGAGTCAACCTTGAGCCGTTGAGACCTGAACTGCCAAACTGCTGGCAGCAGTTGATCAGCAGAAGTAGCCTGCAATACTGCTTTTTAACCACTGTGTCACTGTGGCTCTTGTACAGATCTTACTGTCAAGAAGGTTTTCCTTATATTCAAATGAAGTCTACATTGGCTTAACCTGTCCCAAAGGTGCTTTTTCTAAAAAGCAACTGGACTTTCATGTTTTTTTCTTTAAAAAACATTTCACTTCTCTAAGAAGTTTCTTCAGTTTCCTCAGTTCTTCAGAACTGAAAAAGCTCCTTGGATGAGCTTGGTAGTAAAAGAAAAAAGGAAAAAAAAAGCCTCCCATGATCAGCTGAGAGGAGGGAAAAAAATGACAATCAACTGAGAGGAAAAAGAAGAGAAAAGCACAGGATCGGCCCTCCACCCAACCCCGCACTTTTCTTTGTCTTCTCAACTGATTGGTGCTGCAGGATTCAAGTGGGGAAACCTGGGGGCACGTGCACCAGAGGTCGTATTCAGCAGGTTCTGACCAGTTCTGGAGAATCAGTAGCTGAAATTTTGAGTTGTTTGGAGAACTGGCAAATACCACCTCTGACTGGCCCCCTCCCCATCTATTTTCTGCCTCCTGAATCCCAGCTGATTGGCTGGGTCTTCTTTTGTTACCCTGCACAGGAGAACAGAGCTGGAAATCAGCTTAGTGGGCTGGGGAGGGAATGGGGATTTTGTAGCAACCTTCCCCTACCTGCCCACCAAGCCACGCCCACAGAACCAGGAGTAAAAAAATTTGACACGCACATTAGGTGTGCATGCACACATACTTGATCACCAAACCGGTAGTGGAACAGGTAGGATCCCACTGCTGAATGAAACATTTTCAAAGAAAAAACAACACTTGCATTTTGGAAAAAGCTCCTTCGGGGTAACCATGACCTGGATGCTTGAGAATCTCCATAGAAAAATTGGTTTAATTGATACACATTTATTTCTGGTCCTAGTTTCAACAGTTGTGGAAAAGAGTCCTTATTCACTTTCCCTATAGTTTCTCTGAAACACTTCTGTAACCCCTGAAGTCTTTTCCAGCTGTTTCACATAATCTTGGTTTTACTATCTTGAGTTAATACACTACTCAAAAAAATAAAGGGAACACTTAAACAACATAATGTAACTCCAAGTCAATCATACTTCTGTGAAATCAAACTGTCCACTTAGGTAGCAACATTGATTGACAATCAGTTTCACATGCTGTTGTGCAAATGGAATAGACAACAGGTGGAAAGCATAGGTAGTTAGCAAGACATCCCCAGTAAAGGAGTGATTCTGCAGGTGGTAACCACAGACCACTTCTCAGTTCCTATGCTTTCTGGCTGATGGTTTGGTCAATTTTGAATGCTGGCAGTGCTTTCACTCTAGTGGTAGCATGAGACGGAGTCCACAACCCACACAAGTGGCTCAGGTAGTGCAGCTCATCCAGGATGGCACATCAATGCGAGCTGTGGCAAGAAGGTTTGCTGTGTCTGTTAGCGTAGTGTCGAGCATGGAGGCACTATCAGGAGACAGGCCAGTACATCAGGAGACATGGAGGAGTGCATAGGAGGGCAACAACCCAGCATCAGGACCGCTATCTCCGCCTTTGTGCAAGGAGGGACAGGAGGAGCACTGCCAGAACACTGCAAAATGACCTCCAGCAGGCCACAAATGTGCATGTGGCTGCTCAAACGGTCAGAAACAGACTCCATGAGGGTGGTATGAGGGCCTGACATCCACAGGTGGTGGTTGTGCTTACAGCCCAACACCGTGCAGGACGTTTGGCATTTGCCAGAGAACACCAAGATTGGCAAATTCGCCACTGGAGCCCTGTGCTCTTCACAGATGAAAGCAGGTTCACACTGAACACATGTGACTGACATGACAGGGTCTGGAGACGCCATGGAGAACATTCTGCTGCCTGCAACATCCTCCAGCATGACTGGTTTGGCAGTGGGTCAGTAATGGTGTGGGGTGGCATTTTTGGAGGGGCCACACAGCCCTCTATGTGCTCACCAGAGGTAGTCTGACTGCCATTAGGTACTGAGATGAGATTGTCAGACCCTTTGTGAGACCATATGCCGGGGTGGTTGGCCCTGGGTTCCTCCTAATGCAAGACAATGCAAGACCTCATGTGGCTGGAGTGTGTCAGCAGTTCCTGCAAGACAAAGGCATTGATGCTATGGACTGGCCTGCCCGTTCCACAGACCTGAATCCAATTGAGCACATCTGGAATATCATGTCTCACTCCATCCATCAACATCACGTTGCACCTCAGGCTGTCCAGGAGTTGGGGGATGCTTTAGTCCAGGTGTGGGAGGAGTTCCCTCAGGAGATCACCCTCCACCTCATCAGGAGCATTCATCTGCCATCATCAGGCTTCTGTATGGATGTGGGTCTCACAGCTTCTGGTTTCAAATTCGAGGCTGGTCTATTCTGATTGGCTAGGAGCCTGGGTCTGTGTTCACTGGACTTGGAGTTTGATTGATTGATGTTTCTGGTTTCTTCTGTCTGTTTTGTGGCTTTGATTGGCTGGCAATCAAATCAAATATATATATATGTTTTTTTAAACTTTCGCGGGTACTTACATGTGTGCTGTTCAGCTTCCTTCGGGTATTATCCCATGTCACTGTAGTGCTTTCAAAGTTGTAGCAACGTTTCAGCAGAATCTCATCTGCCATCATCAGGCTTCATCATCATCAGGCTTCATTCATCAGCATCTTCATTCATCATCAGGCTTCATCATCAGGCTACAGAAGCCTGATGATGGCAGATGAGATTCTGCTGAAACGTTGCTACAACTTTGAAAGCACTACAATGACGTGGGATAATACCCGAAGGAAGCTGAACAGCACACACACACACACACACACACACACATATTTCGCCTGGATAACTATTGTATGCTTACCCTGAGTTATTAGGTTTGCTAAACATAACTGACAGGAAAAAGAGGAATTGTGCTTCAAAAATTTACTTCTGCCTTTAAAGTTCAGCTCTCATCGTCCAATCAGATCCAAAGAAGGAATAAAAGAGCAAAAGAGGAGAAAGGATATTGAGGTAATGCTTTCCCAATTCTTTCCCAGAAGAAGCTTCTCTTCTTCTTGAAGGAGAGGTTTGTTAGAAACTGTTTCTGAATTTTGTGCTTGAGGTGGGGAAAAAAAATGAAATTTTGGTTTTTACTGATTGGATATCTAGCATATATTACTAGATAAAAGTTAAAAAGTTGAGGCTGCATCTTATTATTTTATTCTAGTGCACTAAAAAGAGTCAATTTTTCCTGCCCTCCCCCCTCTTTTCCCATACTTTTTCCTTTTCCCCCTTCACTTACTTTTTCATTGTTTTCATTTTTCTTTGTATTTGATATCTTGATCAACTAATAAAAATGTTAAAGGAAGAAAAAAAGATTTGTTCACTTATTCTTGTCCTTTGCTCTGTTCATACCATCTCATTTTATGACACCCTGAAAAGGTAGCTGTAACATAGTTCCTATCGTTTCAGGTAGAATGATACGTGGGAATGACCTTGGGACACAGAAGGAAAAGAGTGGACAACTGTGATGTAAAAGGTATCTCAATCCATAGAAGGTCAGGAGTGGTGTGGGAAGAATTTCATAAGAGACCCTTCTGAATTTTCTGAAGAATAAGGGGAAAGGAGGGAAGATGTTTTTTCAGACTTGCAAGACTCTGTATATAATCAGTAAAGACAGAGTTGGTACTTGTGGTTGAACTTTTTGTCTGGACTACCTTGAAGAACTAACCATCTTTCCTTTCACTCTTTTCCACTTATTCTGTGGAAAACAAAGGTCGGTCCCTTCTGAAACACCCCCCCCCCCAACACACACTCTTTCTGTGGATTGAGATGCCTTTTACAGGAGAGGCCTCTTGTTTACAGTTCTTCTTTCTGTATCCCAAGGCCATTCTAATTACAAGTGGCTTCAAGTTAGATGCTGTAATCAGGAAGAAAAAAAACTTAAAAGGAAAGAAAGGCAGGTAAATCCACAATGAATGTGATTAATGAACTTGCTAAATATGTTCAGTCTTCTCTTAGAAATAAAGGAAGGAGTTGTGATAATAAACATAGTTTTTATAAATGTGAGATTGTATTTACAATCTCTGAAATTTAGAGGTGTTCATTTAAAAAATAGACAAAAAATGGATGAAAGTAGACAGAAATGGTCTACTGCTGTCTCAGCATACAGTTCCTTTATAAGAAAGGATGTAATGATTTATCATTTTCCACACTGGTGCTTTTATTCTCCTTTTATGTGATGTGTGCTTCAACAGATGTCTCGTGGGAATAAGTACTACCAGCAAAACCCATCCTGGTCTGGGATACATTAGGTAAAACCCGTGTCTAACAAAAATATTTTTTTTTTACATCCAATTAATGTACACACAGTATTTTTGATAGTAACACAGGAAAGAAATTTGACAATCCCTTTCAGTTTCAGTGGAAAGAACAATATGGGTCATTTCCAAGTTGACACAAGTTAAGCCCCTGTCACACAGCACCAACGGATGGAAAGAGGATGTAAAACGGAGAGAAACACTTGCCATCCGTTGATTAACGCGATGCATCCATTCTGTACTCACTGCATACGTTTTGCTTCCTCTCTATCCATCCAGCATCCGTTTATTGACGTTTCATCCGCTCAGAAAGTTTTGAGCTGCTCAAAACTTTTGAGTGGAAAATGTATCCAATTCGTCCGTTTTGCATCTGTTACGCATCCGCTATATCCACTAGGCATCCGCTGCGCATCTGCGCAACTCCATCCACTCCAGTGGTAAACGGACGCAGGGAGGAAAAGGAACGGACGCGGAACGGATGTAGAACGGATGCCTAGCGGATGCAGCATGGAAACAAAGCATGTAAAATGGAAAAAACGTTCGCAGAGGGGACATATCTCGGATATTAAGGATGTCTAGAGGATGCCTAGAGGATGCAAAGGGACACATAGGGGAAAACCTATACTGCCTATAAAAAGGGGGAGCAACTCATCTGGCTCTCACTTTCAGAACAGCAGCCCTGCGGTGCAGACCTCTGCAGCCTTCATCTGACTCTTCCTCTTCCACAGTATCCAGTCATGTCCACCGTGGATCATAACAAAGTTCTTTTGGCAGCCACCATCCTTCTGCAACAGTGCGAAGCCATCTACAGGCTCTGTGAACTCTACTACGGGAAGAAAAAGAGGCGGCCAAGAAGCATCTGGGTATGAAGATGGTTCGCCAGAAGAGCAGAGTACGGACTGTACAACAAGCTGATGGTGGAGCTCAGGAACGAAGACACTCGGGCATTCCAGAACTTCATGAGGATGCCTCCAGCCATGTTTGACGAAGTTGTGCAGCAGCTGACACCCAGGTTGACCAAGGCAAACACCAACTTCTGGCCCAGCCTGGAACCTGGGCTCAAGGTGGCACTCACTCTGCGCCATCTGGCTTCAGGGACCACCTACAGGAGCATGCAGTACGGCTGGAGGGTGCCACACAACACCATCAGCATTGTGGTCAGAGAAGTGGTGCAGGCCATCATCGAAGAATACATGGAGGAGCTCCTCCAGTGCCCCTCCACTGAAGAAGGATGGAAGAAAGTTGCAGAGCAGTGGTATCAGAGGTGGAACTTCCCCCACACTGTTGGAGCCATCGATGACAAGCACGTGGCCTGCAAAGCTCCAGCCAACTCAGGGTCCTCTTATCACAACTACAAGGGCTTCTTCAGCATCATCCTCTTCGCCATGGTTGATGCTGACTACAAGTTCATGTACATCGATGCTTCAGGCAACGGGTCATCTTCAGATGCCCAGGTATACAACGCCAGTCACCTCAAGGAAGGGCTGGAACGCAACCTCATCGTGGGGGATGATGCCTTCCCAGATCCAGACCCACTGCCCAACGACATGCAAGATGTGCCCTACTTAATCGTGGGGGATGACGCCTTCTCCCTCACAACCTACCTCATGAAGCCCTACACCTCCAAATGCCTCACCCGTGAAGAGAGGATCTTCAACAACAGGCTGTCCAGGGCAAGGCAGGTGGTGGAGAACGTCTTTGGCATCCTGGCCAACAGGTTCCATGTACTTCTCATCACCATGCAGCATCACCCACAGACCGTGAGGAACATCATGGAAGTTTGCTGCATCCTGCACAATCTCATGCGCACCCGCTGCCCAGTCTTGCAGAACAGGCTCGTGGACCTCCAGCAAGGCAATGGGGACATGGAGCCTGGGGAATGGAGGCAAGGGCGAAACCTGATAGACACTGAGGATGTGCAAGGCCCCAACAGAGCTTCACGTGAAGAGAAGAAGCAGCGCGACCTCCTGAGACACTGGTGCAACTCCCCAGCTGGAGCAGTGGAGTGGCAAGACAGGATGATAGATGATTAATGGGTGCTTCCTTCAGCCTGTCTCATCACACAGATGAGATTGGGCCATGTATGTTGGGTGGGCCTACATCGAACAGGGCATTTAATAAAGAGTTGTGTTTATGTTGACATGTGTGGATGATTGATTACATTGTTATTGATAATAAAGGGCCATAGGTGTGGCACCTGGGAGGGTGGACCATACAGTCCCACTATGCTTGCACTGGAGGTTTATCTATCCCACAGCTATTACCCATCCCAAAGGTATCCCTGCCCATCCCACTGCTATCTCAACCCATCCCACTGCTATCTCAACCCATCCCACTGCTATCTTAACCCATCCCACAAGCATGCAAAGGCTTAAACCATTTCTAAAAGTTTCCACCAAGACTTTATTAAAAAAAAGAAATGAAGCAAGTGTGTGACTCAAAAATAGACTTTATTAACAACAAGCTATGACAACAAGCTATAAAACAAAAATGAGTCTCTGGCACTCTTCTTGGTCGCTCAGTCTCAGGGGTGAAGGGTCCAGGTGCTGTGGAGGTGGCTGGTGCTGGAGTGCTTGTCTGATCCCTCGCATCATCAGCTCCTCCAGAAGCAGAAGCAGCAGAAGCCCCAGCCCCAGAAGAGCGAGCCCATGCTGCAGAAGCCCCAGCAGAACCAGAGTGAGGGCCAGGGGGCAGGATGGTAGCCTTGTCCCTCTTGATGGCTGAGGCTTTCTGTTCTTCCCCATGGTTGTGGGGTTTCTGGCTGGCAGGAAGGCTGGCAGGAACCAAGGCTGGCAGGAAGGCTGGCAGGGAGGCAGGCACAAGGCTGGCAGGAAGGCTTGCAGGCAGGCAGGCAGGCACCAAGGCTGGCAGGAAGGCTTGCAGGCAGGCAGGCACCAAGGCTGGCAGGCAGGCTGGCTGGCAGCAAGGCTGGCAGGCAGGCAGGCAGCAAGGCTCGCAGGGAGGCTGGCAGCAAGGCTTGCAGGCAGGCATGCAGGCAGGGCAGGCAAGGCTGTCAATCCGTCCGGCAGCAGGTCTTTCCTCCAAATGGTGACCTGCTTCTGAGCTGCTTCCCTTATATCCGTGGGGTTTATGCAATGCATCCTCCCCGCATGTGCAATTAACGCTAGGCATCTATTAGGCTTCCGCTGTGCATCCGCTAGGGCTCCGCTCTGCATCCGCTTCATCCACTTGGCGTCCGCTCTGCATCCGCTCTTTCCATTCCGCGTCCACTTTGCTAAGGTCCCTCGGAAGCCTTGCAGATGTGCCATCCACTCTCATCCACTTCCATCTCCTGGGCTTCCGTTCCGCATCCGCTTTCCATCCGCCCTGTGTCCTCCCCGCGTCCGTTCCTTTCCATGTTATCCGCTCCGGTTATGCAAATTTTCGCCCCTTCTGAGAGCAGATAACAACGGATGGAACATTTTTCTCGTCCGTTGTGTCCTTTTTACTAACGTTTTGCTTCCGTTGGGCAATGTGACAGGGCCTTTAAGCTTATGAGCTTTGATACATTGCACAAGATATTGCTCCAAAACTTTGAGAAATATTTGTTGAGTTTATAGTACATACCAAATAGGATGAGGTGGACTATCAAAATCATCCAAAAAATTATGTTGATTTTTTTCCCCACTCATGAGCCAGAAAGTTAACTTCCAGGAATGGTACATGACAGAAGCAAATGAAATAAAATGTAATGAAAAATCTAATCAAGCCTGACAATAGTAATTTATTTCCTTGCAATCTGCTAATTTTTTAAAATCTGTTTTTCTTCCTTCTCTTTCCTTTTACAATATTTTTTACTTTTACAATGCAACAAAATTATAATATTAATTTCATAGCACCTGTGTCCTTTTACAACCGATTATCTAGCTCTCAGCTTTCTGAGTCATTTCTAATGCTCCTGAAAGATCAACACTTTTAGAAGTGGGTGTGACATGTAGCATCCTCATTCTCTTTTATGGGTAGGGCTAACTGAGATCTGCGGGTCACCCACCTTCTGCTGCCTCCTTCTCCATGCAATGCAGAACATTCTCACAAGAGGGTTTCTTTGCTGTTCTAATGAAGAAAGTATGTTTTCTGACCCAGATTCAGCCTGCCTTCTGTGCCAGATTCAGCCATAGTTGAACAATGGCTTTGAAATAACCCCTCCATGTGAAGGCCTGTTCTCAAAATTATAAACAGACCAAGTGTGTGTCAAGGAGGGTTTGCCCTGCTTGCAAAATGATTTTCAGTTAAGATTGTTCATGTAATAAAATACAATAGACTAGACTGCAATAACTGATGGCTTAAGATAGAGACTGATGTTTCTCAAGTTCACTTTTTCTACTGTAGAGGCTCCATAAAACAAAAGGAAACCAAAGCCCAATCAAGATATGTGGGCTTTATATAAACTATGATTTTTGTCTATGCATTTATTATAAGTAAAGCCGTCCATCTCATAAGATAAGGCAGGGCCTCCCAAACTTGGCAACTTTGAGACTTGTGGACTTCAACTCCCAGAACTCTGGCTGGAGAATTATGGGAGTTAAAGTCCTTAAAGTTGCCAAGTTTGGAGACCTCTGAGATAAGGCAGTTACTGAATTGCTGAAGACCGGATTGTTTTGTGCTTCCAAGGGATAGGCAAGATAGGAACTGACCTAAGATCCTTTAAGCACACAGAGCAATCTACTAAGTGCCAAACAAATTTTTAAACAAAACTCTGGCTACTTTCTTTGTTATGAAAGCTCTGGAAAGCATTTTTGGCTTGACAGCACCCTTACACAAGCTTCTGTAATGCAAAAGTTGGATGAGGTATTACAATGAAATTTCCAAGAAAATAGGTCTTCTAAGCCATCCAAAGGTCTTTCTAATGCCACAAATTGTCTTTCTTCTCTGTGACTATGATTTCATGGCAATGATTTGTGCATACCAAATATCTGACTTATCAGTAAGCTACTGGCTTTCTTGAAAACTGCTCAGTAAGCTACTGGCTTTCTTGAAAACTGCTACTGGGGATGGTATTTTGGTCACCATAAGCACTGATGAGATCTAGCTTTTACTCATAGAAAAGAAGGGACTAACATACCATACATCTGGCAGCAGATCTAACTCAGAATGACTCCAAAAATACTTCTGACTTTTGATTTGTTATGTCTATGGATCTTTCCATAGTTCCCCAGATTGAACTGTGTTTATGTCCTAGTGCCAACTGATTCAAAAGTGCAGTGTGTGGTTTGGTATGTATCACTCAGCCATTGCTTCAGATCCACAGAGTGACTGTTTGCCCCTACATCATTTGAAAGTGAATCCACACAGCTCCCCCCAGTGTGAAGATGTGCCATTGTGAGAGATTCTGGGAAAGCCTAGAGTGAGTCAGTTGAATGTTTATCACAGAAACGAAAACTCAGACCAGGTGGGTGAAATTTAGGAAAGAAGAAAAAAGTTCAAAGCAACTTCTCCTTAATTATCTCACTATAATTAAGGTTGAGAAATTGCTACTATAGTTTTCAAGATTCTGTATTTACTTCAGACTAACATGAAAATTGGTGCTCTTTTGGTTTCTTTGGTCTTGCTAGCTTCAACGGCCTTGACATCAAGCTACCATCTGCTGAGGACATGTCCTCATGGCGTCACCCCTGTATCATTGACAGCACCTTAAGGCACCTTGAAGACAGATTTAGGTATTTTGGTGTGGAAATGGTATTTTCCATGTAAACCCAACACAACATGTTTCACGAAGTTGGAGTAGAAGGATTGAAATGATACTGTGGGGTTGCCAATCTGTTCAGCTTCAAGTGGTCTGGCAGGTCTGTTTTGGGACTACCTCCCTTCATCTGGTCACTGGGCCCTGTGTCTTCTCAACCTTACTATATTCACTGCAAGGGAGATCAGAATTCCAATTCTGTAGCCCCCCTTTTTTTTTTAAATTTTCACATAACTAGGTCACCAGATTATCCTAAAACAGTTGCTTGGACAGGAAGACAATCCTAAGTAACAAACGGATGACTACTGTCAACGCACCATTTCTGCTCTAAAATACAAAATAGTAGTAGTGTTGTCTTGTTGTTTCTGAGGGGATTTCTTCATGTATTGGAAATGGAGGTTGGCAATATTCCCAGGTAAACCAGACAGAAAACACATGAAGAATTAAGTCTACTTCATTGTAAGTCTACCTTAGCAGAATTTTGCAAGTCTTAAAGGCACAAACTTCCTGCCTCCATTTTTATTTATTTCTTTGTTTATTAAATGTATATGCTGTCCACTTCCCTGACAAGAAACTTTTAGCTGACTGGTCCATTAGGGTTAGTCCTTCCTAAGTTTCTTCCTCTAATCATTAAGCCACTGGGAGCTCCTGCCTCTCTTATCTGATTGTTTCTTAAGATTAGTGTTAAGACACCTCAGTGAAGCCCACATAATGCTTGCTGCCTTGATCCTGGCCCAGCTGTAGGAGGCTTGACACAATTCTCATACACACACCAAATTCTCAATACAGTGATGATATCTAGATAGCACATATGAGGGTGGCTTCTATGTGGCAAGTAAGGGAAATGAACTTTTTGCTGCCATCTGCTGATCATTAGTTTGACAGATTGTTAGCCCTTTGGCCCTTAGAACCTTGGGGCCTCATGAAGTTAGGATGCTGGGCTGAAGATCAGCAGGCCTGCATTCAAGACTCAGTTGCTGCTACAGGACAGGGTGAGCTCCTGTCACATGCTTGCAAGTGACTGCAAGTAGATAAATAGGTATTATTTTGATGGGCAACTTAACAAGGGTGTGAAAGGAGCCCCCCCCAATTGGGTATCTCTGGGCAATGGTGATGTCACCGTTCAAACCTTTCAACCCGGAAGTGCTTAAATGCTCTGAACACAACTGTAGTAGGCCCTTAGAAAAACATTTAATTCCAATAGATGAGAATCATTTGTAGCTCAGAGTTGAAATGTAGGGTCCTGTCAGTGTTGGTGGGAATTGTGGTGTGCATGATTAGTGAACTGGTTGTTACATTGGCAGCATCCCACCACCGGTTTTAGGATAATCAGGTGTGGGGGGGGGAAAGGGCTACAGAATTGGAATTCTGGTCTCCCTTGCAACTAAAATAGCAAAGTTCAGCAGAGACAGACCTGCCAGACCATTTGAAGCTGAATAGATTGGCAACCCCACAATATCATTTCAATCCTTCGATTCTAATTGCATGGAATATGTATTGGCATTAGACCAACAATCAAGAGGCAGAGAGTGCCCAATTAGGAAACTACCAACTCAGATAAATGGGCTCAGGCAAAATAACCCAGTCAAGGAATCACCAAGACCACTGCCACCAATACTGACAGTTCAAGTCAGTAGTATATAAAATGAGAGTGAACCCCACTCCCTACTAGTACAGATAATGTTATCTAGTTTAGTACTGAAATGTCTGCAAGAAAACAACCAAGCTCATAGAGGACCACAAACATTTGACTGGCCAAACATTTGTACAAGCCCCATTCCAGCAAACATTCTGTAGTGGGCGGGGGACAGAATACAATATTTGTACAGAATAATAATTAAAAAATTCTAGTCTAAACTACTGCTCAAACAGGAGACCTTATACCATTCCAGACAGGGGTGGGATTCAATTTTTTTAACAACCGGTTCTGTGGGCATGGCTTAATTGGTGGGCATGGCTTGGTGACTGGGTGGATGTGGCTTGGTGGTCATGTTATTGGCTGGGCGTGTCCAACTCAATATCATTCACATCGAGGCACTATTTCATTGCCTGGCCTCTCATGATTGTGAGGATGCTGCAACAGTCATAAGTGTGAAAAATGGTCAAAAGTCACTTTTTTCAGTGCCATTGTAACTTTGAATGGTCACTCCACACAAGTAAAGTACCAGCAAAGGAGGGGAAAAAAACTCCAGAGAAGTTCCTGAGACAGGAAGTTTAGTCCTGCCAAGAATGTAATAAGGGTTAACGGAGAGGCAGTTTCTGTAAGCAACACCAGAATGTTTCCTTCCCGCCTTCCTTACAGGATTAGGCCAGTAACTTCTTCTAACAACTGGTTTTCCGAACTGCTTAGAATGTTAACAACCGGTTCTAGCAAATAGGTAGAATCTAGCGAACTGGTAGAATCCCACCCCTGATTCCAGACAACTAGCTGTCTGATCTCTTCTTAAAAGCTTCTAGTGATGGAGCACTGACAAGTTCTGGGGGCAAGATCTTTCACTGATTAATTGTTCTCACTGTCAGGAAATTCCTCTTTAGTTCTAGTTTGAATCTCTCTTTGATAAGCTTCCATCTGTTACTTCTTGTTCTGCCTTCAGGTGGAGAATAGGTCAGCCCTCTTTCTCTGTGACAATCCCTTAAATATTAGAAGACTATCATGTCACGTCTAGTCCTTCGCTTCATTCGATGAGACATATTCAGTTTCTGTAACCGTTCATCTTTGTTGCTCTTCTCTGCACTCTTTCTAGAGTCTCAACAACTTTTTTGTATCATGGTGACCCAAACTGAATGCAGTATTCCAAGTTTGGCCTGACCAATGCAGTATAAAGTGGTAGTAACACTTCACATGAGCTTGATACTATCCCTCTGTTGATGCAGGCTAGGACTGCATTGGCATTGGGGGGGAGGCAGCTTCAGCACACTGCTGCCTCATATTTAAGTGGTTAAGTGCCCACTAGGACTCCTAAATCCCTCTCACAGTTACTGCTGTTGAGCCAGGTACCAGCTATTTTATACCTATGTATTTGGTTCTTCTAACTTCTTACACCAATAGTTTTTCTCTTGTTAGTGAGGACAGAACTTCATCTTGGGGAAACTATAATCACAGCCTTTAGTTTGTTGAATATTTTGTTATCCTTAAACCTGGCTATCTGCAGTTTATGTACAGCACTGTTGTCCATTTATTGCAAAGTCCGAGTTGGCCAAGAGCTGAGTGCAGAGGATGCAAGCCAGAGCTACCAGTGTGAAATAGCAAGCAGCCCTTCTTTAAAAAAAAAAAAAAAAACCAACAGAAAAGGAAACAAGAAAAATAATCTCCAGCATCTCCCCAGTCTCCCCAGCAAGAATTTGTGTGCTTTTCCTGGTGTGCATTAATGTGATGCTTTGCTAAACAATGGCAAGTATTGTGCGGCCATTCTCTGCCATGGGATGCTTTCAAGGAAGACTCCATTGTGAAGCAATTAGCAAATCTGTTGAAATTGCCAGCAAAGGTTCCTCTCAACCCAATGCCAGATTAACTTCGCTGGCAGGGTTTGTTTCCCATAAGTAAAAGCCCAGTGACAGTTCCATGCTAGGAAAACAGCATTCCTGCTGTGGAGGTTCAAAACAGCCAAGAGGTAGGGAACACAGCTTGCACATCTTCCAAAAAGAAAACACACTGACATAGCACCAGAATAGTTCTGTTTGCATATGACTTGCATCCTTCACTAAGGTGAGGAGGAACTGAAAAGAGTGGATTTCACAAGAGTGAAAAACAAGTGAGCAAATCATGTACAACAGAGCCTCCCAGCTTTTGGGCACCAGGGACCAGTTCTGTAGACAGAGATTTTTTCCAAGTACTGGAGGGGGTGTGGTTCTGCATGCTGCCTGCATCCCATTGATGGGCCTTTGCTTGTTTGTGCAGCTCAGTTACTGGCATGCTATGGATCAGTGCTGGTCCATGGACAAGGGTTGGGGACCTCTGATCTACAACCCAGGATATATGGTAGGTGTGGTTCCTGTCACCAATACTGAACACTGTGCATATATGATCAGTTGTCTTCAAGCAGGAGAAAAATATACCATTAATTTAGTTAGAATGATTATTTAGGAATATTTTTGTCTTAATCCTCTCTCTCTCTGCATGATTGTTTCCTGTCCTATTTTCCACAGTTGCCTCCTGTTCTCAATCAACTCCTCTTTGCGTCTTGAGATTTTTTTATTTTGTTGGTTGAAAAGGACAGTTTCTCATTAAAGCCATCATTAGATGCAAGACTGCACGAGTGCCTGCCTATCTCACAGGCTACCAAGAAGTTCATAGGTATTTGCACAATAATATATTTCTTTTTCTTCTCAAGCTAGAAAACCACCACTTATATGAGGGACAAGAACTCTAAAGTAGGATAACTAGAGCAAGGATCGCCAACCTTTTGGACCTCAGGGAAAATCAAACTCATAATTTTAAATCCCACGGATCAGAAACCCTGGGAAAATCCCCAAAAAGTCTGCAGGAAAATTCCCCACCCCATTTTCCTACTGATCGATCATTCATTATTTGGGATCACAGGATACCAGCTTCGGCTCCGTTCTCGGGGGTAGAGAGAGACTTTTAGCTTTGTTCAAGGAAAGCAGCAGAAGTCTTTCCTTCTCTCCCCCACATTCTGCCAGAAATGAGTCTTTGTGAAACTTGTTGCACTGGCGCAGCCTCTTGGAGCAGGATGCCTTGCAGGGTCCCAAAGACTCATTTCTGGTCGAGTTTGGGGAAGAGAAAGAAAAACGTTTGCTGCTTTCCTTGTGTGCAGCCAAAAGCAGAAGAAGAAAGAAGCAGAAAGAAGCAACCTGGTGGCCAGATGAGATGCATGGGGCAAGTGGGGCAAGTTGCCCCCCTCCCCTTTTCCTCTTTCCTCAATACCTCGTATTGTTCCCAATGCAAGTGACACAAGCCTTGTGTTCTCATGGGCCATGTGGGTAACACAGCCTTGTGTTCCTGCACAACTTGGATTAATTGCTTTGGGGGTTGCTTTGGGGGTGACATTTCTCTGCGGACCACCAAAATTTCCTCATGGACCACCAGTGGTCCCTGGCCACTGATTGGCAACCACTGAACTAGAGTATGTCAGGAGGTTCAGCTTGATTGAGGTGAGCCTCCTGTAATTAACTTTCACTGGGAACCCTTGAAGGTAGGAATTCACTGATTAGATTTCAGTTACTGCTTTCACTTTTAGATGAAAGCTATATAAAGTTGATTAATAAATAAACTGCTCTCCCAATTCAAAAGAAGTCAATGTTAAGTTGGACTTAGTTCTGGACAGTGTATCAGAGCCCAAGAGAAGTGATCTTGGATGAAATTTATGAAAATCCAAACTTTGGTTCTTCACGCAGTCCCATTGATGGTTTTCTGTCTGGAGAAGATGGAAAGCAGGAACATTATGTATGCTGTCTGGAGGTATACAAAAATAAATGTCTCTAAATATTTAAAATAAACACTAACAATGCTTTTTTATTCATATATTAATAAAACTCTTAATCTGGAATAGTTTTTTTAGAGTATAATGCAGTAATATAGATTGCAATTTTTTAATATTAGCAAACATTTTTGGAGTCTAGAGGCCATAATTATTTTGTTGCCTACATTCATTATTAAATAAAAATATTTTCTGTAAGTGGAAAATAAAGTGGTAATTATTTTTCTATCGAAGCAAATATATTCTTTGAAATGATCTTCCATCCAACCCACTTCCTATTCCAGACTTTCAACTTCTGTCCTAGATTAACTGTTGCCTTGGGCAAGATTTAAGATATGATTCAATCACAAATGTTGAAGTAAGTTTCAATTCAATTGGTAAAATGGGGATTGGGTACCCTCTTTTTGGGTGATTGGATGACTCAGGAAATAAAATGCCATGCTAATAGGACAGACTAGAGCATCACAAGAGTATAGATCTCCCTGTTGCAATGTTCCAATAGCACTGATAGCAGTGTTCCAATATACAAGGATCTGCACAATCTCATGCGCACCCGCTACCCAGTGTTGCAGAACAGGCTTGTGGACCACCAACAAGGCAATGGGGACATGGAGTGAATGGAGGCAAGGGCGAAACCTGATAGACACTGTGGATGTGCAAGGCCCCAACAGAGCTTCATGTGAAGGGAAGAAGCAGCACAACCTCCTGAAACACTGGTGCAACTCCCCAGCTGGAGCAGTGGAGTGGCAAGACAGGATGGTAGATGCTTAATGGATGCTTCCTTGAGCCTGTCTCATCACACTGATGAGATTGTGCCATGTATGTTGAGTGGCCCTACAATGAACAGGGCATTTAATAAAGAGTTGTGTTTATGTTGAAATGTGTTGATGAATGATTAAATTGTTATTGATAATAAAGGGCCATAGGTGTGGCACCTGGGAGGGTGGACCATACAGTCCCACTATGCTTGCACTGGAGGTTTATCTATCTCACAGCGATTACCCATCCCACAGGTATTACCCATCCCACAGGTATCCCTGCCCATCCCACTGCTATCCTTACCCATCCCACAAGCATGCAAAGGCTTAAACCATTTCTAAAAGTTTCCACCAAGACTTTATTTACTAAAAGAACTGAACCAAGTGTGTGAAGCAAAGATGGCATGGGTGGCATCTGTGGCGTGGGTGGCATCTGTGGCATCTGTGGCATCAGTGGCATCGGTGGTGTACGATGTACCCGTGCCTGGACTGGGAAGGGCTGCCTGTGCTGCTGGAACTCCTGGTAGCTGTAGCCTTGGTAGGTCTGGTTGATGTAGGTGAGGAAGGGCTTGCGGTTTGAGGATGGTATGTTGGTGTGTACCAGCTGAGAGAGGAGATCTACGCTGCTTTTGATGGTGTCCCTGATCTTCAGCAGGACAGTATAGCTCTGGCCCTCCGGTCTGCCTCTCTGCCTGCTTTCTGTGGAGATGGAGCTGGGTGTGGGTGTGGGTTGGTCTCTGGTGTCAGCACCCTCTCCTTGCTCCCACTGCCTCAGGGGGTCCTCCACGCGCTTCGCCACAGGGATTGCAGCTGTCGGGGGGGTTTCCATCATGGGGCGCTCCACAGATACCTGCTTGGACACAGGAGCTGATTCTTGGCTAGAAGAGGACTGGCTCTCTGTGGGCTGCCTGAGAGAGAGGGTAGACAGAGGGGCTGCTCCTCGGTGGCGGACCTCACCCTCCAAGAAGCTGCAGTTGGCCATCACATAGGTATCCCGGTCGGTAAGCTTGACCGCGGCCTGGTCAGACTTCTTGAGGTGCAGCTTCCCGTACCAGGTGTGCATGTGCTTCCACCACCTGAGAAGGACCTCCAAAGTGTAGCCCAGGCTCTCCGCCTTCTCTCTCCAAGCAGCCTGCTTCTGCTTGGTGTCTCGATAGAGCCTGTGTCCCTTCCGCCAGAGGTACTCGTTCTCCCTCAGCCATTCGAGCACCTCATCCTTATGTTCCTCTTCGATGGAGGACTGCCTCCTCTCCCTATCGCACAATTGCCTCTTCCTCCCTCTGGCAGGGCCTTCTGGGCCCTCATCAGAAGGGCTTTGAGGTTCTAGGGGCTGGTCCACCACACCACCACCAGCAGCAGCAGCAGCAACAGCAGCAGCAGCAAAAGCAGCACCAGCAGCACCAACAGGACCAGCAGCACCAGGAGCACCAGCAGCACCAGGAGCACCAGCAGCACCAGCAGCACCAGCAGCACCAGCAGCACCAGCAGCACCAGCAG
>BLBF01000018.1:5867374-5889543 GCA_015471245.1 Laticauda colubrina | reverse complement strand
ACATACATACATACATACATACAGTATAATATTATCTCCCTGCTGGAAATATCATTATCTTCTAAGAATGTAACTCTGCAGCTGGCCAGTAATGGCTTTAAGAGATTCAATAGCTAATAGACAATCCAGCACCCAGACGTCTCACAGAAAACTTTTGAAGGAATTCTGTCCATATCATATATCTGCTTCCTTGAATATATTAGGGAGGGTTTTTCCCTGACTACTTTCTTTGCATTTCAAATGAGCCTTTTAACTAATGTCATAATCAAGCCCAGATCAAGTGATTAATTGTGCGTGCATGGTCAAAGTAAACATATCCCATGTAGTAGCAGAGTATTATATATTCCCTATATACAACCAATGAGAAATGTCATATTCTGTCACACAGGGGAATTTTCTAAGCTGGTTTTTTTTTGGTGGGGGGAATGAGTTAAGTGGTTAAAATTAAAGTGGGTTCAAGAAGCCTCAAAAATGGATGCATCTTGGTTTGTTTCTAGGCATGATGTTCCAGAGGAGTTGGTTACTGGGGCTAATGGTCTGTCTAGCTTTGTGGCTTTCATCACAGGCTCAAGGTAAGTCTTTAAATTTCCCTGTTGTGTATTGAAGTTCTGCATTGCTTGAACTATTTAAAGTGGACAGAAACTTTAGTAACTATAGCCATGTCTGATGAAACGGAGGCTGCAGTTGTGTGCACATGACTTTGCCTTGCCCTTAAGAGTTCTTACTCAAGTATGCCTTTCCACTGCATGGTTAAAATATGAAGTTGGAATAGGCCTGTCTCAAAAGCTGTGGAGGCAGAGGAGGAGGGGTGGGTGGGTCAAAGAGATGGAGACATGTAGATAAGGATGCTTTCTCCACTCTTCCCTAACCCCACAGCACAGGCATGATGTAATTCAAAGGAAAATCTGCCCTGTCCACATGACATTGCCTTCATCTGATCACCAGCTAATAAAGAGTAATTATAACTGGAAACAATAGCACATTTTTGTGTATATATAATAGTCATAGTAAAGGATATCTGCTTATTCCAAGTCCTTGGGAAAGATTTGAGAGATGGACAAAAATGCCAAATCCAGTCTGAACAACTGGCTGACTGGGTGACCAAACAATAATTTTTATTCATTAGATTTCAATTGCTGCCTATTCACCAGTCCTTGATTTATGACCACAGCTGACCCCAAACTTTCTATGGCTAAATTGTTATGTGAGTTTTGCCCCATTTATGACCTCTCTCATCCCAGTTATTAAGTGAATTGCAACAACTGTTCAGTTAGTAACATAGTTGTTAAGTGAATCTGGCTTCTCCATTGACTTGCTTATTGTACCCTATGGCTATTATTAAGTGTTGTACCCGAAGATTCTTGATGAGTGTATGCATTTTTTCTTTTATGTACACTTGAGAGCCTATGCACCAAGACAAATTCCTTGTGTGGCCAATCACACTTGGCCAATAAAGAATTCTATTCTATTTTATTTGCTTGTCAGAAGGTCGCAAAAGGTGATCACATGACTCTGGGACACTGCAACTGTCAAAAATGCATGCCAGTTGCCAAGCACCTGAATTTTGATCACATGACCATGGGGATGCAAAGGTCCCAAAAATGATCATGTCACTTTTTTCAGGGCCATTGCAAGTTCGAACGGCCACTAACCAAATAGTTATAAGTCAAGGATTACCTGTAATTCACGAGACTTGTATGGCACATGCTGCCTTAGCTAAACTGGTGTCAGAGTTGGGTTTTCCCTCTTCTTCCAACACTTCCCAAGACCAGCCTCAAAGTCTGTAAAATCTGCTAAGTTTCTTTTCCTAACTTTGGAGCAGGGGTTTTCAAACTTGACAGCTTTAAAACTTGTGAACTTCAACTCCCAGAATTCTTCCTCCAGTCATGCTAGCTCAGGAATTCTGGGAGTTGAAGTCCACAAGTCTTAAACTTGCCAAATTTGAAGACTCTTGTTTTGGAGGGAAATGTGGTTGCTGCAGTGGCTTGCAAAGAGTCCATAGAGGCAGAGTAGAGACTGATGGCTGTCATGCTGATGCATTTTTCTGCCAGCTGAAAAACTGATAGAAGGCACTTCAATTTGGCACTGGGCAAAGACCCAATGTTTAAAACAGGGAACAAACCTAGGTCAAATAGCTACCTCAATGCAAGGCTTTAGACATCACATTAATTCGTGATTAAAAGATCGCACCTCTTCTTCTTTCCCTTGAATTATTTGGCTAGTACATGTATTTATAATTTGATTCTCTCTGAGAATTAAGACTCAGCCAATTGTTTAAAAAAACAGCTCTAAATCTACTGGGGTTACTAGACATTGCTTATGGGCTTCTCTTCTTTGAGAAGCTCCCAGGGGTGTCCTTTGCTTCAACAGATGCTGTAGTGTTGCATCTTTCCTGGCAAGCCAGTACATTTGGCTTGCATTTTTATTCAGTTTCAATAAGCACATCTTTTTCATATAGTTTAAGCAAGAGACAGTAGCAGATAGACAAAACCACTTCATGCCAAACGGCAGCAATTATTCATAGTAAGTGGGTAAACATTCAAAGCAATGATGTCAGGCATGTCTTGATGTTACCATGCAGATGGTAGAAATGATATCATGATAATATCATGACATGAGTGAGATATTTAAGCCCCTCCATTCACATGGGAACATCATGAAGTACGAGTTGTCCATGGAAATATCCTGGGAGGTAAAGTCCACCTGAAACAATGCAAAGTTACTTTTTCACATGCTGGGAGGACACACAGTATCTTATACCATATGTTAACTATCTACATCTGGACTATTCAGTAAACAAACTATAGTTTAGTGTGTGTTTAATGTGTTTTAAGTCTGGAGCTTGAGATGCAGTATATATGAGTATGAGACTGAGTTAAATGATACCCACTAATTAATTCCCTAATTATTTATCCAATGCGGGCCATTGATAAGAGAAGTAGGATTGTATCAGAAAGCTTTAATGAACATATTTGGTTTAGGTGGCTGAAGTTTAAAACAAATAAAACCTTCAGTCTAAATTTTCCAGTCCATAATGTTGAGATATGTATGTTCTACCTTATATTTTTTTGTGTGTGAGAATGAATGAGAAAATGGCTGCAAATTGCACTCCAGATCATCCTTGACTTACAACCATTCCTTTAATGACTATTCAAAGTTACAACAGCAGTGAAAAAGGTGACTCATGACAGTTTTTCATATTTATAACCAATGCAGCATCCCCACAGTTGAGTGATCAACATTTGGATGTTTGACAATTGGTTCATATTTATGATGGTTGCAGTGTCTAGGGGTCATGTGATCACCTTTTGCGACCTGCTGACAAGCAAAGTCAATGGAGAAGCCAGATTTGCTTAACAGCCATGTTATTAATTTAACAACTGCTGTGATTCACTTAACAATGGTGGCAAAAATGGGGCAAAACTCACTTAACAACTCTCTTGCTCAGCAATGGAAATGTAAGGTTTAATTGTGGTAATAAGTTGAGGACAACCTGTATAACTTTTAAGAGCAATGATAACTAGTCATGCTAAAACTATCAGAGTGAAAGATATATTGGACAGATGATTGGTCATTCCTCTGTTGTAACCATGTCACTGTTTGGCGGTGGCTTTGCAGATGGTGAGAGAGAGGATGGGACCTCTTTTGACTTACTGAAAATCAGCAACATAAACAGAAAGACAATCGGAGCAAAACTATTTCGGGGCAACATTTCTAATGTCCCAGCATATCGCTTCATCCGGTTTGATCGCATCCCTCCTGTTAATTCAGAGAAATTAAGACAGATTATTAAACTGATGCAGCAAAATGAGGGCTTCATACTTTCAGTCACCATGAGGCAGGATAGGAATTCCAAGGGGACCATCCTTGCATTGGAAGGTCCTGGCGTCTTTCAGCGACAGTTTGAGATTGTTTCCAATGGTCAAGAAAATACACTTGAACTTTCCTATTGGATTGATGGAGCCTGGAAACGGCATTCATTGGAAGACGTGGAGTTGGCGGATGTGCAGTGGAAGAATATCACCGTGCAAGTTACAGGAGAAAGCTACAGTATCTATGTTGGTTGTGACCTCGTTGACAGTTTGACCCTGGAAGAACCTTTCTATGAATACCTGAAAGCAGAGAAAAGTAACATGTATGTGGTTAGGGGAGCTACACGAGAGAGCCACTTTCGGGTAGGTATCCTACAAGACAGATGATCTATGAAGTAAAGGACTGGCAGTTGAGTGTTATTTATGTCAACTACCACTCATGGAGTCTTTCTCCCAGGGAAGATGGCATAAAATATTGACTTGGAATCTGAAAAGCATGGTAAGTATGTTGGAAGTTGTATTATTTAGATCAGCGGTGTCAAACTAATGTCGTCATGGCATCATCATGTGATGTATTGGGACTTTTCCCCCTTCACTAAACCGGGCAAGGGCGTGGCCAGCACGTAATGCATCCAGCCCATGGGCCGGGAATTTGACAGCCCTGATTTAGATCAGTTCATGGCATAGTGGTCACTGAAAACTGCAATCATCTCCCCCCCTTCCTTCCTCTCCTCCTCCTCTTTCTCCTCCTCCCAGGGGCAAATCTTTCCTCTTGGATTGTCACAATGAAGTCACGAGAAGTCACAGTGACTGTCTCAAGATTTCTAATGAGCTTTGGGGAGGAAAGACTAGAGGGAAAGATTCATCTCCATTGTTCACTGCTTCAGTTCAACCTTCTCCAAACTAGTGTCCTGGACTAAACTTCCAAAATTCACAGCTTGCATAACCAGAGAAAACAATCCAACTGTGTTACATTTTCTGAAGTAGCATGTAAAATAGAAAATGACATATCCAGTATTTCTAAATACTTATCAGATGAGCGAGGAAATAAGGTAAGAGTGGCCAGTTTGACCAAGAATTTCCTGGATTGTATGATATCTTCTTCTAGTCCTTCATGTCTGATCTTTTGAAGCAGAATCAGCTGTCAGTTCACCATTTCCAGGTAGTCCTCATCAAGCCGCAATTGGGATTGGCAACTCTGTTGCTAAGTTAAAAAAAAATATCACATGACTATGCCAGATTTATGATGTCGTAATGTTTCTGTACTTAAATAAATCACTGTGGTCATTAAACAAGACATTATACTACCATAACTTGCAATTTTAGTTCTGTGCTCTCTATTAATTCTACTTGTTGGAACTGGTTGTGAACCTTGCAAATATTAGTCATGTGGCTGTGGGACGCTGCAAGGAACTATGTGACGATTTCTCGCAAAGCTATTTTTTTCAACCATCGCAAGTTCAAAGGGTTGCTAAACAAATCAGTTGATAAGCAAGAACTAGAATTCAGAAAGCTCTAGAGTTGCTTTTCTTTCTCTGTACTGATATTGGAGAAGTAACAGCTGTCCAAATATAATTAGACTTCCATTCTATCCTCTTATGCTGATTCATGTTAAGGGGACTTAATATATTACCATCTCAAGGGTCTTAAATTATTTAATTAAACCTAAATTAGTTTCTCCAGCACTGAGAACTTAATAATGAGCTCCATTTCCTGCACACTTATTCTTTTAACTGCACAATATTTTGAAATACTCCTCATGCAATTAACTAAAATGTCAACCAGATGAATTTCTGAAAATCCATTAGCTTATGTAGAATCTCTTTAGTGAACATAAAATAGCTATTTAAAAACTATTGAGGATTGCTGATCGCGTGTTGCATGACACCAGGAAGGGGGGAAAGTCAACTTTAGAATTTGGAGCTTAGTAGGAACTACTGAAACAATAACTTGCAAGGATTCCTTTGCTTCTTTGAATTATGGCATCATCTTAGAGAAGCACTTAAGACAGAATTGTCTTATGGGACAATGGGTGGCATATAAATTTAATAAAATAAGGGCTGCTCAACTAGGGATTCTCTTTTGCAAAACATGAGTCCAGGACACCCATCTGTAATTTATCTATTTCTGACTTATTATCTTTACTTATCAAGAACTTGGAGCAATATAAACAAAGAAATTAAGTCATACATACAAGGATTTAACAGCACATATCCACAGTCAAGACACTATTGTAAAAAAACCCAACACCCGTAAATAAGATAAAATTGGTTTTGTTGCCTGTGCGAAAAGAAGTAGTTTAAGGACTTAGTAGCCATTTTTGTGGAGGCAAAAGCTGCTCCAGATTTCAATCCAATGAAAAATCGAAATCTTATTCTGTCTTTCAATCCATAGTATTTCTTTGGCCCAGCATTTATTTGTAAATAATTGATCATACTAGTTTGATTTTAAATAAGAAACAATCAGTTGGATTTTAAAAGTTGGGGGGGGGGAGGAATAGAAATATTTATTTAATAAATTTATAGGCCATCCTTCTCATCCCCATGACTCTGGGCAGCTAATTATAGTCCAGTGGGCCACATTTTTTAGGAAGCAAGTCCCAATGAGTTGAATAGAATGCAAAAAATTTTACCTAAAGGATTGTAATCTTAGTAATTCATAGCATTTCTACACTGTGGGAATTGGCCTATAGCACATCTCTTCCTGGAGTGTGTGCTAATTGACGGATTAGCAACAATAGATGGATACAGATGCTAACAGCTGTATTTTTTTCCACCACAACAGTAGATCTATCCAAACTTTCAAAAGATGTTGAATTACACATTCATTCCATGTTAGTCACACTGAGGAGGAGACATGTATATCTTTTTTCATCAGTCTGCATCTGAAAAGGGAAAAAGGAAAATTAGAAATGGCTTTCCTACTCTCTAGAACATGAGTAATGAATCGTAGCCTTCCAGATGTCCTCGGATTTAAACTTTTATTACTCAGATCACTTGTCGGGCTGTAGACACCTTATTGCACTAATGAAGGTTGCAGATTGGAGGTGAATCTTCCATGTCTATTTTGTTCTGCTCTTTTCTTTCAAAACTGATCGAAAAGTAGTTAACCTACTTAGATCTCAACTATTCACCAGGAATAGAATGTAATTGGGTAAACACACATAATTAATTTACAACCTAGATTGCAAATCCATCTAGAAAAAAGAATGACGAAAACCATCAAAGATTTCTTCTTACTAACCTCTTCCCAAGGAATTCTGGAAACTATGATTTCATGAGGTTGGTAAAGACTGTTATCAGAATGATATTAGAAAATATTCTGCATCATCCCAGGATATGGGTGTTAGAAGCCAATATGAGCCAACTACTATATTATGAATGTTGTCATGTTATTCTATAGCAGGGGTGTCAAACTCAAGGCCCATGGGCTGGATCCCACCTATAGGATGCTTAGATCTGGCCTGCAGGGTCATCCTGGAAACAGTGAGAGACCAGTCCGTGGTGCCTCTGCCAGCAAAAAGGGAGCTCAGGAGGGCTGTGTGTGGCCCTCCCGAGCTCCGTTTTCTTTGGCAAAAGGTTGCAGGAGGCCGTCACAGCCGGAAATGGAGTTTGGTAACCTTTTTTTGCTGGCAGAGTGCTTGGGCTGCCACAGGCACCCCAACATGATTGATGTTGAGCTGTCCATGCGCACCCTGTCCATACCCACCCTGACCCCCCCGAGGTCAAACACAACCCTGATGTGGCCCTCAGTGAAATCAAATTTGATATCACTGTTCTATAGCATAGAGTACTTTTTATCACCTTTCCCCCATGGAATTCCATCATCTTATCATGATTTGTTTGTGATCCAGTGATCTAGATTACACCAAGAAATAATCATTTGACCAAGATCATCTGATAAAGTCCACATTAAGAAAGTCTTTAAATATTCTAATTCTAATTGTTTATTTCTCCTTTATTATTGCGTTTATGTATCATCACGAATGTTAGAATTTTTGAAAATGTGTTATAAAGACAGCTGGGGGAATATTAACTCTGTGTCAAAGAAACACCTCTTTACCCATGAAGCAATGTATCTGAGAAACATTTTTACCATAATAAAGGTTGCATTTGTTCATCTATTCATTGTTAAATTCAGTTTAAAAAAACAGGCAACAACAAAATATCCCTAAAATATATGATAATAATGAAAAATATTTCTGTCTGTTTCCAGGGTCTCTTACAAAATCTTTATCTTGTTTTTGGAACTACAGTAGAGGATGTTTTGCGCAATAAAGGATGCCAGAGAAGTCAATCAGGTAAGAAGAAGATGTGGTATTATTAATTCAGGATTTATGCACATTTTTCTTCTCTATTAGGCTGAATCCAAAGGACAGTATAATAAGAGGTAAAAGGGGGTGTAGGATGGAAGTGTGTATGAATAAAATGAAAAGTTTAGTATAGTTGATAATAAAATTAAGCATGAGCTGTTCTGTTTGCTATACTTCTCACTACAACTCCTACCAAGCATGGGCTTTTGCATTTATTTATTTATCTTAATAAATTATTAATAAAAGAATATTAATACCTTGATAAATTATTTTACCTTTATTATTTTTAGAATTAACTCAAGATGGTGAACATACCCATTACACCTTCCTTCTTCCATTTTCCCCACAACAACTTGGCTGAGTTTGACAGGTCCAAAGTCTCCCAGTCAGATTTCACACCTATAAAGAAAATTTATTTTTCTTTTGATCTTTTGTGTTATAATTATGTAAGTAGTAAAGTGGCGAGTCAATTTTTTAAAAAATTTATACCTCCTAAATATAATACCACATATCTTAGGAAGAATGAGCTGCAGGTTTTAGAAACCTTGGTTTCCAACTCAGTATTTCATTGATTGATTGATTTTAGTCAATCTTATCTTCCAAATTCTATTTTTCAAAAGAAGTAAGTAGGATTGATAAATTTTCCCTTTCTAAATATTCTCAATGTTGCTGGATTCCAATTCCTATCCACCAAAGCTAGTATGTCAAGAAATCAGGGGTGAAAAAACCTGAAAAGTCATAAGTAATTATCCCATGTAAAATAGAATTGGCAATTGACTGAATATTAAAATGTACCTTAAAATCGGTGTACATACACCCAATATGTGATAAGTTGGCATGTGATCTAGGGTCCATCTGATATCTTTAAAAGTTTAGATTTTGTATTAAGTACCATTAAAACAAAATTGAATAGAGATGACATCTCACGAAGTTATCATTTACTTGGAATATACTGTATTTTTGCATTAAGAGCCAAAGACAAAAAAATATGAAATAGCCTTATCTAAGTACATATAAACATCTTATTAAATGGACCCCATAGAATTATGCAAATGATCAGAAGGAGATTCTGATATTGTTTTTTCCTGGATGTCAATTGCCCACAGGATTTTGTTTTGTTTTGTTACTGTTTGGACTGCCTCTGGATCCATTATGATGATTGCAATCTTAATATGCTTGGTCAAAATCCACTTAGGTTGATGTCATAATCTCACATTAATTATGTTGGATGTGGATAGCCTATTATACTTTTCTGTCAACATGGTAGGAAGATGTCATTTTATTCCATCCAGTTGACACTTAAGCATATACTGTACCACTTCCTGATCAATTTTCCATTATGCAATGTTGCATTTTTAGGGTTTCTAGTCTGAAGTCTTAAAATAGCCAAGTAATTCAAATTTCTCAGTGCTGGGAAGAATTCATAACAGACTTTGGAAGAGCATTTAGTTAGGTGTTGACACCACAATTAAATTGATTAGTATCATTAGCAGTAAGCTTTTCCTCTGCCAAACAATTTTTCTTTAATGAAAGTTGTATTTCAGGTTATTCACAGATCAAATATCCATTTTCCTCCTATTTAGCCACACTGGCACTGTGCTATTATTATATTTACATTCTGATTTTCTGATTTTCACTACTATAACTAAGCATAACATGGTGGTATCAGTCTGTTGCCTTTTCTCTACAATTACAATCTATAAGTAATGCAACTGAAAAAATACCAGGGGATTTCTGATCATTATAAACAGCAACTTCTAGAGGGCAATAGCAATAACCTTTGTTATTGCCTTGGTTCTTATAATTTGCATTTTGCTTAAGAAAGATACCATTAGATGTCTAGACATGGAACATGGCTTAAAAGTTTATGAAATAAAATAATTAAAATATTCTGAAACAAGAGTTCTAGGAATGCTGTTTTAATTTCTCTTTATTAAGATATGTAATGCTAAAATGGAATGGAATGTACATGTATTAAATTTTTCAGACCATTCCAAAAATTAGACATGTACAACAACACAAATAATGGGCTTCCAAATTTGGTTCAAGGGAAGTGATTGTGTAGAGTACAGGAATATTTTTTTAGAAGGAGATGCAATGGCAAGGAAACAGTTTTCAACTAAATGTTCGAAGAATAATTCTGTGGAAAGAGAGGATCAGCTGAAGGATGGATTGTGCAGTGGATTGTTCTTTATTAGATTTGATCAATGGGGATCGATGTCTATTAGCTTTGATGGCAAGGTGGTTACCACTGAAGGCCCTCTGCTGAGAAGACTAGTGGGCTTCCTTATGCTGTTTTGGTTGACCATTGTGAGAACAGATAGCTGGATAAAATGGGCCAGGTCACTGCTTATGTTTTTATGCTAAGAACCTGGTATGGGGCATACCAAAGATACTGTGGTTGCAACAATCTTGCATGGAGCAGGAGATTGGCTCTATGATCACAAAAGCTGTTTGTTCTCAAGTCTAAAATTCTTGAATCTTAGTCATATTGAGAACAAGTCTCTTCCCTTGTAACTTTCAAACTTATGCCAAGAATCTGGAATTTAGGACTTGTGTCTCTGAATTTATCTTCTTTTTTTTTTTTTAAAGAAATCTGCATTTGTTATTTTAGCAAAAGTGCTGCCAAGAAGCATTGTACCAGCATTAGGCATGCTCTGACAGAAATGTGCAGTTTTCTGCCAACTCAGTTTAGAAAGACTGTTGTCTATCCAAAGGAAGTGAAACATACATTGAAATAGTAACATTTCGGGAATCTTCATTTCTTCAATTTTGTGGAGTGGAAAATAGGATTTATAGGATAAAAGAAGAGCAGAAAATCCACACAATGCAATCCTAGACCTGTGCTGTCAAGGTTACTCTGTGCTTTTGTTAGGGAGGTTTTCAGTACACTTAACACTCCCCACCCTTAATCTTATTTTTTGTGCCTCAAAAGAGCCAAAGATGGCAAGGATCACTCAGGGCAAAATGTGGGAACAGATTTCTCTTCTCATGGTACAGGGTACTCTTTCAAGCCCTTGAAATATGTTTCAGAAGACTCTTCATCCTGTCTCCCCATCCATTTGATTTTCAAAGAGCCTAGTAAACTGCCGGAAGAGAATGGCAGCCCCATCTTCCATCCCATTTACCTTCCATTCTCTCAGCCTGATCAATGAGAGATCAGTGGTGAGTTTGCTCTTCTCCATAGCCCACAACTGTATTTGATGTTCCTGGCTGGAATATCAAAAGATTTTGGAATCCAATCCAAATGATTGCACTACCATGGTAATTATGCCAAGTTCAAAATTGGGGCCAACTTTCCATACCACATTAATCTCATTGGTGGTCTCATAGTTTCTCGATCTCTCTTCCAAGGGTGTCTGCAGGTTATAATCAAAGACAAGATGATGGCTTTGGCCACACCTTGTGGACACTCAGCTCCCATCCCTTCATTACAAAAGAGGGTACAATTGGACAATGCAGAATTATTTTCCTAAAGCCACATGCCTGATACTCACCTTTGTTCAGTGATGCTAAGAAATGTCTCCAATAATTATCAAAAATCTAAGTTTGTTCCAGCTTGTTTGGTCTTTTAAAAGTCCTTACAAAGGATGATTATGGTATCTTCAATGTCTGCATTCCTCCTGTGCAGTCATTTCTGAAGGAAAATGATTAAGACTCAAACATTTATTTTAACTACATTACTTCTTTGCTCCATTTTTAAAATAAAATTCTTCCAGGAATCAGAACATTGAAAAGACTTCAGGAGTTATTTCAGAAGGGCAATGTTGTGTATGATGCATATTATGACTGTAACTGAATTGCACAAGTTTAACAGCTATCTGTGGTATTTCTAAAGAACTTTTCCATTACCTTCTGAGATAGGAGAGGATACTTCTTAAATTTGGGATCTAAACTGTGGAAAGCAATAATTAAAAAGAGCTGGTATCCAACCTCTTTTCTCCCTTTGACATAATTTGAATTGAACCTGTTCCAGAAGACATCCTTTTGAAATCATTCTAATGCATCAGTGTATAATTTTAATCAAAGGTTATAATCAGTGAAAAATGGTTTGGGGTATATGCATTCTCATGTTGTTTTCTTTCTTTGCAGCTGAAGTGAACACTATTAATGAGAATACAGAGATCCTGCATCTCGGTCCTTCAATCATGACAGAGTATGTTGGAGAAAACACAGAGAAGAAAGCAGAATTCTGTGATCGCTCTTGTGAAGAGCTTGGGTCTATGTTTGCTGAACTCCATGGACTACGAGTTGTTATCAACAGCTTGTCTGATAAATTGAAAAGTGTGGTAGGTAACTCCAGTCATTCCTGTTCTGAGTGGTTTCCAAGCCTTGGGTTCCCACGATATAGGTGGATTACAGTTCCAGAAATGGGTGGTGGAAATTCTAGTCTACCTTCTGGGTTCACATGACTAAAAACTTTCAATAAGTATGAGGGTTCTGTCTGTCTGTATCATATAAATGCACTTATTTATTTAAAACACTGATAAAGATCACTGAGAATATCCTGAGTTTTGTGCTTGATATTCAACTAGCATTCATGATTAGAATTCCAAAGCACAGGTTCTTTCCAATCCTTAAGCCAGAATACATCATACCTAAGAAGTCCCTCTTTGCTGATTCTAAACTGTAGACTATGTAACATATTGTATAATGAATGCATCATGCTTTTCATTGTAGACTGGTTCCAGACTTGGTCATACTTGAATTCAATTCACTGAAATCAACACAATAACTTATACCACAATTTTCTATGACTTTAGCAACATGTAAATTAAATAGCCAAAATACCCAAACCTTTTTTCTTTTCTGTCTTTCATTCAATCAGTCATGTCAAAGTCTAGGAAGCCGTCTTGCCTAGGAAGTCTAGGAAGCCGTCTCTGCAGTTTCCTTGGCAAGTTTTTTCAGAAGTGGTTTTCCATTGCTTAATTCTTAAGGCTGAGAGAAAGTGATTGACCCAAGGTCACCTAGCTGATTTCATGCCCAAGGCAGGACTAGAACTCACACACTTCCCCAGTTTCTAGCCTGATGCCTTAACCACTATAGCAAATTGGCTCTCAAGCTAACATGAGGGTGGCTTAACTGGATGTGGGTTTGTATGTGTTTGTTATGGAATTACAAATGAAAAATGATTGGAAGAACGATTCTCATTGGATTTGGAATATTGAAATGACTTAGAATTATTTTTTTTTCTTGTTTTTGCTTGGTCCTGTTGGAATTTGGTGAGATGCAGTTTAGTTCCTGTCTGCCTTGATTCTTTATCTGTTCTTTTTTTGAGCTTTTCTGCTGGCCTATTTCTCTATTCATTTGGCATATACTTTGGAAACAGTTGATAGGAAAGTATTTCAGCTGGCAAATGTATACCAGTTTCAAAATGGTTCCACTTAGTTTCTGTGGCTGAAAGTGGACTTCCAGTTGGCCCTCCCCAGTCCTCTTCCAGGACCTGAAGAGCCACACCACACTAACTCTCACAACACACTTGAAATAGATCTGAAGTGGTCTAATGTGTATTAGATGAGTGCAATCCAATATTGAATAAAATTCTACTGGAGGAATAGTTTTTCCATAAGAATGCATTGCTATCTGCATAAGCTTGATAGACATGAATTTTAATATTAATTCATATTTGTACCCAAAAATATGACAATTGAATTATTTGCTTCCTTTTTGACTTCCTTTTAAACTAACTGCAAAAGTTTCACATTTGTTTGTTTATGGTGTATTCACTTATATTGGTTTGTCCTTTTATTGTACAGTCAGAAGAGAATAACAAAATTGTATCAGAATTGCTTGGTCCCAATAAAACACTGAAGAACCAGACTGCTTGCTGGCAAGATGGCCGTGAATTTGCAAATAGCTCACATTGGGTTGTGGACAGCTGTACAAAATGTAGCTGTCAGGTAAGCCTTTTAAGACTCTTTTCATACTATACACTGTTTCCTTATCTCAGTCATGATATGTTTTTAAAGTATGCCTTGATGTTCAGGATGAATTAAAAATCATCAAAGGACAGTCTTAATAAACTTCCATTTCTGTTGCTGATATGATTGGATTTTGGTCTTCCACACACAGGCAAAGGAATGTAAAAGGAATGATAAGGAATTCAATTGATGTATTTTTTTAAAAAATAACATGACAAAATATTATACCATGCCAATGTAGGATCTTGAGCAACAATTGTTAATAGGATAAAGATAGTCTGTAATTCTAAGTATGCTAACCATGCTCTAAATCTCATTGCATATGATGTAGCCAATTCCAAATTTGATATTTAGCTGATGGAGTGATAGATTGTTGTTTTAAACCTTAATCAAATGCTCAGGTACCATGAACAGGAACTTATTTGTGTGACTACCTCTCCCAATTATACCTACCCATCTTATTAGATCAAGCAGAAGAGGCAGGTTATGAGGCCCATAGAGAGCCTTTCTTGTTATTGCATCTGCTATATAGAACATCATCCACCTGTAACTTAGGTTGGCCCCGACAATAGCTGGGCTTAGAAGTGGGGTTGCCATTACTCATGAGATGGTTATTCAAATCATAGTTTTATTGTCTGTTTTAAACTGTGGCTGCTGGTTGTGTATTTTATTTTCATTGTTGGTTGTATTTTTAAATTGTTAGCCACCCAGAGTCACTATGGTGAGATGAGCTGTCATATAAATTGAATTCAGTAAACAAACAAATGGGAATTTATCACAAGGAGTAAAATATTTAGTTATAAAATGGTGATGAGTTCATAATAAAGGCCATGTGAAATTCTTTGAAGAATAATTGTAATAGATCCCAGTCTTAGGCCACTGGAATTACAGAGCATCTTAATGTTACTATTGTATGATTAGTCAAATAGAGTTCTTTCTTTCTAGACTGTTTTCCTTTATATCCTCCTTTATATTAGGATGAAAACCTTCACAGTGAAACCATCTCCTAACTCTCCTTGTACTCTTCACCTTTTAGTAACCCAGCTCCTCCTCCTTTCTACAACACCCTCATATTATAGAAGTGATGAAATCTGGTATCAACAAATGCTTCTTTATACTTGGGGCAATTACTATTATTGATGAAACACTTCAGATTTTAGTTTTATCATGCTTCCATACTACGAAAGTAGACATAGAAGTAGATCCCATTGCTCAGAAGCTCCAAATTGAGGATGAAAAGGAAACATTTTATCTTCTTAGACTTCTTTCAGTGGGCAGGCTGTGAAATTTTGTTTGCCATCTTCAGTGGCCTTATGTGCAACAGGGTCTTCACTTATAGAACATCCACTATGGAAAATGGTACTTTGGGAACTGATAAGAAGAGTGTGTATACATTAGACCCAAGCCCAGAGATGAGACAATGAGATCCAATCAAGTTCCACTCTTTATTTGCTTACACCTACTGGACAGAATCTTGCCAAATTAAAGCTATAACCTTATAACCTACTATATGCATGGTTTCTAGGGTATGACTATCCTGAATCTCTGTTCCCCATCCAACTCATCCAACATGAGTGAGATTTCAAAAAAGCAAGATGGCAGATGCAATTGAAGCCCTACCTCTTTTATACATACGTACATACATACATATGTTTTCTTACGTTTTCATGGGTGCTTACATGTATGGTATTCAGCTTTGTTTGGGTATTTTCCCACCTCATTATAGTTGTGCTTTTAAAGTTGCAGCAACGTTTTGGCAGAATCTCATCTGCCATCATCAGGCTTCTGTATAGTGTTTGGCTGTGAGTCAGACTTTCACAGCTGGTTCTGTTTTAAATTTGGGGCTATCCTACTGCTGTGCCAGAATGGAATACCACCCACAAACCCAAACTATGGTTAAGATACATTGATGACACATTTGTGATTTGGCCCCATGGAAAAGAAAACCGAAACAATTTCCTAACACACCTAAACAGCACACACCCCCAAATCAAGTTCACCATGGAAATGGAAAGAAACAAACAACTACCATGTCTAGATGGACTAATCTATAAAAAAACAGATGGCACACTAGGACACACCATATACCAGAAGAAAACACACACCAACCGCTACTTCAACACCCAATCCCACCACCACCCATCACAGATAAACTCTGTGGCCAAAACACTAATCACCAGAACCAAACACATGGCAGACAAGACACACATAAAGACTAAACTATGCACCCTACTAAAGGCTGTGTCACATCGGCCGACGGATTGAAAAAGTATGTAAAAAGGACACAGCGGACGAGAAAATGTTCCATCCATTTTTATCCGCTCTCAAAAGTGCCCCAAATTTGCATAAACAGAGCGGAAAACAACGGAAAGGAACGGACGGAGAGGGACGTAGTGAGGATGTAAAGCAGATGCTCCATGGAAGCCTAGCGGATGGAAGCGGATGGAAGCTGATGGCACATCTGCAGGGCTTCCGGGGGAGCACAGTGAAGTGGACGCACAGCAGAAGGAGCGGATGCAGAGCGGATGCCAAGCGGATACAGCAGATTCATCACGGACGCCTAGCGAATGCCTAGCGGATGCAAAGCATTCACTGCGCATGCGGGGAGGATGCATTGCATCAGCCCCATGGATATAAAAGGATGCAGCTCGCAAGCAGGTCACCATTCAGAGGAAAGACCTGCTGCCAGACACAGTTCCAGCCAACAACCATGGGGAAAAAGAGGAAGCCTGTGCCTACTCCTGCCAGCCCTGGCAAGAAGGACAGGGCCACCATCCCACCCCCTGGTGCTGACTCTGCTTCTGCTTGGGCTTCTGCTGCTCGGGCTGACTCTGCTGGTGCTTGGGCTTCTGTTGGTGCTGCTCCTGGTGCTTGTGCTTCTGCTGCTGCTTACTCTGCTGGTGCTGCTCCTGGTGCTGGTGCTTCTGCTGATGCTGACTCTGCTGCTGGTGCTCCTGGTGCTTCTGGTGCTGCTGGTGCTCCTGGTGCTGCTGGTCCTGCTGGTGCTGCTGGTGCTGCTGGTGCTGCTGGTTCTACTGGTGCTGCTGGTGCTGCTGGTCCTGCTGGTGCTGCTGTTGTTGCTGCTGCTGCTGCTGCAGGTGGTGGTGTGGTGGACCAGCCCCTAGAACCTCAAAGCCCTTCTGCCAGAGGGAGGAAGAGGCAATCGCATGATAGGGAGAGGAGGCAGGACTCCATCGAAGAGGAACATGAGGATGAGGTGCTTGAATGGCTGAGGGAGAACGAGTACCTCTGGTGGAAGGGACAGAGGCTCTATCGAGACACCAAGCGGAAGCAGGCAACTTGGAGAGAGAAGGCGGAGAGCCTGGGCTACACTTCGTAGGTCCTCCTTGGGTGGTGGAAGCACATGCACACCTGGTACGGGAAGCTGCACCTCAAGAAGTCTGGTCAGGCCGCGGTCAAGCTCACCAACCGGGAGACCTATGTGATGGCCAAGTGCAGCTTCTTGGAGGGTGAGGTCCGCCCCTCTGTCTACCCTCTCTCTCAGGCAGCCCACAGAGAGCCAGTCCTCTTTGTCCAAGAGTCAGGTCCTGTGTCCAGGCAGGTATCTGTGGAGCGCCCCACGATGGAGACCCCCAACAGCTGAACTCCCCATGGTGGAGTGCATGGAGGCCCCCCTGATACCAGAGACCAACCCACCCCCACCCCCAGCTCCACCTCCACAGAAAGCAGGCAGAAAGCCAGACCGGAGGGACAGAGCCACACTGTCCTGCTGGAGATCAGGGACACCATCAAAAGCAGCGTAGATCTCCTCTCTCAGCTGGTACACACCGACATACCATCCTCAAGCCGCAAGCCCTTCCTCACCGACGTCAACCAGACCCTCATGGACATGTCCGAATTCCAGTACCAGGTGATAAAGGAGAACAACTCTCCAGGCCCAGCTGAACCTGCTCCAATCCAGTCCAGGTCTGCTCCTCTACCCCAGGTGATGTCACAGCCCTTCCAAGGCTTTCCACAGGCCCTCACTTACCAAGGCTAAGGCTACCAGGAGTTCCAGCAGCACAGGCAGCAGCCCTTCCCAGTCCAGGCACAGGTTCATCGAACGCCACCGATGCCACCAATGCCACCGATGTTACAGATGCCATCCACGCCACAGATTCCACCGACGCCACAGATGCCACCGATGCCTCACCTCGCTCACCTGCAGACCAGACAGTCCCACTATACTCCTCCTTCCTCCACCCCACAGCCAAGCCCGGCCTCAAAACATCTGTCATCGGTCTTGGGACTGACACTCCATGTCACGGAGGAAGAGGCTCTCAACATCACGGGACTGAGCCAGCTCTCTGAGAGCTTCCTCCACACACCATCCCCTGTTGTCCTCTCGGGGCCAGGCACCCCAATGGTGCCTCAGACCAGCACTCCAGCAGCAGCCACCTCCACAGCACCTGGACCCTTCACCCCTGAGACGATGGGCATGCCTCAGAGTGACTGAGAAGAGTGCCAGAGACTGGGTTGCTACCTGTTGACTTTATCTTTGCTTGGGACACTTTACTTGGGTCATTTTGCTTTTACAGTTTGTTATGAATAAAGTTTATCTTTGCTTCCCACACTTGGTTCAGTTCTTTTAGTAAATAAAATCTTGGTGGAAACTTTTAGAAATGGTTTAAGCCTTTGCATGCTTGTGGGATGGGTAAGGATAGCAGTGGGATGGGTAGGGATACCTGTGGGATGGGTAATAGCTGTGGGATGGGTTAGGATAGCAGTGGGATGGGCAGGGATACCTGTGGGATGGGTAATAGCTGTGGGATGGGTAATCGCTGTGAGATAGATAAACCTCCAGTGCAAGCATAGTGGGACTGTATTGTCCACCCTCCCAGGTGCCACACCTATGGCCCTTTATTATCAATAACAATTTAATCATTCATCAACACATTTCAACATAAACACAACTCTTCATTAAATGCCCTGTTCATTGTAGGGCCACTCAACATACATGGCAAAATCTTATCAGTGTGATGAGACAGGCTGAAGGAAGCATCCATTAAGCATCTACCATCCTGTCTTGCCACTCCACTGCTCCAGCTGGGGAGTTGCACCAGTGTTTCAGGAGGTTGCGCTGCTTCTTCCCTTCACGTGAAGCTCTGTTGGGGCCTTGCACATCCACAGTATCTATCAGGTTTCGCCCTTGCCTCCATTCACCAGGCTCCATGTCCCCATTGCCTTGTTGGTGGTCCACGAGCCTGTTCTGTAAGAGTGGGTAGCGGGTGCGCATGAGATTGTGCAGGATGCATCAAGCTTCCACGATGCTCCTCACGGTCCGTGAATGATGCTGCACAGTGGTGAGAAGTACCTGGAACCTGTTGGCCAGGATGCCAAAGGCATTCTCCACCACCCGTCTTGCCCTGGACAGCCTGTAGTTGAAGATCCTCTCTTCATGGGTGAGGTATCTGGAACTGTAGGGCTTCATGAGGTAGGTTCTGAGGGAGAAGGCATCATCCCCCACGATGGAGTGTGTGTGTTGTGGGCAGGGGGTCTGGATGTGGGAAGCCCATGATGAGGTTGTGTTCCAGCCCCTCCTTGAGGTGACTGGCATTGTATACATGGGCATCTGAAGATGACTTGTTGCCTGAAGCATCGATGCACATGAACCTGTGGTCAGCATCGACCATGGCAAAGAGGATGATGCTGAAGAAGCCCTTGTAGTTGTGATAAGTGGACCCTGAATTGGCTAGAGCTTTGCAGGCCACGTGCTTCCCATCTCTGGCTCCAACGGTGTGGGGGAAGTTCCACTTCTGATACCACTGCTCTGCAACTTTCTTCCATCCTTCTTCAGTGGACGGGCACTGGAGGAGCTCCTCCAGGTATTCTTCGATGATGGCCTGCACCACTTCTCTGACCACAATGCTGATGGTGTTTTGTGGCAACCTCCAGGCATACTGCTTGCTCCTGTACGTGGTCCCAGAGGCCAGGTGGCGCAGAGTCAGTGCCACCTTCAGCCCAGGGTCCAGGCTGGGCTGGAAGTTGGTGTTTGCCTTGGTCAACCTGGGTCTCAGCCGCTCCACAACTTCGTCAAACATGGCTGGCGGCATCCTCATGAAGTTCTGGAATGCACGAGTGTCTTCGTTCTTCAGCTCCACCATCAGCTTATTATACAGTCCGTACTCGGCTCTTCTTGTGATCCATCTTCGGACCCAGACACTTCTTGGATGCCTCCTTTTCTTCCCGTAGAACAGGTGAAAGAGCCTATAGAGGGCTTTGCACTGTTGTAGAACTATGGCGGCTACCAAAAGGAGTGTGCGACGATCCATGGTTGAGATGACTGGATGCTGTGGAAGAGCAAGAGCAAGATGAAGGCTGAAGAGGTCTGCACAGCAGGGCTGCTGGAGTGAAAGTGAGATCCAGGTGATTTCTCCCCCTTTTTATAGGAAATATAGGTTTTCTGCTAGGTGTCCTTTTGCATCCTCTAGGCATCCTCCAGACATCCTAAATATCCGAGATACATCCCCTATACAAACGTTTTTTCTGTGTTAATGCTTTTTTTGTGAGGTGCATCCACTTTCATCCTTTCTATGTCTGTGCTACTAACGCTGCGTGTCTGTTCCACGTCTGTTTCGCTTCCTCCCTCTGTCCATTTTCTGCTGGAGCAGATGTGAGTTGCGCGGATGCGCAGCGGATGCCTAGCGGATATTGTGGATGCATAACGGATGACAACGGACGTACAACGGATGTTCCCTGTATGCGTAGCAGATGTAGAACAGATGCGTTGGATACTTTATCCGCTCAAAAAGTTTTGTGCAGCTCAAAACTTTTTGAGCAGATGAAATCACAGTAGATGGATGCTGGACGGATAGAGAGTATGAAAAACGGACGCAGTGAGTACAGAACGGATGCATCGCATTAACCAACGGATGGCAAGTGTTTCTCTCCATTTTACATCCTCTTTCCATCCGTTGGTGCTATGTGACATGGGCTTTAGGTACTGACAGCTAACGGCTTCCACAAAAGCAAAATCACCAGCTTGATCCACAAAAACGCACTGAGACATAATGGAGACCTAGAAGGTGAACAGACCTATGGAACAGTTGTCCTGCCCTACATAAGAGGTACTACAGACAAAATCAGTAAGATACTACGCCGGCATCACATCAAGACTGCCTTCAAAACAGACATAAAAATAGCAGCCATCCTAAGAAACCCCAAATATAAAACTGACCTGGAAAACCAAGGCATATACGAAGTTCCCTGTGCATCATTCCCGGCCACATACATTGGACAGACCAATAGAAGAATAGGTACCCGCCTGTATGAACACAAAAATGCAATAAAAAAGCTGGAACACACTTCCTCACTAGTCCAACACATGAAAGCAACAGGTCATAGTATCGACTTCAATGGCACTAAAACCCTAGCCACTATAGAAAATCCTAGCTGCAGAATTATCAGAGAAACCATAGAGATTGAAAAAAGACCTGAAAGCATGAATAGAAGAGATGATTCCACCAGGTTGTCAATTATTTGGAAGCCTGCACTCACAAACAAAAAAATCTGCACACCACAAGCCAGGCAAACACCTGGGCACAAACAGATCCCTCCTGATACTTCCAGCTCAAACACACCCCAACCAGGCACCCAGATGAAATCTAGCTTCCTAACAAATGATAGCTGTCCGTTTACTTGGAGCCAAGCTGCACTAAAAGCCTCCAATACAGGAAACACAATGTGGCCAGCCAATCAAGACAAAAAAAAGCCACAAAACAGACAGAAGATATTAGAAACACCAGTCAAGCAGAACACAGCAAACTCCAAGACCAATAAACACAGACCAAGACTCCCAACCAATGAGGATGAAGAAAAAACTATTCTGGCACAGCAATAGGCTAGCCCCAAATTTAAAACAGAAACGGCTGTGAAAGTCTGACTCACAGACGAACACAATACAGAAGCCTAATGATGGCAGATGAGATTCTGCCGAAATGTTGCAACAACCTTAAAAGCACAACTATAACGACGTGGGAAAATACCTGAACAAAGCTGAATACCATACATGTAAGTACCCACGAAAACTTAAGAAAGCAAATCTATATATCTCTATCTCTATCTCTATCTCTATCTCTATCTCTATCTCTATCTCTATCTCTATCTCTATCTCTATCTCTATCT
>BLBF01000018.1:5853110-5867364 GCA_015471245.1 Laticauda colubrina | reverse complement strand
TCTATCTATCTATCTATCTATCTATCTATCTATCTATCTATCTATCTATCTATCTATCTACATTAATCATACATGAACAGAAGGTTTGCATCATGATGGCTTTATCATGCCAACTTGGCTTTTTTTTTTAACCCCTACCTTTACACCCTGGATATAGACTAAGCAACCAAGATTGTGAGTGAAAAAATGAATATAACAGAAGGACCAGGATGGAGATATTATCCATAACTCCTCTTGAGCTTATTCATCAATGAGTTCTCAGTGATATCTCACTGGAGATATGTATGCTACTGCATGAAAATAGCAAATTCTACTTTATATCTTTTGGTATACCTTTTTTTTATCAAAAAGAAAATCAGTTTACCCAATTCAGTTCCAATAATTTGCATGTTTCTACTTTTTTGAAGGGATGTCTTTAGTTGACTTCATTTCTGTATTATAATCTGACCCTGCTTTTTTTTGCATGTAGAACTCTAAAACGGTGTGCAATAAAATCACATGCCCGCCTATGCATTGTGCCCATCCAATTTTTATAGATGGCGAGTGCTGTCCCATCTGCTCCCACAGTAAGTATGCAACATTTCCCCAATTTGTATGATGTGGCCTCGCTGTATTTCAGATAAGCCAATAATCACTGTATTTAAGATAAGCCAAAAACACCAATTCAGTAACCAAAGAAAAAAATGTGGTTGCACAGGGAAAAGAGTGCAGATTGAAATAAAATGACAGTTCCCCAATGGAGAACAAGAATCCTTGCCAACATTCTTGCTGATATTCTTGGGGTGTACTGCATCCCAAGAAATCATAGTAGCCTCACATTTCTGAGATCTTGGAAATCAGTTTACAGCTGGTTCCCATGTCTCTTCCTCCAAAGAGATTGACAGCAAGTAGAAAGAAAAACTTCCTAAATCTGTAGGTGCACTGACTGTTTGTGCTGATCTTGCTGCACCATACAAGGCATGGATTATATTGTTTACTGGGTAGTATTTAATGATATATCTGCAATTATGAGTGTCAGTTTGGTGGATAAGCAAACCTCATTTAACAGAATGCAATAAAAGTATTTTTGATCTCATGAAATTATGAATCAGTGTGCAAAAATCATATATAATTTAAGATTAGAAATGATTAACCCTGTGCTTTATTCAAATACTTTTTTCTAATAAAGTATAATAAAGTCATTCAGCTAAACAGGTAATGTGCTTTGCTCAATCTTCCTTGATTTCATCTGAGTGAAGTTAGCCAATTAGAGTTCTGCCGGTTCTTCAAGGATACAGGGACACAACTGAACATCGAGTGTATTGTGAATGTTAGATAAATTCTACACATCTTTGGTATAGTCTTAAATTTGATTTTAAGACCATAAGAAATATCGGATTCTGCAGGCCTTTGATTTGGTCCAGGATTGCTCTGCTTAAATTCTAAAGTTATCTTTGTTGTTCCATAGCAAATTCAAAGAAAGCTGAAGGCTTTGTATATTAGACAATTGATTTTCCATTTTTCCTTGTCCTCAAAAGTGTTGACTATTTACCCTGGTTCACTTGTGTTGGATCCTGGTTATAAACAATCAGTACTGCAAAATTCAAAAGCCAGTCGTCTAAAGTTGCAGGAGAGAAGTGTTACTTTTCTGCCGATTTTATAGCCTAAATAAGGGATTGTTAACTATGCTGAATCAGTGCTCTATATTTTGTCAGCAACACATGAGTTGTTACTACTTTCTCCTCTCTGAGCTCTTCATACCACAAATATATTTTCCTTTCACTGTGAAAAGGTTCTGAAGAAGCAGGAATATTGTATAGCATCAAAAGGAAGTGCAACAAGGCTGCTCGCTTCCAGAGGGGATGGTATATCAGTGTAAACTTTGTCCCTTGTTTACTTTTTGTTTAGCGCTATGGCATGCATGCAAAAAGGTGGACATTGTGGCATGACCCTGCAACATGTATTTTGTCATGTTGGCATCATTAGTATTTTCCTGCTTTTGGTTCAATTAAACCCTGCAATTTGAAATGGTACAGCGCTTGAAACAGAAACTTCATACTGGGATTTTCTAACTTCAGTTTTTAGGGGTGTTGTTTATTTGAAAATTTCTCCATGTGAGATTCATACTCTAATTACAAACCAAAACAAAGGGATGTTTTGGAAACTGTGATGTTTTCAAAGGCCACTTTAAAAAATAACAGCAATCTCCATGAACCTAGCACTAAATAGAGATGAGATAAAGTAAATTACACAACTTGTACAATAATAAGCATGTGTCATTGGGCTTTGGGCTGCATACCATTTTTGAAAGTTAGCACTTTACAGAGCTTTGTTTGCATCTCCTATCCTTCTGATTGTTTGGATTTTCCATCCTTCTGATTCTTAACCTATCTGTAGATTATGGCAGGCTAATATTTGTAAATAACGGGACTGTCTCAGAGTATTTGTGTCTCCTGATTTGCAGCTGATGATAAGGAGGAAGGCTGGTCTCCCTGGTCAGAGTGGACAGAATGCTCAGTCACATGTGGACCTGGAACTCAGCAGAGGGGAAGGTCATGTGATGTCACCAGCAACACTTGCCGAGGCCCATCCATTCAGACCAGGACCTGCTCTCTTGGCAAATGTGATAATCGCAGTGAGTGTTATAACACATTATTCTACTTTTCATCCAAAAGGGAAGTAAATCTAGGATTAATCTTAAAAGAAGGATAAAGATGAGGTACCATGAAATTAATCACCTTTTAAGTCCTAAATACCTTCATTAAAAGGTAAAGGTTCCCCTTGCACACACGTGCTACTCATTTCTGGCTCTAGGGAGCGGTGCTCATTTCTGTTACAAATCCATAGAGCCAGCACTGTCTGAAGACGTCTCCGTGGTCATGTGGCCAGCATGACTAAACATGCAAAGGCGCATGGAATGCTGTTACCTTCCCACCAAAGTGGTCCCTTTTTTCTACTTGCATTTTTACATGCTTTCCGACTACTAGGTTGGCAGAAGCTGGGACAAGTAAAGGGAGCTTACCCCATTATGTGGTGCTAGGGATTCAAGCCACCAAACTGCCGACCTTTCTGATCAACAAGCTCAGCATCTTAGCCACTGAGCCAGCATATCCCTACTAAATACCTTCATAGTTATCTTATTTTTTATAATATTTTTAGAAGGTACAATAGTTCTGCTGTTAAAGACACTCTGCTTGTCAGCTGGAAAGCTTAGATTTGAGATGGGGTGAGCTTCCATTACTTGTCCCAGCTCCTGCTCACCTAGCAATCGGAAGCATACAAATGCAAGAAGATAAATAGGTAGCACTTCAGTGGGAAGGTTACAGTATTCCAGCTTGGAGGCACATGCTGGATCCCTCAGCTAAGAAATGGAAATGAGTACTGCCACCTAGGGTTGGACATAACTGGACAGGGGGAACCTTTACCTTTATTTTTTGCCAAGGAGGAATTGCTCAAATGGCAATTGATTGGTGAAGATATTACTCTGTCTGACCCAGATGGGTGTTAATAGAGCCATGTGTGCAATTTGTTGATATGTCTGACTAAGAAGTAGCTGGAACAATCGGAGATATAATTATATCTTGTATTATAAGCCAAGTGAAATTTATACATACCTAGAGATAAACCAGAATTTCCTGTCGATTCTTTGAGGCTGAAGATGCAAGCTCATTATTTTTTTTTCTTTCTCTTGATCAGTACGTCAAGATGGCGGCTGGAGTCACTGGTCACCTTGGTCTTCCTGTTCTGTAACTTGTGGAGTAGGCAACATCACTCGCATACGACTCTGCAATTCCCCAATGCCACAGATGGGTGGGAAAAGCTGCAAAGGAGGTGGACGTGAAACTGAAGAATGTGAAAGGGACCCATGTCCAAGTGAGCTTGTTGACTGGAATCTCTATCTTGTAATAGAGCCATATGCATATGCATGAAAAGCATGGACTACAGCAAAGCCTTCCATGGGTATTATGAAAGAGTTCAAAGTCTACATGTTCTATAGTAGAAAGCATCTTCTATGATAGAAGCTCTTTGTGTGATTCAGAGTGTGGAATTACCAGAGTCTCCAAATGCATAGAAGACTTCCACAGATGAAATAGTCTTTTTTTTTTTAAAGTTAGCCCATGGTATCAGAGCTAGTAAACTCATTCTTGTGCACTAGCCTTGCTTTTTTTAGGTCCACATGGAAAGTTTGCAAAAGAAAGAGTTGCATAATGAATAGCAGAGAGATACGGGGCTTATGTGAGATGCTAAGCACATTTTTTACATCACTATTGAAGTGGGCATAGTCCTAGTATGCAGTGTTATAGAAACTTATCCTTGTAATAAAAATATCAACAACAATAATTAAGGATAAGTTTTGAATATAACTCAGTGCCATTTAGCATGACTTATTTAATTTAATAGAAAATGTGCATTTTTTCTTGATTATATTTATCTTCAAAAGACAATTAAACTGTAGGTGTTTTAAATGCAGTTACATCATTTGCAGAGGCCTGCATCAAATGGAGCCCGGACTCACTTTAATCATTAGGATAGGTGAATTATGATATATTATTAGTGAATTCCTTTGAGCATGCATATCGGTGGTGAGATTCAAATTTTTTTTACTACTGGTTCTGTGGGTGTGGCTTGGTGGGCATGACGTGGTTTGGTGGATGTGGCTTGGTGGCCCATGGGCAGGATACTGCAAAATCTCCATTCCCCCCCACTCCTGGGGGAAGGTTACTGCAAAATCCCCTTCCCTCCTCAGCCCACTAACCTGCTTTCCAGCTCTGTTCTCCTGTGCAGGACAACAAAAGAAGACCCAGCCAATCAGCTGGGACTCGGGAGGCAGAGAATAGATGGGGGTGGGACCAGCCAGAGATGGTATTTGCCGGTTCTCCAAACTACTCAAAATTTCTGCTCCTGGTTCTCCAGAACCGGTCAGAACCTGCTGAATACCTCCTCTGATGCAAATTGTGTTTTAGAATATTGATAAGACCAAAAAAAAGAGAAGCTTTTTATTAATCACACTAACAAAATGGCCAGTTAAGCCTGGTTACTGCAATCACTTATCGATTGAGTTTTGTTCCTTATGCTAAAATGTTGTTGTCTAACTTCTTCCAGTCAATGGTCGATGGGGTCCCTGGTCTCCATGGTCTGCATGCACAGTTTCCTGTGGTGGAGGCATTCGTGAGCGATCTCGTCTCTGCAATAGTCCAGAACCTCAGTATGGTGGAAAGGCTTGTGCAGGCGATGTCCTTCAACGTGATATGTGCAATAAACAGGATTGTCCAATAGGTGAATATGGAACACACTGGAATGTCACATGAGTTCTAAACTAATGTACTGTATCCATGTGAGATAGTGGATGTAGGAGGAGCTGCAGATCGTTGATACCTTAGCTCAGGAGTGTCAGACTCATATTGTCATGGCAGTGTCATGTGATGAATCAGGACTTTTTCCCCCTTCACTAAACCAGGTGTGGGCATGGCTAGTGCATGATGCATCTGGCCCACGGGTTGGGAGTTTTACAGCCTTGCCTCAGCTGATATACATGTAGAAGTCATCTGAATCTAAATGATTCCTTTTGCATTGTATATGCAGTAACATTGCTGCCCTGGGTCTTAGAAGAAAAAGGAAAACCAAATAATCTATGAACTGTTCATGCTGCTTTACTGAATTAACAAAGAAACATTTTCTCTGACAAGAAGAACACATCAGTTGAAAATTATAAAAAAATGAGAGTAAAAATATTAAAAAATTAAATGTTATCATATTGGCTGATGTTTGGCATATTTGTAGACCAAAGCAAGTACATAATATCAATTTTTAAATGACTAATCAACATGTGCTTTTAAATAAGCAATAAAATCTTGAGATTTATAATGACATTGATTCATTTAAACTTAGTAGATATTTAATGCTGCCTACTATTTGTAATTATTTATAAACCCTAAAGAAAAATAAAAGAGAATTTTTCTTCTGCCTCATCCAGGCAAACTTAGAATAGAATCTAATCTTATCCAATTTCCAGATTCAAAATATTTGAGCTTGGAGCAGCTGTTCGGACTTTAGTGGAAGTGATCCATGACTATCTTGACCACTCCAGAAATTTTCTAAGCTTAAATCAGCCTCTTTTCCAGCTTTAAAATATCTGTTCTGATATCTATAATGTTCTGGAATGTAATTAGTAATGTCCACATACTTCCCATAAGGTCAGATCAACCCTTTTTTTTATTGAACTCAAAACATTTAAAATGTAAAACATTTTTCACACACCAATAGAAATCAAGGCTGTGGTTAATGCAGAACATAAGAGAGAGTTAGAGGCTATTCTGAGGCTTTGAGGTTACATTAGGTATTGCAGAGAGGATGGGAAGCTACTTCTTCAGAAGCATTCATTTTGAATTCCCTTTTACTTCTATCATAACAATATATTTAACAATGCATTTTTAATTGCTTTTTGACAGATGGCTGTTTATCCAATCCTTGCTTTCCTGGAACAGAATGCAATAGCTATCCTGATGGCTCATGGTCCTGTGGTGCATGTCCAGATGGTTATTTGGGAAATGGAGCCTTCTGTGAGGACCTTGATGAGGTAGATGAGTTTTTTTCTCTCTCTCTCTCTGTCTGCATGTGTGTGTGTGTGTGTGTGTGTGTGTGTGTGTGTGTGCGCGAATTATATGGATTCCATCACAACTTTCATTGTTATTTGAAGTATCTTATAAAAAAACTCACCATTTCTTTTTGCATTTTTTCCCCTTGGGACAGTGCGCTGTAGTGCCAGATATTTGCTTTAAATTCAATCAGAACCATCGATGTGTAAACACCAACCCAGGATTCCACTGTTTACCATGCCCTCCTCGCTACAAAGGAACTCAGCCATATGGAGTGGGCCTGGAGGCTGCCAGAACAGAAAAACAAGTAAGTGTCAGAAGATAGGGGAGATGTATTCATGCTAGAAGTCTTGTTGTTTTAACAAAGAGTTAAAAGAATGGCTGTCCAATCTCTTCTTAAAAACCTCTGGTCAGTGGTGAGATTCAATTTGTTTTTACTACCAGTTCTGTGGGCGTGGCTTGGTGGGCATGGCTTGGTGGGGATGGCAGGGGAAGGAAACTGTGAAATCCCCATTCTCTCCCCACCCCACTAACCTGCTTTCCAGCTCTGTTCTTCTGTTCAGAGCAACAAAAGAAAACCCAGCCGATCAGCTGGGATTGGAAAGCAGAGAATAGATGGGGGTGGGGCCAGTCAGAGGTGGTATTTGCCAGTTCTCCAAACTCTTACAAAATGTCCGCTACCGGTTCTCCAGAACTGGTCAGAACCTGCTGAACACCACCTCTGCCTCTGGTGGTGGAGTGTGGAGCACCCACAACTTCTGAAGGCAAGCTATCCTACAGGTTAATTATTCTCATTGACAGGAAATCTCTCCTTAATTTTAGGTTGGCTTTCTCTTTGATAAGTTTCCATTCATTACTTCTTCTCCTGTCCTCCAGAGAATTGGTCAACCTTCTCTTCCTTGTGAGAGCCCTTCAAATATTGGGAGGCTCCTATCATGTCACCCCCAGTCCCCCTCTTTGTTCAACTAAACATGATCAGTTCCCACAAGTGTTCATATAGAAAGGGTGGCTTAATATAGTAGGTCATAGAAGTAGATTAAAACAATGTTTTTCAACCTCAGCTACTTTTAAGAATTCTGAGAGTTGAAGCCATCACTTCTTAAATTTGCTAAACTTGAGAAATACTGGATTAAAGGAAATGGTTTTAAGCTTGGTTTCTGGTGCCTGCACAAACATATCCAGAAGTAACAATATGCCAAATTGACTAAATAAAAATGTAGAGGCTCTGGTTTCACACAATTAGAGTATATATAATACAAGTCAACAACTATCCCAACTTCCAAGGTACTTTTTGTGAAGCTGTTTGACATAGCCAGATACTTTTCTGAAAGATCTCTCCATTTTCTAAAAAGCCACATTCCCCTCTCCTCGATTTTTGTTACCTTGGATTTTATTCAGTCATTGTCCATTTTATGACTTATACAGTTTATGGATTCTAAATGTAAAGCTAATATTAAAAGTATGATATCAAAGTTATAATGTAAGCCAATAACAAAGTAGAAACAGCAGCTCTGACTCATTCAAAGGAAATTGCTGTCTATTAGCTGTGTCTACGGAGTCTTTAAAAAGGAATTTATTTGTTGGTTGCCTGCTAAAAAAAGTGAATGTCACCATCAGTTCTGGTGACTTCATGGACATGCCTAAGCAACGCTTTTGGCTATAGTCTGGAAAGCGCTTGCCATTCCTCTTTCCAGATTTTCTTTCTTTTCTTTATCTTCCTGAAATTACAAAGGAAATGGATGGGGCTGAATATTCTTGCCTCACACAGTAAATTTTATATTGTTTAATTACATCCAGAAGTCTGTAGATGTGGGAGATAAACTTGTGAAGGAATATGTCATTCGACTTAAGGCTATGCTTTACTTAAAGAGAGGCTTATTTGTAATTGCTACATTGACAGCAATGCTTAACTTACTAGCTCCACCAGCAAATGTAGCTTGGGTTTTTGCCCAAGTTTTTAATGAAAGATGATTATATCTGGATCCAGCTACAAAACATATGATGCTCAAGGGTCAACAACTGATGGGAAATTAAAGCGTTTGTTTCTTTGCAGCTCTCTTAATCAGGAGCTTTGGGTAACCTATTTGCATAATGATCTGCTTTTCAGGTATGTGAGCCCTCCAACCCTTGCAAAGATAAAACACATAGTTGCCACAGTTCAGCTGAGTGCATCTACCTGGGGCATTTCACTGACCCTGTGTACAAGTGTGAATGTAGGACAGGCTATGCCGGTGATGGATTCATCTGTGGGGAAGACTCTGACTTGGATGGATGGCCTAATAGTAACCTGGTCTGTGCTGCCAATTCTACTTATCACTGCATGAAGGTAAAGTATATGCAGGGGTGGGCTTCAAAAATTTTAATTAAGGGTTCTCTGCCCAGTTGCTGAGTGGGTGTGGCCATGGTGGACAAGGCCTAATTGGCCTCCTACATCATGGTGGGGGGGGGTTTGCTCACCCTGGGCTCCGGAGGCTTTCCTTGAGCCTCTAGGAGGGTGAAAATGGCCTCTCCGGGCTCTGGAGGCTCTCTGAAAGCCAGAAATTGTCAATTTTTGCCCTCTCTGAGCCTCCACATGTACCCTGCACTTACCTGCATCCAAAATGGGCCGTGTGGGGACTCCTGGAAGGGAAGGAGCAGGGTGGGCGGAGCCAGTTAGGAGTGGGATTTGGGGGTTCTCTGAACTGAACAGAATCTTAGCTAGGGGCTCTCCTGAACCTCTGCGAACCCCCAGCAGCTCACCCCTGAGTATATGAAGTAGAGAGGTCCTAAATGTCTAAACTGAAAATAGGGTGTTATACACTGGTCAAAAAAATAAAGGGAACACAAAAATAAGACATCCTAGATCTGAATGAATGAAATATTCTTATTAGAAACTTTGTTCATTACATAGTTGAATGTGCTGACAACAAACTCACACAAAATTATCAATGAAAATCAAATTTAGCAACCCATGGAGGTCTGGATTTGGAGTTACACTCAAAATTAAAGTGGAAAAAAACACTACAGGCTGATCCAACTTTGATGTAATGTCCTTAAAACAAGTCAAAATGAGGCTTGGTAGTGTGTGTGGCCTACACGTGCCTGAATGACCTCCCAACAATGCCTGGGCATGCTCCTGATGAGGTGGCAGATGGTCTCCTGAGGGATCTCCTCCTACACCTGGACTAAAGCACCCCCCAACTCCTGGACAGTCTGTAGTGCAACATGGCATTGGTGGATGGAGTGAAACATGATGTCCCAGATGTGCTCAATTGGATTCAGGTCTGTGGAACGGGCAGGCCAGTCCATAGCATCAATGCCTTTGTCTTGCAGGAACTGCTGACACACTCCAGCCACATGAGGTCTTGCATTGTCTTGCATTAGGAGGAACCCAGGGCCAACCACACCAGCATATGGTCTCACAAGGGGTCTGACGATCTCATTTCAGTACCTAATGGCAGTCAGGCTACCTCTGGCAAGCACATGGAGGGTTGTGCGCCCCCCTTAAAGAAATGCCACCCCACACCATTACTTACCCACTGCCAAACCGGTCATGCTGGAGGATGTTGCAGGCAGCAGAACGTTCTCCATGGTGTCTCCAGACTCTGTCACGTCTATCACATGTGCTCAGTGTGAACCTGCTTTCATCTGGGAAGAGCATGGGGTGCCAGTGGCAAATTTGCCAATCTTGGTGTTCTCTGGCAAATGCCAAACGTTCTGCACGGTGTTGGGCTGTAAGCACAACCACCACCTGTGGATGTCGGGCCCTCATACCACCCTCATGGAGTCTGTTTCTGACCGTTTGAGCAGCCACATGCACATTTGTGGCCCGCTGGAGGTCATTTTGCAAGGCTCTGGCAGTGCTCCTCCTGTCCCTCCTTGCACAAAGGTGGAGGTAGCTATCCTGATGCTGGGTTGTTGCCATCCTACGGCCTCGTTCACATCTCCTGATGTACTGGCCTGTCTCCTGATAGTGCCTCCATGCTCTGGACACTACACTGACAGACACAGCAAACCTTCTTGCCACTGCTCGCATTGATGCGCCATCCTGGATGAGCTGCACTACCTGAGCCACTTGTGTGGGTTATAGACTCCTTCTCATGCTACCACTAGAGTGAAAGCACCGCCAGCATTCAAAATTGACCAAACCATCAGCCAGAAAGCATAGGAACTGAGAAGTGGTCTGTGGTCACCACCTGCAGAACCACTCCTTTACTGGGGATGTCTTGCTAACTGCCTATGCTTTCCACCTGTTGTCTATTCCATTTGCACAGCAACATGTGAAATTGATTGTCAATCAGTGTTGCTACCGAAGTGGACAGCTTGATTTCACAGAAGTGTAACTGACTTGGAGTTACATTATGTTGTTCAAATGTTCCCTTTATTTTTTTGAGCAGTGTATTTTTAAATAGTCTTCCACAGGCCTGGCTTTATCACTGTGACTTTATCAAGTTTTATTAAAGCTTCAGTTGTCATTTCTGTCCAGTTCTGAATTTTGAATTATTTCTCTTTTACCAAGTGTTAGGTCACTAAAGATAGAAATAACGTAAATGATATATTTCTCTCATGACTGAGATTCTCAGTCATTCAGGTCATGGTGGTCCCAAGGGTGCTTTTTCAGGAGGCAACTGGACTTTCTTGTTTTTTTCTCTGAAGATGTTTCACTTCTATTCTATTCTAAGGAATAAGGGGGAAAAAAACTCCTCTTCCTTCAATCTTTCTGACTAATTTACACTCACTGGTGAACAAGATGGATTAAATTCATCTCTCAAATAGATGGAATTCTGATTTTCATAATTCAGCTGTTCTTTGTTTTACTGAAACCTGGCTTAATCCACAAACAACACCATATACATCCCAGGATTTCAGACATTTAGATCAGACAGAATTGAAGAGACATCAGGTGAAACAAAGGTTGGAGGATTATGTTTATATATCAACAACAGCTGGTCTCAAGATATAACTATAAGTTTTGTGATGGAAACTTAAGAGTCTTTACACATCAACTACAAGTCATTTTACTCTCCATGCAAATTCTCCTCATTTCTCCTAATAGCTGTGTATGTTCCTCCACAAGCCTGTGTAAACAAGGCATTACAAACTCTTGCTGATAAAATTATGGATGCTGAAGCCAAACACCCAGGTTCCCTTCCCATCATTTTAGGAGATTTCAGTCAAGCAAATTTGAGGAAAGAGCTCCCAAAATATTGTCCCACCAGAGGCAAAAATACTTTAGACTGCTGCTACACAACAGTAAAAGATGCTATAGGTGTTTACCACGAGCAGCTGTGGGACACTCTGACCACTGCATTATTCACCTTGTACCTGCCTACAGACAAAGACTTAAAACCATTAAACCAACAATTAAATCAGTGAAGACTTGGTTGGATGAGGCAAAGCTGAAACTCCAAGCCTGCCTTGATTGCACTGATGGGAATGTTTTTGAAGATGCCTCTGCAGACCTAGATGAGCTCACAGATACTGTAACATCATGTTAGCTTCTGGGAAGGAAGGAACCTGCAAATATATAGTAACAATAAACCTTGATTCACAGCTAAACATAAGCAGCTACACTGTTCCAAAGAGGAAGCCTACAGAAAAGGTGACAGAATGCTATAAAACCAGGACAGAAACATATTAACAAGAGAGATCAGAGCAGCAAAAAGAAGCTACTCTGGAAAGTTAAAGAATCAGTTCTCAACAAATGAAATAGTAAACTTGTGGAAAACTCTTAAAAACATCACTGGCTTTAGCAAATCTCCTTCCCATGCAGAAGGAAATCAAGAATTAGCAGATGACCTGAATGTGTTTTGCTGCAGGTTTGAAAAGAAACTACACCTACCTATCTCCACAACCCACATCTCAAACACACCAAGAACAACCAAGCCTCCTATAACTGGCCACAATCCATTGGGCTCACAACCTCTGGTGATCACAGAAAAAGAAGTGCAAGATCACATCCCAGACAGACAGAAACCAGGAAAAGCACCAGGGCCAGACAAGATAACTCCTTCTTGCTTAAAAGTCTGTGCTGACCAATTGGCCCCCATCTTCACCCGAATCTTTAATCGATCACTAGAGATGTGTTATGTTCCTTCCTGCTTCAAATGTTCTACCATCATCCCAGTGTCAAAGAAGCCCTCCATCAAGGAACTGAATGACTACAGACCAATTGCTCTAACATCTGTAGTTATGAAAAATCTTTGAAAGGCTTGTGCTGTCCCACATGAAAACCATCACAGATCCACTATTAGATCCCATGCAGTTTGCATACCAAGCAAATAGATCGACAGATGATGCTGTTAACATGGCTCTGCATTACATTCTACAACACCTTGAATCTCCAAATATCTATGCAAAGGTCCTCTTTGTAGACTTCAGTTCAACACTCAATATCATCATTCCAGACATTCTTCTAACTAAACTAAATTGGCTAGTGGTACCTGAACACACTTGTAAGTGGATCATAAGTTTCCTAACAGACGGGAAGCAGCAGGTGAAGATGGGCAGAATCACATCTGATACCTGTACAATTAGCACAGGGCCCCCCCACAGCTGTGTGCTTTCTCCACTTCTCTTCTCTTTATATACCAATGACTGCATCTCAAACAATCCATCTGTTAAAATACTGAAGTTTGCTGATGACACAACACTGATTGGTCTCATTAAAGACAATGATGAATCTGCATACAGACAGGAGGTTATACAACTTGCCTCATGGTGTAACTGGAACAATCTGGAACTGAACACACTCAAAACCGTAGAAATGGTGGTAGACTTTAGGAGAAACCCTCCCATACTACCACCTCTTACAATACTAGACAACACAGTATCAACAGTAGAGACCTTCAAATTTTTAGGTTCTACTATATTACATGACCTAAAATGGACACCAAACATTAAAAACATCATCAAAAAAGCACAACAAAGAATGTTCTTTCCGCACCAACTCAGAAAACTCAAACTGCCCAAGGAGCTGCGGATCCAGTTCTACAGAGGAATTGTTGATTCTGTCATCTGCACCTCTATAACTGTCTGGTTTGGTTCTGCAACCCAACAGGACAGGCACAGACTTCAGAGGATAATTAGGACTGCAGAAAAAACAATTATTACCCACCTGCCTTCAATTGAGGACCTGTATACTGCACGAGTCAAAAAGAGGGCTGTGAAAATATTTACAGAACCCTCACATCCTGGACATAAACTGTTTCAACTCCTTCCCTCAAAATGACGCTATAGAGCACTGCACACCAGAACAACTGGACACAAGGACAGTTTTTTCCCAAAAGCCATCACTCTGCTAAACAAATAATTCCCTCAACACTGTTCAACTATTACAAAGTCAGCACTACTATTACTGTTAATCTTCTCATCACTCCTTATCACTCCTCCCCTCCCACTTGTGATTGTAGGACTGTAACTTTGTTGCTTGTATCCTTACAATTTATATTGACTGTTTCCTAGTATGATTTGATTGTTGATTGTACCCTATGACTATCATTAAGTGTTGTATGTTATGATTCTTGATTCTTAACGGATATACCTTTCCTTTATGTATACTGAGAGTATTTACACCAAGACAAATTCCTTGTGTGTCCAATCACACTTGGCCAATAAAGAATTCTATTCTATTCTATTCTATTCTATTCTATTCTATTCTATTCTATTCTATTCTATTCTATTCTATTCTATTCTATTCT
>BLBF01000018.1:5805098-5841282 GCA_015471245.1 Laticauda colubrina | reverse complement strand
TGTTTTTTTAAGCTTTCGCGGGTACTTTCATGTGTGCTGTTCAGCTTCCTTTGGGTATTATCCCACGTCATTGTAGTGCTTTTAAAGTTGTTGCAACGTTTCAGCAGAATCTCATCTGCCATCATCAGGCTTCTGTATTGTGTTCGTCTGTATTGTGTTTGTTCCAGACGAACACAATACATATCATGTTAGGAATAACGGTTTGGTTCTAAAAAAGGGCTTGCTCATTAAATTCATTCTATAGATGGTTATACAAGTGCAAAAAGAAGGCCGTGTGATTCTACTTTGTGTAAGAAGAGGATGCTTCACAATATAGAAAGGAATTCTGCATCTCTGTGCATAAGATACAAGAGTAGCTATTAGAAAGTAAAAGCTCTAGCAGACGTTTAAACCAAAAAACATGTATTGTGTGCTGCCTGTTGGTAATTGTTTTCTCGTGCTCGTTAACTGTACTCCTTCGTTCAATAAATGTATTTAAGTAACTTATGAATAGCCACATGTTAAGTTTGAAATACCTCTATATTGTTAATCCTGCATAATGTATTATACACTAGATTATTTCCAACATCTGTTCAAATTCTATGATTTTCTGAATATGGATTTTAATTGAATCCTAAGATATTATAGCATCTTTCACTCCCCATCTTGTGAGAGGCATCATTTAAGGCATTTCCAGGTTGAAAGGTAACATCACCATTGCCCAGGGGATACCCATAGAGGCTTTTTTCATGTCTCCATCAAGGAGCTGGAGCGAGTGACAGAAACTCACCCACCACATAGCAACTCAGGTCTCAAACATGGGTTTGCTAACCTCTAAACCAGTGTCTTAATCATGTCAGCCGCCACACTCTAATCTTTCATTTATTACTGTGTGAAGATGATTCTAGATATAGCAGTTCACGGATAAACATTCACTCATAATTTTTTTTTATTTTTTCCGGAGTAGTAAATCTGCTGAATTTGTTGCACTGTATTATTTGGTACTAATCAGCATTTAATGTATAATGTAAATGTCCACAACTTCACATACAGAAAAAAAATGTCATTATGTGTGCTTTTAAACATTTGTATGATTCAGGTGATGGCCGAGGTGACATCTGCAAAGATGATTTTGATAATGATAGTGTCCCAGATATTTTTGATGCTTGTCCTGAAAATGATGCCATAAGTGAAACAGATTTCAGAAAATTTCAAATGGTACCCTTGGATCCTAAAGGAACAGCTCAGATTGACCCAAATTGGGTAATTCGCCACCAGGGCAAGGAATTGGTTCAGACTGCTAATTCAGATCCTGGCATAGCAGTTGGTGAGTATTAGAAGCCCTTCTGAATGAACTGTATTCAGAATGTATTCAGAATAATAACAGTTGATCATAGCTGTTATTTATTCAGAAGGATCTTCCAAGTATCCTGTGATATTTTTAGATTTTGTTTCTTTTCAATACCAGCTCCCACTGCTATATCAAGAAGTGTTTTGGAGATGCACCTGGAATATTTCATCAGAATTGGAAACTATCGATTACACAATCAAAATTCAGAATCCCAACAGGCCAAGATAATTCATTACATATTTCTCTGAAGCAGGAATGGGATTCTACCAGTTCGCACCTATTCACAAGAACTGGTTGTTAACATTTTAAACAGTTCGGAGAACCAGTTGTTAGAAGAAATTACTGGCCTAATCCTATAAGGAAGGCAGGAAGGAAACATTCTGGTATTGCTTACAGAAACTGCCTCTCCGTTAACCCTTATTGCATTCTTGGCAGGATTAGACTTCCTGTCTCTGGAACTTCTCTGGATTTTTTTCCCCTTCCTTTTCTAGTACTTTGCTTGTGTGGAGTGACCATTCAAAGTTACAATGGCACTGAAAAAAGTGACTTATGGATACTTTTCACACTTACGACTGTTGTAGCATCCCCACAGTCATGAGAGGCCAGGCGAGGAGATGCGTGCCTCGATGTGAGTGATATTAAGTTGGCCACACCCAGCCAATAACATGGCCACCAAGCCACGCCCATCCAGTCACATGACCACCAAGTCACACCCACTAATTAAGCCATGCCCACAGAACCGGTTGTTAAAAATTGAATCCCACCCCTGCTCTGAAGTAATGCTATTTATTATTACATAGAGCAAACATATATACATTGCAAACTCTTTGAACTAGGAAAGAAAATTTTACATTCAGTTTAATGATGTGTTTGAAACTTAGTATTTCTGGTTGTAGAACTTTCCCCAAGCTCTTTAAAAATAATTTGTTAATAATCAAAGATAGAAAATTTAAAGTTGCCTAGTACAGATTACTTTTCTTCTAAAAGTCATGAGACCATGCATTGATATTCTGTGTTCACCATAAAAGAGATAAAAATTACTCCATCCCAGAGTATATCTCATTTATTCAAGCAAGACTAGAATGGTAGAGTATTTAAGGCTAATATCATGTAGCTATTTACCTGAGATTCATAATTATTACAATAATTCCTATAGAAATATATAAGTTTGTAGAGTGAATTGTACTCCCAGGAAGCCAAAAACATGGCGAGGTGACTCCATTATTGAGGCAGTCATCTTTATTTGGGGGTTTTAAATATTCATTACTATGGCTTCTTATATTTGTGTTCAGTGTTTTTATATTTTTTATCTATTGTGCAACATTCAGACTCATCTTCAAGAGATGAATGGATGGCTAAATCAATTTGATAAATTAATAATATTGACTTGATTCCAAAAAAAATGAATATATCAAACCAAATAATATTAACAATAAATGTGGGAAATTAAAATAATATCTGTGAGGACTCAGCATTTCTTTTCCATCTTGCTTCAGGCTATGATGAATTCAGTTCTGTTGACTTCAGTGGCACATTCTATGTCAACACAGACCGAGATGATGATTATGCTGGATTTGTTTTTGGTTACCAGTCCAGTAGTCGCTTCTATGTCCTGATGTGGAAGCAAGTGACTCAGACATACTGGGAAGATAAGCCAACCAGAGCTTATGGATACTCAGGGGTTTCCCTTAAGGTGGTAAATTCCACAACTGGTACTGGTGAACATTTAAGAAATGCTCTTTGGCACACAGGAAATACACTTGGACAGGTAACTAGTTGAAAAGCTCCCTCACCAATATATTGTCAGCCCAAAGTTACCATGGAATTATGGAATCTTGTACTTCTCCTGCCCCCATTTAATCACAGAAGAACCCTCCCATATTCAAATCATGTGATTAGTGAACAAATGTTAGGAATGAGTTACAGATTCTGGTATGTATTGAACTTTTCTTTCCTTTCGACAGCAGCTTTTGTTGACCATATTACTTTAACCTTATTTATGATCATTTTAACTTGCCTCGTGTTTATTTTAATTATAAGTGCCTCAGGATTTAAAACTCATGTTGAAAAGTCAAGGTAGCTTACATGTCAAGACTAATTCATCATGAAAGGCTTAAGCAGGAAAGTGCTGAAAATACTGTGAATAGGGTTCAGACCGACGATAATTTATTGCTCAGGTTTCATTATTAAGGGCTCCAGAGGTTGAATCTGGGTAGACTGGTGGTATCTTAGGGCGGGGAGTTGTTTCTCTTTAAGAAAACATCAAGGTGAACTTTATTTGCTTTGAGCAGCTGTTTTGCTAATACCATGTATAGAATCCTTGCTATCAGTCCAAATAATGTGGCTTCTCTGCTGAACAGCAATGGAGTATTACTTCTCCATTTCACTTTTTGAGGGATGCTTAACTTAAAGTTCTAATAAATCAGTATTGAATATATGCATAGCCTAACCAAGTTATATTTGGTTTGCTACACCCAAACTCGGCCCAAGTTTAGTTTTATCCCAATTACAATCAGTTACTCAGTACACAATCTCTACATACAGCTAGTTACTCCCTTTGTATCAGTGAATCACAGCCAATTGCTCTACATAGAAGTAAGTACTTTGGAATATACCTGCTATGTTAATCTCCTCCTATCAGTTCCTCGTCTCATCTTTTCTCTACCATAGCAACATCTACCTAAGTCATAGTGTCAAAAGGGTGAAAAACTCCTTTGATGTATAGAATAGGTCTATAGAATTACAAAATCAGAAAGCATCATTGAAGCCATCAAGTGCAACTTCCAACTGAGGTCAGGAATTCAACTTAAAGTATCCCCAGCTAATGGTTGTCTATCCCACTTAAATATATATGGTATAGGGAAATCCATCATCTTCTGGCAGGACTAGTTCTACCAACAAACTACCAACAAACTATCTTACTGTGAAAGTTTTTTATTTTCTAACATTCAATTGGAATCTGTTTCCCATCATTTATATGAATCATTTTATATCCTGTACTCTGCAATAAAAGAGAAAGGACTTGATTTTCTACATGAAACCCTTTCATGTATTTAAGGGTAGTGATATGAGTTGTAATATGTTACTCATAAGTAGAGTGTAATGAGTGAATAAAAGCCAACTTCATGTATGCATGGGCAGTTGTTTATTCTTGGTGTAACCCACCATTCTTCCTTAATCAAAGTTTAGATACCATAAAATATTGTTCAATTAGCAATAGCATGATACATGTAAGGCTTTTTTTTCTCCCAATGTATGCCTATGTGTTTATCTTTTTTACAGGTGCGTACCTTGTGGCATGATCCCAAGAATATTGGCTGGAAAGATTATACTGCCTACAGGTGGCATTTGATCCACAGACCTAAGACAGGATTAATAAAGTATGACATTTTCTTCTGATGCATTCTATTGCTTTTCCATCTGAACATAAATGTGTTTTATAATCCTTTGTAAGCAAATGCCAAAGTTATCACTTCATTCAGGGCAGTCTGTTTCTTTTTATAGTTGAAGCCTTTGGGGGATTTTGAATTCTTGTTTTCTCACTTTTCCATCTCATCAGATATGTTCAGTTTATCCTGAATGACATATAGAAACAAAGGCAAAACATTATCACATTATTTAAAAGAAATAACTTTCCTCCAACTCTTAGAAAGTTACCATTTTACTTATGAAATAATCTGATTCTGGGTAAAAAGTGAGAAGAAAAGAAAAATGATAAAAGTAAAAAAGGGAGTGAAAGAAAAGATTACTCCTCTTTTCTTAAAATTAAAATGAATATAACTAAGGCAACCTTAAATAGCTTTTCTAAATAATCAGGTCCTCTGAAGAACATTTATTCAGAAAAAATATTTTAATAAAATATAAATGTAAAAAAGTTCCATATATGTCACATATATTCCCATGAATGCAGAATAACAATAACAACAACAATAACAGCAACATCGATAACAATAATAATAATAGCCTTTGGGAATTGTTACTGCATTTCCCCTTCTGTTTGCCCATGTCGCACACTACCTGTTCAATTTCTCACACATTTATGCCACGTAAATTATTGTGCCATGTATTTGTTTAAGATATGTGGGAATTCCTTTGGCCTTCAGATATGTAAAGAATTCATTTTTTGCAAATAATGACATGAATTTACCTCCTGTGTAAATTAATGTATCTCCATGCCTTCTGGGCTGTGTGTTTTTTAACTCCCAAATTTTGCAAATCTTGTTCCCACTCAAAGGAAAAAAATAATCTATTAAAATGTGTATTATCTATTGGATTACTATTCTGGTTTATTCTGTCCTGACCCACCTTTACACATAGGTGGATACTGATCTTCCAATCATTCATGGCATAGTTTTAAAAAGTTTCAGTTCAGACATTGTCCTTGAATGTTGTTTAAGTGTTCATACTTTTTATTAATATGTAATTCATATTTTCTTCAATTGATCATTTTGCAGAAGCTGTACACACAATGTATAAAAGGACAAATTTTCATCTCAAAGAATGCATCTCACTTAGATCATGATTTTTTTTTCCCCTCACAGGGTTGTAGTCTATGAAGGAAAACAGATCATGGCAGATTCTGGACCAATCTATGATACAACTTATGCTGGTGGACGATTAGGTCTTTTTGTCTTTTCACAAGAAATGGTGTACTTCTCTGACCTCAAATATGAATGTAAAGGTGAATTGAAATTTAAGATTATTGATGCAATCATAATTATACATTTTCAGTTTCCTTAGACAATTTCTGGAAAGATACAGCATGAAGAGGGGATATGATGGAAGAATGCCAAATTGTTTTCTGCTGATATATATGTTCATTATTTGGTTTCTAAATATACATTTTGAGAGCTCCCACCATGTTCACTACAGCAGTTGATGTGAATTCCTTAGCACTAGATTTGTCACGACTCTTTTGCAGTGACATGTTTGCCTAATTTGTGGTCAACATTGATTATGCATGTCTGAGTCAACTTTCCAACTGAACATACATTCTGATTTGGCTTCTAATTCTTACTGACTGCTAATAATGCAGGAGAGGATGCTTTTTGCTGTTCAAAACCTTCTAAGAAGTTAATAGACTACATGGGCTAAAACCAGTGGAATATAATTGTGAATAAAATACATAGGAGCAGTATATTCATGTAGGCATAAATTAACTGGTTTATATACTATTCCAGTCAAATTTCTTTAGTGGCTTACAACTCTCCAGCACAATAATTGGTTTGACATCATACTAAATAATTTTTATTTTTAAATGGCTATAATTGGCCCCCTTCATGGAATCAGTTCCTCAAAACTTTCCATCATCAACTCCATTTTCAAAGTGCCCCCAGGAGAGACAGGTTAATAGCTTTCTGGAAAACCAGTAGATATAGAAGACTAGCCTTATATCTAAGAGCAGTCTATTTCAGAGGCCACCACAAAAGATTTGTTTCCCTGATCCCTGAACTTGGCACTCTATAGGAGTTGGGAGCCACAGCAAGCTATTTTTCTAGATCTCATTGCATAGACAGAATTCACTAAGAGACAGTGGTGGCCAGCACTTTCAGTTACAGCTGGAAACCAGCAGGCAATTAGTCATTCTCCTATAGGAGAGGTATATCATAGGCTAATGGCATTGAGCTGGTTATTATTTGGGCTGTTGCACTCTGGATTACCTGCAGTTGAAATGGACTTCAAAGATTCAGCCCAAGATAGAACAAACTGGAGCAATCCAAATAAGATGTGTCAAGGACTTCACACCTATGGATCCAGGATTTGGTTGTAACTGACATACAAGATGAAGATATGCAAAGGGTGTCCTGTTTATGCTTCCTTCTAGCAGGAGGACCATATGTCCAAAAGAACCTCCCAATTGTGGATTTATTCAGTAGCCCAACCCTATCCAGGTCAAAAGATGAAATTCTATTGGAATCTATCAGGTTCCAATCAGTCACTCTGCCTTGTTTGGATATAATTTAAGCTTGTCTTTCCCCATCCAAACTCTTACAGTATCCAGGTACAGAGTCAGAACCTCAAATCCATCTTAGAGAGTGAAAATATATAATTGAATTATACCTCACCCTGGAAGAGACAATTTAGACAGGGAAGAAAAGAAATTATACACTGTGTACATTGTGAGGCCTGGAAAAGACATACTCTAATGGTTGAAATACATAAACTTAGACTCAGATTTCATGCAATAACTGGTTATGTATGTGGTTCTGTATTATAAGAAGCATTCTCATATACTAAATGAGATTAGGTCAGATATATGCATCAGACTAGGTACAGAATGGGAAAATTATCCCAAGTGCATAGCTTTTGGCTGTTTTTCAGAGGACATCAGAATGTGTGGTTCATTAATGTGCAGATGTTGATTAAAGTTAAATGTGTTTCTAAATCACTTGCAGCACTTGGTTTCAAAAAAATATAAACAGCAGGAGTTATAGTTCTGAGGACCATGCTGCCTAAAAATTATGAAAATTGAAATCCAACAATTCTGGAAGATAGACTGATACAGTGATAAATTTGAGAAACCTTGTTTAAATTATCCCAAAGCTGTTAAATTTAACCAGCCTTGGGCAAGATTAACTTAATCTATATTACAAGTTTGTTGAAAGGAAGAAATTTATGTAAGGTCAGAAAATCACATGGATGGACAGAAAATCAGGATGCAGATGTGATAAATATTAATTTATTGATGTACTCGAGATAATCTGTTTTTACTCTTCATATTTTATTGTATTCTGATTATTTATTCTCCAAGTCCCCTTTGGAAGGTGTTTTTGACAAAGAAAGTTTGCAAATGTTTCATATTTCTGAACTATAGTGTTTAAAATTTGTGACTCAAATTTTGTCCTCTTTAGGATAGTCTTAATGAAATTAATAAGACCTCAATTATCTATGTAGAACTTTAGGTCCATTGAAATAAATGAGATTCATATCTGTTAATTGAGCTTTAACCAATAATTGACCTATGCTATAGTCCAAATGTGGCCATTGTACTAAACAATTGCTTCTTTCTGATGCAGATGCCTGAATTATTGCAGCTGTGTAAAAACCAACGTACTGTAGATGCCGTTCAACCTAGACACCTCTATACATCCTAGTACTTCAATTCCCTTACTTTTTTTCTACATTTCCTTGACCTTATACAACCCTGTTGCCAGGAGGGATCTCTCCAGTCCTACACCTAAGTGCCTCTGAGGAGTTTGGATTAAACGTAACCATTGAACTCATTGCTCATGCAGAAAAATGTTGACATGTGGATTGAAAACATGGCATAAATATTAGTTAATTTGCTTTAGTTTTTTTTAAAATGACGTTTACATATAAAATGTAAAAGTGTAATTATATTGTGTATTATATAGATTTAAATATGGCAGAAATAAGGTTTGGGGGAGCAGACAATATAGCAAGCAGAAGGAAATGGTTAGAGATAAGTTTACCTCTTAAACCTTTATAACTTGTTCAGATGAGAGGTGGGCACTGCTTTCCCAAAGTCCAAAAAATATACTATAATAGAAGGACAACCTTTACAAAATTTGCTCAGAGAGAAGCTGTGGGAATTAAAGTAGAGTAAAGAAGACGATACAGTGTTATTCAAATGTTAATAATTTCCTATCATCTTTTTAGATCAGCAATCTGCTTGGAGTTTTACATTAAAGCAAATTCTCTTTTATAATCAATATTTAACATTTCAACTGGGTTCCATGGAAGAAATTACAGTCCACATTATGTCTTAGTTTCTGTTATAGCAAAGCAAATTCATAATAATTTTGGTTATTTCAGAATTTTTAACACAGTTCTCATGAGTTGCAGTTGAGATAGCCCAATATTTTAAAAGGAGAACAAAATCACTTTATTATTCCAACTGAAGTTTAAATGATAAGTATGCCTTTGCAAGAATTGCATGCAGTGACATCATACAGGCATTGCCATCATACCTGTATTTACATGAAGGAAAGCAATTTTTGAAGGCCAACTGCTTGTGTGCATGAAGCTCCTGTGAAAATAGTTTGTGGCTGCATCTCACAAACTACTTTCCCATCTCTTCTACATGCTTACACTTTGATTTCCAAATGCTGATAAACTAGGAATGCAGCCATTATCAAGATCTAGTAACATAGTTCCACATATGAGGATACTGATGTTATTTACAGCTACATTCTCCAATAACTTATTTCAAAATTCACTGGAAAGTCCATTAATAATGAAAGATTTCAAAGAAGATGGCTAATGAATGCCTTCAATGATATAATGGGAAAATATGGAAGTACTTGCTCATATATGAAATTTTTAGTTGCTCTGAACTGTCAAACAATTAAATAACCCTTGAGACCTTGAAAATGAAACCTTGATATTTACGATTGCCCTCAATGCTTGTAATTTTTATTGTATGTGTGCTGTATATATATCGTTTCAAGAAAACTGTACTAAAGGTCCATCGACCCCTTTAGTCTAACCAGATACAAGTTATTCAGCTATCAGCTTAGTATTCTCATATTTATCATTTTTTTGTTTTAAACTGAACAAGCTTTCTCTGAAAGATATACTCAATTGGCATGGTTTGATTCATAGATGAGGTTTACATATAGAAAAACATAAGGCTTTGTCTCAGTCCAAAATGCCATCATGTTATACCAAAAAAGTGTTGGTAGACTTGTGAATGTGTGGAGTTTAGAGGATTTGCAAGTATAGCTGGCAGATGCCACTTCCAGGAACAAACGTCTGCTGAGAATTCAAGTGTTTAACATTCTTGTCCATTTCCACACTCCAAACTCTGTAAGACAGAGGTCCTCAAACTTGGTAACTTTAAGATTTGTGGACTTCAACTCCCAGAATTCTGGGAGTTGAAGTCCACAAGTCTTAAAGTTGCCAAGTTTGAAGACCTCTGCTATGAGATCAGGCCTAACCAACCCTAATCAACCCTGCTAGATCAGGCTTGGGAATTACTCATAATTTGATATCCAGACAAAAGGCATACAAAGAGAAGCGCTTTGAACAAAGAACAGTAAGATCCAGATCATGCACAAGTTTGCCTGCAGCTATGAATGGTCACAACAACTTTGTAGATGCAAACCTATCATTTTCCTATCAATATGTTTAAAGCAGCCACTGAGGAATGGAAGGGTGTATGTGACTCTCTCTGTTGCTGCCCCATCCCAATGGCTGTTCAAGGATGATCTCTTGAATTGCTTGAAGGATATGATAGAGTAATCCACATTCAATTCCTCAGCTTTGCATACAGTTTTCAATGGATTTTGAATTTATATGCCTATCAATAATCTGGGGTTTCTGATTTTATTGCACATTCTTTGTTTTGTCATACTAATAGACATTTTAATGTTTTTTTAATGAGATTTGTGGAAGGTGTTTTTTGCAAATCATATTTTTAATGCATTGAAAGTATTGCTGTTAAGTCCCAGAGAAGAATTATTGAGGGAAACTTCATTAATGTAATAATGTTTTTGTATCTTTTAAATAAAAAAGGCATCAGTGCTGGGACTAAGATGTTAATATTTTGATTGTATCATAACTGCCTATGCTATGTAAATTATTTATGATGGTCTGTCTTTTCCTTTGTGTGTAGTGTGCTTGCGTATCTGAGGAAGGGAGATTTTGTGTGTGTGTGTGTGTGTGTGTGTGTATGTGCTTGAGGGGATCAATAAGACTTACATTTTATTTTGCTGAAGACTGTAAATAACTATTTATTGTTTACTTGGACATAATCTCACCATTTAATGTCCCTCATTTATTCATTTTTATACATTCAATAGTAGACAATAAACTATACAAAGGCTTAATTGAAAGTGTTCTCTTTACTTTTGCAAAGTCTAATCTGAAGTCATAAAAATGAGAATGATCCTAAGCGGAATCGACATTTTGTTGAAACTGAATGTTTGGTTCCATTTGCATTGCTAGGAATGGAATGGAACCTTGCATATTTTATGTAAGCTAGATGAGTGGCTGATATAGCAAGGTCATTTCTTGTAATTTCTACTCATTTTGATGGCACTTGGGATAGAGATTATCATAGTGGACTGCTTCTACTTTTTATGTTCCTTTAAACAAGGGTCAGAGTAGACATGTTTCTTGTCAAGACCAATGGTTTGTTTACAGATGTTAGGGCAGCATTCATGAATAGTTGCATAGATCACATCACCCTTATCACACAACCAGTAATCAACATGTAGATAAAGGAGAACCAAATCAATAGTCAGGAACAATCTAAGAGGAAACAATGCAACCAACTGAACCAGGTAGACCAATCAGAAACAGGTATCCAAATGGTACATTCCCATGTATTTTATCAGGAAACAGATAGGGCAAGCTCCAAAAATTAGAAACCCACTTTACTTACCAATGTGCTACAAATCCATTAGCAATGTCCATTTTTCTGTCTGAGTTCATGGACATCTAACCCTAATCCTAAGTGGCTTTGCCATCCAGTGGGATTTTTCCATGTAATTTCAATTACAGATAAGGCAGGCTCTGAAAGTCAGGATCCTCCTAAGCATATCAATGTACTATGAATCTATTGGAGATCTCCATTTTGCTTTCTGAATTCATAGAAACATAACCAAAATCGTAAGTGGGTTTGCCCCTTAATTGGTATTTTCCGGTGCTTTTTACCAGGAAATGTAGATAGAGTGGAATCCACTTTTAAGCATGCCAGTGCACTATGAATCTGTGGTTGACCTCCATTTTCCTCTATGACTTCTTGGACATCTAACCCTATGTAACTTTGCCCCACATTGGAATTTTCACATTTTCACAGGAAACAAAGATAAAGTTAGAGCAGTGTACCAAATAAAGTGCTCTCCTAAGCATACTTATGCAGTACAAATCTGTAGGTGACCTCCATTTTGTTCTCAGAATTTATGGAGACCTGCCTCTAACTCTAAATGGTTTGGCTGCCCAAAAGGATTATCCCATGTGTTTTAAAAGTATAATAGATAGGACAGGCTGCAAAAGTGAGCACACTGCTAACATACCAATGCATTATGAATCCCTTGGCAATTTATATTTTTCCCTCTGAATTCATGGAGATCCAACCCTAAGTGTGCTTTCCCCCAATAGGACTTTACCATGCATTTTAACAGGAAACCTAGTTAGGGATGGCTCCTCAAGGCACATTCCTCCTAAGCATAGCTATGCACTATCACTATGCTCATCAGTCTGGAACCCACATTATGTATCTGATATTAACACAATTGAGAAAGTCCAGAAATATTTCACAAGAAGAGTTCTCCACTCCTCTACTCATTGCAGAATACCTTATGCCACCAGACTTGAAATTCTGGACTTAGAAAACCTAGAACTACACTGCCTTCGATCTGATCTAAATATAGTGTATAAAATCATATATTGCAATGTCCTACCTGTCAATGAATACTTCAGCTTCAACCATAACAACACAAGAGCAAACAATAGATATAAACTCAAGGTTAATCGCACCAAACTTGATTGCAGGAAATATGACTTCGGCAACAGAGTGGTCAATATCTGGAATACTCTACCTGCCTCTGTGTTTTCTTCCCCAAATCCCAAAAACTTTAACCTTAGACGGTTTACTATTGACCTCACCCCTTTCCTAAGAGATGTGTAGGAGGCATGCATAAGCATACCAACATGCCTACCATCCCTGTTCAATTGTTTCTTTTATTTTTTTATTTTTCTTGTATGTATCCATGTATTCATAACTATGTTTTTACTTATACCTATTATCTTGTAAGCAATTGACATAAATAAATAAATAAATAAATAAATTGGCAACCTCTACTTTGCTCTCCAATTTCATATAGACCTAATACTAACCTAAGTGGATTTGACATCCCCCCTATAGGATTTTCCCATGTATTTTACCAGGAAGCATAATAATGGTGAACTCCAAAAGTCAATACTCTTCTCAGCATTCAGATGCATTACTTGGTGATGTCTGTTTTCCACTTTGAATTCATGAGGACCTAACCCTTACCCTAAGTGGGTTCCCTACTATCCTAAGTAGGTTTTTTTCCATGTATTTTATCAGGAAATGTATTAAGGGTTGATTCAAAAGTATGGTTTAGCTGACTTTTTTTTTTCTTTTAAATTACCAGAAAGTAACACATGGTGTGGGTTCCCAATCTCTCACATATTTGGATCAGGGGAGAGAACAGGAAAATAGTTCTTTAGAAGGAAGGTAATTTCATAGAGAATAATGAAACTATGTAACACTTAGCAATAGCATTTAGACTTATATACCACTTTATAGTGTTTTGCAGCCCTCTCTAAACAGTTTTACAGAGTCAATATATTGCCCCCCCCCAAAAAAAATCTGGGTCCTCATTTTAGCCACGGATGGAAGGCTGGGTCAACCTTGAGCTTGGTGGGATTTGAACAGCCAATACTCAGCAGAAGTGACTTGCAGTACAGTACTCTAGCCACTGCACCACAGAAGCTCTTATTGGAATATATATTAGCACTAGGATTATACAGTTGATTCCAGAAGAGAAAGAATAGCAATAACAAAAGCACTTAGACTTTTACACCATTCCATAGTGTTTTATAGCACTGTCTAAGCAGTTTACAAATGTCAGCATATTGTCCCCAACAATCTGACTTCTCATTTTACCAACTTCAGAAGGATGGAAGGCTGAGTCAACCTTGAGCTGATTAGTGTCAAACTCTTGGCTCTAGGTAGAATTAGCCTACGATACTGCGTTCTGACCACCATGGCTCAGACTCACATTTTAACATTTCATCTCAGAGGTCCTATTCTGCCATATTGTTCTCAATATCAAACCAGTGTTAGGCATGATGATGATTACATATTCAGCAAGATTATATATTCAAAGATTGAAAAACATGAATTACTTTACTTTCTACAGTATTAACATTGTTTGAGATAGCAAACTTGGCTTCATAGATTATGTACTGTGAAAACATATATTGTAGATCTTTTCGGAAAATGAAATCTGATGATAGAAGAGAATATCCATTCACAGCCACTTTGGCCATACAGGCCCACTTTGGCCAATATATTCTTTATTATTATAAACTTGGAAATTGATAAGATATTTGAAGGGTGGAGAAATCTTTAACAGCATCTGCTTTCATTTCACTGTGTGAACCTTTAACTTATAAAAGAAATGTAATATAGCAGGCCAGATGGAATGTGGAACACAAAAAAAAATGCAGACCAACACATAATTTAACTCCAAGGTATGAAAGGAAAGTAATTTAGTAATCATACAAAAATTTTTCACATCTTATTGTAAAAACAAATAAAGATGTGATAACATTACTGAGAGGTTGGTGGAAATAAGAGATATAGCAACTGGACAGCCCCAGTTAATGGCACAATTTCAGGTGGCATGGTGTTTAATTTAATAAATGTAACCTTCCCTTGTAGGATGACACATTTCTCTTTCAATAAGTGGAAAAAATACAGAAACTTTGTACTTAAGTCTCACACATTCTGCAAGCAATGAAAACTCTTCTGCAGCCCAGCACAATTCTGCTTATATTATTTTCAGCTTCTTCTCTATACTGGAGTCCTGCACATAACCATATGGGCTTCACACATGGCAACCTTATTTTAGAAGTGGTGGCAAACCAGAGTTTAACTTCAAAGGCAAACTATAATTCAAAAGCAAACCCACAGGAACTGAAGTGACTGCAGGATATAACTAAAATGTAGGACACATTCCATCTTAATAGTAAATACAACCACTGGGGAACATTCCTGAAAAATTCTCAGAAAGAGAACTTGGTTTCAATAGAAAAGCCAATATTTTCATAAAGGAATCTATTGGGAGAGTGAGCATATGCATACATTCCACATATGAATTATATATGGCTGGAAACATAAGAATTACCCTCTGAATCCCAACTGATCACAAAGTTATCCTTATTTATTAAGCTATAAAGCCATATGTAGCCTTATGTCCTAGATATAATTTCATGTGGCAGTCAACTCCCTTTCCCAAGTATTTAATTCAGGGCTCTGCTAAGAGACATCTGTTTCATCTTTGGTAACTTCTGGAAAGTGAGGAAAGAGGGTGTTTGAAACAAACATCAACAAAAGGGATAAAAAGGCATCAGAAGGAAGTGTTACTTGCTTCATTTTTACCACCTTGGGCAACTGATCCTGACAACTTTCAGCACAAAAATGGTTGCTCAACTTTATGTTAAGGTTATTTGGCCAAGAGGAGAGTTCAAACCAATGTTATGAAGAGCGCAGGGCTATACTCTACAGAAAAAAGGATCTGAAGATATTGTTAGAGGGCTTCTAATATTAAATTATACTTTATGGAATGGAGTCAGGCTATAGTATTAAAATAATGTACTGCACCAGCCTGAACACAAGCTCCAGTCCAGTGCCTGGAATATTTAAAATGCTACTGAAGAAGGTCTGGATCATATTATTTTGGATTCCCAAGAATCCCACTATCAGTTCCTCTTAAACTTGGGAAATCTTTGAGGAACAGCTTTTAAGGGATGAGCAGAGTGCTAAGTAATCTTACTGCCATCCCTGCTGGTTAAGGCTATATAGCTTGTACATTAGTTTATCCCTTTATAACTAAGGAAACTATTTTAAGAGAGGAATAAAGCATTATATGACATATATTAAAGTGTATCAGAAATTGGATAGTCATTGAGAAGCATCAGATATCTTTATCTGTGGTTGTGTCCACGGCTGCTGTGTCATGTTCCCCTTCCATTCCAGACCAGCAGAATGGTGAGTTTTGGTTTCCTCAATGGCCAAAAGAGTATTCAAGTATGAAGGAACACCTCCAAGAAAAATTGTGAGGTGATGACCATCCAAGAATCAATTGGAACATGTACGTGGAACATGTCATTCTGAGCATCCTCCTCTATGTTAACTAACTTGCCCTGCATTCTCCATGGATAGCATCTGGAGGTGGCATAAGAAGGTAAAACTTCCCTTCCAAAGTGTTCTACAGGTATCCTTGAGTTTCAACAGCTACAGTGAACAATGAAATACAGGAAGCAGTTTGCCAGAATGTTCTTTGGAAACTAGATGCCCTGAGAAAAAGAATGTCAGCCTTCAAGATCTACTATTGCTTTGCATCTTTCAACTGCCATAAGTAATGGGGGGAGGAAGGGAAAGTCTGGGAAGTGAGCTGGAGGTGTTAAATTCTTCTGTTGTGTAAATGGGGGGGGGGAAGCATACAATAGAGTTAGGTTTCTATTTCTTGCTTAGCTTTCTTTTCTCTGCGCAACTGCAACCCGTTATCAAAATATGCCAAGGTCAACGGACAGAGGCCTCATCATCACCTGAAGATGCCCACATGATCATATTCACAACTTCTAATTGGAAGTGTCATCTGAACTATTGGGGGTGGGAACATTTCCATCACTTTGTATATGTGAATTGTGCACCTAATTTCTCAGATTCAGAATTCTTTGGTTGCTATCACTTCACTTTCAGTAAAAGATGTCTTTTCTCTAAACTAAAGAGTCTAAGTATTTCTTTCCTGGATTTTGAATGGAGCTCCGCCTGACATTATTCTGAATCTCCCACCAGCCCACCTGGAGAGAATACCCAATTTTCTTCTGAGGGGGCCTGGACATCATGTCATCTTCAAATAGTGACCAAGAGGATCTGGGAGCCATTGGAGGGTAAGATTCTGTGCTGGTGCAGGAGGCCCAATCGCTAGCAGAGCTCAGTTTGCAAGAGGATCCAGTGGTGAAGCCCAGATGGTCGGTGGGAATTGGTTGGAAAGATCCGGAGGAGGACCCCCCCCCCCCGGGGTCACAACTACCCACCGGCGTGGAAAAGAGGAGCCTTGGCAAGAGAAGGAAAAGAGGAAACTCTTGCTGGATCAAGCCAGGAGACTCCTTAATGAAGCCTTTGAACAACCTCAAGCTGCACAAAGGTATGAAGGGGGAGGGGAAGTAGCCCCAGCCAGAAGAAGCAGAGTAACTCCCTCTCCCATAAATCAACCCGATCCAGCAGCAGCCCCGGGGCCTTCAGCGGGAGGTGTGATTCCTAGAAGGCATAGAGCTCCTAGGCTGCCTCCGTTAGAAGTAAAATACGGGGGGGGATCCCAAAACCTTGGGATTTTTCCTAGCTCAAGTTTGGAGCTATATGGAAGAATATGGGGAGGATTTTCCCTCAGAAGCAGCCAAAGTGAGGTGTGTTACCAGGGCTCTGGAGGGAATAGTGGCAGAGTGGATGGTGACCTTGCATAATGATAATGCTCCTCAGCTGTTGAATTATAACCTATTCATGGCTGCACTGCAGGCTAGGTTTGAGGACCCATTGGCAGAGCGCAAGGCCCGAATTAGGATGAAAGCCATAAAACAGGGGTGGAGGTCTGTGGCTGACTACACCCAAGAATTTAGACAGTTAGCCGGCCATTTCTGAGGCTGGCCCCAAGAAGCCCTGATAGAACTGTTTAAAGATAGTTTAAATGAAGATGTGTACCAGATGCACTGCTAGAAGAGACCCCAATGACTTGCAGATGTGGTACTTGCTGGCAGAAGAAGTGGAGATTGATTTAATCCTAAGTAAACGGCGGGGAGGTTATGGGTGGAGCAAGTTTTCCCCCCCCACATCCTCAAGAGGCTCCTAAACCTCAGAAGGGAGGAGTGGCAGCAAGACCCAACCCCTCACCCTGCTTTCGATGCGGGAAAGAAGGTCACCGGGCTGTGATCTGCAGAGTCAAGTTGGAGCAAAAGGGGATGCCAAAGGAAGGAAAGAAACCTGAAAAGTCCCCAGCGAAGCCTCGCGAAACAGCACTAAAGTCGAAAGAGACAGCAGAGGTCGCCCCACCTGCAGGAGAGGTATCAGAAGCCCCAGTGACCCCTGAGGAGGAGGATTCTGACTCAGAAGATGACTTCCTGGTAAGTCCAAGCATGGGCCCTATGACCATTCCGGTGAAGTTGAGGGTACCCAATTCAGGGGTCGAAGGGGAAATGCTAGCCCTGTTAGATTCTGGGTGCACAAGGTGTATAATCAACACAGAAGTAGTGAAGAAAATGGGCCTAAAGCTAAAACCTTTGAAGATGCCCATTTCCTTTTGCCAACTAGATGAATCAGTGGCTGGAGGTTGCCCCGCCCATTTTGTCATGGAACCTATAGAAATGATCATGGGAGAGCATGATGAGACCCTGTGTTTTATTGTGGTCCCTGGGATGGAGCAACCATTAATACTGGGATTGCCCTGGCTCCGGAAATGGAACCCCCAGGTTAACTGGAGAAAGGGGTTGTTGCACATACGCACAAAGCAGCGACCGAGACGAGGGGCCAGATCCCAGCCGAAGCCTGAGGACCTAATTGAAATAGCTTTCACAGGTACTGAACCCGTGAAAGATGAGGAAAAAATTCCCAAAGAGTATTGGGATTTAAAAGAAGTGTTCAGTGAGAAGGCCTCGGATGAGCTTCCGCCTCATCCGCCAACAGACTGTGCTATTGAGATTTTGCCTGGGGTGAAGCTGCTGAAACCAAAGTTGTACTCAATGACCCCACGGGAATTGGAAGAGCTAAGATTGTTTATAGATAAAAATCTGGAAGTGGTTTCATTCAACTTGCTAGACCCCGAGTAGTGGCCCCAGTGTTGTTCCAGGAAAAGAAAGATGGTTCCAAACGCTTGATGGTGGATTACATAAATTTGAACGCTATTTCTGTGGAAAATGTGTAACCCCTTCCTTTGATGAAGGGCATGTTGGCCCATTTAGCGAAGGGAAAGATTTTCACGAAGTTGGATTTGAGAGAAGCATACTACTGAATTCGAATTAAGGAAGGGGATGAGTGGAAGACCGCTTTTAACTGCCCGATGGGTTGCTTCCAATTCAACGTTTTTCCTTTCGGTTTACAAGGGGCCCCAGCTGTATTCATGCAAATGATCAATCAAGTGTTACATGAACATTTATACAGGGGGGTTCTGGTTTATCTTGATGATATCCTTATCTACACAGAAACTCTGGATGAACATGTGAAGTTAGTGCGGTCAGTTCTACAAAAACTGTGTGCCGCTAAGTTGTATGCTAAATTGTCAAAGTGTGAATTCCACCAAGACAAAATTGATTATTTGGGATATCGCATTTCATCTGAAGGCATAGAGATGGATCCAGAGAAGGTGCGTGCTGTTCTGGAATGGGCTCCACCACACACCAGAAAACAACTTCAAAGCTTTTTGGGATTTGCAAATTTTTACTGGCAATTCATCCCAACCTTTGCCAAGATAGCAATGCCCATCACAAATCTCTTGAAAACAAAAGGGGAGGTGAAGCCAAGGCCAGGAAAGCCGCTGGAATGGTCCATGGAGTGCCAAGCCGCTTTTGAAAAGCTAAAACGACTGTTTGCTGCAGAACCAGTGCTGAAGCACCCGGATATGGACACTCCTTTCGTGATTCAAGCCGATGCAAGTGATGTGGATATTGGAGCGGTATTACTTCAAGCCAACGAGAAAGGGACCTTACAGCCTTGTGCGTATACCTCCCATAAGCTGTCTGAAACAGAGAGAAGATGGGCCGTCTGGGAGAAAGAAGCTTTTGCAGTTCATTGGGCCTTGCTGACCTGGAGACATTTCCTGGAAGGAGCAAAACACCCATTTGAGGTATGGACTGATCATAAGAATTTGGAAGCCTTAAAAACGCCCCAGAAACTGTCCCCTAAACAAGTTCGCTGGGCCCAGTACTTCAAGCGATTCAATTTCTCCTTGAAGTACATTCCAGGCGGGAATAACTTCATGGCGAATGCTCTCTCTAGACTACCCCAATATAATAGTATGCGCCAGGAGGTGATAAGCCCAATTGTCTCAGCCAAACATCTAGCCGCCCCAGTGATCACCAGAGCCCAAAGGAAGAACCAAGAAGTGGTTTTATCGAATGACCTAACCGAACAATTAAAAGAAGCTTTAGAACTGGACGAATGGTTCCTGGCTCATTCAAGTGACTATACAATTAGAGATGGCTTGGCTTGGTTGGGGGCCAGGTTGTATGTGCCACAGGTGCTGAGGGGCCAAATACTACAAAAGGCTCATGATTCTAAAGCAGCTGGCCACTTCGGATTTGTGAAGACCTCACATCTGGTTCAGCGGCAATTCTGGTGGCCTACTTTAAAGAAGGACATTGAAGCTTATGTAGCTAGCTGTCCAATTTGTGCTTCGGCAAAGAGACCTCCTGGTAAGCCAGTAGGATTGTTACAAAATGTAGCTAGACCAACTCCCCGGAAAGAAATCTCTATGGACTTTATACTAGAATGACCCGAAAATGGTGGAAACACGGTCATCTGGGTAGTGACTGATTTGTTTTCCAAACAAGTACATTGCATACCTTGTTCCAAGATTCCCTCTGCTAAGACGCTGGCTAAACTGTTTATTTCACATATCTATAGGTTACATGGCATTCCGGAACGCATAATCTCTGACAGAGGGGTCCAGTTTACCTCAAATTTTTGGAAAGAGTTCCTGAAGTTAATAGGCTCCGCCCAGGGGTTAAGCTCCGTCCACCACCCCCAAACTAATGGGGCCTGTGGGAGGACTAACGCAGTGTTAGAACAATATCTTAGATGTTACATAAATTATCAACAAGATAACTGGTCCGAATTACTACCGTTTGCCGAAGTGGCATATAACAACTTCATACACAGTAGTACTGGATTTACTCCATTTAAAGTGGCTTCGGGACAAGATTTCGTTCCCATGCCTGAACTTCCTTGTGAAAAACCTAACATCCATTCGTTGGATGAATGGATAACTCAACTCCAACTTAACTGGCCAGTGACATGCAAAGCATTAGATGAGGCACATCAAGCTCATAAGAAATTTGCAGACAAGAAAAGATCCCCACAGAAAGAATATAAAGTGGGCGACAAGGTTTTCCTGTCCACCAGATACCTGCAGACCACTCAGAAGTCAAAGAAGCTTGGTCCTAAGTATGTTGGTCCTTTCATGATTGAACGGATTATAACTCCTGTAACAGTCCAGCTGAACTTATCCAAAACTCTTCGACAAATTCATCCGGTATTCCATGTTAGTTTGCTAAAACCTGAACGTACTTCTGATCTAAGACCCATCCAAGCTGACCCTCCCATACCAATACTGATTGAAGGTGAACAGCATTTTGAAGTTAAAGAAATTCTGGACTCTTGCAAATGGAGGGGTCGACTCCAGTATCTTGTAGCCTGGAAACATTTTTTCCCTTCTTCACAAGTCAAATGGGTTAACGAAACCGACGTTAAAGCCCCTAAGTTGATCAAAGCATTTCGTTCCAAGTATCCTGATAAGCCTTAGGAGTGTATTGTTTTGTAATTGCTGAATGATTAATAATTGTCTTTATATTTTCTTCTCTCTCTCCTCAAGGACTGATGGTTTTCCTTTTTCTAGGAAGGCCGAATGTCAGCCTTCAAGATCTTCTACTATTGCTTTGCATCTTTCGACTGCCATAAGTAGCGGGGGGAGGAAGGGAAAGTCTGGGAAGTGAACTGGAGGTGTTAAATTCTTCTGTTGTGTAAATGGGGGGGGGGGGAAGCATACAATAGAGTTAGGTTTCTATTTCTTGCTTAGATGTCTTTTCTCTGCGCAACTGCAACCCGTTATCAAAATATGCCAAGGTCAACGGACAGAGGCCTCATCATCACCTGAAGATGCCCACATGATCATATTCACAACTTCTAATTGGAAGTGTCATCTGAACTATTGGGGGTGGGAACATTTCCATCACTTTGTATATGTGAATTGCACGCCTAATTTCTCAGATTCAGAATTCTTTGGTTGCTACCACTTCACTTTCAGTAAAAGATGTCTTTTCTCTAAACTAAAGAGTCTAAGTATTTCTTTCCTGGATTTTGAATGGAGCTCCGCCTGACAAAGAGGCTGTATGGTTTTCTGTTATGAAACAAAACAAGGAAATGTTTATATTATTTCGAGTGGTGTTGATATTTGGCCACTTGAAGGCTGGGCACAGTAATAGTAGTAGTAGATAGTAGTATATTAGTAGTAGTAGCTGTTGTTGTTTAGTGATTGACAAGTCTTGTGACTTTATAAATAAAGTGAAATAAAATAAAATACAGTATATAATCAAATTTCAGAATAAGAAAGAAAGGTGAAGAGTTCTTTTCTTTTAAAACAATGTTAATGGGAATAAATTTTTAACAAAGTAAAAATTGTAAGATAATAAAAATAGTAAACATTGAAAAAAATAGAAAAAGGAAAAAGCAAAAGAAAGTGGGGAAAAAGTTATAAATAAGTGGTTTCTGATCTTCTTGACAGCAGTTACAGCTTCATTTATATTTTGCTCTTTCTCTCTAAAAGCATTCAGGGAAATAAGATTACTTTTTAAGTTTACTATCTGTTTTCAGACAAGTAATAATAATGACAATTTTTTTGAGTGGCCATTGTATGTTCACAAAAGTTTAGATGTGCCCCAATCAGAAAGGTTTACCTACCCTGAAAGAGGTAATGTCAATATTCCAGGAAGTATCCCGGTATCTCTATGTGTTTCCTTTGGGCCATAAAAAAATCCAACTTTTCCTTTGAAACCCACCACATTTGCAGTTTGTTTTAGTATTAATACATTTGCAATGCTTTTCCCATCTTAGAAAGCAGTCTTGGTGTGAAATCATTCTATAAGTATCTAGAATCCCCTCATCCCTGTAAATCTTCCAGAGATAAATTATAAAAACCTTGTTGGATATCCAAAGCTTCTGTTTACAATCCAGCTCTTTGATGGAATTTTCTTCCTCTCTCTGGGTGCTGTTTACAATCTTTTAGATTACTTTTCTAGTTTCAAACAGAACTGAAGGCTGTAATTGAGAGAAAATTAGGAAGGGAAGAAAATATCCTTTATTTTTTAAAAAACGTTTCTATGAAAGACTAAACAAGAAATAAACATACATGCAGTTTAGTGTATCTCTGTGTGTTTGTTTGTGTGTGTGTGTGTGTGTGTGTGTGTGTGTAGTTTCTACCATGTCCTACATATGCTCATATGAAACAAGGAAGGGGAGTCTTCTGGATCATCAGAAAAGATAATGATTGTTCCACATAATCAACCAGAGGAATTAAAGAATGGTAAATACAGACTGTTGAGATAATTCCCTGTTAGAAGAATGAGTGCACTCAGGGAGACGTAGTGAGAGTGATGAGGAATAACACACAACCAGCACACAGATACACTGTATAGTGAAATTTAGGTTTTTACTTCCAGTAAATGGTTAAGCAAAGTCCAACAAGCAGTCCAAGTCATACACGGTTAAAGCAGTCAGTTTTTCAGTCCAAGGATAATCCAAATATCAAAGTCCAGTATCATAAACAGTTCAGTAATAGACTCACATCAATCCAAGAATAACGGCAATCAGCAACAGTAAATAGGGAAAAATTCAGGAACCAAAGAACAGCGAACATCAGAACATTGACCAACTAGCAACTATCAACAACAGGGCTAAACAACCCAGGTTTCTGGCTCCATCTTATGGCTGTTTGAGGAACCATACCCAATTACAACTTTAGCATTCCCTTAAAGAGACAGAATTAAATGTCTATCCTGGTTTATATATTTCCAACCCAACTGTTAGGTGACTATCAATTCCTAACACAGACAAATAAATAAATGAACTTTGTAATGCTAATTCAATATGTGTCACTCCCACTATGTGGGGGGAAGGAGGTCACAGATAAGTCAGAATGATGTAAGCAATGTTATTTCATCATGATACAAACCACATCCTTTTTTTATGTCTGTTGCAACACCACACACATACTCCATACAGCAGAGATTGCCATGCAGTATTGTAGCACTGTGATAGTGGTTGAATCTTTCTGATAAAAGTAGCCAGATCCTGAAGACTTCCCTAAGATCAGTATGGTTTGTGACATGAGCTGATTGACAGAAAAGAATGATTAATTTCAGTCATTATACTGTATTTTTTGCTCACTGGACCATAAGACGTAGGTTTCGAGAAGGAAAGAAAGAAAAAAAATATGAATCTGGAGCGCCATTCACTGTGCATATGAAGCAGAGAATATGGAGTAGCAGTGTAGTGAGGGCAAGAGGTGGAGCCTGAGAGGTCTACAGATAGGTATCCTCTCATGTGCCAGCTCTGCATATTGATTCCTGCACTCTGGTGGGGTTCAACACTTTAAAGGACCCCGCCACAGCCCAGTTGCGCTATTTGCTCCATGACAGACATTTCCACTTACTTTTTTGGGGGGGAAAGTGTGTCTTATAGAGCGAGAAATATGGTAAGTTGCCATGAACTAAAGAGACTCTGTGGGTATCAGATAATAAATTAGAGGTTAATCCATTCATGAATTGGTAGAAATATGACTATGGATCTCTACTGCCATTCGGTTTTTCTAAATCTGAGTTTCTTCAATATACATCATAGGAAGATGAGAACAAATACTCTAGTTCCTTTCCTCTTGCATAGAGAGTAAGTAGTATGGCATTGGTGTGCATTTGTGAGTGTGTTATGCATCTGCATTGGTCTTGTACTTCCCTCCTTGTGAGATGATGAAACACAGAAGTTGAACATCTGAATAGAGCTCTTCTGTATTATGTTTACTTGGTTATGAATATTGAAAAGTTAAAACTACTTTTTGAAAGAAAATATGTTTGTCTGAAAATCTGAACCAGATTCTAAAAAAAGAAAATGTCCCTTTTCCAAAATGCAAAAAACATGGCAGAAGCATTATGGCTAATACACAATAAGAAATGACTGGTTTAAAAATGGAACGAAGGCACTAGCAAGCAAAATAGAAAAACCATAAGAATTTAATTCAGTAAATTATACAAACTTGTTTGGACAACATTCAATATCTTTATACAGAACAGCCCCTGTTCTATTTCAACCTTCTCCTCATCTGCTTTTCCTGCTATAGTTCTGGAAAGATGTGAGATATCATTAGTCCAAAGCCATGTACTATTCTGTAAAAGAAAGAAGTCTGCTGCTTGGGCCTTCAAATCCTTTTTTGCATTTTACATTTCAGCTTGTATTGCCTGGTTTTTCTTTCTGAATCTAAGCTTCCTCTGTGTAGCTGTGTAGTTTATTTTATCTGCTATTGACACTGAATGGTGATGTTGTTATCATTATCCACAAATTATTCTGTCTTAGAGCTTGAGTTCTGAAGATGTTAAATTCAGTTAGTTTATTAGACTGTAGAAATATAGGTCTTGCGAGTTTAATGTATACTTCCTGCCTTATGTAAACTATATTAGACTCTCTATGGTATCTGGAATAAAACTGCTTTGAAAAAAATAGATTTCTACCATTTGACTAATTTTATAGACAGCTTCGCAGGAAGATAGGCTTGATAATGGAAAGGAGAGATAACAACAATAATAATGGAGAAGCTTTGGATGTAGGCAGATAGTTCATTTTTCTCACTGTATCCCTAAAAGGCCTGTGCAAAGTAACATCATTAAACTCACAGAGCTACTTCAAGTCAAACTGAAGAAACAACTTAATCTGAGCAATATTATTTTGCCTCAGTTTAAAAGAGTGTAGCCTGGTCAAAGTACTGGAATGGGCAGCTTCATCTAACTGCTTCACTAGAAAGTATTTCTTTGCTCATTGTGGATGTTTATGTAGAAACCACCAGTTGCTTTGATGAGTTTTGGATGCACTGACTCTTTAGGGTGCTCTAGTTAACAAAATCAAAAGAACAACTGTTCATCTCACTGGTGTCACAACTGATCCCATATTACAAGCATATGTGATACAATCTCATGTATTGAATGGCCTGTAATAAGATTCAACTACTTAGAATAACTGCTATTAATGCTGCTTGCATTGAAGTTAGAATTGTGAAACCAGGTACTATAAACCAAAATTAAGAAGTGAGAAGATTCAAACCGTTGAGATTTGGATCAACCAAGCTTTTCTACTATGTTCTTTATGAAACAGATATTGAAATAATATATGAAATGTATGGTCAACAATGCCTTGGGTCTCAAAGACCTAGAAATGAGTTTTCATATCCTCTGACATGGTATCATTGGCTGGCTCCCCCTGCCCTGTCCCAAATGCAGGAAGGGTGCTTTCCAACATGGTTTGGATCTTCGTCTTTAATTGGCACCCAGGAATTCCGAAGAATTATTTGCTTGAAAATGTAGCATATTCTGGAAGCTGCAATTTTTCAACATCTGAAAGGCACCAGTTAAACCATTCTAGTTATCTTGGCTGCTGGCAGTCTGAGAGGGGGGAAGGTAAAGTCTTCAGCCTGAGAGCCTTATTCTCTGCTCTCACCCCCAAAACTGTCTAATGTAATCTAATTTATTGAAGGCAGCCATGTTTACTTACCCAAGCAATTCAATCATTTGAAAATCTTCAATGGTCTGAATGGTTAACCACTTGACAAAAAATGGGGAAAGGGGGAAACAGTTTCTCAAGATAAATTTAGCTTTCTCCAGAAAAAAAACCTTCTTCCAAGAAAAAATAAAATAATGAAAAAAGGTTATTTCACAATTTTCTTAAAAATCCTTGTGAACGAATGTAATGTTTAGTCATGTTATCACCTCTAAGCTATGAAGGTCCACCACAAACATCCCTGTCAAAACTGCAGAACTTACCGCATGAAGCCAAATGCATGGGGAACCTAAATGAAAGGAGGAAATCAGCCCCAAATGCTGATGATTGATGCTTTAGCATTTAGCACTCCAGCAGGCATGTGGTCAGGAGTTGGGAAAGGGACATGCTTACCAAACACAGATTTGAATACTTACTGCAAAATTTAAATTAGTAGTTTTTAGTTTCATTGTGGACAAAGAAAAGTAGATGTGGAACAACTTGCACAGACGTTTACAAAAGTGTTTTTCCTCTCATTTTCTCTCTGCAGGTCCCTTAGGATGTGGTTGGGCAGATGGATATGGACACATCTGTAGAGAAATCCTTCATAATAATCTGTAGGGGAAAAAGGAAAAAAAATTATGTAAGAAGACGCAATGTTATTTTCAACCAGAAGAGAAAATGGTACATAAATGTAAACATTTTAGATGTTTTACAATATATAGCATATAATTTTTATTTTTGGATAAAAACTGTTTTGAGTTGAGTACTCATTATTTTGGCAGAAAACTGATTTGGTTCCATCAAGGTGATGACAAAGACTTTAAGAGTTCCTCTGAGAAAGTTTTTTTAAAAAAACAGATAGAGATTATACTGACATAACACAAACAATTGGTCATATGAGCTACCATATTTTGTTTGTAAGAAACTTAGCAAAAAATATTGGTGTATTCCAATTTCCTTTCTTGAATCTGCCTTATTGGGATTGGTTTTGATTGGTTTTGAGGCTCCATCTCAGCCTGGTTCATGTGGAACCAGCTTTTCTTCTTGATTAAAACGCTGATGGTCTGGATATGAAGCATGTTTGCATCATTTCATTCATGAATGAATCATTGCTTGGCAGACTTTTTGGGGATTTGGAGGTAGAATAGGCAGTGCAATTCAGAAAATCTATCCTATGAGATTGATGGATCTAAATGAATTCTTGATGCCTCTGGAAAATTTTCATGTCATTTTAGTAGGTGAAGTTGTCAGCTTTAGCAGTCCTTGAATGTTTCAAGTCAATTATGATGATTACTTTCCTGCTGAGAAAAGTCAGATAGACTTTGCGGTTTTCAAGGAGTTTCAGATAATGAAATATTGGAAGAGTGGGCTCAAAACGATTTAGAAGAGAGTCCCCAGGCAGTGACAATGGACACACACACACGGACACACACATGGTCAGTTGTTTATTTCAAGTCTTGCAGAATGGAAATTTGTCCTGCAGGATGGACTGTTCAACAATTTGGATTTATCCTGATGTGTGCATTTGAGGCTAGACTATTTGAAATACTTTAGTCTTCTATGGGCCCATTCAATTATAGATTCCCCCCAATTTTTTTTCTTTGTTGTGTGTGTGTGTGGGGGGTCTGTGCAAGAAGGTCAGTAAGAGTGAGAATTATTCTGGGATGTAGTCTGAGGTTCTGGAAGTCTCTGCAAATGGAAGTCAGGGGAATTCAGTTAACCTTTTATTGGGAACAAAATATATTTATTTGGGTAAGTTGTTAGCTTTATGGAGTTGGGCATTGGGAGTGGGTATTATTTCTTTCATCCGGACAAAATTTATTTGATGGGCTGAGATGTTGATAAAATGATGTTATTGTTTGTAGGCATATATGAAATTTGTAGCAGATAGAACAGAGATTTCAAGGAAGAAATAAACTTATGAATGCATTAAAGCAAACTTCTGTGATTCAGCTAAATGAGAAAGATGTTTTTAAAGTGTTTATTTTACCTGTGTTTCTAATATATGTAAAAAAAAAGTTTACAGAGGAGAGAGATTTGTTTCTCTTATTGATTGACCTAGAAGGGAGGAAAGATGATTCTTAGAGATGTCCCTTCTGGTGGAAAGCTAGTCTTATTAAAATAACAGAAGTTTGAAGAAATTCTGCTTGGAAAATGTTAATGGGGAAGCATCTCTTGAACTCAGTACCGGCCTCAATGCTGTAACTGGGGTTATAGTAGTAAAATGGCACTAATTTATGGCCTAATATCTAAGAATTCTTTTCTCTTAGATCTCCAGTTGAAAACCTACCTAAGCAGCTCTCTTTCTCCTTTCATCCCTTCTTATTTAGCTAACTCTGGACAAGAGAAGGAGAGAGAGAAAAAGAGAGAGGGGGAGAGAAAGAGAGAAAGATCATATTTTAGACTCATCTGGTTTTAGTTTTTAATGAGCCTTTTCAATGAGAATAACTTTTCTTTAAAACTTAAGAAACTTTCCATGATCTTTAAATCTTGCCTCCTGCAGAATGTTAACTTGTAAGCCGGAGGTTAAAAAGACATTACCGATTTCAGACTCTTCCAGTCTTTTTAGAACAAATGTTCTGAGTGATTTGAAACAGCTCTGAAAAAGGTGACAAAGACAATTTTCTTCTCAACCAAACCCAAATAGAATGCAAATACTAAATTAAACTAGCAAATAAATAAATAAACAAACAAATCATATTTTCAATGTTTGGAAAGAATATATTAATGTATATTCACATAGAATTGTTGAGGAATTCACTGCAGGCATGTTTCTTAATTCTGAGAATGGAAAAATAAACATTTTTTTTAAATTACTAAGTATAGAATCAATCATAGTATATAATGATTGGAAATCACCTTGGAGATATAGCCAAACTCACTGGCCAGTGCAGGCATTTGCTACTGCAACAAATCTGACATGGTTTCCCTTTCTTTTTTTAAATATGTCCAGCAAAGGAGAGTGCATCACCACCAAAGGCAGACAGTTCCACTGCTGAATATATTTAAATCGTTGTTTCTTGCCCTGTCACCTGGATCCATTCTAAACAATTCATCTTCTATACAACAGCTCCTCAATAGTCTTCTCTTTTGTTCTCTTCCTAAAATATGGTGCCCATAACTAGTCTGAATATTCAATGTATGTTGCAATTGGACCAATATAAAACAGAACAAAAAATTATTCTCACGGGCTGGATTGTGCAATCTAATCTTATCCTGAAGTTCTCGAAATCAGCCCTTCCCTCTGTGACTTAGTGAAGAATTCATTGAAATATGGGCCCTAATTTTTAATTCATATATACATATTGTATATATATGGGACCAACTGAGATGTCATTTTGCCATTCTGACATCTCTAGAAAATCCTTCAGCATCACATTCCAATGACACATAATTAATGATTTGGGGAATTCAACAATGGTTTCAAAAAAGCATTATTCAAGTTTGGAATGTACATAAAGCAACAAAGGGAGCCACTCTTGCCCATGAAATTCAACTCCATTTTGGATTTGAAGAGGAACTGAGTCTGTGGGAATATTCTTCCATTCATCCATTGAATATCCCGCACATTGCTTGGATGCATGCAGGAGAAAACAAACCTAATTTAACTGCTCCATATGAATAATGTTGGTTCTGGAAGCATAATTTGTGCATGAAGTGTAACATTTTAATTTTTTTTTGGGGGGGTGGGGGAGAATGGGATTGTAAACACATAGGTAGGAAGAAAGCAAAAGGGATAAGGACTAGCATATGGATGTCCAAGTTGGAGGACTTTATCTATTGTTGTCAAGAGTTCTGGGATTAGTTATTTCTCATTGTTTCAGTTATACACTGCCTTGAAGGCCTCGTTGAGCAAAGTAGGATAGGCTTGGAAAAGAAATACACATCTGGGCTGGCCCCCTGAGCTTCTTGGCACTTTTTATACCTCAGAATATTGGTCTATTTGATGGCTGTTGTCAAAATAAGACCCCTGGTTCTGAACTGGAGCTTCAGCTATTTTTTTTCCATAACGGCACACAACAGTAAAAGCTGGAAGCAAGCAAATGGCACCCCTCTGAAATATTTTGTGGCTCAGTTGCAAATCCCTCTTTCTTTCTGAAAGATGTGTTTTTCCTTCTTCTCCCAGCTGTTTCTTTCAATTAAATCCATGAATTTGGCTGAGCTGCAGAATGAGGAAAACAGATCTGACTCTGAAAGTTTCAAACAGAACTCTGAGAAAACATTTTTACAGTCATAGTATGGGAAGGTATATTGCCAGTTTGGCTGAACCCCTGGAGTACTGAGAACATATGTTTCATTATTATTTATTGACCAGGTTGGGGGTATTCTGGCATGACATATGCTTTGCTTTCCTCACATCAGCTTATTTACTTAGCCATGGCAAAAGGGGTTTTTTTTAGACACTAATTTTGATTTTTGGTGCCTCCGGGGCCTTGATATTAAAGAGCATTAAAGTCAAATTATAAAGTCAAAGGGATTATACCCTTCCATTCCCACCTGAAAATTTCCCCATTCTTACAATATATTTTCTGTTATTTGCCAAGGCTTCTTCCAGGATATGTAAATCTTGTCTCCTTAGCAATGAGGCTCTTTTGTTCCTTAACATCTGCTGCCAGAAGGTGCAGCCCTCATGAGTTTTTTGCTCATCAGATCAACTCTGCTCAAATAAAATGGAACATGGCATACATTTCACAAATTGGTTGGTTTTCCTGGTGAATGGAAAGCAGACGCAGTGTATTTTGGAATTCCTAACTGAAGTCATATACTCATCCCTGGCAGAAACCCCCTTATTCTGATAGTGGTCCCTAGAAAGGGATTCCTAGCAAGGATATAAGTTGCATATGGAGCAACCTAATTGCAATCATATGAGGAAGAGTTTAAAAATTAGCTAAACCCCCCATGGTCAACTTGTATTCAATGTGACATTTTTTTTTCTTTTTGCCTCATGGAATAAAAACATTATTGGCAGCTCTTACCATCTCATTTTGCTGAAATACACATGTGATATAGTTTCTTGGATAAGTGTATTTCCAAGAAAGGTTGTGCCAGCAGGGAAGATATTCCATTGTAAGTGGCTCATTACTAAGAATGGTAGCATTATTCAGATCAATAAAAAAGCTGCTCCATTTTTTAATGTAGATTTTCAATAGCATTTTTGTTCAACGATTTAGGCAATTGAGCTACATTTGGTATATCAGACTACTTGGGGAGATATTCTATTTCTCTTTTCTTTAGCTTTGAATATATTGGTGTAATCATCTCAACTGATTGCATTTTCTACAACATTTCATGGATTGTCCATTTGATTACACACAAAGAATACCTCATTTTGAAAAAAAATATGTGGGATGTTCCTAATTTTGGGAAGTTTTTTTTTTTTTTGTATGATCCAAGAAGCTATGCAGTGCATGGCATATTATAATGTTGTTTTTAGTATATTCTGATATTCAGTTTACTGTGAAATTCCTTAGAACTTTTAAAAAATTAATCCCATTCTAATTAAAATAATTGCTTTCTAGCATGACAGGTAATTGTCATGTGCTTCTACACTACAGTTTGAAATAAGGTTTGAAATTAACTTTCTCAGTCAGGTTTTATTTGCAAGTAATTCTTAAAAAATAATGTTGAAAATAACTTTTGACATTATCCTGAAATATTTTTTTTATATTTTGATACCAGCATCCATAAAGGGATGAACAAAAAGGGGAAGAGTTGATTTTCAGAATTACAGGAAGGGAAGAAAAGATGCCACAATAGTGTACAACTTAACCTTAACTAATAAAATTGAGAATTTGAAGTCAAAAACAATGTCATATCTTAGCACTTTCATGGAGCTTAACACTTTCATGGAGCAAAAGGAAATATAATATCCATTGAAAATGCCAAGAAATGTCTAAATCATCATATTTTTTCTGAGTTTGACCTCACCCTATTTCCTCTTCTTCACTTGAACAAATTAATTTCAGTCACTAAATGCTATGGAACGTGATTAAGGGATCAAAACCTTCAGAAACAGGAAATATTCACAATGGCTGAAAAAAGAAATTGAAGAACATTTGGAATAATTAATTCAATATCCAGAAGGATAAAATTATTAGTCACTTACAGCAAAAATAGCAGAGTTTTTCCTAGAACAGTCCTATCAAGTTTGAACATCAGACCTAAGATTTAAACCAGACACATTTATGGAGGATTCAGCTATCAATGGTTCCTAAACTTAACAGAATAACTAAATTGGAAGGGACCTTGAAGGTCTTCTAGTCCATGGCTATATATATTCTGAATCACAGGGAATACTTATGAAGTATTAGCATCTTAGTAGAACAACATTTGAAGATGGTCATTCATGCTCTGTGACATTCCTGGATCCATCCAGTTGGTTACTGAAGCCTTGCCTTGGAAAATGTCTTGCTTATATCTGTATGACTATAACTTTGTCACTTGTATCCTTATGATTTATATTGACTGATTCCTCGTATGATTTGATTGCTTATTGTACCCTATGACTATCATTAAGTGTTGTACCTTATGATTCTTGAGTCTTGATGAATGTATCTTTTCTTTTATGTATACTGAGAGCATTTGCACCAAGACAAATTTCTTGTGTGTCCAATCCACTTGGCCAATAAATAATTTTATTCTATTCTATGACTGACAATCTCCATAGATGTTTGCCCCTAGGTAAGTAAATGCAGAAATTCTGAAAGACAGATGCACTTTTCTGGAAAGGAAGTTGTTCCTGGAGGGGAATGTCCTATATTTTTAGTGTACATCATAGAGGTTCTCCTAAAGTACCTGCAAAATTTCAAAATTTTCATGGGCACATTTAACAAGGTTTGAGGAGTGAAAATATTTAATGAGTTTTCTGTTTTCTGCTCAGATGAGAGCAACTGAGTAATTCCATTCATATCTGTCCATAAACTCTTAGAATTTAGGGCATGAGGTTATGGAAGATAAAAACTTTGTAGTTTTGTTTGGTAAATTACCAAGGTTTTCGGTGGTGATCAAGAACTAGCTTGTAATAAACAATTTGAAAATTGATATCCTCTTGTAGTCTCATATTTGAAACTAAATGGCACAATTTTTCTATCCATATTGATCTATATCTTTAATCAATATAAGAGACATATAGAAAACTACCTGCTTCTTTCTTTATCCTTTAGAGAAAAAATAGCTGCAGTTTTGGAAAACTGATATGCTTATTTACAAAGATTTACTTTGCTTGCAAGCTTACCTTGGCTACTTATGTCCACTAACAGCTATTTGAGATACAGTGATGATATACTCTTCTTTGTACCCATGGCTACAAGGTGAATGAGGGTAGAACTAACTTCCTAAAGAAAGGCTGTTTTGTTCAGGCTGATTCAACTCATCATACTTATTTGAGTCTTATAAAGATTTTACCTGGTATTGATGTTTCTGAGGCATCATCACACTGGTGACTGTGCCATCTGACTTCCCGATTTCATCAGATTGAGAACTAGAGTTTTTGGACAACGCTATTTATTCTTTTAAATACATGAACTGATACAACTGTGTGTTAATATTTTAGGTATGTATAAGATCATGATCCTTAATATTGCTGCTAGGGAATGTAGAATAGAATAATAGAGTTGGAAGGGTCTTTTAGTCTAACTCCCTGCCTAGGCAGAAAACCCTACACCACTTCAGACAAATGATTATCCAACATCTTTTTAAAAACTTCCAGTGTTGGAGTATTTATAACTTCTGGAGGCAAGTTGTTCAAATGATTAATTGTTCTAACTGTCAGAAAATTTCTCCTTAGTTCTAAGTTGCTTCTCTTCTTGATTAGTTTCCACCCATTGCTTCTTGTCCTGCCTTCGGGTGCTTTGGAGAATAGCTTGACTCCTCTTCTTTGTGGCAGCCCCTGATATATTGGAAGACTGCTATCATGTCATCCCTAGTCCTTCTTTTCATTAAACTAAACATACCCAGTTCCTGCAACTGTTCTTCATATGTTTTGCTCTTCTCTATACTCTTTCTAGAGTGTCAACATCTTTTTTACATTGTGACGACTAAAACTGGATTCAGTATTCCAAATGTGGCCTTACCAAGGCATTCTAAAGTGGTATTAACACTTAACGTGATCTTGATTCTATCCCTCTGTTTATGCAGCCAAGAACTATGTTGCTTTTTTGGCAGCTGCTGCACACTGCTGGCTCATATTTAAATGGTTGTCCACGAGGACTCTGAGATCCCTCTCACAGTTACTACTATTGAGCAAGGTACCACATATACTGTACCTGTGCATTTTATTTTTCTTGCCTAAATGTAGGACCTTACTTTTTTCAACACTGAATTTCATTTTGTTAGATAGCACCCAAGTTTTTATCACACCTTATAGTGACATTGTAAGAAACGGCACATTGGAGAAGATTTATTTCCTTATAGGCAATAGAGTACATTATTGCTGTTGCAATCTATGCTTGTAAAGTTATTCCTGCATGAAGTACAGATTTTTCATTTACATGGAAATGGATATCACAATATCCATAAAGGATAGCGGAAGAATCTGGGCAACTCTGGCTTAGGCTTTATGAAGTGATCATCAAAGTGATCTCTTCCTATCCAAATTTAAAGTACATAATAGACCCAAGGCCAGCCAAATTATTTTGACTGCAAGTCTTTCTTATCTCCATGGCAAAACGATAGCCCTAATAGACCAAATAGGTCAAAATTTTGCCTTTTTCTGCTATTCTCAATCAGCTGCCTTATATAATCATTTCACTCTATCCCATGGTAGTGCTGCCCCTAAATGGAAAAATATTTGAAGTATCTCAAAAAGTATTCCTAATGCATATTTCTAAACCAAAATAATTTGGAATAGGAGCCAGGGATGGGAACACCCACTGATTCCAAATTGACAAATTATGTCATCTCTATTATAGAAAATATGTCAAACCACTTTTTCCTTCAGTGTAAAGATTTTACTACCTATACTGCTTTAAAGTATAAGAGAACCAAATAGCTTTATTTAAGTGTTTGGCTATAGTATTTGCTATTCTTCAGATAAGTCTTCAGGCGATGCAAAGCAGAGCCTCTCCCACTATATATCAATGGAGATTGTGTGGAATGAGTTCATTGTTTTAAATTTCTAGGAACTCATATTTCCAACAATCTTACTTGGTCAATCTACACTATGGCCACAAAGAAGGCCCAACAGCGCCTGCACTTTCTGAGGCTGCTGAAAAAAGGTGGTTTGGGTGAGAAGTTGCTGGTTACTTTTTACCATTCTACCCTCAAGATCATTTTGGCATACTGTGTAACGGTGTGGTATGCTAGATGCTCTGTAGTGGATAAGATGATGCTCCAGAGAGTTATAAACAGTTCTATGTATGAAGTGGCATTTTTAAACTATCTTACTTAATAAATGTTTTAAATAGGTTTTTGACTGGGTTTTGAATTATTATTATTATTATTACTTTAATTATTTTACTTTTTAAATACCGTGTAGTGTGATTGTGATGTGGTGTTTGGGGCACTGTGCTGGAGTAGCTTTCAAATTTCATTGTATTTTGAATGCAATAACAATAAAGGTATTCTGTTCTGTTCTATTCTATTCTATTCTATTCTATTCTATTCTATTCTATTCTATTCTATTCTAT
>BLBF01000018.1:5779018-5805088 GCA_015471245.1 Laticauda colubrina | reverse complement strand
TATTCTATTCTATTCTATTCTATTCTATTCTATTCTATTCTATTCTAAAGTCTCATGAGACTGTATTACTTTTATTGAATATAAATGAGTATCTCATTTCTCTAAAGGAACTTGTTTATTTTTTAACACGAGTGGATTTCCTGGTCATTGAACAGTCCCACAAGGAAGTTATTTGCCATCTCTACCATTTCATCACATGAAGAACTTATGTTTTACTATCTTTCGAGTTTTATAGATAGCTAATTGTCCACAAAGTACTGTTTACTAAAACCAGAGGTGGTATTCAGCAGGTGCTGACCAGTTCTGGAGAATCGATAGCAGAAATTTTGAGTAGTTTGGAGAACCATCAAATGCCACCTCTGTCTGGCCTTACCCACATCTATTCTCTGCTTCCTGAGTCACTGCTGATGGGCTTGGTCTTCTTTTGTTACCCTGCACAAGAGAACAGAGCTGGAAAGCAGGTTAGTGGGGTGGGGAGGCAATGGAATTTTGCAATATCCTTCCCCTTAAGTGGGGTAGGAATGGAGATTTTACAGTATCATTCCCCTGCCACACTCACCAAGCCATGCCCACCAAGCCATACCCACATAACCGGTAGTAAAATATTTTGAATCCCACCACTGACTAAAACTCATGTGGGTCTCCACTCCCTTACTAGACATTGTATAAAATTGTTGGGATAGGCTGAGTCCTGAATGGAATATATTTGCAAATGTGAGAGCTTATGTTTGAGTTGCACATAATGTGGACTTGAAACAAACCAAGTAAAAAGGTACAGAATATGAAAATATATGGTTAAATCATGTTTTAGCAGGAGAACAGAGAACTGAATTCGGCTAAAGCCCATGTCACACTGCCCAACGGATGCAAAAAGGACACAGCGGACGAGCAAAATGTTCCATCCGTTGTTATCCGCTCTCAAAAGGGGCTAAAATTTGCATAACCGGAGCGGATAACACAGACGCGGGGAGGACGCAGGGCGGATGCAAAGCGGATGCGGAATGGAAGCGGAACAGAAGCCTAGCGGATGGAAGCAGATGGGAGCGGATGGCACATCCGCAGGGCTTCCGGGGGGCCTCAGCGAGGCGGACACAGAACGGATACAGCGGATGAAGAACGGACGCCGAGCGGATGAAGCGGATGCACAGCGGATGCACAGCGGATGCACAGCGGATGCACAGCGGATGCACAGCGGATGCACAGCGGAAGCCTAGCGGATGCCTGGCGTTAATTGCGCATGCGGGGAGGATGCATTGCATAAGCCCCGCAGATATAATGGAAGCAGCTCGGAAGCAGGTCGCCATTCAGAGGAAAGACCTGTTGCCGGACGGATTGGCTGCCTTGCCTGCCCTGCCTGCATGTCTGCCTGCCAGCCTTGCTGCCAGCCTTGCTACCAGCCTTGCTGCCAGCCTTGCTACCAGCCTTGCTGCCAGCCTTGCTGCCAGCCTCCCTGCCAGCCTTGCTGCCAGCCTGCCTGCAAGCCTTGCTGCCAGCCAGTCTGCCTGCCAGCCTTGCTGCCTGCCTTCCTACAAGCCTTGGTTCATGTCTGCCTGCCAGCCTTGGTGCCTGCCTTGGTGCTAGCCTTCCTGCCAGCCTTGGTGCCTGCCTGCCTGCCAGCCTTGGTTCATGTCTGCCTGCCAGCCTTGGTGCATGCCTGCCAGCCTTCCTGCCAGCCTTGGTGCCTGCCTCCCTGCCTGCCTTGGTGCCTGCCTGACTGCCAGTCTGCCAGCCTTCCTGCCAGCCTGCCTGCCAGCCTTGGTGCCAGCCTCCCTGCCAGCCAGTAACCCCACAACCATGCGGAAGCACAGCAAGCCTCAGCCATCTGCTGCCAGCCCTTGCAAGAGGGACAGGGCTACCATCCCACCCCCTGGCCCTCACTCTGGTTCTGCTGGGGCTTCTGCAGCACGGGCTCGCTCTTCTGGGGCTGGGGCTTCTGCTGCTTCTGCTTCTGGAGGAGCTGATGACAAGCACTCCAGCACCAGCCACCTGCAAAGCACATGGACCCTTCACCCCTGAGACTGAGCGACCAAGAGGAGTGCCAGAGACTCATTTTTGTTTTTTAGCTTGTTGTTAATAAAGTCTAGTTTTGATTCACACACTTGCTTCATTTCTTTTTTTTAATAAAGTCTTGGTGGAAACTTTTAGAAATGGTTTAAGCCTTTGCATGCTTGTGGGATGGGTTAAGATAGCAGTGGGATGGGTTGAGATAGCAGTGGGATGGGCAGGGATACCTTTGGTATGGGTAATAGCTGTGGGATAGATAAACCTCCAGTGCAAGCATAGTGGTACTGTATGGTCCACCCTCCCAGGTGCCACACCTATGGCCCTTTATTATCAATAATAATGTAATAATTATCCACACATGTCAACATAAACACAACTCTTTATTAAACGTCCTGTTCATTGTAGGCCAACCAAACATACATGGCCCAATCTCATCCGTGTGATGAGACAGGCTGAAGGAAGCATCCATTAAGCATCTACCATCCTGTCTTGCTACTCCACTGCTCCAGCTGGGGAGTTGCACCAGTGTTTCAGGAGATTGCGCTGCTTCTTCTCTTCATGTGAGGCTCTGTTGGGGCCTTGCACATCCTCAGTGTCGATCAGGTTTCTCCCTTGCCTCCATTCCCCAGGCTCCATGTCCCCATTGCCTTGCTGGAGGTCCACGAGCCTGTTCTGCAAGACTGGGTAGCGGGTGCGCATGAGATTGTGCAGGATGCAGCAAGCTTCCACGATGCTCCTCATGCTCCTCCTCATGGGCAATGCTGCATGGTGGTGAGAAGTACCTGGAACCTGTTGGCCAGGATGCCAAAGGTGTTCTCCACCACCCGCCTTGCCCTGGACAGCCTGTAGTTGAAGATCCTCTCTTCATGGGTGAGGCATCTGGAAGTGTAGGGCTTCATGAGGTAGGTTCTGAGGGAGAAGGCGTCATTCCCCACGATGAAGTAGGGCACATCTTGTGTGTTGTTGGGCAGGGGATCTGGATCTGGGAAGCCCATGATGAGGTTGCATTCCAGCCCCTCCTTGAGGTGACTGGCGTTGTATACCTGGGCATCTGAAGATGAGCCGTTGCCTGTAGCATCGATGTACATGAACTTGTAGTCAGCATCGACCATGGTGAAGAGGATGATGCTGAAGAAGCCCTTGGAGTTGAAATAAGTGGACCCTGATTTGGCTGGAGCTTTGCAGGCCATGTGCTTGCCATCTATGGCTCCAACGGTGTGTGATAAGTTCCACTTCTGATACCACTGCTCTGCAACTTTCTTCCATCCTTCTTCAGTGGAGGGGCACTGGAGGAGCTCCTCCTTGTATTCTTCGATGATGGCCTGCACCACTTCTCTGACCACAATGCTGATGGTGTTGGATGGCACCCTCCAGCCATACTGCATGCTCCTGTAGGAGGTCCCTGAGGCCAGGTGGCGCAGAATGAGTGCCACCTTGAGCCCAGGTTCCAGGCTGGGCCAGAGGTTGGTGTTTGCCTTGGTCAACCTGGGTGTCAGCCGCTGCACAACTTCATGAAACATGGCTGGAGGCATCCTCATGAAGTTTTGGAATGCACGAGTGTCTTCATTCCTGAACTCCACCATCAGCTTGTTGTACAGTCCGTCCTCTGCTGTTCTGGCGAACAATCTTCGGATCCAGACTCTTTTGGGGTGCCTCCTTTTCTTCTCGCAGTAGAGTTCACAGAGCCTGCAGATGGCTTCGCACTGTTGCAGAACGATGGTGGCTGCCGAAAGGACTTTGTTACAATCCACGGTGGACATGACTGGATGCTGTGGAAAAGCAAGAGTCAGATGAAGGCTGCAGAGGTCTGCACTGCTAGGCTGCTGTTCTGAAAGTGAGATGCAGGCGAGTTGCTCCCCCTTTTTATAGGCAGTATAGGTTTTCCGCTAGGCATCCTCTAGGCATCCTCTAGGCATCCTCTAGACATCCTTAATATCCGAGATAGGTCCCCTCTGTGAAAGTTTTTTCCATTTTAAATGCTTTGTTTCCATTCTGCATTCGCTAGGCATCCGTTCTGCATTCGTTCTGCATCTGTTCCGCTTCCTCCCTGCGTCTGGGTGGATGGAGTTCTGCGGATGCATAGTGGACGCCTAGTGGATATAGCGGATGCATAACGGATGCGTAACGGATGCCTAGCGGATGCGTAGCGGTTGCAGAACGGACGAACTGGATACATTTTCTGCGCAAAAGTTTTGGGCAGCCCAAAACTTTTGGAGTGGATGAAACGTCCATAAATGGATGCTGGACGGATAGAGAGGAAGCCAAACGGAGGCAGTGAGTACATCGCGTTTTCCAACGGATGGCAAGGTTTTTTGTCCGTTTTACATCCTCTTTGCATCCGTTGGTTCAGTGTGACATGGGCTTTAGTAATTTCAGGCTATTGTGTTGAAATTCTTACCAGTCTATCTTCGTCAAGTTGAGTTAAACCAGCTCATTCAAATATTTCTAAAATTTACAATATATCCTTATTAAAACTTTCTTGGGCTTCTCTTTTTCCAGCCATCCAACTTTAATTTACACAACTAAGCTGTTCTTTTGAAAAACTGTCTCTGCACGTGTGTCTCTTTAAATCCATTTAGGAGGCCTTAATTTACATAACATTCCACAATATTATTGATAATCCTCTGTCAAAATAAAGTTCAGAAAGCCTCAGAACCAAACAGATAATATTCTACTGACAGACAATTATAAATTTAAAGAAAGTCATATTTGGGCACAGCAAAGCCCACCCATAGAGTTCAAGAGATGTAATTCAAGGTATAGCAATGAGAATTCCTCTTCAAAACTATGTACAAAGCAGCTGCATCATTCACTGTGTTGAGCCAAAATAAGAAATGGATACGAACATCTGGTAGCAAGGCTTCGGCAGCAGCAGGAATCCGCAATCATATGCGGTTCCTGTTGCGCTCACTGCCTAGGTGCCCCCGATCCAGCTAGATTTGGAGGCTATGGTTACCCCATAGAGGTAACCGAATATAGGGGAGATCCAGGCAGGGGTTTGGGGGAATCGCAATCCCCTTCCTCAGCTGGTTTAACTCCCTTTTCCCAAGGTGGTGGAGCAGCGGTCAATAATGGCCACCACAAAGAAGCCTTCAGCCGGATAAGATTGTGCAGGAGGAAGTTTGAAGAAGTGAAAGTTTTTGGCTGAACCGGGACAATAAGTCACATCTTTATTCTGGAGATTCAACTTTTCAAAGGATACATTGTTTCCTAATAAGATCGTTAAAAGCAGCGGAGTAAAGTCAAAGGGAAAGGTTTTTTTTCTTCTCAGTCTCCTTCCCTACGAAGATAGCAGATGGAAATCGGAAAAACCTGCTTTGGCATAGAAGGTAATTAAATCTGAATTAAAGCCAAGGGGATATTAAGATTTCTGAACATTGGAACTAAAAATCAAAATATTTTTTTTTGCTATAAGTGGGAAGGGAGAGGTAAAGAATATATATTAAGAATTTGTTGGAGGAGACGGCTTGGAATTTTTGAGATCAGAGATAACGGCAATAAGACTTTTAAAAAATTATTTTGGAACTGTGTAATTAAATTTCACCCCAGGAAAAGATAGTACAAAAAGAAGAAAGTGCTAAATGAAACAGTTTGTGCTGATTTGGATTGCTTTGTGACTCTGGGACTCTTGGAAACTATTTTTTGAAAGACTAAAAACATTTGGGTTGTTTAAAAAAAATCTTACAATGGCATTATCTGTTGAAGAATTGAAAATAGAATATAAAAAGTTAAAAGAAGAGGAACAAGAAGGCAAGGGTTCTTCTGGATCTGTTTTTTACTTTATAGAAATGACAATTTGTACCTACCTGGAATTACAACAAGAAAGCTGGGATGATGAAGAAGAAGCCATCTTTAATGGACAAATAATTTTTAGGGCCTGTCACATAGGCTGACGGATGCAAAAAGTATGTAAAAAGGACACAGCGGACGGGAAAATTTTCCATCCATTGTTATCCGCTCTCAAAAGTGCCCCAAATTTCCATAGACAGAGCGGACAAAAACGGAAAGGAACGGATGGGGGGAGGACGTAAAGTGGATGCTCCACGGAAGCCTAGCGGATGGAAGCAGATGGAAGTGGATGGCACATCCGCAGGGCTTCCGGGGGAGCACAGCGAAGCGGACGCGCAGCGGATGAAAGCGGATGCCGAGCGGATGCCGAGCGGATGCCGAGCGGATGCCTAGCGGATGCCTAGCAGATGCCTAGCGGATGCCTAGCGGATGCCTAGCAGATGCAAGGCATTCACTGCGCATGCGGGGAGGATGCATTGCATCAGCCCCATGGATATAAAAGGATGCAGCTCACAAACAGGTCACCATTCAGAGGAAAGACCTGCTGCCAGACATATCTCCAGCCAACAACCATGGGGAAGAAGAGGAAGCCTGTGCCATCTGCTGCCAGCCCTGGCAAGAAGGACAGGGCCACCATCCCACCCCTTGGCCCTGACTCTGCTTCTGCTGGGGCTTCTGCTGCTCGGGCTGACTCTGCTGGTGCTGGGGCTTCTGCTGGTGCTGCTCCTGGTCCTGCTGGTGCTGCTGGTCCGGCTGGTGCTCATGGTCCTCCTGGTCCTGCTGGTCCTGCTGATGTTGCTGGTGCTTACTCTGCTGATGATGATCCTGGTCCTGCTGGTGCTCCTGGTGCTGCTGGTGCTGCTGGTGCTGCTGGTCCGGCTGGTGCTTACTCTGCTGCTGATGATCCTGGTCCTGCTGGTGCTGCTGGTGCTGCTAGTGCTGCAATTGCTGCTGGTGCTACTTGTGCTGCTGGTGCTCATGGTCCTGCTGGTGCTGCTGGTGCTGCTGGTGCTGTTGGTGCTGCTGGTGCTGCTGGTGCTGCTGGTGCTGCTGGTCCTGCTGGTGCTGCTACTGTTACACTGTTGCTGCTGCTGGTGGTGGTGGTGTGGTGGAGCAGCCTCTAGAATCTCAAAGCCCCTCTGATGAGGGCCCAGATAGCCCTGCCAGAGGGAGGAAGAGGCATACATGAGAACGGAAGAGGAGGCAATACTCCATCGAAGAGGAACATGAGGATGAGGTGCTCGAATGGCTGAGGGAGAACGAGTACCTATGGCAGAAGGGACACAGGCTCTATCAAGACACCAAAAGGAAGCAGGCTACTTGGAGAGAGAAGGCGGAGAGCCTGGGTTACACTTCGGAGGTCCTCCTTGGGTGGTGGAAGCACATGCACACCTGGTACGGGAAGCTGCACCTCAAGAAGTCTGGCCAGGCCGCGGTCAAGCTCACCGACGGGGAGACCTACGTGATGGCCAAGTGCAGCTTCTTGGAGGATGAGATCCACCACTGAGGAGCAGCCCTTCTGTCTACCCTCTCTCTCAGGCAGCCCACAGAGAGCCAGTCCTCTTCTGGCCAAGAGTCAGCTCCTGTGTCCAGGCAGGTATCTGTGGAGCGTCCCACGACGGTGACCCCCCCAAACAGCTTCACTCCCTGTGGCAGAGCGCGTGGAGGACCCCCTGATGCAGTGGGAACAAGGAGAGGGCACTTCCACCAGAGACCAAGCCACACCAACCCCCAGCTCCACCTCCACAGAAAGCAGGCAGAGAGCCAGACCGGAGGGACAGAGCCACACTGTCCTGCTGGAGATCAGGAACATCATCAAAAGCAGCGTAGATCTCCTCTCTCAGCTGGTACACTCCGACATACTATCCTCAAACTGCAAGCCCTTCCTCACCTACATCAACCAGACCCTCATGGACAAGTCTGAATCACAGTACCAGGTGATAAAGAAGAGGATCGCTGGTCTTCTGCAAAGCCCTCCAGGCCCAGCTGAACCTGTTCCGATGCAGTCCAGGTCTTCTCCTCCACCCCAGGTGATGTCACAGCCCTTCCAAGGCTTTCCACAGGCCCTCACCTACCAAGGCTACAGCTACCAGGAGTTCCAGCAGCACAGGCAGCCCTTCCCAGTCCAGCCACAGGTTCATCGAATGCCACCAATGCCACCTATGCCACCCATGCCTCAGATGCCACCCATGCCACAGATGCCACCCAAGCCACAGATGCCACCCATGCAACAGATGCCAATCATGCCACAGATGCCACCCTCGCCTCACCTCGCAGTACCTGGAACCTGTTGGCTAGGATTCCAAAGGTGCTCTCCACCACCCGCCTTGCCCTGGACAGCCTGTAGTTGAAGATCCTCTCTTCACAGGTGAGGCATCTGGAAGTGTAGGGCTTCATGAGGTTGGTTCTGAGGGAGAAGGCGTCATCCCCCACGATGAAGTAGGGCACATCTTGCGTGTCATTAGGCAGTGGGTCTGGATCTGGGAAGCCCACAATGAGGTTGTGTTCCAGCCCCTCCTTGAGGTCACTGGTGTTGTATACCTGGGCATCTGAACATGAGCTGTTGCCTGAAGCATCGATGTACATGAACTTGTAGTCAGCATCGACCACGGCGAAGAGGACGATGCTAAAGAAGACCTTGTAGTTGAAATAAGTGGACCCCGACTTGGCTGGCGCTTTGCAGGCCACGTGCTTGCCATGTATGGCTCCAACGGTGTGGGGGAAGTTCCACCTCTGATACCACTGCTCTGCAACTTTCTTCCATCCTTCTTCAGTGAAGGGGCACTGGAGAAGCTCCTCCAGGTATTCTTCAATGATAGCCTGCACCATTTCTCTGACCACAATGCTGATGGTGTTGTGTGGCATCCTCCAGGTGTACTGCATGCTCCTGTATGTGGTCCCTAAGGCCAGGTGGCGCAGAGTAAGTGCCACCTTCAGCCCAGGGTCTAGGGTGGACCGGAAGTTGGTGTTTGCCTTGGTCAACCTGGGTGTCAGCCGCTGCACAACTTCATCAAATGGCTGGCGGCATCCTCATGAAGTTCTGGAATGCACAAGAGTCTTTGTTCCTCAGCTCCACCATCAGCTTGTCATACAGTCCGTATCGGCTCTTCTCGCGATCCATCTTCGGACCCACACACTTCTTGGATGCCTCCTTTTCTTCACGTAGAACAGGTGAAAGAGCCTGTAGAGGGCTTCGCACTGTTGTAGAACGCTGGCGGCTACCAAAAGGAGTGTGTGATGATCCATAGTGGAGATGACTGGATGCTGTGGAAGAGCAAGAGCCAGATAAAGGCTGAAGAGGTCTGCACCACAGGGCTGCTGGACTGAAAGTGAGATCCAGGTGATTTCCTCCCCCTTTTTATAGGAAATATTGGTTTTCCAGTAGGTGTCCTTTTGCATCCTCCAGGCATCCTTCAGACATCCTAAATATCTGAGATACGTCCCCTATACGAACGTTTTTTCCGTTTTAATGCTTTGTATGCGAGCTGCATCCGCTTCCATCCTTTCTATGTCCATGCTACTAATGCTGCGTGTCCATTCCGTGTCCGTTTCGCTTCCTCCCTGTGTTCGTTTTCCGCTGGAGTGGATGCGAGTTGCACGGATGCGCAGCAGAAGCCTAGCGGATATAGCGGATGTGTAACGGATGATGACGGATGTATAACGGATGTTCCCTGTATGCGTAGTGGATACGGACGTGTTGGATACATTTCCCGCTCAAACAGTTTTGTGTAGCTCAAAACTTTTTGAGTGGATAAAATGTCAGTAGAAGGATGCTGGACGAATAGAGAGTATGAAAAACGGACACAGTGAGTACAGAACGGGATGCATCGCGTTAACTAATGGATGGCAAGTGTTTCTCTCCGTTTTACATCCTCTTTCCATTCGTTGGTGCTGTGTGACAGGGGCTTTAGTTGAGGAAGAAAAGGGAAAGGGAAAGAAAATGGAGAATTCAAGATTTAAAAAAACAACCAAGAAAGGGAAAAATAAGGTGAATAATCTATACAATGTCAGGAAGCAACAGAAAAGAGCAGTACAACAGAGAGGGGAGACCAAGAGGGCAGAGATTGAGAGATGGGGCGGGGGGCAAAAAGACTAGACTGGATAAGAGAGGAAGGGAAAAAGGGAAGAGATGTTATAAAGACTTAAAACAAGATGTTAAAAACAGGTTTTTTTTTAGAGACAAAGGGTAAAATGTAATTAAAGAAGAGATTCTGCAAAAGTTCACAGGATTTGTAGTATTTGTATATGAAATGGAGTTAGAAAATTGGAATATATGAGTTAAAAATGTCTAATAAAGTTTCATTAGTTATGGACTATTTTTTTTCTTTTCTTTTATTATTTTAAAATGTACTATGTAGAATGCACCAAGCAGAATCAGCATGGAAATTATATATTATTTTAAGTGTTAAATCTAGGGGAAAGATAAAAAGTCATCATACTTAAACCAGTGATTAGAGAGAAATTTTGCAGTAAAGAGAAAAGAAAAAATAGGTAATTGAAAAAGAACGGACAAAAGATACAAAGTAAAGACCCTGTCAAACTGCCCAACGGATGCAAAACGTTAGTAAAAAGGACACAACGGATGAGAAAAATGTTCCATCCGTTGTTATCCGCTCTCAAAAGGGGCAAAAATTAGCATAACCAGAACGGATAACACAGAAAGGAACAGATGTGGGGAGGACGCAGAGCGGATGGAAAGCGGATGCGGAACGGAAGCCTAGCGGATGGAAGCGTATGAGAGCGGATGGCACATCCGCAAGGCTTCCGGGTGACCTCAGCAAAGCGGAAGCGGAACGGAAAGAGTGGATGCAGAGCGGACCTGGAATGGATGAAGCGGATGCACAGCGGATGCACAGCGGATGAAGCGGATGCAGAGCGGAAGCCTAGCAGATGCCGAGCGTTAATTGTGCATGCGGGGGGGATGCATTGCATAAGCCCTATGGATATAACGGGAAGCAGCTCGGAAGCAGGTCACCATTCGGAGGAAAGACCCGCTGCCAGACGCATTGACTGCCTTGCCTGCCCTGCCTGCATGCCTGCCTGCAAGCCTTGCTGCCAGCCTGCCTCCAAGCCTGCCTCCCAGCCTCCTGGCCAGCCTCCCTGCCAGCCTTGCTGCCAGCCTGCCTTCCAGCCTCCCTGCCAGCCAGTCTGCCTGCCAGCCTTGGTGCCTGCCTGCCTTCCAGCCTTGGTGCCTGCCTTCCTGCCAGCCTTGGTGCCTGCCTGCCTGCAAGCCTTGGTGCCTGCCTGCCTGCCAGCCTTGGTGCCTGCCTTCCTGCCAGCCTTCCTGCCAGCCTTCCTGCCAGCCTTGGTGCCTGCCAGCCTCCCTGCCAGCCTCCCTGCCAGCCAGCAACTCCACAACCATGGGGAAGAAGAGAAAGCCTCAGCAACCTGCCGCCATCCCTGGCAAGAGGGACAGGGCCACTTGTTCGCCCCCGCTCCCTGACTCTGCTTCTGCTGGGGCTTCTGCTGCTTCTGCTTCTGGAGGAGCTGATGCTGCTGCTTCTGGCGGTGGTGCTTCTTCTCATGCTTACTCCGCTGAAGCTGCTCCTGGCGGTGGTGCTTCTGCTGGTGCGTACCCTGCTGAAGCTGCTCCTCGTCCTGCTGGTCCTGCTGGTCCTGCTCGTACTCCTGGACTTGCTCCTCCTGCTCATGCTCCTGGTCTTGCTCGTCCTGCTCGTCCTGCTCATGCTCCTGGTCCTGCTCGTGCTCCTCATCTTGCTGGCGCTGCTGGTGCTTACTCTGCTACTGCTGATCCTGGTCCTGCTGGTCCTGCTGCTGCTGCTGCTGCTGATGATGATGATGATGATCCTGCTGGTGCTGCTACTGCTGATGATTATGATCCTGCTGGTGATGATGATGATGATGATGATGATGATGATGATGATGATGATCCTGCTGGTGCTGCTGATGGTGGTATGGAGGAGCAGCCCCTACTACCTGGGAGCCCCTCTGATGAGGGCCCATCTGGTCCTGCCAAAGGGAGGAAGAGGCATATGCAGGGAAGGGAGAGAAGGCAATACTCCATTGAGGAGGAACACGAGGATGAGGTGCTGGAGTGGCTGAGAGAGAATGACTATCTGTGGCAGAAGGGACACCGTCTCTACAGGGACACCAAGCGGAAGCATGCTGCTTGGAGAGAGAAGGCGGAGAGTCTGGGCTACACTTCGGAGGTGCTCCTCTGCTGGTGGAAGCACATGCACACTTGGTATGGGAAGCTGCACCTGAAGAAATCTGGCCAGGCCATGGTTAAGCTGATGGACAGAGAGACCTACATCATGGCCAGGTGCAGCTTCCTGGAGGGTGAGATCCACCACCGAGGAGCACCAGCAGCCCCTCTCACTACCCTCTCTCTCCGGCAGCCTGCTGAGAGCCAGTCCTCTTCTGGCCGAGAGTCAGCTCCTGTCTCCAGGCAGGTTTCTGTGGAGCGTGCCATGGCGGAGAACCCACGGACAGGTGTTTTAACTGTGGTAGAGTGTGTGGAGGACTCCCTGGTGCGGTGGGAGAAAGGAGACGGCACATCCACCACAGCCCTACCTGCATCCACCCCCAGCTCCACCTCCACAGAAAGGCACAGAGGCAGACCGGAGGGGCAGAGCCACACTGTCCTGCTGGAGATCAGGGACACCATCTGTAGCAGCATAGATCTCCTCTCTCAACTGGTCCACACCGACTCCTCATCCTCCAACCACAAGCCCTTCCTCACCTATGTGAACTAGACCCTCACGGACATGGCGGAACCCCAGTACCAGGTGGTCAAGGTCCGGATCACCGAGCTGCTTCACAACCTTCCAGACCCAGAGGCACCTGCTCCCACCCAGTCCAGGTCTGCTCCTCCACCCCAGGTGATGTCCCTTCCATTCCAAGGCTTTCCACAGGCCCTCACCTACCAGGGCTACGGCTACCAGGAGGTCCAGCAGCACAGGCAGCAGCCCTTCCCAGTCCAGGCACAGAGTCATCAGATGACACCGTTGCCACCAGTTCTACTGATGCCACTGATGCCACCCATGCCACTGATGCCACCGATGCCACCCACAACACTGATACCGCCCATGCCACCCTCCCAGGTGCCACACCTATGGCCCTTTATTATCAATAATAATGTAATAATCATCCACAGATGTCAACATAAACACAACTCTTTATTAAACGCCCTGTTCATTGTAGGTCCACCCAACATACATGGCCCAATCTCATCAGTGTGAGGAGACAGGCTGAAGGAAGCATCCATTAAGCATCTATCATCCTGTCTTGCCACTCCACTACTCCAGCTGGGGAGTTGCACCAGTGTTTCAGGAGTTTGCGCTGCTTCTTCCCTTCACGTGAGGCTCTGTTGGGGCCTTGCACACCCTCAGTGTCTATCAGGTTTTGCCCTTGCCTCCATTCCCCAGGCTCCATGTCCCCATTGCCTTGTTGGAGGTCCACGAGCCTGTTCTGCAAGACTGGGTAGCGGGTGTGCATGAGATTGTGCAGGATGCAGCAAACTTCCATGATGTTCCTCACGGTCTGTGGGCGATGCTGCATGATGGTGAGAAGTACCTGGAACCTGTTGGCCAGGATGCCAAAGGCGTTCTCCACCACCCGCCTTGCCCTGGACAGCCTGTAGTTGAAGATCCTCTCTTCACGGGGGAGGAGTCTGGAGATGTAGGGCTTCATGAGGTAGGTTCTGAGGGAGAAAGCGTCATCCCCCACGATAAAGTAGGGCACATCTTGTGTGTCATTGGGCAGTGGGTCTGGATCTGGGAAGCCCATGATGAGGTTGTGTTCCAGCCCCTCCTTGAGGTCACTGGCGTTGTATACCTGGGCATCTGAACATGAGCTGTTGCCTGAAGCATTGATGTACATGAACTTGTAGTCAGCATCGACCACGGCGAAGAGGACGATGCTAAAGAAGACCTTGTAGTTGAAATAAGTGGACCCCGACTTGGCTGGCACTTTGCAGGCCACGTGCTTCCCATCTATGGCTCCAACGGTGTGGGGGAAGTTCCACCTCTGATACCACTGCTCTGCAACTTTCTTCCATCCTTCTTCAGTGAAGGGGCACTGGAGGAGCTCCTCCAGGTATTCTTCGATGATGGCCTGCACCACTTCTCTGACCACAATGCTGATGGTGTTGTGTGGCACCCTCCAGCCGTACTGCATGCTCCTGTAAGTGGTCCCTGAGGCCAGGTGGCACAGAGTCAGTGCCACCTTGAGCCCAGGTTCCAGGCTGGGCCAGAGGTTGGTGTTTGCCTTGGTCAACCTGGGTGTCAGCCGCTGCACAACTTCGTCAAACTTGGCTGGAGGCATCCTCATGAAGTTTTGGAATGCACGAGTGTCTTCGTTCCTCAGCTCCACCATCAGCTTGTTGTACAGTCCGTACTCTGCTCTTCTCCCGATCCATCTTCTTGGCCGCTTCTTGGCCTCTTCTCCCGACGCTTCTTGGCCGCCTCCTTTTCTTCCCGTAGTAGAGTTCACAGAGCCTGTAGATGGCTTTGCACTGTTGCAGAACAATGGTGGCTGCCAAAAGGACTTTGTTACGATCCATGGTGGACATGACTGGATGCTGTGGAAGAAGAAAAGTCAGATGAAGGCTGCAGAGGTCTGCACAGCTGGGCTGCTGGGCTGAAAGTGAGATCCAGATGAGTTGCTCCCCCTTTTTATAGGCAGTATAGGTTTTCCACTATGTGTCCCTTTGTATCCTCTAGGCATCCTCTAGACATCCTTAATATCTGAGATAGGTCCCCTCTGTGAACGTTTTTTCCATTTTAAATGCTTTCTTTGTGAGCTGCATCTGCTTTCATCCTTTCTCCATCCGTTCTGCATCTGTTCTGCATCTGTTCCGCATCCATTCCGCTTCCTCCCTGCGTCCGTTTACCGCTGGAGTGGATTGAGTTGCGCGGATTCGGAACGGATGCCTAGCGGATATAGCGGATGCATAACAGATGCAGAACGGATGCCTAGCAGATGCCTAGCGGATGCAGAACGGACGCATTGGATACATTTTCCGTGCAAAAGTTTTGAGCAGCTCAAAACCCTCTGAGCGGATGAAACGTCAATAGACGGATGCTGGACGGATAGAGAGGAAGCAAAACGGAGGCAGTGAGTACAGAACGGAAGCATCGCGTTAACCAACGGATGGTAAGTGTTTTTCTCCATTTTACATCCTCTTTCCATCCGTTGGTGCAGTGTGACAGGGGCTTAAAATGATTTAAATTGAGATGAAATAAATAAAATAGAATCCAGAGAGTTAAAAGCGGGGAGAATACATATAGAAAATGTAGAATGATAAATGAGATATGAAATAGCATATAAGGTGAGCATGAAATTGATTTATGTCTGTATAAAAACATGCTATCCCGGGATTAAGTGGCTTTCTAAAAAGAAGTTTTATGTTTTTATGTTTTGTATTTTGTTTGTTAAGTTAGCTTATTGAGAATTAATAAAATGTTGAAAGAATGTTAGAAGAGAATAATGAAATTTTAAACAAGACAGATGAAAGTATAAGTACAATAAATAAAGAGATATAGAAATGTAGGCAAAAGAAATCTAATTGAATAAAGGGAGAAATAGTGAGAAGTTGGAAAAAGAATAAATAAGATATGCATTCGTGATAATCTGGAACTATGTTGTAGTCAAGATGTTTTATTTGTTTTGTTAAAATTTAATAAGCAGTTTTTAGAAGAGAGATTTTATGTCATTAGGTTTTATGTTGGTTTTTTTGTGTATTGTCTTTAAAAACTAATGAAATTTGTTTTTTTTTTAAAAAGAAATGGATCCATCTCCAAACAGGTAAAATAAATGAGTTTTACTCTGAGCCGAACCCAAGGATTACAACCCTCCCACACCACCAAATTTCAAGAGCAAGATGTATTGTTTGCATGTGATAAAGAGAGGGCAGCCTTGGTGCAGCTGATTGTTGGGGCTAAGGGTTTTTTGGTTGATATTTTTTTAAAAAATATTAAGACAAATATGCATCATTATGGAGGGAGGGGTTTTATAGCTTTCATGAATTGAAAAATAATTCAGCTAATTTTTTAAAATATAACTGTTTTGGCAGGAAGGAGAGTTTTCTTGCCTAAAGATGGAAGCATGACTGTGCAAGATAGGTGTGCATGCCAGATTATAGGATTAGATGCACAACACCCACCCACATGAGTGAGACATGGATGCTGGTCTTGTGTACTGTTAACTAATCCCAGGCTTTCTCTTTTCTGGAGGTTTGGTCCTTTTAAATTAAAGATAAAACTCAGTGGAAATATGTAACCCAAAGGGCTTTCCAACTTCCCAGAAACCCTGATTAACATTTTGAAATCCCCAAGAAGCTGGAGAAGTTCAAGTAACTCTATTACATGCACTTCTGCTATGAAAAGAAAACATACCTTTTAATTGCTAAAAAGCCAGAACAGCTTTTGAGAGACATTTTTCTCTTAATGCATATTGGTTGCGGGATTTGGTGTCAAGTCAGGTGTACTGATAGTGGCAGGAAGAACTGCAAAGTGGGAGTCCTGGAAATGAAGCCCCATGGGATTTCTGAAAAAAGCATTTTAGAATCCCACCTCTCCTAGCTGAAGGGCTCAGTCATTCAATACAGGAAGTTTCAAATTGTGATTTTAAAAGGAGTTTTAAAGGGGTTTGAAACCTACATTGCTTGATAATAATGTGGCACTAGTTTGCCAATGTCTTCTTCAGCCTTGAATTTTTGATGGCTAGGAGACCATTAGCGGTACCTATGCATTAATTTGCTCTGGATCTGTTTCGCTTTTTAAAGTTCAACAAGATTAACTAGATGTAACTACCTTTTATAGTGACAAGCAATGGGTCATTTGCCCTGCTCCCTAGAGCTGGCTGGAAAACTCTGGGAAGTCCACATACCTTAAAGTTGCCAAGGTTGAAAAACTTTGCCCTAAAGGTTGGGGATCCCATCCAAATTATGAATTAATAAGATTGTTCCGTATTTAACTAATTTAAAATATAAACCCTTATTGGAACACACATATTGAAAAGCCATATCTTATTAACTAGCAAAAATTGTTTTGTGAAATCTGAATGCTCAGATTCTTTAAATTTTTGTAAAGAAGTTTCACACAAGAAAAAGAAATTTCCCACAAGATTCTTGGAAGCTGATGAACTTCAAAGGCTCTGGAAGAACTAACCTCATTACAATCGCCCTCAAAAATTGGGAATAAGAGGATTGCATATGAATGAACAGGTGGAATGCATTTAATAGTTCTATTTCTCATCCATTTCCACGGATCAGAAATATAGTGATTAAATGCATTCCAGCTATTCACTCATATGCATTCATTTTTTTAAATGTAGCCATGCTGAAGAAACAACATTGTGCAACACTCAATGTGCACTTTAAAAACAATTTCCTATCAATGTGTTAATTTTAGACTTGAAAAGGAGTAATTAATACAATCCACTGTAAACAAGGGATTGAAAGTGCTGAACTCAGATGAGGTTAGGGACTTATGAGTGGGGCTGTTGTTTTACCCTCCTTCTTCTTTGTAACCATAACATTCTAGCCATCATTTTTCTCTATCAAAATATCCTGAAAAATACCCTCTCTCTGGACTTGGCTTCCTCCATAATGGTTTATGCCTTTCCTGCCTAATCCTACTCTTCTTGTTGGCCTCATCCTCCCAGCAATGCCAGAGAGCTGAATCAAGCCACCATTTCATTTCCTATCTGTCTGCACTTATATTAAACTGAGCATACCTTACTTAGAAATATTTCAGTTACGTTGCATTATTGTTTTATTATATATTGTATTATTTACACTTTATGTATTGCTAGCCACCCACGATCACTAGGTGGGTAGATACATAACATTCTCCACCAGAGAATGTTCAGTGACAAAAATGCATATTTGTCATACAACTGTATGTTTCATTGTACCACAGAAAATCAAAATAAATAAAATGTGTTTTCCTTTTCTACTGTAAGAAGGAAGCTCCAGTATAGATTATGACTACTAGAGAAGGAAAAGGGGAAGCTTAATCTTTCCAAGCTATCCCTTATTTAGTAAAATTCATGCATGATTGCTGTTTAGGTATTTTTTCAAAAAAAACCCTTTGCCTTCATTAGAATTTATTTATGGTTTTTGGGCATAATTATAATTTTTTTTATTAAAAAAATGTGTCTGGGGAAGAGATGGGAAGGAGACTGTTCCTTTTTCTCCAAAGGATAGTCCTGAAGTAGATCAGGCCTCTATGCATTAACAAAATATTAAACAATTTTATAATAAATTAAAATACAAAAGCAGAGCAACATGTCACATACTCTATGTATTGTATAGTGTTCTGCATAAATAATAGTAGACTCCAAATACTTCATTCTGATTGGTTAACAAAACCTAAAAGGTTTTGAAGCTGTCCAAGGGTGGCAAAAAACCAAATGCTTGTCATTGGCTACAAGCCGGCAGACAGAAACATATAAAAGGGCTGTTGCGGCTTGAGCCAATGTTCCGTTTCTTCACCGTGTTAAAAAAAAAAGACTTTGTTGTTGGAACCCGGTCTACCTCCCATTTTTCCGGACAGAACACTGGCGACGAGGATGGGATTGTCCTAAATGCGAGACCGAGCACGCGGTGACAAATAAATCCAGACGAAAAACAATGGCTGGAAACAACGCGCTGCCCGCACCTTTCAATCCCAATGAAGAGGATTGGGAATCCTATGTAGACCGTTTCCAGATGTATTTGGAAAGCAGTGAGATGGAAGAGATCTCAGATCAGTGTAAGAGGGCTGTATTCTTGACACACTGCGGACCCACAGTCTTCAAGATGGCCAAGGCTTTAGCGAAGCCCCGAGATGTTAAACAATTAATGTGGCCAGAACTCCAAAGAATGCTTAAGGCTCACTACGCCCCGATGGTATCAAATCTTATCAAGCGGCACGAATTTTACCGAAGAGACCAGAGGGAAGGTGAGACCATTGCTGACTTTGTAGCAGCCCTCCGACAAATAGGGGGAGAGTGCAAGTTCCTAAATTTAGATGAAGCAATGCGGGACCAAGTAGTGTTGGGTTTAAGAGACTCAAATGCACAGAGCAAGCTGCTAAATAAACCCAACATAACCGTAGCCGAAGCCATCGCAGAAGCCACAGCTGCTGAAGCCGCGAAAAAATCGGGTGTCAAAATGAAGCAAATGAACGCAAGCGGCGACGACACAAGCCTGGCCAGAGGAAAGAAACAATCTCCCACCACCACTCACCACGAAGATTTTGACGAGACGTCAGAATCAGGGGAGGAAGACGACGAGGTCCACCGCCTATACGCCAACAAGAAAGAGTGCAAAAAAAGGAATTGGCAGGAATGCGCTGCCTGCGGAGGAAACCATCCTCAAGCCAAGTGCAGGTTTCTCGATGCCATTTGCAGAGCTTGCAAGTAACGAGGGCATATCAAGAAAGTCTGCAGGAAAAAAAAGAATTACAGCCCAAATAGACGCAGTAACTCCCCCGCACAAGCTGAGCCAAAACAAACTGAGAGAAAGTGGCAGCGAAACAAGCGAGCCACTAACCGAGAGAATACACATCAGACCTTCACTATAGGAAGCGCTCAAACGGAAAGCGGGAAGAAAGTAAAAATAATTGTAAAAATAGAAGGGAAGCCCTGCGAAATGGAAGTAGACTCTGGATCTTTCCTATCAATGGTATCATGAGACACCATCAAACAACTAGTCCCAGATATCAAACTCAAAAATCTCCAGAGACAAAATTTAACCCTCAAGGACTACCAGGGAAACCGAATTCCTGTAGTCGGCCTAGGACACTTCCGAGTCACCTACAAACAACACATTGAAGTACTACCACTGACAATAGTCGACCGAGACCAACCAAGCCTCCTGGGCATCGAATGGTTTGCACCATTGGGTATCGGGATGACCAGAGTAGACCGGGTGGCCACAACCGACTGGGAAGAAAACCTAATCCAAGAGTTCCAGGACGTTTTTGACGGCTGCCTGGGCAAGTACCAGGGAACCCCTATTTCCTTTAGTCTAGACCCCCAAGTAACCCTGAGGAGACTAAAGGCCAGATGAGTTCCTTTTGCTCTAAAAGCAAAGATAGAGGAACAACTAAATAAATTAATAGCCCAAGGGGTGTTAGAGCCTGTGGACCATGCAAAGTGGGAAACGCCAATCGTAACACCAATTAAACCAGATGGATCGGTTCGAATCTGTGGTGACTACAAGGCTACACTGAACCACGCATTACAACAAAGTGCATACCCGGTGCCAGTCGTACAGCACTTATTACATTCTCTTGGGGGAGGAAAATTTTTAGCTAAACTTGATCTGGCGCATGCTTATCAACATCTCCCAGTAGACCCCTCAACAGCTGAAGCACAAACCATAGTTACACACAAAGGGGCCTTCAAATGCAACAGACTCCAATTTGGAGTAAGTGTAGCCCCAGGCGTATTCCAGAGCCTTATGGAACGCCTTCTGAATGGTATAAAAGGGGTCGTGCCATACTTTGATGACGTCCTAATTTCGGCCAAAGATGCGACCCAGCTTAGAGAAAGACTTAAAGAAGTACTAGCTAAATTCAGAGAATCTGGCCTCAAAGTAAAAAAAGAAAAGTGCTGTCTAATGACGGATAGCGTCGAATTCCTGGGCTATTTAATAGACAGAGAGGGTATACACCCTACCGACAAAAAAGTCAAAGCTATTAAAGACGCACCAGAACCAAGGAACAAAACCAAACTACAGGCATTTCTGGGACTGATAAATTTTTATAATGTATTCCTACCCTACAAGGCGACAATAGCGGAACCATTACACCGACTACTGGACAAAAAAGCAATTTGGACTTGGGGTTATAGAGAAAAGAAAGCCTTCCAAAAAATAAAAAACTTGTTAACATCGAACACCGTTCTTATTCAATTTAGCAACATACTACCATTGACGGTGACCTGCGACGCCTCGCCATTCGGAGTTGGTGCCATCCTGAGCCACCAATTGCCGGATGGGAGAGAGGCACCCGTCGCATACTATTCTAAGACCCTGTCCAAAACTGAGCAAAATTACAGTCAATTGGACAGAGAAGCTCTGGCAATCGTTGCCGGAATGAAACATTTCCACGAGTACCTATATGGAAGAACATTTCAAATAGTAACAGACCACAAACCGCTACTAGGAATCTTGGCGGGAAACAAGCCCACACCGAATATTTTGTCCCCATGAATGACTAGATGGTCAGAATTCCTGGCAGCCTACACCTATACTTTGACACATCGCCCAGGGAAACAAATTTCCCATGCAGACGCTTTGAGCAGAGCACCATTACCATCCACAGAGGAAGACCCGGCACCGACAATGACCACATTGCAGATAGAGACTTGCCCCGATCTACCCATATCTGCGAATGATGTCGCCAGAGCCACCGCAAGAGACCCATTGACTGGCCGCGTACTAAACTGGGTAGGTAAAGGCTGGCTGGAGAACCAAAAAACTGAGACTTTTAAACCTTTCCGGACCAGACAAACTGAACTCTCAATCCAAAAAGGTTGTTTATTGTGGGGTGATCGGGTAATTATTCCTAACAAATTGCAAAATAAGGTACTGGGTATGCTTCACGAAGGCCACCCGGGAATAGTTAAAATGAAAAGCCTTGCTAGAAGCTATGTCTGGTGGCCGGGTATAGATAGGGACATCGAATACTGGGTGAACTCTTGCAACAAATGCCAAAGAATCAGGCCATCCCCGCCAAAAGCACCCATAAGGGACTGCGAAACCCCAAGAGGCCCCTGGTCACAAATCCACATCGATTTTGTGGGTCCTACCAAGGGGCATAATTTCCTGATTGTCGTAGATGCATACTCTAATTGGCTGGAGGTTAAAATTATGCCATCTACGACAACAGAAACCGTTATAAAACAACTTGACAAACTCTTTGCAACCCATGGCCTACTGGACGTCCTAGTGTCCGACAACGGGCCACAATTAACCAGTCTCCAATTCGAGCAATACCTAGCCTCCCTTGGTATAAGACATGCCCTAACCACGCCGGCCCACCTGGCTGCAAATGGTAGGGCAGAGAGAATGGTCAGGTTTACCAAGGAGGGTTTAGAAAAACTGGACACCGGGGATGTCCAAAATAAAATAAACCGACTACTCACCCTCCAACACATCACACCCAATACTACAACTAACAAAACCCCGGCAGAATTACTTATGGGAAGGAAACTAAGGTCACAACTAGACAGATTGCACCCAAACTATACACCAGAAACCCCCCCCCGACTCTTCCACCCATTTCAGGACTTTTGCAATAGGTGACCTAGTTTATGCAAAAATTTTTACCGGAGACCCATTATGGCTACCTGGACAAATCACACAAATAACAGGCCCCCGGTCCTACCGACTAATGGTAGATGACGGCAGGGAATGGAAGCGGCACATAGACCAGCTTCGGTCCCGAAACATAGAAAGAAGTGCACACACATAACCACAAGTATTAAAAAACAACGAAATTCAAACCAAGGAGGGGGGGGAAATACGAGAAATGAATAAAGAACTGTTTAAATTAAACTCCGAAAACAATAACAATCAAAAAGAGCAAATAAGAGACTCACTGTTTGAAGAAAGTTGTGAGAAGAGTCCATTTGAAGGGGCCAGCCAGGCCAGCTCGACCTGCCCGGAGGAAACGGGAGGGAGCGGCAAAACCTCCGGCCTAAGAAACTCAGGCGGCAGTAAAATGGCTGACTCACCCTTCCAGATAGTTCCATGGAGAAAGACTGGAGAAACAGCAACTCCATCCGAACCGGTCGAAGTCTCCGACAGAAATGAACCGCGCAAGTCCAGTTGAATCAAAAGAAGCCCCACCTACCTGCGCGACTACGTCACTACATAGGACTGAACTAAGAGGGGAGGGGTGTTCTGTATAAATAATAGTAGACTCCAAATACTTCATTCCGATTGGTTAACAAAACCAAAAAGGGGATTGGTTCAATTGGAAGCAATCCATGAAGCTGCCCAAGGGCGGCAAAAAATCAAATGCTTGTCATTGGCTACAAGCCGGCAGACAGAAACATATAAAAGGGCTGTCACGGCTTGAGCCAATGTTCCGTTTCTTCACTGTGTTAACAAATAAAGACTTTGTTGTTGGAACCCGGTCTACCTTGCGTTTTTCCAGACGGAACATATAGTCTGGCTCTCAGTTCTGTTTTATGAAACTGCATCCTTTGTGAGATTGGATCACCCTAACCTGGTTAGCTTTCTGGAAGATCTGGAAAATCTGGCTTGGTTTGCAGGCCTTGGAGCTAGATATTAGGAGCTCAGTTGCATTGTATTATTGATTTATTTCATTTTGTGTTATTTATGGTTTATGTATTGTTGGCCCCCCTAAGGTCACTAAGTTGAGATGGATAGATATATAAACAAAGAACATCATGCAAAATACCAAAACAAGTATGAAATAGTAGATTGAATAAAAAATAAAAAGTGTTAATTTGGTAGGAACAGAAACATAGGTGAAACTAATTCATACCAGCAGCATTCATTATACTTCTTCAAACCTTTCTATTTTTGCAAACTATCCTTCTGTGTGTCTGTATATCAGTCCATTAAATGGTTTTCATTCTTTAAACATTTGTTATCTCTTAACTTAATCCAGCCACACCTTTCTTGGCATTTCAGTTTCTCTCAACCAATTCACTGAGTATATTCCTTTATACTGTATATCTATGTTACAATTCATTGCCTTTGTATGACCAAATCTTTGCAACATCCACTTGTTAAACTGGTCACTCACTTCTACACTGCAATCTACATTCATTCTTTACCCAGTCATCCTTGATCTCTTCTCTTCACATATCTTGATCTCATTCATAAATATTATAAGGTTTATTTTCCTCCATTCTTCCCTTTTTTGCCTCTTGCAATATCTTGTGGAATTAAGTGAAAGCTGATACATTTCTGAACTTTGAGTTCATTCAAGAGATGCATTATGCAATGTTTAGATTATGTAAGACTATTGTAATACTTTTGCACATCAAGGCAAATTGCTGCAACTTTTAAAGAAGGATTATTTGAGTTGGGCAGAAGACATATAGAGAGGTCTTTCAGTGGCAATGGAAGGAATCCTAATGCCCAATTGGAAGAAGAAAAAAGGGATAAATATTTCCAGAATTATTGTGCAGAAAATGAAGATGGCTTGGGGTAGCAAGAAGTAAATAATTGTGAGAAAATATCCCAGAAGTTCAGAGTCTGCCAACAAAAATAAAGTGATTTATTATTAAACTCACAATCTGGAATGATTTAATTCATTAAACTTTTTAAAATTGTCAATGGATTCTAAAGAAATATACATGAAGAAAATGATGGATGGAATCTACTAGCATTGTCTTGTCTGTTTGGTTATAAAATATGTGAGCAACCAATCTCTTTGTGAGCAATTAAACTTGTGTAACTTGCCACGTCTGCCACATATGCTTTGCTTAATTTTCTTGGAAAGAATCAGGCTTCTTTTGGCTGCAAGAACTATTTAAAATCATTTACATCATAGAAGTCTTTCCCCTAAAACATACAATTGCTGAGAACCAATACAGTATACCATACCAACCAATTTTTTTATCAAATCATTAAAAGATAGTGAATATTGCACTAAGGTGGTTTTGTTTTTTTTTGCAAAACAAATATTGTAATGCTCCAATCACTTTTACCAGGTGTTTTTCATTCTGAATCTACTAAAAAATGTTCTTTTGCAATTTTATTTAGAAGAACTGTTTGTCAATCTTAAGCCCATGTCACACTGAACCAACGGATGCAAAGAGAATGTAAAACGGACAAAAAACCTTGCCATCCGTTGGAAAACGCGATGTACTCACTGCCTCCGTTTTGCTTCCTCTCTATCCGTCCAGCATCCGTTTCTTGACGTTTCATCCGCTCCAAAAGTTTTGGGCTGCCTAAAACTTTTCAGCAGAAAATGTATCCAGTTCATCCATTCTGCATCCGCTATGCTTCCGCTACGCATCCGCTACCCATCCATTATGCATCCGCGACGCATCCGCGCAACTCGCATCCGCCCGGACACAGGGAGGAAGTGGAAAGAATGCGGAACGAATGCAGAACGGATGCCTAGTGGATGCAGAATGGAAACAAAGCGTTTAAAATGGAAAAAACGTTCACAGAGGGGACCTATCTTGGATATTAAGGATGTCTATAGGATGCCTACAGGATGCCAAGAGGATGCCTAGGGGAAAACCTATATTGCCTATAAAAAGGGGGAGCATCTCACTTTCAGAACAGCAGCCCAGTGGTACAGAACAGCAGCCCAGCAGCCCAGCGTCTACATCTCACTTTCAGAACAGCAGCCCAGCGGTGCAGACCTCTGCAGCCTTCATCTGCCTCTTGCTCTTCCACAGCATCCAGTCATGTCCACCGTGGATTGTAACAAAGTCCTTTCGGCAGCCACCATCGTTCTGCAACAGTGCGAAGCCATCTGCAGGCTCTGTGAACTCTACTGCGAGAAGAAAAGGAGCCACCCAAAAAGAGTCTGGATACAAAGATGGTTCACCAGAAGAGCAGAGGACAGACTGTACAACAACCTGATGGTGGAGCTCAGGAACAAAGACACTCATGCATTCCAAAACTGCATGAGGATGCCTCCAGCCATGTTTGACGAAGTTGTGCAGTGGCTGACACCCAGGTTGACCAAAGAGCACCAGCTTCTGGCCCAGCCTGGAACCTGGGCTGTAGGTGGCACTCACTCTGCGCCACCTGGCCTCAGGGACCTCCTACAGGAACATGCAGTACGGCTGGAGGGTGCCATCCAACACCATCAGCATTGTGGTCAGAGAAGTGGTGTAGGCCATCATCGAAGAATACAAGGAGGAGCTCCTCCAGTGCCCCTCCACTGAAGAAGGATGGAAGAAAGTTGCAGAGCAGTGGTATCAGAAGTGGAACTTCCCCCACACCGTTGGAGCAATAGGTGGCAAGCACATGGCCTGCAAATTTCCAGCCAAGTCGGGGTCCACTTATTTCAACTCCAAGGGCTTCTTCAGCATCATCCTCTTCGCCCTGGTCGATGCTGACTACAAGTTCACGTACATCGATGCTTCAGGCAATGGCTCATCTTCAGATGCCCAGGTATACAACGCCAGTGACCTCAAGGAGGAGCTGGAAGGCAACCTCATTGTGGGTTTCCCAGATCCAGAACCCCTGCCCAACGACACGCAAGATGTGCCCTACTTCATCGTGGGGGATGACGCCTTCTCCCTCACAACCTACCTCATGAAGCCCTACAGTTCCAGACTCCTCCCCCGTGAAGAGAGGATCTTCAACTACAGGCTGTC
>BLBF01000018.1:5728628-5778618 GCA_015471245.1 Laticauda colubrina | reverse complement strand
GGATGGAACATTTTGCTCGTCCGCTGTGTCCTTTTTGCATCCGTTGGCCAGTGTGACATGGGCTTTATGACAGGTTTTGGACATATAGCAAATTGGAGGATTCATCAGGAAAGTAAGGAGATCCTGCAAGCTTGAATTCTGCCCTTTCTGTAGCCTCAGTTGCAGAAACTCACCATATGGTTTTGACTCAGCCGTATGAAGTTTTAAACATTTCATAAGATCCCTGCCAAGAAAACCTAAAAATGTAACAATTATTTTTACAATAAACCCCATTCTTTCCATGAAGCTACTCCTGCAGTTTAAGGCAGCCCACAAAGCAATGGTATTTTTATTACTGACTTTGAGGATAACATGATGTATTATAACCATTTATATTATAGTTTCTCCAGTTCTCCAGAAGTATGAGTTTATTTTCATGTACTTATTTATAATGGGCCATAGACCAAAGGTGGGGGAATAAAAATCGCCTGTTTTGCAGTAATTAAAAGTAAAAAACCAAAAACACATAAGCAGCAATATTTAGAACACAACAAATGTAACTATAATGAGTAGGTCAAACACAGCAAAGAGTGAAGTATTATAACGGGTATTGTGGTTCAATGCACAGATTAGTGGGAGGTCCTGGAACAAGGCAGTCAACAGTTATAAAACAGAAAGATGAAAAGAAAAGAAGTTTAGCTGGTTGCAGGCTAACTCCCCAGTTTATGATGGCTATAATCACAGCTAGGATTCTTGGGTATTTTGCTGAAGACATTTTGCAATAGCTGCTTTGTTGTTGATTGTGATAGGTGGGGAGGCTTGCTCTTAATAGTTCTAGGAAAACACAGTGCCAGTTCAGCTCCAGTTGAACAATGAAAAAATTTACCTCTTAATTAACTATACTCGGGTATAAACAACAGCTTAATCCATTTAGAGGAAATATCATTATACACAACTGAATCTCGCAAGAATACTGATTTCCTCCAATCGGGTAAGAAAATATTGCATAGTTGTGATTGAAATAATTGTTCTCCTCTCTCATCCTTGTATGAGAACTTTTAATTTAACATTTCTCTGAACTTTAAAATCTTGTGACTGACTCAGGATATTTAACCATGTGGTATAGGGATGTCTGGTCTCTATGTACAATCTCCATTCAAAATACAATTGTGTTGAAATTTTAGGTATTTTCTAGGATATTTTCTGATAAGTCTAAAGAATGAACCTGTAAATATATGTGATTATTTCCACCATTGTAATAGCAATGTTGAAACTTTATTACAAGCTGTCTAAAATATATTATTATTACAGCTGTATTAAAATGATATACACAGAAAGAAAAATATTATACTAATGAATAAAAGGTGTGGAAAGAAAGGCAACTGATATAGCTGATCATGGCCAGCAGCTTATTTTTCATGAATTTAATCTAAAAGAGTGTAAATCTTATCTGCCTATAGTTCTTCCTTTCATCACTCTTCAATCACTCATTCATTGGTTGAATTTATAATTATTCGAGATGAACATAAGGTCTTATCTATCATACCTATACCTATGATGGATATTTTGAGGAACACAGATAACCATCTAGCATTGATTTGATACCTCATCCAAAATCAAATGGAGAACAAGAGGTTTCATTGAACCCTGACAAAATGGAGTGACTCTGGTTTTTAGGTCTTCTGTTTCCAGGATTTTGCCATCTTTGATACTGGCTGGGGTATACAATTGCCCCAGACAGACAAGGTGCATAATATGGGGGTCCATCTAGATTTAGAGCTCCTGCTTGAGAAACAGGTGGCAGTCATGGCTAAGAGGGCCTTTGGATCATGAAGGTCTTCTCAAGTCATTCATGCCTATTACCTTCAGAATGGAATGCTATAACATGTTCCACATGGGGCTGCATCTGGAAACTTCTGCTGATGGAGAATGTGGCTATATGGAGAGCTAGGTGTGCCCTTAGAAGGACACACATTACATCTCTATTCCATGAACTGTGTTGATTGCCAGTTTGCTTCTGGCTGCAACGGAAGGTGCTGGTTTTGACCTTTAAAGCCATACTGTACATCAGGTTATTTCAGGGACTGCCTCTTCCAAGTTACATGAGAAATGTGGTGGCCAGTGGTTAGAATGCAATATTGCAGGCTAACTTTGCCGACTGCCAACAGTTTGATCCTGACCAATTCAAGGTTGACTCAGCTTTCCATCCTTCCAAGATCAGTAAATGAGGACCTAGGTTGTAAGGGGGCAATATGCTGACTCTGTAAACCTCTTAGAGAAGGATATAAAGCACTATAAAATGGTATATATGGTAAGTACTATTGCTATTGCTACATGTACCCATCCCACCACATCAGTCAGGAAGAGTACCTGTGGGTCCTGGAGCTCCATCTGGCAGGACCCAGTTGGTGTGCCTTTTCTGCTATGGCCCCATCCTCTGGAACATCATTCCCCCTGAGATGAAGTTAGCTCAATCTCTGTTAACCTTTTGGAAAGCCCTTAAAGCATGCTTTTTCATCTGCAGTGCAGATCTCAGGGAGAGTTCTCAAGATGGACCTCCTATGAGGTCTAATGATGGCTACATAAATATGCCAAATAAATAAAGTGTAATGTAGCTATTTCACTCCTCAAACATCTCTTCAAGAGCAAAAACACATCAGTGATGCTGGTTCAGCAACCTATAGACTCACTCCTGTGGCCTACAACCACTGTAGACATGTGGTTGTAATGTAATCCTTAATAAATGAAAAGGTTGCTGTTTCCTGCCTGTCCAACATGGTTACCTTTCCTAATACAAAAGTATGTTCTTCTTGCTTGCTTGCCTTACAATAGCTTTGTAGATATAGTAACCAGGCGAGAACTGTATGGGTGGTCACACCATGTATTTATATAATGGCGCTAAATTAATGGCAGTTTTATTTCCAGTCCATTTCCTAGTGCTTCCAGAAGAGAATTTGCCTAAAAAAAACCCACAGCTGCATACTGGTTTTATATTTTTATTGGCCTCTATCCATTACAATCCAAGATTCCCTTTCTGATCAGATACTGCTAACTCAGAACCATTTGTATATGTGTGAAACTGGTATTTATCCAAATGTGCAATTCTTACACTTATTTATGGGAAGTCACATTTCTCATTTGTTGCGAAAATGAATCACTTTGCAATTCGTTCTTTTCTTTTTTGCTTGGTTGAATCATCGGGTAACCTCTGTGATCTTGGCTAGAGCTATTAAACCTGAACAGCAGTAAGATGCAGAAGAGCTAGATGGAAGCAAAGAGAGAAAGGAATCTAGATTTTGCAATCCAGATTGGATCTCACTGTTTTTTCCTGACTCCAGGTGGTAATGTATGATCTACTGTAGAATGTATTTTTGGACCATCACAAACTTATTTGAACCTTGACAACATTCTCAATTTACACCTGCTTAACCCAAAACCTTTAAGCAAAGTTATCAAGCTTTGTTCAGAGAGCTCCTGAACAGTTTCTACTGCTGGTCCAAATATCACCTCAACATACCCTTATTGAAAAAGAACGCCCTTCTGGGAACAGGTCTGTTACTAATAAATAGTTCTGCTTCTTTGGTATGCACTTGTTGAGTTGGACTTTGAAATTAAAAGTTCTACTGCTCTCTAGCCATGTGTTAGCTCAGCTTACAGTCCAATATCAGAGAAGAATCAGTTTGCATCCCAAGAAAATTGTTCCAAGAGCTTGTTCTTTGGGAAAGAAAGAAATCTCATTTTCTGAGATGAACTTGTTATTCCAGTTCAAGAATCTCTGGTTTTTCCTCCAAATCATGTACTCTGGTAGGGAACATTATAACAACCCTGAACAGATCTCAGAAATAAACCCTCTCTGAAGCAACAAAGAAATATATGCTGGCTGAGGAATTATGGGAGTTGAAAACAACATATCTTAAAGTTGCTGAGAAATCCTTTCCTAGCCACTTACTCACTCTCATACATGAAAGTTCTGAATCAGATGAAGTATTAATTTCCTAAAACACTGACCAGTTATTATTTATTTATTGGTCTTTTAGCCCTCATAGTAAGGAGACTTTTAATGATTTACAGTATATGCATAAAAATACAATAAAACCCCCTTGGTTGAACAAATTAGATAAAACAAACAGAAAACAGCATAAAAGTTTTCAAAGAACCAATTGGCAACTGGGTGAATTAAATTAATTACCTTCTTTTCATGATCCTATGATCCAGTGTTCCTTACTAGAACCAGATGAACTCAATTTAAAACCTCCAAATTCCTATCTCTTTGGATCTGGAAAATTTCACCCTTGGATCCAAACACTGAGTCATGATACTATAATCCTTCCTTGTTTATATTCTCTGATTTCGCAGTATGGGTCATTGTCTTAAGTCTTGCTATAGATATCAGAATGGAATTGGTTTTGATTGCCTGATTGGAAAATATTAACCCAAACACTAGTAACTGTTGTTTTTGACTCACTGTTACCAAAGGGAAAGGGGATAATTATATCTCCCCTTTGCTGGACTTCCACCAAAAGTGTGTTTGCATAATGAAAAGAAGATCTGGGAGATTTTTCTCATATTATCTGTTTATTTGGTCTAGTAGGCAACAACCAAAGTTCTCTGGGTTTTAAATGCCTTTACTTCTTTTAAAAATAAATAAATAAGATGGTGATGATGATAAGATGAGTAATAACAACATGTGCACATTGTTACTTGTGTGGCTTGACTGGATTGACGCCCATACATATATTTGCCAAATTAGTTCTTCTAATTGAAAGGTATCCATTTCCCGCATCAACCTACTAGGCTTAGAGCGTTCTCATTAGTAGCTCTTTTCCATAACCTATAGTTTATAAGGAATAGAGGAATTCAGTCAATCCAGTGAATTCCAGTGTCAGTAACAGGCAAATTATCATGCAAGTTTGTCTTGCAACAGGGATGAACAATTAATTTTCCCAAGGGGCCACATATGAAACTGGGACTGTTGTGAAGGATTTTTGTTGCCCTGCCCTCACACCCTGTCCTGCTTTTTGTGCCACTAGCTCAATCCCAACGCCCCCACCCCAGTCCCTGACATCCCTGCTGCATTACTGCACCACTCTCTGCCGATGCCATACTGCTCCGCATTGCCAATTCCCCACCCTGCCCCCCTCCTGCCAATGCTGTGGGCTAAACTATCCCCAGGTCAGAGGTGGCTGTAAAATACAAAATCTCCATTCCTAAAGACCAGGCTCTTCAAGCTTCTGCTTGAAGCTGTTTTCCTATGGCAAGAAGGCTGAGTCTACTTTCTGTCTTTATTAAAATTTTTCTCCATTTCTCCTTCAGGGGAAATATTCTATCCTGCCTCTTTTTAAAATTAAGAATAAAGAATATTTTAATCTGGTGAGAGGGGAGGCTTCCTACAGTGGGGTTAATAGTCGTGGTTTACACTGTTTATCTGAATTACTTCAAAGGGCTGCCAACTGCCAATTTTCAAAATTCCAAAAAATTTAACAATTGATTCTTAAATGCTGGTGAGAGCTGATCCCAGCCCAGCACTGTGTGCAACCTTCTTGACTTCCAATGCTTCAATTCAAGCAATTGGGGAAGAATGTCAGGAGGGAATTCCACCATGTTCTTATCCATTGAGGGGGGAGGAGGAAAATTATGAAATGTTTATTGTGCCATTCTATACCCATGCCTTTGTACATTTGCCAGAATATTGCATGCACGTATTTAAGGGATGGAGTGTTGTCATGAGTTCATCACACACATTTGGTCACTCTAACCAAATCTTTCAACACTTGCCTCTGATTTTGCCTGTGAGAAAACTGTTAAAACTGTTTACTCCTTCCCAGTAAAAACTGTTAAAAGAAATAGAAGATTTTTTTGATATAAAATTATTTGAAGCTATCTGCAGTTTATTTATTTTTGTAAAATTTTATTTATTTTCAAAATACATATAAAATTTACATTTTAACAGTTCTGTGTCAAGTGTTACTTATATTCTTAAATACAATATTTACAATTCTTCTCCATATCAAACATTATTTCTCTTTTCTAACCATTTATACAACAGTTCCCAAACCTCATAAAACTCAGACTCCTCTTTACCTTTTAGTTTTCTTGTAAGTCTGTCCATCTCGGCACAGTCAAGTGTTTTATTTATTATCATTTTTTCTGAGGGCACATCATCTATTTTCCAGCTTTGGGCATAAGTAATTCTTGCCGCTGTTAATATGTGTTGTATGATATATTGGAAATGTTTCTTCAGATTTCCTTTAATCATCCCCAGTAAAAAAGCTTCTGGCTTAAATTCAATATCATACCCTGTAGTTTCTCTTATCCATTTTTTTAATTTTTCCCAGTATTTTTTTAACTTTGGGGCATTGCCATCACATATGATAGTATGTTCCATCTGTGAGCTTACATTTTCAACATTGCGGTTTCATATTTAGGTATATTTTTGGCCAATCTCCCCGGTGTCAAATGCCATCTATAAAACATCTTGATTAAATTTCTTTTATATGCTGTTGATAACATTAATTTGCAGTTCTTAGTCCAAATTTTCTCCCAATCTTTTAACTGTATACTGTGACTTACATTTTGTGCCCAAGCAATCATTGGACTCTTAACTACTTCTTCCTCCATTTCTACTTGGAGTAAATAATTATATGTTCTAGTAATAAATTGTTCTTCTTTACCAGTTAAAATTTGGTCTAATTGTTGGGGTTTCCTTTCTATTCCAAATTCCTCAATATCTTTTTTATGCCTAGTTTTTATCTGCATATATGGCCACCAATCTACAATTATACCTTGTTCTTTTAATTTTTCTGTTTTTAAATTCCCCTGATTATCTAATAATTCCTTATATCTAATCCTCTTTTTGTTATCTGTTGTATTGGGGTAAATCACTGCTTCTGTTGGTGACACCCAATCCGGTATTTTGATGTAGTGCTTCTTCCTTAATTTTTCCCATATTGTTATTAGTAAATCTCTAATTTGATGACAGTAAAAATACGAATGGTCCTTTCCCGTTTGTTTCACAGAAAGGCATGCCATCCTCTATGATGGAGATCATGATAATATCTTAACACTAATATCCTGTAGTTATTTAAATTTATCCAATCTTTAATCCGGAGTAGTGACACCTGATGGTATAGTTCCCATTTTAGGAGTCCTAGGCCACCTCTACTTCTATTATCTTGTAGCATTTTTATATTAATATGTGCTTTCTTTCCAAACCAAATAAATTTAAGCACCATTCTATTCAAATCTTCAAAGAATTTTCTGTCTAATTTTATGGGAATTGTCTGAAAGAAGTATAAAAATTTTGGTACTATGTTCATTTTTATTGTGGTAATTCTGGCCATCAATGATATTTGCAACTTTTTCCAGGTTTCTAAATCTTTCTTACATTGTGACATCAATTTCTTGTAATTATCTTCCTGCCCATGTCACACTGCACCAACGAATGCAAAGAAGATGTAAAACAGACAAAAAAGCTTGCCATCCGTTGGTTAACGCGATGTACTCACTGCCTCCGTTTTGCTTCCTCTCTATCCGTCCAGCATCCGTCTATTGACGTTTCATCCGCTCAAAAAGTTTTGAGCTGCCCAAAACTTTTGCGTGGAAAATGTATCCAATTTGTCCGTTATTCATCCGCTACGCATCTGCTATGCATCCGTTCTGCATCCATTACGCATCCGCTATATCTGCTAGGCATCTGCTCGGACGCAGGGAGGAAGCGGAACGGACGCAGAACGGATGCAGAACGGATGCAGAACGGATGCAGAACGGATGCAGAACAGATGCAGAACAGAAACAAAGCGTTTAAAATGGAAAAAACATTCGCAGTGGGGACCTATCTCGGATATTAAGGATGTCTAGAGGATGCCTATAGGATACCTATAGGATGCCTATAGGATGCCTAGAGGATGCCTAGAGGATGCAAAGGGACACCTATACTGCCTATAAAAAGAGGGAGCAACTCACCTGCATCTCACTTTCAGACCAGCAGCCTAGCTGTGCAGACCTCTGCAGCCTTCATCTGACTCTTCCTCTTCCATAGCATCCAGTCATGTCCATCGTGGATCGTAACACAGTCCTTTTGGCAGCCACCATCCTTCTGCAACAGTGCGAAGCCATCTACAGGCTCTGTGAACTCTACTATGGGAAGAAAAAGAGGCGTCCAAGAAGCGTCTGGGTACGAAGATGGATCGGGAGAAGAGAAGAGTACGGGCTATACAACAAGCTGATGGTGGAGCTCAGGAACGAAGACACTCGGGCATTCCAGAACTTCATGAGGATGCCTCCAGCCATGTTTGAGGAAGTTGTGCAGCGCCTGACACCCAGGTTGACCAAGGCAAACACCAACTTCCGGCCCAGTCTGGAACCTGGGCTCAAGGTGCCACTCACTCTGTGCCACCTGGCCTCAGGGACCACCTACAGGAGCATGCAGTACAGCTGGAGGGTGCCACACAACACCATCAGCATTGTGGTCAGAGAAGTGGTGCAGGCCATCATCGAAGAATACCTGGAGGAGCTCCTCCAGTGCCCCTCCACTGATGAAGGATGGAAGAAAGTTGCAGAGCAGTGGTACCAGAGGTGGAACTTCCCCCACACTGTTGGAGCATCGATGGCAAGCATGTGGCCTGCAAAGCACCACTCAAGTTGGGCTCCACTTATTTCAACTACAAGGGCTTCTTCAACATCGTCCTCTTTGCCATGGTCGATGCTGACTACAAGTTCATGTACATCGATGCTTCAGGCAGTGGCTCATGTTCTGATGCCCAGGTATACAATGCCAGTGGCCTCAAGGAGGGCTGGAAGGCAACCTCATCATGGGCTTCCCAGATCCAGACCCCCTGCCCAATGACATGCAAGATGTGCCCTACTTCATCGTGGGGGATGATGCCTTCTCCCTCAGAACCTACCTCATGAAGCCCTACCCTTCAAGACACCTCACCCGTGAAGAGAGGATCTTCAACTACAGGCTGTCCTGGGCAAGGCGGGTGGTGGAGAACGCCTTTGGGATCCTGGCCAACAGGTTGAAGGTACTTCTTACCACCATGCAGCATCGCCCAGAGACCGTGAGGAGCATCGTGGAAGCTTGCTGCATCCTGCACAATCTCATGCGCACCCGCTACCCAGTCTTGCAGAACAGGCTCGTGGACCTCCAATAAGGCAATGGGGACATGGAACCTGGGGAATGGAGGCAAGGGCGAAACCTGATAGACACTGAGGATGTGCAAGGCCCCAACAGAGCCTCACGTGAAGGGAAGAAGCAGCGCAACCTCCTGAGACACTGGTGCTACTCCCCAACTGGAGCAGTGGAGTGGCAAGACAGGATGATAGATGCTTAATGAGTGCTTCCTTCAGCCTGTCTCATCACACGGATGAGATTGGGCCATGTATGTTGGGTGGGCCTACAATGAACAGGGCGTTTAATAAAGAGTTGTGTTTGTGTTGACATGTGTGGATGATTATTACATTATTATTGATAATAAAGGGCCATAGGTGTGGCACCAGGGAGGGTGGACCATACAGTCCCACTATGCTTGCACTGGAGGCTTATCTATCCCACTGCTATCTTTACCCATCCCACAGCTATTACCCATCCCAAAGGTATCCCTGCCCATCCCACAGCTATTACCCATCCCACAGGTATCCCTACCCATCCCACTGCTATCTTAATCCATCCCACAAGAATGCAAAGGCTTAAACCATTTATAAAAGTTTCCACCAAGACTTTATTAAAAAAAAGAAATGAAGCAAGTGTGTGAATCAAAGATAAACTTTATTGAACAACAAGCTGTAAAACAAAAATGACCCAAGTCAAGTGTCCAAATAAACTCTACAGGTAGCCAGCTACCCAGTCTCTGGCACTCTTATTGGTCACTCGGAGGTGTGCCCAGTCTCAGGGGTGAAGGGTCCAGGTGGAGGTGGGTGATGCTGGACTGCTGGTCTGTATCGTCATTGGGGTGCTTGGCCCCGAGAGGACAACAGGGGACGGTGTGTTGAGGAAGCTCTCAGACAGCTGGCTCAGACCTGCGATGCTGAGAGGTCCTTCCTCCATGCCATGGGGTGTCAGCCCCGGTACTGATGAGAGATGTACTGAAGCCGGGCTTGGCTGTGGAGAGGAGGAAGGAGTAGTGTAGTGGGGCTGTCTGGTCTGCAGCTGGGTGAGGGCTGGCATGGGTTGCATCACTGTCGTCAGTGGCATCATTGTCGTGGGTGGCATCGGTGGCATCAGTGGAACCGGTGGCAACGGTGTCATCCAATGACTCTGTGCCTGGACTGTGAAGGGCTGCTGCCTGTGCTGCTGGACCTCCTGGTAGCCGTAGCCTTGGTAGATGAGGGGCTGTGGGAAGCCTTTGTATGGGAGGGACATCACCTGGGGTGGAGGAGCAGACCTGGACTGGGTGGGAGCAGGTTCCTCGGGGTCTGGAGGATTGTGAAGCAGCTCGGTGATCCGGTCATTCACCACCTGGTACTGGGGTTCCTCCATGTTCCTGAGGGTCTGGTTGACATAGGTGAGGAAGGGCTTGTGGTTGGAGGATGAGGAGTTGATGCTGACCAGCTGAGAGAGGAGATCTATACTGGTGTGGATGGTGTCCCTGATCTCCAGCAGGACATTGTGGCTCTGCCCCTCCCGCTGTCTGGCTCTCTGCCTTTCTGTGGAGGCGGAGCTGGGGGGTGGTGGATGCGGGTACGACTGTGGTGGACTTGATTTCTCCTCTCTCCCACTGCACCAGGGAGTCCTCCACGCACTCCACCACAGTGACAACAGCTGTCCGCGGGTTCTCCGCCATGGCACTCTCCACAGAAACCTGCCTGGAGACAGGGATTGACTCTTGGCCGGAAGAGGATTGGGTCGCAGCAGGCTGCCGGAGAGAGAGGGTAGACAGAGGGGCTCCTGGTGCTTCTCGGTGGCGGATCTCACTCTCCAGGAAGCTGCACCTGACTATGACGTAGGTCTCTCTGTCCGTCAACTTTACTGTGGCCTAATCAGATTTCTTCAAGTGCAGCTTCCCGTACCAGGTGTTCAAATGTTTCCACCAGCCGAGGAGCACCTCTGAAGTGTAACCCATACTCTCCGCCCTCTCTCTCCAAGCAGCCTGCTTCCGCTTGGTGTCCCTGTACAGCTGGTGTCCCTTCCCCCACAGATAGTCATTCTCCCTCAGCCACTCCAAGACCTCATCCTCGTGTTCCTTCTCAATGAAGTATTGCCTCCTATCCCGTCCCCGCATACGCCTCTTCCTCCCTTTGGCAAGACCAGATGGGCCCTCATCAGAGGGGCTCCCAGGTGGTAGGGGCTATTCCTCCACACCACCAGCAGCAGCAGTACCAGCAGGATCATCATCATCATCATAATCACCAGCAGGATCATAATCATCATCAGCAGCAGCAGCAGCAGCAGGATCATCATCAGCAGCAGCAGAAGCAGCAGCAGCAGCAGGATCATCATCAGCAGCAGAAGCAGCAGCAGCAGCAGGATCAGCAGGACAAGGATCAGCAGCAGAAGAGTAATCACCAGGAGCCCCAGCAGCACCAGCACCAGCAGCACCAGCAGCACCAGCAGGACCAGGAGCATGAGCAGGACCAGGAGCACGAGCAGGACGAGCAAGACCAGGAGCACGACAGTACGAGCAAGTCCAGGAGCACGACCAGGACCAGCAAGTCCAGGAGCATGAGCAGGACGAGCAGGACCAGCAGCAGCTTCAGCAGAGTACGCAGCAGAAGCACCAATGCCAGGAGCAGCTTCAGCAGAAGCCCCAGCAGAAGCAGAGTTAGGGACAGGGGGCGGGAGGGTGGCCCTGTCCCTCTTGCCAAGGATGGCAGCAGGTTGCTGAGACTTTTGCTTCTTTCCCATGGTTGTGGGGTTGCTGGCTGGCAGGGAGGCTGGAAGGCACCAAGACTGGCAGGAAGCCTGGCACCAAGGCTGGCAGGAAGCCTGGCAGGAAGGCAGGCAGGCAGGGAACAAGGCAGGCAAGCAGGCAGGCACCAAGGCTGGCAGGCAGATTGGCTGGCAGGGAGGCTGGAAGGCAGGCTGGCAGCAAGGCTTGCAGGCAGGCAGACAGCAAGGCTTGCAGGCAGGCAGACAGCAAGGCTGGCAGGGAGGCTGGCCAGGAGGCTTGGAGGCAGGCTGGCAGGAAGGCTGGCAGCAAGGCTTGCAGGCAGGCATGCAGGCAGGGCAGGCAAGGACTCGATGTATCCTGCAGCAGGTCTTTCCTCCAAATGCTGGCCACGTGCGAGCTGCTTCCCTTTATATCCAGGGGGCTTGCGCAATGCATCCCCCCTGCATGCGCAATTAACACTAGGCATCCCTTAGGCTTCCGCTGTGCATCCGCTAGGCTTCCGCTGTGCATCTGCTTCATCCGCTGTGCATCCGCTGTGCATCCGCTGTGCATCCGCTCTGCATCTGCTCTTTCTGTTCCGCATCCACTTTGCTGAGGTCCCCGGAAGCCCTGCGGATGTGCCATCTGCTCTCATCCGCTTCCATCCACTAGGCTTCTGTTCCGCATCCGTTTTCCATCCACTCTGCATCCTCCCCGCGTCCGTGTTATCCGCTCTGGTTATGCAAATTTTGCCCCTTTTGAGAGCGGATAACAACGGATGGAACATTTTGCTCCTCCGCTGTGCCTTTTTTGCATCCGTTGGGCAGTGTGACATGGGCTTTATTGTCGAACTTCACCTTGTAAGCCATATCCCTAAATATTTAATCTTTTTCTCCACTTGTAGTCCCAGTACTTTCTAATTCCCTGTTTTGTTTTTCTGTTAATTTTTTACTAACATTTTTGTTTTTTTTCTTTATTAATTTTTAGTCCTGCCACTAATCCATATTGTTGAATTTCCCTTAACAAATTTGTCCGTGTTTCCACCGGTTCCTCAATAAAAAGCACTAAATCATCCATGAATGCTTGGGTTTTCTGTTCCTGATTTTTAATATTTAATCCTGTTATTTCCTCGTTTTGCCTTATTTTGGTTAGAAGTACTTCTATTGTTGCCATATTTTCCAGACTATAGAGTGCATTGGAATATAAGACGCACCCGCTAAAATTTAAAAGAAAAAAATATTTTTACATATATTAGCTGCACCAGACTATAAACCGCAGATATATACATTGTGAAATGAGATATTTACACAGAAAGAGAAGAATGCTCTTCGCATGCGGCCAGATGTCTCCATCTCACCATTGATTCATTAATGCCAAGCTTATGTGCAGCAGCTCTATTTCTTTCCTGGATAGACAGATCGATTGCTTTCAGCTTAAAAACTGCATCATATGCTTTTCTTCGTGTACTTTCCATGATGAGGGTGTGAAAAATACTTTGCGTTCATGCGTGTCATGCTGCTTGCATTGAGCATGCCAAAAACTACCAGTAGTGTCTTCTTCTTTGCATTGACCTCTTGCGTCTGTCACATTTTTGCGCCCTCTGATGGCAGTTAGCGAAGAAAAATCTATAGATAAGCTGCATTGTTATACAAGCCGCAGGGTTCAAAGCGTGGGAAAAAAATAGCAGCTTATAGTCCAGAAAATACGGTAAAGGCTAGGTCCCATTGGCCGACTGATGCAAAATGTATGCAAAAAGGACACAGTGGACGAGCAAAATTTCAAGGGTGGCTCCATCTGTTGTTATCCGCACCAAAAAGTGCCTCAAATTTGCATAAACAGAACGGAAAAGAATGGAAAGGAATGGATGGGAGTAGTGCGTAGCGGGGTTGTTAAATGGATGTTCGTAGGAAGCCTAGCAGATGGAAGTGGATGGAAGTGGATGACACATCCGAAGGGCTTCCGGGGGAAAATTGCGAAGCGGACGTATAGCGGAAGGAGCAGATGCATAGTGGATGACGCGGATGCATCATGGATGCCTATAGGATGCATAGCGGATGCATAGCGGGTGCATAGCGGGTGCATAGCGGGTGCATAGCGGGTGCATAGCGGGTGCATAGCAGGTGCATGGCGGATGCAAAGCGTTCACTGCGCATGCGGGGAGTATGAATTGCGTCAACTCCGCAGATTTAAAAGGATGCAGCTCGCAAGCAGTCAGCATTCAGAGGAAAGACATGCTGCCATAGACATCTTCGAATAACACCATGGTTTGTCAGTCAGGGAAGAAGAGAAAGCCTGTGCCTACTCCTGCCAGCCCTGGCATGAAGGACAGAACCACCATCCCACCCCCTGGCTCTGACTCTGAAGCTGCTGGTGCTTCTGCTGGTGCTGCTGGTGCTACTGGTGCTGCTGGTGCTGCCGATGCTTCTCCTGCTGCTGCTGGTGCTGCTGGTGCTGCAACTACTGCTACTGCTGCTGCTGCTGTGGTGGACCAACCCCAAGGCCCTCAAAGCCCTGCTGCTCAAGCCCCTGAAGGCCCTTCTGCTCAAGTCCCTGCCAGAGGGAGGAAGAGGCAAGGGAAGGAGAAGGGAGAGGAAACAGTACACCCTTTCCACCTCCAAGGAGGAGGAGTTGGAATGGCTGAGGAAGAATGAGTACCTGTGGAGAAAGGGCCACAGACTCTATCGCGACACCAAGAGGAAGCAGGCAGCTTGTAGAGACAAGACAGAGAGCCTGGGCTACACTTCAGAACTACTCCTGGGATGGTGGAAGCATATGCACACCTGGTATGGCAAGCTACACCTCAAGAAATCTGGGCAGGCCGCTGTCAAGCTCACTGACCGGGAGATGTACATCATGGCCAAGTGCATCTTCCTGGAGGAAGAGGTCCGCCACTGAGGAGCAGCCCCTCTGACAACCCTCTCCCTCAGACAGCCCACAGACAGCCAGTCCTCTTCCAGCCAGGAGACAGCTACCATGTCCAGGCAGGTGTCTTCAGAGGGCCCCACGATGGAGACCCCCCCAACAACTGCACTCCCCATGCCAGAGGACATGGAGGATCCCCTGTCACAAATGGAGGAAGAAGCGGCAGCCACCAGAGACCAACCCACCCCCACCCCCAGCTCCACCTCCACAGAAAGCAGGCAGAGAGGCAGACTGGAGGGCCAGAGCCACACTGTCCTGTTGGAGATCAGGGACACAATCAGCACAGATTGTGCACAGATCTTCTCTCTCAGCTGGTCCACAGTGACATACCATCCTCGAACCGGAAGCCCTTCATCACGTACATGAGCCAGACCCTCATGGACCTGCCTGAGGCCCAATACCAGGTGATGAAGCAAAAGATCACAGCACTTCTGCACAACCCTCCAGGCCCAGCTGAACCTGCTCTGACCCAGTCCAGGTCTGCTCCTCCACCCCAGGCGATGTCACAGCCCTTCCATGGCTTTCAACAGCCCCTCACCTACCAAGGCTATGAGTATCAGGACTTCCCACAGCAGAGGCAGACCTTCCCAATCCAGACCCAGGTTCATCGCATGCCACAGACGCCTCACCTCGCCCAGCAGCAGACCAGACAGCCCCACTACACTCCTCCTTCCTCCACCCCACAGCCAAGCCCCTCAATGGACAATCTGTCATCAGTCTTGGGCCTGACATGCCAAGTCCTTGATAAAGGGCCTCTCAACCTCAAGGAACTGAGTCAGCTCTCTGAGAGCTTCCTGAACACACCATCCCCTGTTGTACTTTCGAGGCCAAGCACCCCAATGGCACCTCAGACCAGCACTCCAGCCACAGCCACCTCCACAGTCCCTGGCCGCTTGACAGCTGAGACCATGGACATGCCTCAGAGTGAATGAGAATCGTGCCAGAAACTGAGTTGTTACCTGTTCACTTTATCTTTGCTTAAGACACTTTACTTGGTTCATTTTGCTTTTTGAATAAAGTCATACAGTTTATTTAAGACAGTTATTAATAAAGGTTATCTTTGCTTCACACAAACTGTCCAATTCAATTATCAAGATCCTTCCATTTTTGTCTGCATATTTTAGCTTTGTTTCTAGGCTTCCTTTATTTAAACTGCTATCCCTCTTTGTTTATATTTTTCTAAGGCGGTATATAGCTTCTCTAACCTGGGGTATTCTAGACAGTCCCTATATTTGTCCTTTATATAGACCTCCTGTCGTCAAACAATATTTTTCTTTGAGTAACCTTTTAAATGCTTGATTTCTTTTCACTGGAGATCTTAGCCTGTTAATATTTATAGATATTAGCTGAATTTCTTTATCCATTATCTGTCTTCTGTTTATTCTATAATCCCTTTGTGGTCTTCTCTTTCTCTTTCTTTTTTCACAAAGATTGATAGAGGGAATGCTGAACATAGAGAAACAGTTTGTAACACTAAATGCACAGACTAAGCAAAATACATTATTATCTATACTGGAAACTATGTTAAAAATGCAAGAGACGATGTCCAAAAATCATGCTCATCTGAAAGGGGATATTAATAAGTTGGATTACAAGGTATAAACTATACAGCAAACAATGGAGAAAAATAAGCAAAGAATAAAAGTGGTGGAAATGAGGACAGAGCATACTGAGAAAAAGCTAGAATTGGTTGATTAAAAAATTGGAAGGAATTGGAAGAACAAATTACACGCTTAGAAATGGATAAGGCTTCTTTCTACCTGCATTTTCAAAATTCCTATTGAGGAAAAGGAAAAAGACCTGGGTGCAATCATAGTTGATCTAATTGCGGAAGCCTTGCAGAAAGATAGGCAGGAAGTTGCCTGTGAAATTGATGAAGTCTATCGCATACGCACCAACAATGCAATATAAGTTAGGGACAACATAAATTACCATGAGAGGTACATGTAAGGTTCGCTAGGAAAAGAATGAGGGACATTACATATAATATTATGAAGGAAGAACCACTTGTATACAAGGATAAGGAACTTCAGATATTAAAGCAAATCCCAAAAAAGATAAGAGAAACAAGGTGGGACTATTGCTTTCTAGCACTACAGCTGAATAAGAGGAATATACTATTAGAGATGGTTCATACTGGAAGGGAGAAAAAGAGGATCAGAGTAGAGAATATACGAGGCTATCCACAAAATAGATTACGTTTTGCGATAGAAAAAAAAAAGTAGGAAATTTTTTTTATTATATACACTTGAAAGTGACACTTAAATACTACTTTTCAACATATTCACTGAACAAATTGAGGCACTTATCATAGCGGTGAACAAGCTTTGTAATTCCATTGTTATAAAATTCAGCCACCTGAGATTTGAGCCAGTCAGTCACACCCGCCTGCAGTTCTGCTTCGTCATCAAAGTGCTGTGTTCCAAGCCAGGTCTTTATTCTTGGAAACAAGTGGTAGTCTCTTGGTGCAAGATCAGGGCTGTGGGGCGGATGAGGAAAAATCTCCCACTTGAAAGCATTCAGGACTTCTCGAGTGCAATTTGCTGTATGTGGTTGGGCATTGTCATGCAAAAACAAAATTTTTGAGCTTAACTTTCCTCTACGCTTGTTCTGAATTGCTTTTTTTAGTTTTTGAAATGTTTCACAATACCTCACAGAGTTTATTGTTGCACTATGTTCCAGAAAATCAATAAGAAGCACACCTTGCCTATCCCAAAAAACAGTCACAATAACCTTCCTTGCAGAGAACGTTTGCAAACATTTTCTTGGCTTTTTGGGGAAATTTGTGTGCCCCCACTCCATAGATTGCAATTTGGTCTCGCTGTTCACATGTTTGACCCAAATCTCATCTCCAGTTACGATTCAATCAAGAAATGAATCTCCATCTTTGTCCTAAGAGTACAGAAATGTCAATGATGCAGCCATATGCTGACTCTTGTGGTTTTCTGTCAGGATTTTTGGCGCCCATCTTGCACAAAATTTGTGGTAGCCTAGTTTTTGTGTCACAATTTCATGCAACAAACTGCATGAAATTTGTGGAAAACTAAGCAAAAGTTCTGTTACTTTTTTGTGAAACGGCGGTTTTCACGAATCTTGTCGTCGACTTTTGCAACCAGTTCATCAGTCACAATGCTCGGACTTCCACTCCGCTGTTCATCATGAATGTTAGTTCGTCCATTTTTAAACTTAATGCACCATTGGCGCACTCCACCTTCAGTGATGATGTTGTCCCCGTACACTTTACACAGTTGCTGAAAAATTTCAATCGTTTTATGGTTTTTTTGCCAACAAAAACCTTATCACTGATCGCACCTCACAATTCATGGGATTTTCAAATTGCAGCACACATTTCAAATGTTTGCTGTGAAATAACGGGCAACAATACAAACCTCCCACTCGCACAACTAGATGTAGACTAAGCAGTGGACGCACAGACCAAAGATGGGCACGCTAGCTCTGCCCTTTCTTGCTACAGATGAAAACGTAATCTATTTTGTGGATAGCCCTCGTAGATAAAGCGAGATAATTTTGTGATCAAATAGCAGGGAATGAAGAAGATAGTAGTAGTAGGGAAGAATTAGAACCCAGGAGCCAGTCAGTTACAAGAGACAAGAGAAGTAGAAAAGGAAGCAGGTAGTATGGAAAGACAGGAACAAAAAGGAACAGAAGAAAGAGAATTTCTCTATATTCAGCATTCCCTCTATCGATCTTTTGCCTGATGGTGATGGTGCTGCTAGTGCTGGGTTTGATGTGATTTTCTTTCCCAATTTCAAAGTTCTAGTTGTAATACTCATCATATTTCTTAGACCTCTAATCCAATCCACCCACACTACCACCCACTTCCTACTTATCTAAGACAGTTGGTGATTAACTATAGTATGTTAATATATTTTTAAAATTACCCCTAAATATATTTTCTTAATAATTATTCCCCTCTATCTGTAACTACCTTATCAAATATTAAAGTATATTATTACTTTTATTTAATCCAACTCTAACTGTAACTATAAGTAAATAAATCTAACAAAATACAATAAGTACCATTAATTCAAATTCACAGTTCTATCTATATATCATATAAGTCTAAATATTGATGTTAACTCTGTAGTTTAATTAAGGAATATGTATGATTTAATAATTAGATTATTGTGTGTAAATCTCTCTACATAAGATTCCAGGCAGACAGACGCCAGAAAGGATATTATATTGTGGACTTTCATAATTTTCACAGTGAACATTCCCAAGATTTTAATAATATAAATGACTTGGCATTCTTCTGTGTAAGAACTTCACTGACCCAGATTATTTTTGCAAAAAATAAATAAATAAATTATAAAATGGCCATTATTCAGTAATTCTTTTTATATGAATGATTCAGATTTATCATCTGAGTGGTTGTCTGGGAATGCTGCAGGAATTTGGATTTATGATATCTACTCCACAAAAAGTCATTGTGCCCTTGATCAATTTAATGTACAAAAGTATCTTGCTTCAGATTGAATCTAAATTACCTGAATTCTTGCTTTTGACATAGGAAGGAATTATGTAATACTTATTGTTATTACTGCATGGCATAATGTTTATGATTCTGCCTATGAAGAAGCCAGCATGTGATACCTTCAAGTACTCCTGAATTGCTCTGCAATTACCAGATGCCATTAAAAAAAATCCAAGAAGTCTCTTGATAATCTGAAGAATATTTCACCAGCTGTTTTGCAGTCCATTTTAGTAGACCTGTGTCAGAGAAGAGAACTGAAAAAGTTCTTCCTTCTCAGACATACATAAGGGAAGGGAAGAAGTTCCTTCTTCTCCCGATTAGAACAGAAAATCAGATAGATATGAAATCCTAAAGAGATAAAGTAATAGCAATAGCACCAAGACTTATATGCTGCTTCATAGTGTTTTGCAGCCCTCTCTAAACAGTTTACAGAGTCAACAATCTAGGTTACTCATTTTACTGACCTTGGAAGGATGGAAGGCTGAGTCAACCTTGAACCGGTCAGGATCAAACTGCTGGCAGTTGGCAGAATTAGCCTGCAATATTGTATTCTAACCACTGAGCCACCATGGTTTATATATATACTGAGAGATACTGATAATTGCTCGACATGTCAGTAGGGAATTGGATTGAAGGATGTTATTTTTAAAAATGCTTGGTTTTTTGTTGTTTGCCAATAATTCATTTTGTATGATTTTTATGTGTTATAATTGAACCATTGTAAGTTTTATATCAAGTGACCCCACTAAATCCATTTTTTGAAAAACAGAAGACAAAATGCTCTTCCTTATCTTATAGGTAGGTTCCTTGTTTGATCCTTGATGTCTAAAAAATTTAAATGGGAGTATAATTGTTAGTGTTTGCTAAAATAACCAATCCCCAAGACTTTAGATAGCTCATTTCAAAATAAAATGGAATTGACAATAATGAAAAGAAAAATAACCTTAAATAAAATAACAAAATATCAAAATTAGAATGTAATTCTAATAATAATTTTGTTTGCAAATTCTAGTTTTATGATGCTGTAGCATCATTGTAGTGCATATTTTCTGAAGAACTTCAATTCTATGCTTTTATATCTAAGAATAAATCCCACTGAATTTAGTGATGACTACTTCTTGGTAAGCCTGCATAGAACTGCATTCTGAAGTTTAAATTGATTGTGATCTTGATTATTGATCAAAAGATTATGTGCCATTAAGTTGTTTTCAACTTCTAGCTTCCACGTAGATAAATATTTTTTGTGATCTTATCGCTTCATTTAATAGAAATTACTTCTAAGTAAGCATGCATAGCAGTGTTTCTCAATCTTATTCACTTTAAGATGGGTGGACTTCAACTCCCAGAATTCCACAGCCACCCATGCTGGTTGGGGCATTCTGGGAGTTGAAGTCCACCCATCTTAAAGTGGATAAGGTTGAGAAACACTGATGCATAGAATTGCTTTGGAATGGAATCTAATCTTCTTTGCATGTATTTGTACATGTCATGTAAGCTGATGAAAAGGAAAGAGGGGAATAGTGAAAAACAGTTCCTCTTGCTTCTTCTCTTCCCCAAATAGTGCTCTAGTTTGACCCATATAGATTTTGAAGACAGGAAGGGAACCTCTCATTTTGCTAATAGAAATCTGTTAGCAAAACATTGGAACCCCCCCTCCCCCCCGCAAATATTTGGAATGTGAAGTTTTTCACTGATTTATATTTAACTTCACAGTTATAACAAAATTTCTCCCTGGTAAGTTTGTTCTATGTGGAAAATATGAATAATATGCTCCTTAAATTATGATTTAGAAACATTATTTTGGAACAATATATATCTCTGTTCATCACTAGACATTGCTTTAAAGCCTAGTTGTGTGCATTTTATTTGGGATATTTTAAATACCATTTTGAAACAATTAAAATGATTTTTTTCAGTAATTATAATTTGCAATGACCTAATTCTTTTCCTATGGGGAATCACAGGACCTTGGTATCCAATAAATAATAGCATGTATAATTGGAAGGGTGCATTGAGCCATTGAATTTAAGCTCTGCTCGATGCAGGAATCCAAACCAACCACTCCCAATAGGTGATTATCCAGCCCCCACCTGAAACAAAGGAAAGCCTATTCCTCTGTGGGGTATTGGTTCTGATATCAAATAGCCTTTTCTCTAGGATTTTTTAAAACAGACAATTGAAATCAGCATGAAATCCATAATTATTCCAGGCCCTATGTTGTGCAGCATGATGGCATAAATTTTGACCTATTTTCTATGACATCCCGTTAATATTCTCAGGGCTAAATATACCCTGCTTCTTCAATATCACCCTGGGGTCCTTAATAGTTTTGTTGCTCTTCCATTTGCTTGTTCCAATTTCTTTTAATCTTTCTTCAAATGTGGTGACCAGAATTAGACACACAAAAATATACTTGGACCCTTCAGGAAGATTCTCTCTTTATTATTGCTCTGCAGTACAAAACAACTGTCCAGGGCACTTGTGAGCAATCCCAAGTCCCTTCCTTGTTCAGAGAGGAATCACAAAAAGCCAGTCCATTTGCTGGTTCTTCATTCCACTGTAGTTATTGACATTTTGACATTTCACTTTGACATTTCTTCCATAGAAGTTACCTGTTTGTCAACTTCTTTTAAAGACAGATTATTCTTGGAAATTTTCCTCTATATTGCAATGAATTGGTCCCAAAATGCTTATATGTCAGAGCTTTTCTGAAGGTTATATTCCAAAGGAAGGAGTTATAGAGAATTCTGAACAAGGAAGGGACTTGGGATTGTTCACAAGTGGCCTGGACAGTTGCTCCTTTTGAAGAAAGTGTAAAACAATCGTCTCCATCTTGTTTAAAACTCTGGGAGTCAAAGAAATGCCATCTCTGCCCAAAATGTGGTTGGTGCTTTTATGGATACCAGGTTCACATACTTCCTTTTGTAATTACTTTTTGGAAATTGCTTGCTAGCTACTTTCCATCTACAACATTGAGTTTCCTTCAATCCTTAAGGAAAGAAGTTTTAAGTATAAGTTTAAGGAGTTAAAAAAACTTCTCTTTTTTTGAATAAATAGCAAAAGGGTGATTAGGACATTGATTTTGAAAGTTACAAACAGACCAGGGATCTAAATTTTCATTTTTACACTTTCTACACTTTTAATTTTTTTTATTGTAATATTTACTAGAATTACTATAGATTAGAAAGAAATTGGCAAATGGATTTAGGTTAAAAAAAATCTTAATTAGATTTTTTTAATCATTTATCCTTTTCTTCCATTCCTCTTCTTTTTTAAAAAAGGCACTTGTTCAGCAGCCAATTTTCAGACTAACTTATTTTGAGGCTGATTTAATATGTCACAGGTGGTTGAGCATTTAAAAAAAGTGATTAAGGAATATACTAATCAAATCAGATTTCTTACCTAACATGTAGGATATATACTGTATTGGATCCCCCCCCCCTCATTTTAAACTATTTAATGAAAAAGAAAGCAGTGGAGCACAGAAGATGGGTGGGGTTTTGGAAACATGTGGCAATTTAGGCAATGTTCCACCCATATAGCATTCATTCTATATTCATTTTGACATGAGCAATGTAGAGTGAGATTCAAACAATTAGTTAAGCCCAGAGTATCCTGAAAAGTTCATTGTATGGTTAGTTTGAAGTAGCAAGTGTGACATGCCTTAGTATTAAGCATTTGATCCAGAATCTACTTTGGGGCTGCCAAAGTATGAATCATTATACAGAAGACTGAAATTTTTTGTCTCTTTACATATGATTTTGGCCCTTTTGCCAGTGTCATTTGCCAGATAAAATAGTTATTATGTATATTTATATTTGTTTTTAATAGTAAAATGATAAGGTCTTCAGTGGAAATTTGATGTCCATGGAGGGATGAATTTAGGCTTCCTTTTGTACTAATAGGATAAAGTTACTAGAGGTTTCATCCCAGTGGTGCGATTCAAATTTTTTTAGTACCAGTGGGCGTGGCAGGGGAAGGAGACTGTAAAATTTCCAGTTAGAGGTGGCATTTGCTGGTTTTCTGAACTACTCAAAACTTCTGCTACCGTTTCTCCAGAACTGGTCAGAACCTGCTGAATACCACCTCTGTTTCATCCAGCAATGTCTTTTGTACTAGTAAAATATACCCTAATATTGGATCAGATTCTGTCTCATCTTGAAGTCTCCATATGCCTCAAAATTTCTATCAGAATATTGTGTTAATATATGTAAAGTACATACATGGAAATGGAGTATGGGAAGTGAGGCTGGAGAAGGAGAACATAATACTGGCTTTAGTTTAATGGTATGGTTAATAATATTAATAGTAATATTAATACCCCTTTCAAAACTAGCCATATATGGCCAAATTTAGCCTGAATATGAAAATACCTGAATATGTAAGATTTCATGTGGCATTCCTTATTCACTAGGTTGAATTTCCTCTTTAATTGAAGAATTTATGGAAGTGTTTCAAACTGCTACCTCTTCTAAAGCAGATCTTCCCATCATTCATCTTTCAAGAGATCTCTTTTGCTTTCTTATTTTCTTTTAAACAGGATTGTGCCAAAATCATGCCAGGCTTTTGTGCCATGCCATCTAATAAACTCACATCTTGGCTACAATTAATTCTTCTCTGCATTTTAAGGAATTGCTAAATGGTTGAATCCAACATTTATTTTTGTATAATTTCTGGCACCTAACTGGCCCTGCTTACCTTCTGAGATCAGCCAAGGTCAACTATCAGTTTGTGCCAAGAAAGAAAGGTCATACTAATTTAATGGCATAAATTAAAAACAAAGGCACTTCTTGCTAGTCCTTGGTTGTCACAGGAGAGGTGGTGTTGTTTCTGTCAAAAGCATGAATCCAATAGGGCCTTATTGTTGCCTCTTCCAACAGAGTTCTTTGTGCAAAAACATTTGCTCTAAACTTTGTCCCTGCACATGTATCAGTTTAGCAGGTTTAGCAAGTAAGCTATGGTTCAGCTAAATAGGACTTGCTTGAAGTCCAGGTGTACACCCAAGACAATTCATGCTGTATTTTTTATTTAGAAAGCTAAATTCATGAAGCAGCATAAATGAAAACAAAACAAAACAAAAATACAGTGTTGTTACCAGTTGTATTTGAGAACAGAATTGCCTGTGTTTTTGGATGAAGATATTACTGGATGGTTTTCCACAACATCTGTAGCTGATTAAATGTATGTTTCTAGACACTTTCCCTCCACATCGATGTATTTTAAATAACAGAGAAATATGGTTTATTTCCACAACTTTTTAGATTAGAAAGAAGCAAATAGTGAATGATATAACCACTTTTGTTGAGAGGAGACCAAAGTAGAGGGAGAGATTGTGACTGATCTGATAAAAATAAAAATGGTAATAGCCCAAAGTATTGAGGTTATGACAAAGAGAGCTCACTAAATGTATCAAAACATAGCACCAAAGAAGCTGATTTGATTTGATTTGGTCAAATTAGCTATAGTCCTGCCATATCCCCCTCACATCTTTACAGAAGGCAAGCAAAAATGAAAGAGAAATCTTTATTTACAGTCTCCAGCTCAAGATGAATACTGTATCTATTAAGTGTGCAGTATAGTTTGATCTTTACTGATTATGCATTCCAAGGTTTTGGAATGAATATGAATCACTCTCCTTCAATCATTACCAACCATGAATCTCACTGCAATTGGTTTCAGTCATGCTAAACAACTGAGCCACTCTACTCCTCCAAATATCCAACAAAGTGGAGGAAATTGGTGTGTATATTGCACAGGATGATGTATATTTGCTGTAAATTTCAGGATGCATACTTTTTCTTTTCCCTTTGGATGTAAAAGATGTGAAGACAGATGGAAGAGATGGGAGAAAATTGGTTTTGCTTTCTCTTACCAGAGAACCTCTGAAGCAGCTCCATGCTCCTCTGACAATGATTAATGATGCACAAATCAGCCATTTTTCATTAGCAGTGGGAAAAAAAACTACTTTTGGCTGATGATGAAACTATTCAATCTACCTTCCATGGCTACAAAATAATGAGGGAAGAATAAATAGTAGTGAATTTCATGTCATTATCAGTTGTCAGTCCCACCAACTATTGATGGAGGTGATCTGGGAACATAGTTGTCCTTGTTTTTTAAAAAAGTGTAAAGTGCTTTATAAATGAGGTGTCTGATTTCAGTTACAATTCATTACTATAAACAAGAACTTCGTGCATACATGCTGCTGACTCACATTTAAAATGTCACATCTGTGCTTGAACTCAACCACATACATGCTACCAAACAGCCCAAAGCTGCTTCTGAACTTGATAGGAAGTATAGCTAAAAGATTCATTGTGACAAGTCAGACGTATTGATATACAATATGAGAAGATCCTCATTAATATGAAGACTACTTTTTGAAATAGTTTGAGAACTATATTGACCAAATAACAGTTTTGACTGGATGATTCTACCATTATCTCTGCAGACTGGATTTTTAGCTTCTGCTTTTGTTTTTATTTATCCTGTAAGAAATTTCTTCTAATGAACCTAACAATATATGCTGGAAAAGGGGTCATTTCTGGAAAGTGCTTGGTGCCCCAAAACTGTAAAAATAGGATACAAGTGTAAAATATTTGATGGTCTTTTTTACTTGATGCAATAGTCATATTACTGAATTTTTATCCATCATCCAAATTTATGTGTGCAGGAGTTGGGAGAAAAGCAACTGTTGGATTTTCTTAGGAAAAATCTTTGAAAATTAATTCTCATCATCACTTTTCATACTAGTGAATAGTAACTTGGATAGTATTTTGTCTCATAGCTTTGGAGAAGAAAATATTGCTATAGGTAAAAGTAAGTGATAGAATATTTGTATTAGGATGCATTCTACTGTAATGGAAATTATGTTAGTCAAAGAGATTTATAAAAATGCATTAATATTCATCACGGCAAATTCTCAAAAAGACTTATTAAAAAGTCAAAACCAATTCATCACCATGTGTCACAGAGAAGACAGGATCAAGCTATTTTCCAAATATCCTGAGGCAGAACAAGAAGTAATGGATGGAAGCTTATCAAAGAGAGATTCAATCCAGAATTAAAGAGAAAGATCCTTCAGTGAGAACAATCAATCAATGAAAACAGCTTGCCTCCAAAGTTGTGGATGCTCCACCACTCCATCACAAATGGTAGTTTTTAAGAAGAGAGTGGACAGCCATTTGTCCAGAATGGTATAGGGTCTCCTACTTGAGTAGGGGGTTGGACTAGAAGACCTTCAAGGTCCCTTCCAACTCTATTATTTGGTAATTCTATATGTCTATTTTTACTGATATCTACTGGAATGTATCTGAAAAAGTTCACTGCTGCCCTGCTCACTACATATTTTCCATCAATATAGGAACAAAAGTAGGCCTCTTATTCTTTTCATTTTAGGAATTGTCTTAATCTAGATTCCTGAACCTGTCACTGTTGCATCCACAAAGCTGCATGTTGGCATACTTTAATTATTCACCAACAGATAGGCTTTCTAAGAATTATGAATTGTTACTGCTTATGTTATGGCTTGAAGAACCAGATATTTTAATAACATTAAGCAAGCCTATTTGGTATAGTTTTTATATTTAATATTATTTTCCCCAGAGATTTCTATAAGAGCTGATGTATGTTTTCTGGATATACAGTAAGCATGACTATTTTTAAAGTATGTTTGCTAGATTGAATAGCCCTTCAATATTCAGCTTTGTCTCACTATAGGTAAAGGTTCCCCCACACATATGTGCTAGTCGTTTCCAACTTTAGGGGGTGGTGGTCATCTACATTTCTAAGCCGAAGAGACAGAGCTATTCAAATCCACGGTCATGTGGTCTGCATGACTAAATGGCTAAGGTGCACAGACTGCTGTTACCTTCCCACCAAAGTGGTTCCTATTTTTTTAACTTTCATTTTTATGTGCTTTTGAACTGCTAAATTGGCAGAAGCTGGGAAAAAGTAATGGGAGTTCACTCCATTACATGATGCTAGGGATTCAAACCACTGAACTGCCAACCTTCTGGTCAACAAGCTCAGCATCTTAGCCACTGAGCCACCACATCCCATTAGTCTCTCTATAAGGAAACATAAAGAAATAATAAATTATAAACAATGCTAAAAGAACAGGGATATATCCATTTCCGGGAACAGAACAAAATATGTTTCAAAGCATTTTTAACATTTCAAGTCAAGACTATTTCAAATTCTGAACAAATTTAATAATTCAAAAATGGCATTTTGTCTTTTTCATATAACCCTTCAGACAGGATCAGAACTTGACAAAATAGATTTGTGGGTTAAAAAAAAGTCCTTCAGATAAAAGTGTGCAATATATTTTTTACATATTGTGTACAATATGTCAACATTAACACAATTAGAGGAATATGATGTCATCTGATTACTTTCAACTGTCTTGCACTCAAAAAAAAATATTGTATTTGTAAAATACTGCATGTAGCTGAAGTCATCTGTTATGGTTCCTTTCTCTAGTTAGCTTGTCATGGCTTTATCACAGATATTCAAGGTCACATTACTAGCTTTGATATCATTTTATAGCATTCATTAGGAAATCTCATGATATCAATTGAGACATAGAATATCTATAAACAATTGACAAATAGTAGCAAGTATAAGTACCTCAAGGATGAATTATTGGATTCTTGGAATTTTCTGAATTTGCTTCTTTTCTTATAGATGTTTCATTACAAAGCCAGGTAATATCTGTAAAAAGAGCTCAGAAAACATACAAAACCCAACAGTTGATTAAGTCTGGATTCTTTAGAGGCCTACCAACCAGGCACTATTTATTTATGGAATCCAGTCTTTATCTTCCAGGTAAATTGTCTCCAGACTGAACTTCAAATTTGCACAATTAATGCTACATTGGATGCCATAGTCCAGGCTGCCCCACCGCTGTATTCTGGAGTCAACAGAAAGCAACAACCTCTGAAATTCTCTCTTCCAAGTAAGCTGTATTATTACATTTATCATGCCATACTTCATGTAAATTTTGAAAAAGAAAGGGTTGTATGATACAACAGACTGTAATTCTGTTTGCCTTTAGAAAAGCCATTAAAACATGTTTTTTCCCTGCAGGCATTTGGGTTCTCCAGGTGATTGTTTAATTTTTATATTCAGGTGTCACTGTATATTTTTTAAAGTTATAAGGGTATGGGGGTGTTATGGTTTTTTTTCTGTTTTCTGTACACCAACTCAAAGTCACATTGGTTGACTTTAATGGTCCGATAAATCTGTTGAATGAATGAATGAATGAGATAGATGATAGATAGATAGATAGATAGATAGATAGATAGATGATAGATAGATAGATGATAGATAGATAGATAGATAGATAGATAGATAGATAGATAGATAGATAGATAGGGTAGATAGATGATAGATAGATAGATAGATAGATAGATAGATAGATAGATAGATAGATAGATAGATAGATAGATAGATAGATAGATTCATTCACTTCTTGGAAGAACTAAGACCATTTCTGACTTGATAGTTACTGGAAGCCTATATACTGCTAATTAATAGAGATGTGTCAGTTAACAAAATATCTGGTTAATCAGAACAGCCACATCATCTAGAAATGGTCTGTTTATATAAAGGCACAGCTAGGTCTCTTGGAAGATGTTTGCAGTCCAGGATGCTGCAGAGAGGCATGGAAATACTTCAATAACAAGCATATGGATTTTAGCAGGAGGAACAATTGAAAGGAATTGTTGTCTGGTAATTATATGTGTTTGATGGGCCTGCAGCTGCAGTTTTTCTAAAATTTGGCAATTCCCAGAACTAAAAATATTTTATTTTTTTAGTCACTGGATTATTAGTAAGGGTCAGTCATGCCTGAGAGCCAACCAGAAGGAAACTCAGTTGTAGTTTCAGAAATTCTCAAATGTTTGTTAATGTTTAATAGTGCAAGTAAATTTTATTCCTGGCACCATATCCTATCCACCTGCAGGTCACATATTTGGGAGAGAGGCATATTTCAGCAACTATTTTGTCAGTGTTTTAGACTTTGTGTTGATCAAAAAACACACACACATTGTGGTCTCAAGAGAAAAGGGCAGCTCTTTTCAGTCACTTTTCATTGTTAGCTAAACAATTAATTACTATTTTCATGGTAACTACCATTTAAAAAGTGTTGACATTATAAAAGAAAATAGATTCCCTTTGCTTCACTTGGAAAAGCTCCCAAATTCACACCTGTTCATTTAAAACCAATGTCAGAATCCTATAGATGGCTAAATTTATAGCCTGCATTTGATTTACTTTACAGAGATGAAGGAGGCGACATTGTTAAAATAGAGTGTGGGGGCAAGAAATTCTGATATGCACAAGGGCCATGAAAATTTCCAAGACATCTCTCTCTCTCTCCCTCTCCCTCTCCCTCTCTCTCCCTCTCCCTCTTCCTCTTCCTCTCCCTCTCCCTCTCCCTCTCCCTCTCTCTCTCTCTCAGAGCCAAACAACAATTCAAAAAGTGGACTAGTCTTCCATTAGCCTGTGCCTCTATTTGCATAGAGGATACAATTGTCTCTCCCTCTGTCTTGTTCCAAGACCAGAAGTTATAAGATAGCAGGAAAGGTTTTTAATCTATGTTTCACCTGAATGAAGAGGTTTTGTTGATCACATCCAGCAGTGAGCCAGAGGTCACAAGTTCCTAGAGGTCCTGAGTCTGAGGTGACATTTCAACCTACTTAAAGCCCCTGTCACACAGCACCAATGGATGGAAAGAGGATGTAAAATGGAGAGAAACACTTGCCATCCATTGGTTAACGTGATGCTTCCGTTCTGTACTCATTGCATCAGTTTTTCATCCTCTCTATCCATCCAGCATCCGTCTACTGACATTTTAACCCGCTCAAAAAGTTTTGAAGGGCCTGTCACATAGGCCGATGGATGCAAAACGTATGTAAAAAGGACACAGCGGACGAGAAAATATTCCTTCCATTGTTATCCGCTCTCAAAAGTGCCCCGAATTTGCATAAGCAGAGGGGACAACAACGGAAAGGAATGGACGGGGGGAGGACGTAGCCAGGATGTTAAGCAGATGCTCCACGGAAGCCTAGCGGATGGAAGTGGATGGAAGCAGATAGCACATCTGAAGGGCTTCTGGGGGAGCAAAACGAAGCGGACACGCAATTGAAGGAATGGATGCCGAGCGGATGCCGAGCAGATGAAGCAGATGCAGAGCAGAAGCCTAGCGGATGCCTAGCGGATGCCTAGCGGATACAAAGTGTTCACTTGCCATGTGGGAGGATGCATTGCGTCAGCCCCGCGGATATAAAGGGAAGCAGCGCGGAAGCAGGTCACCATTCAGAGGAAAGACCTGCTGCCAGACACAGCTCCAGCCAGCCAACAACCATGGGTAAAAAGAGGAAGCCTCTGCCATCTGCTGCCAGCCCTGGCAAGAAGGACAGGGCCACCCTCCCACCCCCTGGCCCTGACTCTGCTTCTGCTGGGGCTTCTGCTGCTCGGACTGACTTTTCTGGTGCTGGAGCTTCTGCTGGTGCTGCTCCTGGTGCTGGGGCTTCTGCTGGTGCTTTCTCTGCTGGCACTGCTCCTATTGCTGGTGCTTCTGCTGGTGCTTACTCTGCTGGTGCTGCTCCTGGTCCTGCTGGTCCTGCTGGTGCTCCTGGTGCTCCTGGTTCTGCTGGTGCTGTTGGTGCTCCTGGTGCTGCTGGTCCTGCTGGTGCTCCTGGTCCTGCTGGTGCTTACTCTGCTGCTTCTCATCCTGGTCCTGCTGGTGCTGCTGGTGCTTTCTCTGCTGCTGCTGATCCTGTTCTTGCTGGTGCTGCTGGTGCTGCTTTTGCTGCTACTATTGTTGTTGCTGCTGCTGCTGGTGGTGGTATGGTGGAGCAGCCCCATCAACCTCGAAGCCCCTCTGATGAGGGCCCAGATGGCCCTGCCAGAGGGAGGAAGAGGCATACGCAAGAACGGAAGAGGAGGCAATACTCCATCGAAGAGGAACATGAGGAGGAGGTGCTAGAATAGCTGAGTGAGAACGAGTATCTATGGCGGAAGGGACACAGGCTCTATCGAGACACCAAAATGAAGCAGGCTACTTGGAGAGAGAAGGCAGAGAGCCTGGGCTACACTTCGGAGGTCCTCCTTGGCTGGTGGAAGCATATGCACACCTGGTACGGGAAGCTGCACCTCAAGAAATCTGCCCAGGCCACGGTCAAGCTGACGGACCAAGAGACCTACGTGATGGCCAAGTGCAGCTTCTTGGAGGGTGAGATCCGCCAGCGGGGAGCAGCCCCTTTGACAACCCTCTCTCTCAGGCAGCCCGCTGAGAGCCAGTCCTATTCTAGCCAAGAGGCAGCTCCTGTGTCCAGGCAGGTATCTGTGGAGCGTGCCATGACGGAGACCCTCCCGACAGATGCACCGCCCATGGCAGAGTGCGTGGAGGACCCCCTGATGCACTGGGAGCAAGAAGAGGGCACTTCCACCAGACACCAACCCATATCCACCCCCAGCTCCACCTCCACAGAAAGCAGGCAGAGAGCCAGACTGGAGGGGGAAAGCCATACTGTCCTGCTGGAGATCAGGGACACCATCAGAAGCAGTGTAGATCTCCTCTCTCAGCTGGTACACACCGACATACCATCCTCAAACCACAAGCCCTTCCTCACCTACGTCCTTCCTGGACATGTCCGAATCACAGTACCAGGTGATCAAGGACAGGATCACCGGTCTTCTTCACAATCCTCCAGACCCAGCTGAACCTGCTCCCACCCAGTCCAGGTCTTCTTCTCCACCCCAGGTGATGTCACAGCCCTTCCAAGGCTTTCCACAGGCCTTCACCTCCCAAGGCTACGGCGACCAGGAGCTCCAGCAGCACAGGCAGCCCTTCCCAGTCCAGGCACAGGTACATTCAACACCACCGGTGCCATTGATGCCACTGATGCCACCGATGCCACCAATGCCACCAATGCCACCCACACCACAGATGCCACCCATGCCACAGATGCCACCCATGCCACAGATGCCACCCACGCCACATATGCCACTGATGCTTCACCTCACTCACCTACAGACCAGACATCCCCACTACACTCCTCCTTCCTCCACCCCACAGCCAAGCCCGGCCTCAGAACATCTGTCATCGGTCTTGGGACTGACACCACATGTCCTGGAGAAAGGGGCTCTCAACATCACAGGACTGCGCCAGCTGTCTGAGAGCCTCCTCTACACACCATCCCTTGTTGTCCTCTCGGGGCCAGGCACCCCAATGGCACCTCAGACCAGCAGCAGCCACCTCCACAGCACCTGGACCCTTCACCCCTGAGACTATGGGCATGCCTCAGAGTGACTGAGAAGAGTGCCAGAGACTGGGTTGCTACCTGATGACTTTATCTTTGCTTGGGACACTTGGGTCATTTTCTTTTCTTTTGTTATTAATAAAGATTATCTTTGCTTCACACACTTCCTACAGTTCTTTTAGTCAATAAAGTCTTGGTGGAAACTTTTAGAAATGGTTTAAGCCTTTGCATGCTTGTGGGATGGATTAAGATAGCAGTGGGATGGGCAGGGATACCTTTGGGATGGGTAATAGCTGTGGGATGGGCAGGGATACCTATGAGATGGGTAATAGCTGTGGTATGGGCAGGGATACCTGTGGGATGGGTAATAGCTGTTGGATGGGCAGGGATACCTGTGGGATGGGTCATAGCTGTGGGATAGATAAACCTCCACTACAAGCATAGTAGGACTGTATGGTCCACCCTCCCAGGTTCCACACCTTTGGCCCTTTATTATCAATAACAATTTAATCATTCATCCACACATTTCAACATAAAACACAACTCTTTATTAAATGCCCTGTTCATTGTAGGGCCATTCAACATACATGGCACAATTTCATCAGTGTGATGAGACAGGCTCAAGAAAGCATCCATTAAGCATCTACCATCCTGTCTTGCCACTCCACTGCTCCAGCTGGGGAGTTGCACCAGTGTTTCAGGAGGTTGCGCTGCTTCTTCCCTTCACGTGAAGCTCTGTTGGGGCCTTGCACATCCTCAGTGTCGATCAGGTTTCGCCCTTGCCTCCATTCCCCAGGCTCCATGTCCCGATTGCCTTGTTGATGGTCCACGAGCCTGTTCTGCAAGACTGGGTAGCGGGTGCGCATGAGATTGTGCAGGATGCAGTAAGCTTCCACGATGCTCCTCACAGTCTCTGGGCGATGCTGCATGGTGGTGAGAAGTACCTGGAACCTGTTGGCCAGGATGCCAAAGGCATTTTCCACCACCTGCCTTGCCCTGGACAGCCTGTAGTTGAAGATCCTCTCTTCAGGGGTGAAGAATCTGGAAGTGTAGGGCTTCATGAGGTAGGTTGTGAGGGAGAAGGCGTCATCCCCCACAATGAAGTAGGGCACATTTTGTGTGTCGTTGGGCAGGGGGTCTGGATCTGGGAAGCTCATGATGAGGTTGTGTTCCAGCCCCTCCTTGAAATGACTGGCATTGTATACCTGGGCATCTGAAGATGAGCCGTTGCCTGAAGCATCAATGTACATGAACTTGTAGTCAGCATCGACCATGGCGAGGAGGATGATGCTGAAGAAGCCCTTGTAGTTGTGATAAGTCGACCCTGACTTGGCTGGAACTTTGCAGGCCAGGTGCTTCCCATCTATGGCTCCAACGGTGTGGGGGTAGTTCCACTTCTGATACCACTGCTCTGCAACTTTCTTCCAGTCTTCTTCAGTGGAGTGGCACTGGAGGAGATCCTCCAGGTATTCTTCGATGATGGCCTGCACCACTTTTCTGACCACAATGCTGATGGTGTTGTGCAGCACCCTCCAGCCATACTGCATGTTTCTGTATGTGGTCCCTGAGGCTAGGTGCCTCAGAGTCAGTGCCATCTTGAGCCCAGGGTCCAGGCTGGCCCGGAAGTTGCTGCTCTGCTTGGTCAACCTGGGTTTCAGCTGCTCCACAACTTCGTCAAACATGGCTGACGGCATCCTCAAGAAGTTCCGAAATGCACGAGGGTCTTCGTTCCTCAGCTCCACCATCAGCTTGTTATACAGTCCGTACTCTTCTCTTCTGGCGATCCATTTTTGGACCCAGACACTTCTTGACCACCTCCTTTTCTTCGCATAGAACAGGTGAAAGAGTCTGTAGATGGCTTCGCATTGTTGTAGAATGATGGTGGCTACCAGAAGGAGTGTGTGACAATCCATGGTGGAGATGACTGGATGCTGTGGAAGAGCGAGAGCCAGATGAAGGCTGAAGAGGTCTGCACAGCAGGGCTACTGGACTGAAAGTGAGATCCAGGTGATTTCCTCCCCCTTTTTATAGGAAATATAGGTTTTCCACTAGGTGTCCTTTTCCATCCTCCAGACATCCTGCAGACATCCTAAATATCTGAGATACGTCCTCTGTGTGAACGTTTTTTCCGTTTTAATGCTTTGTATAAAAGCTGCATCCGCTTTCATCCTTTCTCCGTCCATGCTACTGACGCTTTGTGTCTGTTCCGCATCCTTTTTGCTTCCTCCCTGTGTCTGTTTTCTGCTGGAGCGGATGCAAGTTGCACGAATGTGCAGCAGATGCCTAGCGGATATAGCAGATGCATAATCGTTGACGACGGACGTATAATGGATGTTCCCCATATGCGTAGTGGATGTGGAATGGACGCGTTGGATACATTTTCCGCTGAAAAAGTTTTGTGCAGCTCAAAACTTTTTGAGCAGATGAAATGTCAGTAGACGGATGCTGGACGGATAGGGAGGATGAAAAGTGGATGCAGTGAGTTCAGAACGGAAGCATCGCGTTAACCAACAGATGGCAAGTGTTTCTCTCTATCTTACATCATCTTTCCATCCATTGGTGCTCTGTAACAGGGGCTTGAGCTGCACAAAACATTCTGAGTGGATGAAGCATCCAACGCATACTTTATACATCTGCTACACATATGGGGAACATTGGTTATACGTCCATCGTCATCCATTATGCGAATCGCTATATCTGCTAGGCATCTGCTGCGCATCCGCGCAACTCACATCCGCTCCAGTGGAAAACGGACACAGGAAGGAAGTGAAACGGACGCAGAACTGACACGCGGCGTTAGTAGCACAGATGTTGAAAGGATGAAAGCGGATTCAGCTTGCATATAAAGCATTAAAACGGAAAAAACGTTTGTATAGGGGACATATCTCGGATGTTAAGGATGTCTGGAGGATACCTGGAGGATGCAAAAGGACACCTAGTGGAAAACCAATATTTCCTATAAAAAGGGGGAGGAAATCACCTGGATCTCACTTTCAGTACAGCAGCCATGCGGTGCAGACCTCTTCAGCCTTCATCTGGTTCTTGCTCTTCCACAGCATCCAGTCATCTCCACCATGGATCATAACAGAGTCCTTTTGGTAGCCACCATCATTCTCCAACAGTGCAAAGCCTTCTACAGGCTCTTTCACATGTTCTACGTGAAGAAAAGGAGGCATCCAAGAAGTGTGTGGGTCCGAAGATGGATCGCAAGAAGAGCTGAGTACGGAGTGTATGACAAGCTGATGGTGGAGCTGAGGACCGAAGACTCTCATGAATTCCAGAACTTCATGAGGATGCCGCCAGCCATTTGACGAAGTTGTGGAGCAGCTGAGACGCAGGTTGACCAAGCAGAGCACCAACTTCTGTCCCAGCGTGGACCCTGGACTGAAGGTAGCACTGACTCTGCACCACCTGCCCTCTGGAACCACATCCAGAAACATGCAGTATGCCTGGACGGTGCCACACAACACCATCAGCAAAGTGGTCAGAGAAGTGGTGCAGGCCATCATCCAAGAATACGTGGAGGAGCTCCTCCAGTGCCCCACCACTGAAGAAGGCTGGAGGAAATTGGAGAACAGTGGTATCAGAGTTGGAACTTTCCCCACATCCATTGGAGCCATAGATGGCAAGCACGTGGCCTGCAAAGCTCCAACCAAGTAAGGGTCCACTTATCACAACTACAAGGGCTTCTTCAGCATTATCCTCTTCGCCATGGTCGATGCTGACTACAAGTTCATGTACATCAATGCTTCAGGCAACGGCTCATCTTCAGATGCCCAGGTATACAACGCCAGTCATCTCAAGGAGGGGGGGCCATAGAAGGAGCGTTCACGTCGCAGCCCCTGTCAGGTCTCTGTTTACCTGCGAATCCTTCTACCACGCTACACCAACCTACACCAACAGTGTTCTACAGTGGCTGGGAAAAGTGTGGCGACACGAGAGAAGAATCTCAAGGAGGGGCTGGAACGCAACCTCATCATGCATTTCCCAGATCTAGACCCCCTGCCCAACGACACACAAGATGTGCCCTACTTCATTGTGGGGGATGACGCCTTCTCCCTCAGGACCTACCTCATGAAGCCCTACACTTCCAGATGCCTCACCCGTGAAGAGAGGATCTTCAACTACAGGCTGTCCAGGGCAAGGCGGGTGGTGGAGAACGCCTTTGGCATCCTGGCCAACAGGTTCCAGGTACTTCTCACCACCATGCAGCATCACCCAGAGACTGTGAGGAGGATCGTGGAAGCTTGCTGCATCCTGCACAATCTCATGTGCACCCGCTACCCAGTACTGCAGAACGGCTCGTGGACTGCTAACAAGGCAATGGGGACATGGAGCCTGGTGAATGGAGGCAAGGGCGAAACCTGATAGATACTGTGGATATGCAAGGCCCCAACAGAGCTTCACATGAAGGGAAGAAGCAGCGCAACCTCCTGAAACACTGGTGCAACTCCCCAGCTGGAGCAGTGGAGTGGCAAGACAGGATGGTAGATGCTTAATGGATGCTTCCTTCAGCCTGTCTCAACACACAGATGAGATTGTGCCATGTAAGTTGAGTGGCCTTAAAATGAACAGGGCATTTAATAAAGAGTTGTGTTTATGTTGAAACGTGTTGATGAATGATTAAATTGTTATTGATAATAAAGGGCCATAGGGGTGGCACCTGGGAGTGTGGACCATACAGTCCCACTATGCTTGCACTGGAGGTTTATCTATCCCACAGCTATGACCCATCCCACAGGTATCCCTGCCCATCCCACAGCTATTACCCATCCCAAAGATATCCCTGCCCATCCAACAGCTATTACCCATCGCAAAGGTATCCCTGCCCATCCCACTGCTATCTTAACCCATCCCACAAGAATGCAAAGGCTTAAACAATTTCTAAAATTTCTACCAAGACTTTATTGACTAAAAGAATTGTAGGAAGTGTGTGAAACAAAGATAATCTTTATTAATAACAAAAGAAAAGAAAATGACCCAAGTGTCCCAAGCAAAGATAAAATCATCAGGTAGCAACCCAGTCTCTGGCACTCTTCTCAGTCACTCTGAGGTGTGCCCATCATCTCAGGGGTGAAGGGTCCCGGTGCTGTGGAGGTGGCTGCTGCTGGAGTGCTGGTCTGAGGCACCATTGGGGTGCCTGGCCCCAAGAGGACAACAGGGGATGGTGTGTGGAGGAAGCTCTCAGACAGCTGGCACAGTCCTGTGATGTTGAGAGCCCCTTCCTCCAGGACATGTGATGTCAGTCCCAAGACCGATGACAGATGTTCTGAGGCCGGGCTTGGCTGTGGGGTGGAGGAAGGAGGAGTGTAGTGGGGATGTCTGGTCTGTAGGTGAGTGAGGGGAAACATCAGTGGCATCTGTGGCATGGGTGGCATCTGTGGCATGGGTGGCATCTGTGGTGTGGGTGGCATCGGTAACGTTGGTGGCATCAGTGGCATCAGTGGCATCGGTGGCACCGGTGGCATTCAATGTACCTGTGCCTGGACTGGGAAGGGCTGCCTGTGCTGCTGGAGCTCCTGGTAGCCATAGCCTTGGTAGGTGAGGGCCTTTGGAAAGCCTTGGAAGGGCAGTGACATCATCTGGGGTGGAGGAGCAGACCAGGACTGGGTGGGAGCAGGTTCAGCTGGGTCTGGAGGTTTATGAAGAAGACCACTGATCCTGTCCTTTATCACCTGGTACTGTGATTCGGACATGTCCATGAGGGTCTGGTTGACGTAGGTGAGGAAGGGCTTACGGTTTGAGGATGGTATGTCGGTGTGTACCAGCTGAGAGAGGAGATCTATGCTGCTTCTGATGGTGTCCCTGATCTCCAGCAGGACAGTGTGGCTCTGCCCCTCCGGTCTGGCTCTCTTCCTGCTTTCTGTGGAGGTGGAGCTGGGGGTGGATATGGGTTGGTGTCTGGTGGAAGTGCCCTCTCCTTGCTCCCACTGCATCAGGGGGTCCTCCACGTGCTCCGTCACGGGGAGTGCAGCTGTCAGGGGGTCTCCATCATGGCACGCTCAACAGATACCTGCCTGGACACAGGAGCTGACTCTTGGCTAGAAGAGGATTGGCTCTCTGCGGGCTGCCTGAGAGAGAGGGTTGTCAGAGGGGCTCCTCCTTGCTGGCGGATCTCACCCTCCAAGAAGCTGCACTTGGCCATCATGTAGGTCTCTCGGTCCGTCAGCTTGACCGTGGCCTGGGCAGATTTCTTGAGGTGCAGCTTCCCATACCAGGTGTGCATGTGCTTCCACCAGCCAAGGAGGATCTCCGAAGTGTAGCCCAGACTCTCCTCCTTCTCTCTCCAAGTAGCCTGTGTCCCTTCCGCCATAGATACTCATTCTCCCTCAGCCATTCCAGCACCTCATCCTCATGTTCCTCTTCGATGGAGTATTGCCTCCTCTTCCATTCTCACGTATGCCTCTTCCTCCCTCTGGCAGGGCCATCTGGGCCCTCATCAGAGGGGCTTCAAGGTTGTAGGGGCTGCTCCACCACACCACTACCACCACCAGCAGCAACAACAATAGTAGCAGCAAAAGCAGGACCAGCAGCACCAGCAGCACCAGTAGCACCAGCAGCACCAGCAAGACCAGGATCAGCAGCAGCAGAGTAAGCACCAGAAGCACCAGCAGGACCAGCAGGACCAGGAACACCAGCAGGACCAGGAGCAACAGGAGCAACAGCAGGACCAGCAGCACCAGCAGCACCAGGAGCAGCGCCAGCAGAGTAAGCACCAGCAGAAGCACCAGCACCAGGAGCAGCACCAGCAGAGTAAGCACCAGCAGAAGCCCCTGCACCAGGAGTAGCTGCAGCAGAAGCTCCAGCACCAGAAGAGTCAGCCCGAGCAGTAGAGGCCCCAGCAGAAGCAGAGTCAGGGCCGGGGGTGGGGTGGTGGCCCTGTCCTTCCTGCCAGGGATGACAGAGGCTTCCTCTTTTTCCCCATGGTTGTTGGCTGGAGCTATGTCTGGCAGCAGGTCTTTCCTCTGAATCATGAGCTGCTTCCCTTTATATCCGCCGGGCTGATGCAATTCATCCTCCCCGCATGCGCAGTGAACGCTTTGCATCCGCTAGGCATCCGCTAGGCATCCGCTAGGCTTCCGCTCTGCATCTGCTTCATCCGCTTGGCATCCACTCTGCATCCATTCCTTCCATTGTGCGTCTGCTTCCCTGTGCTCCCCCGGAAGCCCTGCGGATGTGCCATCCGCTTCCATCCTCAAGGCTTCCGTGGAGCATCTGCTTAACATCCTGGCTGCGTCCTCCCCCCGTCCGTTCCTTTCTGTTGTTGTCCATTCTGCTTATGCAAATTCGGGGCACTTTTGAGAGCGGATAACAATGGATGGAACATTTTCTCGTCTGCTGTGTCCTTTTTACATACGTTTTGCATCCATCGGCCTATGTGACAGGCCCTTAAATGTTGTTTTTGTCCCAGTTAAGGATATGGTTGTCTCTTTTAATCAAGTGTCCATGTGTTCTTATCAGTGGTGTAATGTTACTGGTTCAGCCTGGTTCAGACAAACCGGTAGCAAAAATTGCTGCCGATTCAGCCAAACCAATAGTAAAGAAAAGCTTTGACGATCAGATCGAGAGGAAAAAGAAGAGAAAAGCACAGGATCGGCTCACTGACCTGCCCCTGTACTTTTTTGTTGTTTATCCTCTCAGCTGATTAGCGTGGCAAAGCCTCAGCTGGTGTTTGGAAAGCAATGTGTGTGCGTGCATTAGGTGTGCATGTGTGTGCACGCACAAAATACGTGATCACCAAACCAGTAGGGAAACTGGTAGAATCCCACCACTGGTTCTTATGTTATTCTTATCTTTACTACTCTGTTGCTTCCTAGATGTGTTAGGATTGGAACTAAAGTCCCAGCATACCTAGAGGATAGCCACATTGCAGAAAGCTGGTCAAACCTCCTTCGGTTTCATCTACTATATCAGGAATGTCTATGGAAATTCTCAGTCATCCAGGCCACGGTTGTCCCAAAGGTCCTTTTTCACGAGGCAATTGAACTGTCTTGTTTTTCTTTGAAGACGTTTCACTTCTCATCCAAAAAGACATTTTACTTCTCATCTTATCCAAGCTTCTTGGATAAGAAACAAATATATTCAAAAGACAGATATTTAGCTATGCAGAGCCGAATATACTTTTTGAATGAGAAGCGAAATGTCTTCAAAGAAAAACAAGAAAATCCAGCTACCTCTTGAAAAAAAAAACACCTTTAGGTATATCAAGGATGGCAATTGGGGAAATGAGTTTCCAGAGCCCCAAAGAATCATATCCAAAATCATTACTAAGTATTGTTACTATACAAAATTTGGTCAGTAAAATTCAGTTTCATTATTGTTAGGATTTTCCTGGAAAAGAAAAATAGGTTTGCTGTCTGTTTAGAACATGTAAATAGTACATGTTTTGTGAACAGAGATGATAAATAAGATCAAATCAAGCACTGGAATTATTTTCTCAGTATAGAGGCTTGTACTAACTTTGGAAACATTAATAAAAAACCATCAACACTGAACATTTCCAGTGTGCTGAAACACAATTAATACCATCATTCATGCATGGATCATATATCATAGACTGATTCATATTTTTGATTCATATTTTTACAAGTAAAACATAATGGGAATTCTAATTTAATACGCATTTATTTAAAACTTAAATTGTGGAGAACATATTTCACTCTCATTGAATGAAAAATGAAACCATTAAAATAAAGAACTTGAATTAAAATATTATGAATACAATATTATTATAATCATGGTGTCAAAGGTATATTGTTTCTACAGCTGTAGAACTCATGTTTTTTTAAAATTATACTTTAAGCTATTTCAGTAGCACCTTTTCTTGCCAGACCAAAAATATGAAAATTATTCAAGCCATTTATTTATTCATAAGTCAATCTTTGATGAACTCTTGGTTTGAGATTTTATATTTATACAACTTTATATTGGTATGCAAAGTATGCGCAGGGAATCAATTTTTTATATTTTCTATTCAAAACTTATCCTGTTTATTAATTTTATTATTTGCATTTACAATTAAAAATGGCAGCTGAACTGCATGTCATAAGTCTGAGTGGCTGCATGTCTTCCAAATGACTTTAAAAAAATTCCTTGTTTGGGTGCAGTTCTTCCCTGTTCATAAGTTACCACATTCCCTGTTCTCTCTGCAGCACCACTCTTTGCTTTCTATGTAATTCATTTTATGTTGTGGGCAGTGCACCATCAAGTCAGCCTGTGATTCACATTATGAAGCCAACAAGTACCAAACCTCTTTCAGACAAATCTGGTACTGACCAATCTTTTTTAGCAGTGATTCTAAACTTTGTCAGCTTGATGATGTGTGGACTTCAACTCCCAAAATTCTTCAGCCACCGTGGTTGTCTACATCTCTTAGATCAAGAAAATTTAGAGAAAAGCTTTGGTATGAATTTATTTTTGAAAGGCACTGGGAATAGCTAATGCTATTTGGGATTGTGGATGCTATGATTTATTCTGGAACTCAGCTCCATGATTTCAGTCCTTCATTTTCATTGTCTGAAAGGTAGAATACCTAGAGAATTTTATGTTGTTGTTGCTGTTAGTTGTGAAGTCATGTCCAACCCATTACAACTCCATGGACAATGTTCTTCTAGGCCTTCCTGTCCTCTACCAGGGTCCATTTGAGCTCATGCCAACTGCTTCAGTGACTCCATCCAGCCATTTCAATTCTCTGCCATCCCCTTCTTCTTTTGCCCTCAATTGTTCCCAGTGTTAGTCTCTTCTCCAGTGAGTCCTCCCTTCTCATTAGGTAGCCAAAGTATTCATCTTCAGGATTCTAAAGAGCAGTCAGGGTTGATGTCCTATAGGACTGACTGGTTTGAGGACTCACAGGAGTCTTCTCCAGCACCATCGTTCAAAGGCCTCAATTCTTTGGCACTCAGCCTTCCTTATGGTCCAACTTTCACAGCCTCACGTTGCAACTGGGAAAACTTCCATTATTTCTTGATTATATGCACTTTTGTTGGCAGGGTGATGTCTCTGTTTTTTCATATGCTGTCTAGATTTGCCATAGCTTTCCTCTCCAGGATCAAGCATCTTAGGACTTATTCTTATAGTGGCGGGTGTGACCTACAAAAACAAAGCATATTGCTTTTCTAACAATAACCAACAACAATAAAACTGTTGCACAAAGCCATGACTGATCCTGGCACAGGTCTATTAGGGAAATTAATCTGACCTTCCAATTTACAAATTTATTGGAATTTTGGACACAAAAGATATTAACCTCTTTTTAAAATTACTATTAATGATTGTTCTATTAAAATATTTTAAATGGTATTCTAATAAGGTCTCATTATTCCCCGTTTTTCATTGCCACTCATCCTCTGAGCTCCTGTGCAAATAATTCATCTGAACTGTCTCTATTTCCTCTTAAGACAAGACAACTTGAGTGTCTCTTTCCAACAGTTAAATCTTGGAAGTCAGGTTGTCTAGGTATGCAACTGTCTTTTTTCTATGTCATTACATTTCCAAATAATAAATTATAACAACCTGGCAATCTGGTTACTTGATTTGGATGAAACATTTGTAGCAAAGTAGAAATTTAAGAAAACATCCAACTTTTCTAGCATTCCAAGTTGAATGGTTCCAATCAACTTGCTGAAATTCCTCCAACTTCCACCAGAAGTACTATTGCTTGCACAGTTAGTGCATATAAAGTTAAGTATCAATTTGCACACATGTGCTAATGGGCTAAGCAATAAATTAGTGGAACTTTGGTGCTTAGTGAATGTAGAATCGAATAGTAGTCAGCTAAACTGGGCATACTGATTAACTGTGTAAGCTGGAAGATGTTTGCTAGAAGAGATCAACAAGAGGAAGAGAGAAAAGAGAATATAGCTTGAAAGTGTTAATTGTGGATAACTGAATGATTGCTTCTTTCTGAGTTAGCAGACAGTCTAGGAGGAGCATAAGGAATTTACATTTCAGAATACAAATTTAACAAGTGAGAGATGAGGAGGAACTAATAACATAAGGTTGGTGACAGACTCTGATAATTTCTAATCAATAATGTGTTCTTGAATAACCTGAAGGATTAAAAAGGAACAAGAAGAAATAAATAGCAATAGCACTTAGACTTATGTACACTTCACAGTTCTTTATAGCCCTAAGTGGTTTACAATGTCACCATATTGCCTCCAATAACCTGGGTCCTCATTTTACTGACTTTGGAAGGATGGAAGGCTGAGTCAACCTTAAACCAATCTGGATTGAATGGCTGGCAATCAGCAGAGTTAGCCTGCAATACTGTATTCTAACTGCTGTGCCACCACAGCTTTTCTATAATAAAAGAATAAAATAAAAGTTGGTGGGTTCCTTAAGACATATCAGTGAAATTGAATGGATGTGGTATTGGAAATTCTAGGGAAGAAATTAAGAAACTAGAGGCACAATTGATCTTTTAATTTATTCTTTCAGTTCATAGAAGAAGCTTGGAAAGAGAAAAAAGTATTCCTTTTGGATTAAATACATAGCAAAATGATTTAAGGAGAGTAGGAATTTACTTAGGTTGAAGTATATGCTGTTTACTGGAAGCATGAAATGCGATCTTGGAAAACAGGACATTTAGAAAGATTAAAGAATTTGAAACACTTATATAGAATTAAGACCACCTTTTACAATGCATGTATAAACTGGTATTAACTGGAGACAGAACAAGTACACATTTGCACAATAAAGGGGATGCAAAATTTCAAAGAAACAATACAGTTACAATAGTGGGAGCTATTATGGGGGGAAAACAAAAAGTAATTCCATAAGAACTTTACTACAAGTTCTTATTTAAGGGAATAATATGCATAAAATATAAAATATTTTACAGATGATACGTAACTACACACACACACACACATAATAACAAAAATGTTGGAAATGTCAATAAAAAGGAACATTTTATCACATGTAGTGGTTATGAAAAAAAAGAAATGAAAAGAAATACATAGCATAATAACAAAATTCTAAAAATAAATTTTGCATTGAAATCTCAAATATTTTAATGAGAAATTGTTCCAGAATATATAAACAAGAAATGCGGCAAGCTGTTAAGATATATTGTATATTGATGGCTGCAAGAGTAACTATGGTACAGGGTTGGAAAATAGGCATTTTGCTGACAATACCAGTTTGGGAAACTAAACCTGGTGAAAATCCAGCAATAATGAAGCTAATAGTAAGTAGACATACACAGAAATTTAACCAAATTCAAGAAAGAATGGTAGCTTTATGTGTCAAATATTGCAGAACATGGTAAACTTAAATATATTGACAGCAGTTAACAATCATAATACAACAGGGGGCGGAATATAATTTGCAAGCAAGTAGCTTCTTAATAATGTTTTGTTGATTTTTCTTTTCTTCTTTTTTTGTATATTAATAGTCAGGGTTGTTGTTTTTTTTAAAAAAGTTTATTGCTGTTCATAATTTTATGAATACTGAAAAATTATCCTTTGTTTATTCAGTTAATTACATTCCTTCACCTTTTTCTCCCTTCTGGTTATATAATTTTTCCCCAAACCATCAACAAAAATGAACATAAAAATATGAACATAAAAAGAAAAATTTTCAACTGAATTATGTGGGGATTGAAGAAAAAGAAAAAAACCCTGATGTAAGCATCTGGGAGGTGTGCATCCTGTGGAAAGATGCTGAGTAATTTTTGTATGTGAGACACATGTTGTGGGACTCTCTGACCACTGCATTATTCATCTTGTGCCTGCCTACAAACAAAGACTTAAGGCCCGGTCCCACTGGCCGATGGACGCAAAACGTATGCATAAAGGACACAGTGGATGAGCAAAATTTTGGGGGTGGCTCCATCCGTTGTCATCCGCTCCAAAAAGTGGCAAAAATTTGCATAAACCGAACGGAAAAGAACGGAAAAGAACGGAAAAGAAAAGAAAAGAACGGAAAAGAATGGACGTGGGTAGTATGTAGCGGGGATGTTAAACGGATGTTCATAGGAAGCCTAGCGGATGAAAGTGGATGGAAGCAGATGACACCTCCGAAGGGGTTCCAGGGGATAATTGCGAAGTGGACGCACAGCGGATGAAGCAGATGCATCACGTATGCCTGAAGGAAAGAAAGGGGATGCCGCGCGGATGTATATCGGATGCAAAGCGTTCACTGCACATCCTTTCTATTTCCGTGCTACTAACGCTGTGTAGACGTTCTGTGTACCTTTTGTTTCCTCCCTCTTTCCGTTTTCAGCTGCAGCGGATGTGAGTTGCGAGGATGCCCAGAGGATACAGAGAAGATACAGCAGATGTTTAACGGATGATAAACGGACATAGAACATTTGTTGCTCGTATGTCACGGATTTACATCATACACAGCGGAAAGTTCATCCATTCACAAAGTTTTGTGCAGCTCAAAACCTCTTGTGCGGATGAAATCGCAGTGGACGGATGCTCGACTGATAGAGCGTATGAAACATGTATGCAATGAGTATACAACAGATGCATAGCGTTTTCCAATGGATGGCAAGCTTTTCTTTATGTTTTACATCCTCTTTGCATCCGTAAGTGCATTGGGACAGGGCCTTTAAAACCATGAAACCAACAATTAAATCAGTGAAGACTAGGTCGGATGGGGCAAAGCTGAAACTCCAAGCCTACCTTGATTGCACTGATTGGAATGTTTTTGAAGATGCCTCTGCAGACCTAGATGAGCTCACAGATATTGTAACTTCATATGTCAGTTTCTGCAAAGACTTATGTGTACCAACAAGGAATCTGCAAAGATGTAGTAACAATAAACCTTGGTTCACGGCTAAATTTAAACAACTACATTGTTCCAAAGAGGAAGCCTACAGAAAAGGTGACTGAATGATATACAATCAGGCCAGAAACATATTAACAAGAGAGATCAGAGCAGCAAAAAGAAACTACTCTGAAAAGTTAAGGAATCAGTTCTCAACAAATGAACCAGCAAACATGTGAAAAATTCTAAAAAACATCACTGTCTACAGCAAACCTTCTTCCTGGGCAGAAGGAAATCAAGAACTAGCAGATGACTTGAATGTGTTTTGCTGCAGGTTTGAAAGAAAACTATATCCACCTACCTCCACAACCCACATCTCAAACACACCAACAACAACCAAGCCTCCTACAACTGACCCTAATCCATTGGATTCACAACCTCTGGTGACCACAGAAAAAAAAGTGCAAGATCTATTTTACAGACAAAAGCCAGGAAAAGCACCAGGGCCAGACAAGATAACTCTTTCTTGCTTAAAAGTCTGTCCTGACCAAATGGCTCCCATCTTCACCCGAATCTTCAATAAATCACTAGAGATGTGTTATGTTCCTTCTTGCTTCAAATGCTCTACTATCATCCCAGTGCCAAAGAAGCCCTCCCTCAGAGAACTGAATGACTGTTGACCAATTGCTCTAACATTGGTAGTTATGAAAACCTTTGAAAGGCTAATGCTGTCTCACCTGAAAACTATCAAATATTCACTGTTAGATCCCATGCAGTTTGCATAGCAAATAGATCAACAGATAATGCTGTTAATATGGCTCTGCACTACATCCTGCAGCACCTTGAATTTCCAAATAGCTTTGTAAGGATTCTCTTTGTAGACTTCAGTTCAATGTTCAATATCATCATTCCAGACATTCTTCTAACTAAACTAAATTTGCTAGAGATATCTGAACATACTTGTAAGTGGATCATAAGCTTCCTAACAGATGGGAAGCAGCAGGTGAAGATGGGCAGAATCACATCTGATACCTGTACAATTAGCACAGCCCCCCCCCCCAAGGCTGTGTGTTTTCTCCACTTCTCTTCCCCTTATATACCAATGACTGCATCTCAAATAATCGATCTGTTAAAATACTGAAGTTTGCTGATGACACAACAGTGATTGGTGTCATTGGAGACAACGACGAATCCACACACAGACGGGAGGTTATACAACTTGCCTCGTGGTATAACCGGAACAATTTGGAACTGAACACACTCAAAACCAAAGAATTGGTGGTTAACTTTAGGAGAAACCCTCCCAAAGTACCACTCTTACAATACTAGACAGCACAGTATCAACATTAAAGGCCTTCAAATTTCTAGGTCCTATCATATCACAAGACCTAAAATAGACACCTAACATCAAAAACATCATCAAAAAAGCACAACAAAGAATGTTCTTTCTGCACCAACTCAGAAAACTCAAACTGCTCACGGAGCTGCTGAACCAGTTCTACAGAGGAATTATTCAGCCTATCATCTGCACCTCTATAACTGTCTGGTTTGGTTCTGCAACCCAACAAGACAGACACAGACTTCAGAGATTAATTAGGATTTCAGAAAAAACAATTACTACCAACCTGCCTTCCATCGAGGACCTGTATACTGCATGACTGCATGACTTCATGACTCATTGCATGAGTCAAAAAGAGGGCTATGAAAGTATTTACAGATCCCCTCACATCCTGGACATAAACTGTTTCAACTCCTACCCTCAAAACAACACTATAGAGCACTGCATTCCAGAACAACTAGACACAAGGACAGTTTTTTCCCAAACTCCATCACTCTGCTAAACAAATGATTCACTCAACACTGTTAAACAATTTACAAAGTCTGCACTACTATTACTATTAATCTTCTCATCACTCCTTATCACCCATCTCCTCCCACTTGTGACTGTATAACTGTAACTTTGTCACTTGTATCCTTACGATTTATATGGACTGTTTCCTAGTAAGATTTGATTGCTTATTGTACTTATTGTGACTATTATTAAGTGTTGTACCTTATGATTCTTGACTCTTGATGAATGTATCTTTTCTTTTATGTATACTGAGAACATTTGCATCAAGACAAATTCCTTGTGTGTCCAATCACGCTTGGCCAATAAAGAATTCTATCTTCTTCTGTCTATCTGTTGGCTCTTCTTTTAATGCAAAATCAGGAAGAGTGATTATATTTTATTGAATGTAGCAAAGTCATTGTGGAAAAGTGACCAATGATGCTAAAGTTCTAAATTTTTAGATTTTTGAAAGCTGAGGAAACATATTTTAGATTTTTAGTTTTAGTTTTGTAATAAACTTGGAGCAATGATAAATAGCATTCCATAGCAGTAAAAACTGCTTATAATTCCATGGAGGGAATTAAAATTAAAAATAGCAAAATAAATGTGTCTGTTGATAGGTATAATTAATATCTGGAGAAATAGGCTCAAGAGCACACCAAGAAATAGTACAGACAAGTAATTGAGAATTGTAGAGAGAAGAACTGTTTTATGGATGGTAAACCATTGCTTGATTATAGCATTATCTCTCCCAAAGTAAGGTATAGATCACTTCCCAAATTCAATCTGTTATGATCTCTTTGGTTCACTGAAGGAGCCAAGAAATGAGGAGAACAAGCACACAAGTGCGTAAGGACAGCCAATATACCATACTATCCATTTCATTGGAGTCCATCTGGTGAAATGGTTAGTGTGGTATATTGATCTGAAACCATCTTGAATGGCATGGCAGAAAGTTGCCTCAGCCACCACAACCACAAAGCCAAAAGTTTAGTAAATTTGAACAACTTTATTAGTAAAATACTAATATACATAATCAAAGCAGACAGGAGTGAGATCTATTTATAATTCTTTCTGTAAATATACAAGCAATCAAAAGTAATATGCTACAAGGAATAATGGTTGAATTTATTAGATCATATGGAGCCTTTCAGTATAAATTTATGAGGGACATGTGTAAGAAAATGTTCTTATACTCAAGCCTTATTTGTGAACTTTTTTAAAAAACTAATGTCTGCATTATTCTGTCATCTTGTATCATGTCAAAGTGAATTGGTGGAAAATTGATGGAGTTTTCTTTGGTAGTACATTATTTATTCCTTGAAAGTTGAATGAATTATTTTGTACATGATATTGAAGTGTATCTGTCTCAGTGGTTCAATGATTTTTTTTAGCCTCTATCCCTGGAAAGACCAGTTTATTAAGCTGCTAAAACTGTAATATCACAGTAAGGGATAAGGTTCAATTCATTCAGTTACTGAAGCTTGTATCTTTCCAGTTTTGGCAATGCTTTGTACTAAAGCAAAGTATCTAAAATGCATAACCTCTGGTGATTTCCAAGAGTCCAATAATGATATTAAAGCCAACATAACTAAGTTGCCAATTTTAAGTTTAATGATGTTGAAAGTTTTCCAGCAGCGCAAATATAAAATGGAAACAGTAAAACAGGAAAAAGTGGGGCAGGAGGAAAAATAGTGGATTTTATTGAACATTTCTAGAAGGAAATGATTATTATTTTCATAGAATTTTTTTTCACTCCATAACTGTTTAATTTACAATAAAACTACTGCAGGTAAGGCAGTATAATATAGATGAAAAATTAGCTAATGTTATTATATTTAGAAACTGGGAAAACTGTTTAAGTAAAAATTGTTTAAATTTTATCTATTTTATGAAAAAGTCAATACCACACTACACTTCTCTTCTCTTCTCTTCTCTTCTCTTCTCTTCTCTTCTCTTCTCT
>BLBF01000018.1:5700188-5724176 GCA_015471245.1 Laticauda colubrina | reverse complement strand
CAGATGGCCAGGTATACAATGCAAGTGACCTCAAGGATGGGCTGGAACGCAACCTCATAATGGGTTTTCCAGGTCCAGACACCCTACCCAATGACACACAAGATGTGCCCTACTTCATCGTTGGTGATGATACGTTCTCCCTCAGAACTTACCTCATGAAGCCGTACAGTTCAAGATACCTCACCTGTGAAGAGAGGATCTTCAACTACAGGCTGTCCAGGGCAAGACGGGTGGTGGAGAATGCCTTCGGCATCCTGACCAACAGTTTGCAGATACTTCTCACCACCATGCAGCATGACCCAGAGACCGTGAGGAGCATTGGGGAAGCTTGCTGCATCCTGCACAATCTCATGCGCACCCGCTATCCAGTGTTGCAGAACAGACTTGTCGACCGTCAACAAGGGAATGGGGACATGGAACCTGGTGAATGGAGGCAAGGACATAACCTGATAGACACTGTGGATGTACAAGGCCCCAACAGAGCTTCACATGAAGGGAAGAAGCAGAGCAACCTCCTGAGATACTGATGCAACTCCCCAGCTGGAGCAGTGGAGTGGCAAGACAGGATGATAGATGATTTAATGGATGCTTCCTTGAGACTGTGGCATAACACTGATGAGATTGTGCCATGTATGTTGAGTGGTCCTACAATGAATAGGGCATTAATAAAGAGCTTTGTTTATTTTAAAATGTGTTGATCAATGAATAAATTGTTATTGATAATAAAGGTCCATATGTGTGGCAGCTGGGAGGGTGGACCATACTGACCCACTTTGGTTGCACTGGAGGTTTATCTATCCCACAACTATCCTTATCTATCCCACAAGCATGCAAAGACTTAACCATTATTTCAAAGTTTTCACCAACACTTTATTAAGTTAAAAACAAATGAATCAAGTAAACTTTATTTAGTGTCTTAAGCAAAGATAAACTTTATTAAACAAGTAAACAACTCAGTCTCTGAGTTTATTCTGAGTCAGAATAGACTATTCTGCGTGCATGATGCATCCTTTTATATCCGCGGAGCGGATGCAATTCATACCCCCCACATGTGCAGTGAACGCTTTGCATCCGATATACATCTGCATGGCATCCCCTTTGTTTCCTATAGGCATATGTGATGCATCCGCTTCATCCGCTATGCATCCGCCCCTTCCGCTATGCGTCCTCTTCAAAATTCTCCCCGGAACCCCTTCGGAGGCATCATCCACTTCCATCTGCCAGGCTTCCGATGAACATCCATTTAACATCCACGCTACATACTACCCACGTCTGTTCTTTTCCATTCTGTTTATGCAAATTTTTGCCAATTTTTGTAGTGGATGAAAATGGATGGGGCCACCCCCAAAATTTTGCTTGTCCACTGTGTCCTTTATGCATACATTTTGTGTCCATCGGCCAGAGGACCAGGCCTTTAGTTCAATGATCTCTCCTTGACAATTTTCCATCTATTTAAATGGTAAGGAAAATAATGCGCCAATATGTGCATACATATTCATAACTAATGTTCCATAACTCCAATTTCAGATTTCTCAAGAATTGTTTTCTGTGGAGTCCTTGCTATTTTCTGTCTCTAGATTCATTTGCCTCCATCAGGACCAATGAGGACCACGCATAACTTTCAGTTGCATTTGTAACTTGGGCAGAACTTGTGTACCCATATTACAGAACATTGTTTTACGATTGAATTGGTTTAGAATACCAGAATTATAGAATGTTAGAGCTGGAAAATTTGTGGTTAATCCATTTCTTCGTGGTGTACTTGTTATATGAACCTAACTCTCTTCGGATCATGAGAGTAGCATTGAATCATTCAGTTCATGGGTTACAAAGAGCTGGATTTAGCTTCCCTCTCTCAGGGCTATGTCTAGAATTGCTGGATCAGGTTTCAGAACTTTCACTTCTTCCTTTTTCAAGTTGGAATTCGGCAATGAACAAAAAAAGAAAATCTGGAAATAATATTGGCATTGTATTTGTGACAGCCTTGAAATTCATTTGCCAGCTAATAACCACTTTCGCTGAGTTAGTCATCCCTTGTCCATATAAAATCCAATGTCACCATAAAGTTCGTTCCACATGGCTGTGTCTTCCTGCCAGAATCATTTATCAGGATTTTAAACAGCAGAGAACTGATGATCTCAGGGTAAAGAGAATCTGATTAAGTTTTTTTTCCATTCTGATTATGATCCACATAAGTATGATGATAAGGTTGTATAAAAGTAATATGATAAAATGTTGTAATTTTTGTTTTTTTTTTAAAGTCAGCAACATACTTTTATAAATAGAATAGCATTGAAGCCCAGCTTATGACAGTGCAGAGTTTGGGAGGGTGGAGAACATGACAGCACATATGCTCATATACATGCATTTGAGGTTTAAATATTATTGATTCATGTGAAAAATAATTATGTGCATGATGTCAAAGGCTAATCATATACAACATTATTAGGTTGACTGAGATTTTCCACATGCTGACTTTCATTTGTTGGAATAAAACAATTGCTGCAGATAAAACTATATCCAACAGCTGCAAAGTTTTCACTATTGCTGTTTTTCAGAAAGAGCCTACAGTTTTTGTATGGTCTCATAAATATAAATAGTGAGATTATTATAATAACACTTAGATATTGTACAAATGTAAAGGCAAGAAACTTCAGAAAAGATTCTGATATTTTGGGGGAATCAAAGGCAGTTGATGAAATCAAAGACAATGATGAAAAATGCAATTGCTAGATCCTATCAATGATCAGCTCATAAGAACTAAAGGCCCTGTCACACTGGCCGACGGATGCAAAACGTTTGTAAAAAGGACACAGCGGACGAGAAAAATGTTCCATCCGTTGTTATCCGCTCTCAAAAGGGGCAAAAAATTGCATAACCAGAGCGGATAACACAGAAAGGAACGGACGGGGGGAGGACGCAGGGCGGATGGAAAGCGGATGCGGAACGGAAGCCTAGTGGATGGAAGAGGATGGGAGCGGATGGCACATCCTCAAGGCTTCCGGGGGACCGCAGCAAAGCGGACGCAGAACGGAAAGAGCGGATGCAGAGCGGACGCCGAGCAGATGAAGCGGATGCACAGCGGATGCCGAGCGGATGAAGCGGATGCAGAGCGGAAGCCTAGCGGATGCCTAGCGTTCACTGCGCATGCGGGGAGGATGCATTGCGTCAGCCCCATGGATATAAAGGGAGGTAGCTCCCAAGCAGGTCACCATTCAGAGGAAAGACCTGCTTCCAGACACATAAAGTGCCTTGCCAGCCTGCCCTGCATGCCTGCCTACCAGCCTTGCTGCCAGCCTTGCTGCCTGCAATCCTACCAGCCTCCCTGCCAGCCTTGCTGCCTGCCTGCCTGCCAGCCTGCCTTCCAGCCTCCCTGCCAGCCTTGCTGCCTGCCATCCTGCCAGCCTCCCTGCCAGCCTTCCTGCCAGCCTCCCTGCCAGCCTCCCTGCCAGTCTTGCTGTCTGTTTTCCTGCCAGCCTTGCTGCCAGCCTTGGTGCCTGCCTTCCTGCCAGCCTGCCTGCCAGCCTTGGTGCCTGCCTTCCTGCCAGCCTGCCTGACTGCCAGCCTTGCTGCCAGCCAGCAACCCCACAACCATGGGGAAGAAGAGAAAGCCTCAGCCATCTGCTGCCAGCCCTGGCAAGAGGGACAGGGCCACCCTCCCACCCCTTGGCCCTCACTCTGCTTCTGCTGGGGCGTCTGTAGCACGGGCTCACTCTTCTGAGGCTGGGGCTTCTGCTGTTCTGCTTCTGGAGGAGCTGATGATGATGCTTCTGGCGGTGGTGCTTCTGCTCGTGCTTACTCTGCTGATGCTGCTCCTGGCGCTGGTGCTTCTGCTTGTGCTTACTCTGCTGATGCTGCTTCTGGTGGTGGTGCTTCTGCTCGTGCTTACTCTGCTGTAGCTGCTCCTCGTCCTGCTGGTCCTGCTGGTCCTTCTGGTCCTGCTCGTGCTCCTAGTCTTGCTCGTCCTGCTGGTCCTGCTCATGCTCCTGGTCCTGCTGGTGCTCCTGGTTCTGCTGGTGCTCCTGGTGCTTCTGGCGCTGCTGGTGCTTACTCTGCTGCTGCTGATCCTGGTCCTGCTGGTGCTGCTGCTGCTGCTGCTGATGATGATGATGATCCTGCTGGTGCTGCTGCTGCTGGTGGTGTGGAGGACCAGCCCCTACAACCTGGAAGCCCCTCTGATGAGGGCCCATCTGGTTCTGCCAAAGGGAGGAAGAGGCACATGCAAGAATGGGAGAGGAGTCAATTGAGGAGGAACACGAGGATGAGGTGCTGGAGTGGCTGAGAGAGAATGACTATCTATGGTGGAAGGGACACAGGCTCTACAGGGACACCAAAAGGAAGCAGGCTGCTTGGAGAGAGAAGGCGGAGAGTCTGGGCTACACTTCAGAGGTGCTCCTCGGCTGGTGGAATCACATGCACACTTGGTACGGGAAGCTGCACCTCAAGAAATCTGGACAGGCCACGGTCAAGCTGACAGACAGAGTGACCTATGTCATGGCCAGGTGCAGCTTCCTGGAGGATGAGATCCGCCACAGAGGAGCAGCCCCTCTCACAATGCTCTCTCTCCGGCATCCTGCTGAGAGCCAGTCCTCTTCCGGCCGAGAGTCAGCTCCTGTCTCCAGGCAGGTTTCTGTGGAGTGTCCCATGGCGGAGAACCCTCGAACAATTGTTTTACCTGTGGCAGAGCATGTGGAGGACTCCCTGGTGCAGTGGGAGAAAGGAGACAGCACTTCCACCACAGTCCTACCCGCATCCATCCCCAGCTCCACCTCCACAGAAAGGCAGAGAGCCAGACAGGAGGGGCAGAGCCACACTGTCCTGCTGGAGATCAGGGACACCATCTGGAGCAGCATAGATCTCCTCTCTCAGCTGGTCCGCACTGACTCCTCATCCTCCAACCGCAAGCCCTTCCTCACCTATGTTAACCAGACCCTCATGGACATGGCGGAACCCCAGTACCAGGTGGTGAAGGACCGGATCACCGAGCTACTTCACAACCCTCCAGATCCAGAGGAACCTGCTCCCACCCAGTCCAGGTTTGCTCCTCCACCCCAGGTGATGTCCCTCCCATTCCAAGGCTTTCCACAGGCCCTCACCTACCAGGGCTACAGCTACCAGGAGGTTCAGCAGCACAGGCAGCAGCCCTTCCCAGTCCAGGCACAGAGTCATTGGGTGACACTGTTGCCACCTGTTTCACTGATGCCACCGATGCCACCGATGCCACCCACGCCACTGATGCCACCCACGCCAGTCCTCACTCAGCTGCAGACCAGACAGCCCCACTACACTGCTCCTTCCTCAACCCCAGAGCCAAGCCCGGCCTCAGTACATCTGTCATTGGTATTGGGACTGACACCTCATGGCATCGAGGAAGGAACTCTCAACATCACAGAGCTGAGCCAGCTGTCTGAGAGCTTTCTCAACACACCGTCTCCTGTTGTCCTCTCAGGGCCAGGCATCCCAGTGGCGCTTCAGACCAGCACTCCAGCAGCAGCCACCTCCACAGCACCTGGACCCTTCACCCCTGAGACTGGGCACACCTCCGAGTGACCGATAAGAATGCCAGAGACTGGGTGGCTACCTGTCGTCTTTATTTGGACACTTGACTCGGGTCATTTTTCTTTTACAGCTTGTTATTAATAAAGATTTTCTTTGCTTCAAACACTTGCCTCATTTATTTTATTAAATAAAGTTTGGGTGGAAACTTTTAGAAATGGTTTAAGCCTTTGCATGCTTGTGGGATGGGTAAGGATAGCAGTGGGGTGGGCAGGGATACTTGTGGGATGGGCAGGGATACCTTTGGTATGGGTAATAGCTGTGGAATGGGCAGGGATACCTGTGGGATGGGCAGGGATACCTTTGGGATGGGTAATAGCTGTGGGATAGATAAACCTCCAGTGCAAGCATAATGGGACTGTATGGTCCACCCTCCCAGGTGCCACACCTATGGCCCTTTATTATCAATAATAATGTAATCATTGATCCACACATGTCAACATGAACACAACTCTTTATTAAATGCCCTGTTCATTGTAGGCCCACCCAACATACATGGCCCAATCTCATCCATGTGATGAGACAGGCTGAAGGAAGCACCCATTAATCATCTATCATACTGTCTTGCCACTCCACTGCTCCAGCTGGGGAGTTGCACCAGTGTTTCAGGAGGTTGCGCTGCTTCTTCCCTTCACGTGAGGCTCTTTTGGGGCCTTGCACATCCACAGTGTCTATCAGGTTTTGCCCTTGCCTCCATTTCCCAGGCTTCATGTCCTCATTGCCTTGTTGGAGGTCCACAAGCCTGTTCTGCAAGACTGGGTAGTGGGTGCACATGAGATTGTGCAGGATGTAGCAAGCTTCCATGATCCTCCTCACGGTCTCTGGGCGATGCTGCATGGTGGTGAGAAGTACCTGGAACCTGTTGGCCAGGATGCCAAAGGCGTTCTCCACCACCAACCTTGCCCTGGACAGCCTGTAGTTGAAAATCCTCTCTTCACGGGTGCGACATCTGGAAGTGTCGGGCTTCATGAGGTAGGTTCTGAGGGAGAAGGCGTCATCCCCCACGATGAAATAGGGCACATCTTGCGTGTCGTTGGGCAGGGGGTCTGGATCTGGGAAGCCCATGATGAGGTTGCATTCCAGCCCCTCCTTGAGATGACTGGCGTTGTATACCTGGGCATCTGAACATGAGCCGTTGCCTGAAGCATCGATGTACATGAACTTGTAGTCAGCATTGACCATTGCAAAGAGGACGATGCTGAAGAAGCCCTTATAGTTGAAATAAGTGGATCCCAAGTTGGCTGGCACTTTGCAGGCCACGTGCTTGCCATCGATGGATCCAACGGTGTTGGGGAAGTTCCACCTCTGATACCACTGCTCTGCAACTTTCTTCCATCCTTGTTCAGTGGAGGGGCACTGGAGGAGCTCCTCCTTGTATTTTTCGATGATGGCCTGCACCACTTCTCTGACCACAATGCTGATGGTGTTGTGTGGCACCCTCCAGCTGTACTGCATGCTCCTGTAAGTGGTCCCTGAGGCCAAGTGGCACAGAGTCAGTGCCACCTTCAGCCCAGGGTCCAGGCTGGGCCGGAAGTTGGTGCTCTGCTTGGTCAACCTGGGTGTCAGCCACTCCACAACTTCGTCAAACATGGCTGGAGGCATCCTCATGAAGTTCTGGAATGCACGAGGGTCTTCGTTCCTGAGCTCCACCATCAGCTTGTTGTACAGTCCGTACTCTGCTCTTCTCCTGATCCATGTTCGGACCCAGACGCTTCTTGGCCGCCTCCTTTTCTTCCCGTAGTAGAGTTCACAGAGCCTTTAGAGGGCTTTGCACTGTTGCAGAACGATGGTGACTACCAAAAGGAGTTTGTTACGATCCAAGGTGGACATGACTGGATGCTGTGGAAGAGCAAGAGGCAGATGAAGGCTGCAGAGTTCTGCACAACAGGGCTGCTGGTCTGAAAGTGAGATCCAGGTGAGTTGCTCCCCCTTTTTATCAGTAATATAGGTTTTCCCTATGTGTCCTTTTGCATCCTTTAGGCATCCTCTAGACATCCTTAATATCCAAGATAGGTCCCCTCTGCGAACATTTTTTCCTTTTTAAATGCTTTCTTTGCGTGCTGCATCCGCTTTCATCCTTTCTCCGTCCGTGCTACTAACGCTGCGTGTCTGTTTCACGTCCGTTCCGCTTCCTCCCTGTGTCCGCTTTCCTCTGGAGCGGATTTGAGTTGCGCGGATGTGCAGCGGATGCCTAGCGGATGTAGCGGACGCGTAATGGATGTCGACGGATGCAGAATGGACACGTTGGATACATTTTCCGCTCAAAAGTTTTGAGCAGCTCAAAGCCTTTTGAGCGGATGAAATATCAATAGACGGATGCTGGACGGATAGAGAGGAGGCAAAACGGAGGCAGTGAGTACAGAACGGGAGCATCGCGTTAACCAACGGATGGCAAGTGTTTTTCTCTGTTTTGCATCCTGTTTCCATCCATTGGTGCAGTGTGACAGGGGCTTTAGAGTAAAAACTTATAGCCAAGCAAACCCTGGCAAATTAATGTCTATTTGTGATCAGATTAAGGAGTGATTGAATGAATGAACAAATGGAGACTATGTGAAATGGGGGCACATCTTCTTTCCAGCTCCGATCAGTCTCCTGTGCTACCTGTTTTTGTGTGCTCCCCCACCCCTGAAAACTGGACCCCGATGGTAATCCTAAAACTCCTTGAGACTAAGTAGATTAGGACAAAGCTGAAGTAACAGAACAGTGGAATGATAGATCAACTTGTCCTAAACAGAGCAAAGAATGTTTCTCAAATGTGGCAACTTTAAGATGTGTGGACTTCAACTCCCAGAATTCTCCAGCCAACATGCCACACATATTAAAATTGCCAAGTCTGAGAATCATTGGCATACAGATGGGTTTTTTTTTTAGATAAAGGAAGAAAAGGGAATAGGGCTACTTATGACTTGACTGAAGTCTCTTTGTGATACCAGACTTTAAAAAATATACTGTATTTAATTATATATTTAAAATATATATCCTGCATGATTCAGCTAAGGCTATGATTGAATGGTCACATGTAGTCCTCCACTTACAACCATTTGTTTAGAGAGCATTCAAACTTAGAACAGCACTGAACAAAATGACTTACAACCAATAACAGTTACAGCACTCTTGAATGATGTGATCACCATTTGTGACCTTCCCAGCTAGCTTCCAAGAAGCAAAGTCACTAGGAAAATCTGGATTCACTTAACAATCACACAATTCATTTGATCACCATGGCAGAAGAGATTGTAAAACCAGCTTTGACTCAGTTAACAATAATCTTGCCCAGACTAGATATAAAAATGATAAAAAAGAATATGGATTTTATAAACAGCAGCAACAATTAGATAAAATAATCCTAGGATCGGAAAAGAAGATGATATCTAAACTATATAACTTACTTTTCAATTTTAAAATGGAGGGAGTAATTGTAAAAGAAACAAATATAGTGTGGGAGAACAATTTGGGATACAACGTTGAATTAGAATGTTGGGAAAAATGATAACTAACCTTCTCAGCAACGTACAAAGAAAATATATACAAAATGTTCTATGGGTGGCATCTATCCCCTGCCAGATTGTTTTCATGCTTCCAACTAGAAAACCAGAATTCTAGAAATGCAAAAATAAACAGGACACCTATTTCCACATGTGCTGGACATGCCCTGAAGTGAAAAATTACTGGAATAATATTAAAAAGTGGGTAGAGGAAATAACAAAACAAAAAATTGAATTCAGACCGGAATTGTTTCTATTGGAAATAATATAAGGGGAGATTATACTAAGACTGACAAATATATCATCTTAAGGGCCTGTCACATAGGCCGACGGATGCAAAACGTATGTAAAAAGGACACAGCAGATGAGAACATTTTCCATCCGTTGTTATCCACTCTCAAAAGTGCCCCAAATTTGCATAAGCAGAGCGGACAGCAATGGAAAGGAACGGACGGGGAGAGGATGTAGCCAGGATGTAAAGTGGATGGTCCATGGAAGCCAAGCGGATGGAAGCGGATGGAAGCGGATGGAAGCGGATGGAAGCGAATGGAAGCAGATGGCACATCCACAGGGCTTCCGGGGGAGCACAGCGAAGCGGACGTGCAGCGGAAAGAGTGGATGCAGAGCGGATGCCTAGCAGATGACGCGGATGCAGAACGTACGCCTAGCGGATGCCTAGCGGATGCCTAGCAGAATCAAAGTGTTCACTGTGCATGCGGGCTTTGCATCAGCCTCGCGGATATAAAGGGATGCAGCTCGCAAGCAGGTCACCATTCAGAGGAAAGACCTGCTGCCAGACACAGCTCCAGCCAAAAACCATGGGGAAAAAGAGGAAGCCTCTGCCATCTGCTTCCAGCCCTGGCAAGAAGGACAGGGCCACCCTCCCACCCCCTGGCCCTGACTCTGCTTCTGCTGGGGCTTCTGCTGCTCAGGCTGACTCTGCTGGTGCTGGAGCTTCTGCTGGTGCTTATTCTGCTGGTGCTGCTCCTGGTGCTGGGGCTTCTGCTGGTGCTTACTCTGCTGGCGCTGCTCCTGGTGCTGGGGCTTGTGCTAGGGCTTACTCTGCTGGCGCTGCTCCTGGTGCTGGGGCTTCTGCTGGGGCTTACTCTGATGGTGCTGCTCCTGGTCCTGCTGGTGCTCCTGATCCTGCTGGTCCTGCTGGTGCTTATTCTGCTGCTGCTGTTCCTGGTCCTACTGGTCCTGCTGTTGCTGCTGGTGCTTACTCTGCTGCTGGTGCTGCTGGTGCTGCTGGTGCTGCTGGTGCTGCTGGTGCTGTTGGTGCTGCTGGTGCTGCTGGTGCTGCTGGTGCTTACTCTGCTGCTGCTGCTGCTGGTCCTACTGCTGCTGCTGGTGCTGCTGGTGCTGCTGGTGCTGCTTTTGCTGCTACTGTTGTTGTTGTTGCTGCTGCTGCTGCTGGTGGTATGGTGCAGCAGCCCCTAGAACTTCGAAGCCCCTCTGATGAGGGCCCAGATGGCCCTGCCAGAGGAAGGAAGAGGCATACGCGTGAACGGGAAAGGAGGCAATACTCCATCGAAGAGGAACATGAGGATGAGGTGCTGGAATGGCTGAGGGAGAACGAGTATCTATGGCGGAAGGGACACAGGCTCTATCGAGACACCAAGAGGAAGCAGGCTGCTTGGAGAGAGAAGGCGGAGAGCCTGGGCTACACTTCGGAGGTCCTCCTCGGGTGGTGAAAGCACATGCACACTTGGTACGGGAAGCTGCACCTCAAGAAATCTGGGCAGGCCACGGTCAAGCTCACCGACCGGGAGACCTACGTGATGGCCAAGTGCAGCTTCTTGGAGGGTGAGATCTGCCACCGAGGAGCAGCCCCTTTGACAACCCTCTCTCTCAGGCAGCCTGCTGAGAGCCAGTCCTCTTCTGGCCAAGAGTCAGCTCTTGCGTCCAGGCAGGTATCTGTGGAGCATGCCACAATGGAGACCCCCCCGACAGCTGCACTCCCTGTGGTGGAGCGCGTGGAGGACCCCTTGACACACTGGGAGCAAGGAGAGGGCACTTCCACCAGAGACCAACCCACATCCACCCCCAGCTCCACCTCCACAGAAAGCAGGCACAGAGAGGGGCAGAGAGCTCTCCACAGAGAGCCAGACCAGAGGGGCAGAGCCACACTGTCCTGCTGGAGATCAGGGACACCATCAAAAGCAGCATAGATCTCCTCTCTCAGCTGGTACACACCGACATACCATCCTCAAATCGAAAGCCCTTCCTCACCTACATCAACCAGACCCTCATGGACATGTCCGAATCACAGTACCAGGTGATAAAGGACAGGGTCACCGGTCTTCTGCACAACCCTCCAGGCCCAGTTGAACCTGCTCCGACCCAGTCCAGGTCTGCTCCTCCACCCCAGGTGATGTCACAGCCCTTCCAAGGCTTTCCACAGGCCCTCACCTCCCAAGGCTACGGCTACCAGAAGTTCCAGCAGCACAGGCAGCCCTTCCCAGTCCAGCCACAGGTTCATCGTATGCCACCGATGCCACCTACACCATCGATGCCACCCATGCCACAGATGCCACCCATGCCACAGATGCCAATCATGCCACAGATTCCACCCACGCCTCACCTCGATCAGCTGCAGGCCAGACAGCCCCATGACACTCCTCCTTCCTCCACCCCATAGCCAAGCCCGGCCTCAGAACATCTGTCATCGGTCTTGCGACTGACACCCCATGTCCTGGAGGAAGGGGCTTTCAACATCACACACCTCCACACATCCTCCACACACCATCCCCTGTTGTCCTCTCAGGGCCAGGCACCCCAATGGCACCTCAGACCAGCACTCCAGCAGCAGCCACCTCCACAGCACCTGGACCCTTCACCCCTGAGACTATGGGCATGCCTCAGAGTGACTGAGAAGAGTGCCAGAGACTGGGTTGCTACCTGTTGACTTTATCTTTGCTTGGGACACTTTACTTGGGTCATTTTGCTTTTACAGTTTGTTATTAATAAAGCTTATCTTTGCTTCACACACTTGGTTCAGTTCTTTTAGTCAATAAAGTCTTGGTGGAAACGTTTAGAAATGGTTTAAGCCTTTGCATGCTTGTGGGATGGGTAAGGATAGCAGTGGGATGGGCAGGGATACCTTTGGGATGGGTAATAGCTGTGGGATGGGTTAAGATTGCAGTGGGATGGGCAGAGATACCTGTTGGATGGGTAATAGCTGTGGATGGGTTAAGATACCTGTGGGATGGGCAGGGATACCTGTGGGATGGGTAATAGCTATGGGATAGATAAACCTCCAGAGCAAGCATAGTGACACTGTGCACCCTCCCAGGTGCCACAAGTATGGCCCTTTATTATCAATAACAATTTAATCATTCATCAACACATGTCAACATAAAACACAACTCTTTATTAAATGCCCTGTTCATTGTAGGGCCACACAACATACATGGTACAATCTCATCAGTGTGATGAGACAGGCTCAAGGAAGCATCCATTAAGCATCTACCATCCTATCTTGCCACTCCACTTCTCCAACTGGGGAGTTTCACCAGTGTTTCAAGAGGTTGCGCTGCTTCATCCCTTCACGTGAAGCTCTGTTGGGGTCTTGCACATCCTCAGTGTTTATCAGGTTTCGTCCCTTGCCTCCATTCACCAGGCTCCATGTCCCCATTGCCTTGTTGGAGGTCCACGAGACTGTTCTGCAAGACAGGGTAGCGGGTGCGCATGAGATTGTGCAGGATGCAGCAAGCTTCCATGATCCTCCTCACGGTCTCTGGGAAATGCTGCATGGTGGTGAGAAGTACCTGGAACCTGTTGGCCAGGATGCCAAAGGCGTTCTCCACCATCTGCCTTGCCCTGGACAGCCTGTAGTTGAAGATCCTCTCTTCACGGGTGAGGCATCTGGAAGTGTAGGGCTTCATGAGGTCGGTTCTGAGGGAGAGGGGGTCATCCCCCACGATGAAGTAGGGGACATCTTGTGTGTCGTTGGGCAGAGGGTCTGGATCTGGGAAGCCCATGATGAGGCTGCGTTCCTTGAGGTCACTGGCGTTGTATACCTGGGCATCTGAAGCTGACTCTTTGCCTGAAGCATCGATGTACATGAACTTGTAGTCAGCATCGACCATGGCGAAGAGGATGATGCTGAAGAAGCCCTTGCAGTTGAAATAAGTGAACCCTGACTTGGCTGGAGCTCTGCTCTGCAACTTTCTTCCATCCTTTTTCAGTGGAGGGGCACTGGAGGAGCTCCTCCATGTATTCTTCAATGATGGCCTGCACCACTTCTCTGACCACAATGCTGATGGTCTTGTGTGGCGCCCTCCAGGCATAACTGCATGCTCCTGTACGTGGTCCCAGAGGCCAGGTGGTGCAGAGTTAGTGCCACCTTCACCCAAGTGTCCATGCTGGGCCGGAAGTTGGTGTTTGCCTTGGTCAACCTGGGTCTCAGCCACTCCACAACTTTGTCAAACATGGCTGGCGGCATCCTCATGAAGTTCTGGAATGCACGAATGTCTTCGTTCCTCAGCTCCACCATCAGCTTGTTATACAGTCCGTACTCGGCTCTTCTCACGATCCATCTTCAGACCCAGACACTTCTTGGATGCCTCCTTTTCTTCACGTAGAACAGGTGGAAAAGCCTGTAGATGGCTTCGCACTGTTGTAGAACGATGGCGGCTACCAAAATGAGTGTGTCATGATCCATGGTGGAGATGACTGGATGCTGTGGAAGAGTAAGAGCCAGATGAAGGCTGAAGAGGTCTGCATAGCAGGGCTGCTGGACTGAAAGTGAGATCCAGGTGATTTCCTCCCCCTTTTTATAGGAAAGATAGGTTTTCCACTCGGTGTCCTTTTGCATCCTCTAGGCATCCTCCAGATATCCTAAATATCCGAGATACGTCCCCTATATGAACATTTTTTCCATTTTAATGCTTTGTATGCCAGCTGCATCCGCTTTCATCCTTTCTCCGTCCATGCTACTAACGCTGCGTGTCCGTTCTGCGTCTGTTTCACTCCCTCCCTGTGTCCATTTTCTGCTGGAGCGGATGTGAGTTGCACGGATGTGCAGCAGATGCCTAGCAGATATAGCGCACGCGTAACGGATGACGACGGACCTATAATGGATGTTCCCCATATGCATAGCGGATGTAGAATGGACGTGTTGGATACATTTTCTGCTCAAAATGTTTTGTGCAGCTCAAAACTTTTTGAGCAGATAAAATGTCAGTAGACAGATGCTGGACGGATAGAGAGTATGAAAAACGGATGCAGTGAGTACAGAACGGATGCATCACGTTAACCAATGGATGGCAAGTGTTTCTCTCCGTTTTACATCCTCTTTCCATCCATTGGTGCTGTGTGACAGGGGCTTTGCACATAACAACAGTGGCCAGAATAATTTCCACAGCACTGGAAACAGGATAATATAGCATATGACGGGACTGTGATAGGAAAGATTTTGAGCTGCATAGAGATGGATACTATAGTTAAAAGATAAAAGTGACTCAGAGTATTATTTAGTCTGGGATGCCTGGGATACTTGGTTAAGCAATAGATACAAAAGTAAAATAGTAACTAATATATGAATATGAATTTTGATGCTGTAACAACGTTGAAAGTATTGATAGGTTTTGAATTGTTTGAAAATGTTTAATAATTAAAAAAAAAAACAATCATCTTGCTTAGCAATGGAAATTCTGATCCCAATTGTTGTCATAAGGCAAGGACAACCTGTTTAGGAGGAGGGATGCAGAAAAGCAGCCAAGAACTGACAAAGCAGACCTTTCCATACCTACTGAAACTCCATGTTTCGCAGATTATTTTTCTCACCAGCTGGGGATGTGCAGGAAAGGGAAGTCAGCAAAATTGGACAATCAGTCAATCAATCTGCTTCTCGTTTTGCAGGCTAATTCTGCTCACATCACCAGGAGTTGGTTCTGTAAAAATACATTTATAATATTGCAATCTCATATTTTGCAATGGGAAAACAAACTTGTGTGTTTGTATATTTTCAGCAAAGTAATGAGATTACAAACTGTTTTAAATAAACATTACCATTTTTGGATGTGTAATGACAAACTGCTTATATTGGATGTATAATGAAAGCACTTTATAATTTGCAAAATCCTTTGTCTACTTCTTTATCTTGCTTCCAAAGCATGATCACCCATAGAAAATGCTAAATTCTGCAGTGGATTAGATATGCTTTCATTGACATAATCCAAAGGATTTTAAGCCCATGTCACACTGCCCAACGGATGCAAAAAGGACACAGCGGATGAGCAAAATGTTACATCCGTTGTTATCCTCTCTCAAAAGGGGCAAAAATTTGCATAACCGGAGCGGATAACATGGACGCATGGAGGACACAGGGCGGATGCAAAGCGGATGCGGAACGGAAGCCCAGCAGATGGAAGCGGATGGGAGCAGATGGCACATCCGCAGGGCTTCCGGGGGGCCTCAGCAAAGCGGATGCGGAACAGAAAGAGCGGATGCAGAGCGGACGCCGAGTGGATGAAGTGGATGCACAGCGGAAGCCTAGTGAATGCACAGCGGAAGCCTAATGGATGCCTAGCGTTAATTGCGCATGCGGGGAGGATGCATTGCGTCAGCTCCGGGGATATAACGGAAGCAGCTCAGAAGCAGGTCGCCATTCAGAGGAAAGACCTGCTGCCAGACACATCGACTGCCTTGCCTGCCCTGCCTGCATATCTGCCTGCCAGCCTTGCTGCCAGCCTTGCTACCAGCCTTGCTGCCTGCCTGCTGCCAGCCTCCTTGCCAGCCTTGGTGCCTGCCTCCCTGCCAGCCTTGGTGCCTGCCTTGGTGCCAGCCTTCCTGCCAGCCTTGGTGCCTGCCTGCCTGCCTGCCTGCCTGCCAGCCTTCCTGCCAGCCTTAGTGCCTGCCTCCCTGCCAGCCTTGGTGCCTGCCTTGGTGCCAGCCTCCCTGCCAGCCTCCCTGCCAGCCTTGGTTCCTGCCAGCCTCCCTGCCAGCCAGTAACCCCACAACCATGCGGAAGCACAGCAATCCTCAGCCATCTGCTGCCAGCCCTGGCAAGAGGGACAGGGCTACCATCCCGCCCCCTGCCCCTCACTCTGGTTCTCCTTGGGTTTCTGCAGCACGGGCTGGCTCTTCTGGGGCTGGCGCTTCTGCTGCTTCTGCTTCTGGAGGAGCTGATGACAAGCACTCCAGCACCAGCCACCTCCACAGCACCTGCAACCTTCACCCCTCAGACTGAGCGACCAAGAGGAGTGCCAGAGACTCATTTTTGTTTTATAGCTCATTGTTAATAAAGTCTATTTATGATTCACACACTTGCTTCATATCTTTTTTTTAATAAAGTCTTAGTGGAAACTTTTAGAAATGGTTTAAGCCTTTGCATGCTTGTGGGATGGGTAAGGATAGCTTTGGGATGGGTTAGGATACCTGTGGGATGGGTAACAGCTATGGGATGTGTTAGGATAGCAGTGGGATAGATAAACCTCCAGTGCAAGCATAGTGGGACTGTATGGTCCACCCTCCCAGGTACCACACCTACGGCCCTTTATTATCAATAATAATGTAATAATTATCCACACATGTCAACATAAACACAACTCTTTATTAAATGCCCTGTTCATTGTAGGCCAACCAAACTTACATGGCCCAATCTCATCCGTGTGATGAGACAGGCTGAAGGAAGCATCCATTAAGTATCTACCATCCTGTCTTGCCACTCCACTGCTCCAGCTGGGGAGTTGCACAAGTTTTTCAGGAGGTTGCTCTGCTTCTTCCCTTCACGTGAAGCTCTGTTGGGGTCTTGCACATCCTCAGTGTCGATAAGGTTTTGCCCTTGCCTCCATTCCCCAGGCTCCATGTCCCCATTGCCTTGCTGGAGGTCCACGAGCCTGTTCTGCAAGACTGGGTAGTCGGTGCGCATGAGATTGTGCAGGATGGAGCAAGCTTCCATGATCCTCCTCATGGTCTCTGGGCAATGCTGCATGGTGGTGAGAAGTACTTGGAACCTGTTGGCCAGGATGCCAAAGGCATTCTCCACCACCCGCCTTGCCCTGGACAGCCTGTAGTTGAAGATCCTCTCTTCATGGGTGAGGAGTCTGGAGGTGTAGGGCTTCATGAGGTAGGTTGTGAGGGAGAAGGCGTCATCCCCCACGATGAAGTAGGGCACATCTTGTGTGTCGTTGGGCAGGGGGTCTGGATCTGGGAAGCCCATGATGAGGTTGCGTTCCAGCTCCTCCTTGAGGTGACTGGCATTGTATACCTGGGCATTTGAAGATGAGCCATTGCCTGAAGCATCGATGTACAGGAACTTGTAGTCAGCATAGACTATGGCGAAGAGGATGATGCTGAAGAAGCCCTTGGAGTTGAAATAAGTGGACCCCGACTTGGCTGGAGATTTGCAGGCCACGTGCTTGCCATCAATGGCTCCAACGGTGTGTGGTAAGTTCCACTTCTGATACCACTACTCTGCAATTTTCTTCCATCCTTCAGTGGAGGGGCAATGGAGGAGCTCCTCCTTGTATTCTTCGATGATAGCCTCCACCACTTCTCTGACCACAATGCTGATGGTGTTGGATGGCACCCTCCAGCCGTACTGCATGCTTTTGTAGGTGGTCCCTGAGGCCAGGTGGTGCAGAGTGAGTGCCATCTTGAGCCCAGGTTCCAGGCTGGGCCGGAAGCTGGTGTTTGCCTTGGTCAACCTGGGTGTTAGCCACTCCACAACTTCGCCAAAGATGTCTGGAGGCATCCTCATGAAGTTCTGGAACGCCCGAGTGTCTTTGTTCCTGAGCTCCACCATCAGCTTGTTGTACAGTCCATCGTCTGCTCTTCTGGCGAACCATCTTCGGATCCAGACTCTTTTTGGGTGGCTACTTTTCTTCTCGCAGTAGAGTTCACAGAGCCTGCAGATGGCTTCGCACTGTTGCAGAACGATGGTGGCTGCCAAAAGGACTTTGTTACAATCCACGGTGGACATGACTGGATGCTGTGGAAGAGGAAGAGCCAGATGAAGGCTGCAGAGGTCTGCACCGCTGGGCTGCTGTTCTGAAAGTGAGATGCAGGCGAGTTGCTTCCCCTTTTTATAGGCAGAATAGGTTTTCCGCTAGGCATCCTCTAGGCATCCTCTAGGCATCCTCTAGACATCCTTAATATCTGAGATCGGTCCCCTCTGCAAACATTTTTTCCATTTTAAACGCTTTGTTTCCGTGCTGCATCTGTTCTGCATCCGTTCTGCATCTGTTCCACATCCGTTCCACTTCCTCCCTGTGTCCAGGTGGATGCGAGTTGCGCGGAAACGCAGCGGACGCCAAGCAGATATAGCGGATGCATAGCAGATGCGTAGCGGATGCGTAGCGGATGCGTAGCGGATGCAGAACGGACGAACTGGATACATTTTCCACGCAAAAGTTTTAGGCAGCCCAAAACTTTAGGAGCGGATGAAACGTCAATAAACGGATGCTGGACGGATAGAGAGGAAGCAAAATGGAGGCAGTGAGTACATCGCGTTTTCGAACGGATGGCAAGGTTTTTTGTACATTTTACATCCTCTTTGCATCCATTGGTTCAGTGTGACATGGGCTTTAATCCTATCTCTTCCAAATGAGGCTAAACTACTTTTGAACTGCCATTTTGATATGCATAGAATAACTGTAATATTTAAAATGATAATTATTTTTCCCAGACCTGAGAATGCATTGCTACTCAACATGATAAAAAAGAAAAGAGACATGTTGACATCACAATAGAAATCCTATCCTTTCATACTTAAACTTAATATTTCTGTATTTGTTCAATTAATCACTGGTCTCATATGAATAAACTCTTTGTAGTTACTTATTGACAATTGGATTTCCTTGCACACCTTATTTCTATATTATCTAAATACATTCTATGTTGTTGATAGAAGAACCAGTCTGATATACTGGTGAAGGCATCAAGATAGAGATAGTAGGTCATGAGTTCTGGTCCTGGCTTAGGCACAAAGCCAGCTGAGTTACCTTGGGCCATTCTCTCAACCTTAAGATGGAGACAATGAGAAACCACTTGTAAAGCCCATGTCACACTGCACCAACGGATGGAAAGAGGATGTAAAATGGAGAGAAACACTTGCCATCCGTTGGTTAACGCGATTCATCCGTTTTGTACTCACTGCCTCCGTTTTTCATCCTCTTTATCCGTCCAGCACCCATCAACTGAGGTTCCATCCGCTCAAAAAGTTTTGAGCTGCTCAAAACTTTTTGAGCGGAAAATATATCCAACACGTCCGTTCTGCATGCACGACGCATACAGGGAACATCCGTTCTACATCCACCGTCATCCGTTACACATCCGCTATATCCGCTAGGCATCCACTGCGCATCTGTGCAACTCAAATCTGCTCCAGGGGAAAGCGGACACAGGGAGAAAGCAAAACGGATGCGGAACAGACACGCAGCGTTAGTAGCACGCGTTAGTAGTAGTAGAAAGGATGAAAATGGATGCAGCTCACAAAGAAAGCATTTTGAACAGAAAAAAACGTTCGCAGAAGGGACCTATCTCGGATATGAAGGATGTCTAGAGGATGCCTAGAGGATGCAAAAGGACACATAGTGGAAAAGGTATATTGCCTATAAAAAGGGGTAGCAACTCACCTGGATCTCACTTTCAGTCCATCAGGCCTGCGGTGAAGACCTCTTCAGCCTTCATCTGCCTCTTGCTCTTCCACAGCATCCAGTCATCTCCATCATGGATCATAACACACTCCTTTTGGTAGCCACCATCGTTCTGCAACAGTGCGACGCCATCTACAGGCTCTTTCAACTGTTCTACGGGAAGAAAAGGAGGCGGCCAAGAAGTGTCTGGGTCCGAAGATGGATCAGGAGAAGAGCAGAGTACGGACTGTATAACAAGCTGATGGTGGAACTGAGGAACGAAGACCTTCGTACATTCCAGAACTTCATGAGGATGCCTCCAGCCATATTTGACAAAGTTGTGGAGCGACTGAGACCCAGGTTGACCAAGCAGAGCACCAACTTCTGGTCCAGTCTGGACCCTGGGCTGAAGGTGGCACTGACTCTGCGCCACCTGGCCTCAGGGACCAGGTACAGGAGCATGCATGTCCCTACACTGAACAAGGCTGGAAGAAAGTTACAGAGGAGTGGTATCAGAGGTAGAACTTCCCCCACACCGTTGGAGCCATAGATGGGAAGCACGTAGCCTGCAAAGCTCCAGCCAAGTTGGGGTCCACTGATTTCAACTACAAGGGCTTCTTCAGCATCATCCTCTTCGCCATGGTCAATGCTGACTACAAGTTCATGTACATCGATGCTTCAGGCAACGGCTCATGTTCAGATGCCCAGGTATACAACGCCAGTCATCTCAAGGAGGGGCTGGAACGCAACCTCATCATGGGCTTCCCAGATCCAGACCCCCTGCCCAACGACACGCAAGATGTGCCCTACTTCATCGTGGGGGATGATGCCTTCTCCCTCAGAACCTACCTCATGAAGCCCTACACTTCCAGATGCCTCACCTGTGAAGAGAGGATCTTCAACTACAGGCTGTCCAGGGCAAGGCGGGTGGTGGAGAACGCCTTTGGCATCCTGGCGAACAGGTTCCAGGTATTTCTCACCACCATGCAACATCGCCCAGAGACCGTGAGGAGGATTGTGGAAGCTTGCTTCATCCTGCACAATCTCATGTGCACCTGCTAACTAGTGTTGCAGAACAGGCTTGTGGACCTCCAACAAGGTAATGGGGACATGGAGCCTGGGGAATGGAGGCAAGGGCGAAACCTGATAGACACAGTGGATGTGCAAGGCCCCAGCAGAGCTTCACGTGAAGGGAAGAAGCAGCGAAACCTCCTGAGACACTGGTGCAACTCCCCAGCTGGAGCAGTGGAGTGGCAAGACAGGATGATAGATGATTAATGGATGCTTCCTTCAGCCTGTCTCATCCCACTGATGAGATTGGGCAATATATGTTGGGTGGGCCTACAATGAACAGGGTATTTAATAAAGAGTTCTGTTTATGTTTAAATGTGTGGATCAATGCTTACATTGTTATTGATAATAAAGGGCCAAAGGTGTGGCACCTGGGAGGGTGGACCATAGAGTCCCACTATGCTTGCACTGGAGGTTTATCTATCCCACAGCTATTACCCATCCCAAAGGTATCCCTGCCCATCCCATAGCTATTACCCATCCCAAAGGTTTCCCTGCCCATCCCACAGCTATTACCCATCCCACAGGTATCCCTGCCCATCCCACAGCTATTACCCATCCCAAAGGTATCCCTGCCCATCCTACAGCTATTACCCATCCCAAAAAGTATCCCTGCCCATCCCACAACTATTACCCATTCCAAAGGTATCCCTGCCCACCCCACTGCTATCCTTACCCATCCCACAAGCACACAAAGGCTTAAACCATTTCTAAAAGTTTCCACCAAGACTTTATTTAATAAAATAAATGAAGCAAGTGTGTGAAGCAAAGATAATCTTTATTAATAACAAGCTGTAAAAGAAAAATGACCCAAGTCAAGTGTCCAAAGCAAAAATAAAGTCAACAGGTAGCCACCCAGTCTCTGGCACTCTTCTTGGTCACTCTGAGATGTGCCCATAGTCTCAGGGGTGAAGGGTCCAGGTGCTGTGGAGGTGGCTGCTGCTGGAGTTCTGGTCTGAAGCGCCACTGGGATGCCTGGCCCTGAGAGGACAACAGGAAACGGTGTGTAGAAGAAGCACTCAGACAGCTGGCTCAGCCCTGTGATGTTGAGAGCCCATTCCTCCATGACATGGCGTGTCAGCCCCAATACCGATGACAGATGTCCTGAGGCCGGGCTTGGCTGTGGGATGGAGAAAGGAGCAATGTAGTGGGGCTGTCTGGTCAGTAGCTGGGTGAGGACTGGCATCGGTGGCATCTGTGGCGTGGGTGGCATCTGTGGCGTGGGTGGCATTGGTGGCATTGGTGGCATTGGTGGCATCGGTGGCATCCGATGTACATGTGCCTGAACTGGGAAGGGCTGCCTGTGCTGCTGGACCTCCTGGTAGCTGTAGCCTTGGAAGGAGAGGGCCTGTGGAAAGCCTTGGAAGGGCAGTGACATCACCTGGGGTGGAGGAGCAGACCTGGACTGGTTGGGAGCAGGTTCATCTTGGTCTGGAGGGTTGTGAAGAAGATCTGTGATCCTGTCCTTCACCACCTGGTACTGGGGTTCCACCATGTTCATGAGGGTCTGGTTGACATAGGTGAGGAAGGGCTTTCGGTTGGAGGATGGGGCGTCAGTGTGTACCAGCTGAGAGAGGAGATCTACGCTGCTCCTGATGGTGTCTCTTATCTCCAGCAGGACAGTGTGGCTCTGTCCCTCCGGTTTGTCTCTCTGCCTTTCTGTGGAGGTGGAAGTGGGGGTGGATGTGGGTTGGGCTTTGGTGAAAGTGCCGTCTCTTTTCTCCCACTGCGTCAGGTGGTCCTCCATGCGCTCCGCCATGGTAGTACAGCTGTCGGGGGGGTCTCCGTCGTGGCACGCTCCACAGATACCTGCCTGGAGACAGGAGCTGACTCTCTGCCAGAAGAGGACTGGCTCTCAGCAGGCTGCCTGAGAGAGAGGGTTGTCAGAGGGGCTGCTCCTCGGTGGCGGATCTCACCCTCCAAGAAGCTGCACTTGGCCATCACGTAGGTCTCTCTGTCCGTCAGCTTGACTGCGGCCTCGCCAGATTTCTTGAGGTGCAGCTTCCCATACTAGGTATGCATGTGCTTCGACCAGCCAAGGAGGACCTCCGAAGTGTAGCCCAACAGCAGCACCAGGAGCACCAGGAGCACCAGGAGCACCAGCAAGACCAGCAGGACCAGGAGCACCAGCAGGACCAGGAGCACCAGCAGGACCAGGAGCAGCGCTAGCAGAGTAAGCCCCAGCAGAAGCCCTAGCACCAGGAGCAGTGCCAGCAGAGTAAGCACCAGCAGAAGCACCACCACCAGAATTAGCATCAGCAGAGTAAGCACCAGCAGAAGCACCACCTCCAGAAGCAGCATCAGCAGAAGCCGCAGCCCCAGAAGAGCCAGCCCAGGCTGCAGAAGCCTCAGCAGAAGCAGAGTCAGGGCCAGGGGGTGGGAGGGTGGCCTTGTCCCTCTTGCCAGGGCTGGCAGCAGATGGCAGAGGCTTCCGTTTCTTCCCCATGGTTGTTGGGTTGCTGGCTGGCTGGCTGGCCGGCTGGCTGGCTGGCTGGCAAGCTGTTTTCTGGAAGAAAGTCTTTCCTCTGAATGGTGACCTGCTTGGGAGCTGCTTCCCTTTATATCCATGGGGCTGATGCAGTGCATCCTCCCCGCATGCTCAGTGAATGCTAGGCATCCACTAGGCATCCGCTAGGCTTCCGCTAGGCATCCTCTAGGCTTCCGCTCTGCATCCGCTTCATCCGCTTGGCATCCGCTGTGCATCTGCTTCATCTGCTCTGCGTCCGCTCTGCGTCTGCTCTTTCCGTTCCGTGTCTGCTTTGCTGCGCTCCCCCAGAAGCCTTGCGGATGTGCCATCCGCTCTCATCCGCTTCCATACGCTAGGCTTCCATGGAGCATCCGCTTTCCATCCGCCCTATGTCCTCCCCCCGTCCTTTCCATTCCGTGTTGTCCGCTCTGGTTATGCAAATTCGGGGCACTTTTGAGAGCGGATAACAACGGATGGAACATTTTGCTTGTCTGCTGTGTCCTTTTTACAAACGTTTTGCATCCGTTGGCCAGTGTGACAGGGCCTTAAAATATTGCCAAGAAAATTGCAGAGTCTTATCCAGGCAGTTTCTAGAAGTCAAAGACTTATTGTTGACTGTTTCCTGGTATGATTTGATTGTTGCTTGTACCCTATGACTATCATTAAGAGTTGTACATTATGATTCTTGATTCTTAATGAATGTACCTTTTCTTTATGTATACTGAGAATATTTACATCAAGACAAATTCCTTGTGTATCAATCACACTTGGCCAATAAACTATTCTATTCTATTCTATTCTATTCTATTCTATTCTATTCTATTCT
>BLBF01000018.1:5667679-5697196 GCA_015471245.1 Laticauda colubrina | reverse complement strand
CTTCTTCTTCTTCTTCTTCTTCTTCTTCTTCTTCTTCTTCTTCTTCTTCTTCTTCTTCTTCTTCTTCTTCTTCTTCTTCTTCTTCTTCTTCTTCTTCTTCTTCTTCTTCTTCTTCTTCTTCTTCTTCTTCTTCTTCTTCTTCTTCTTCTTCTTCTTCTCCTTCTCCTTCTCCTTCTCCTTCTCCTTCTCCTTCTCCTTCTCCTCCACCTCCTCTTCCTCCTCTTCCCCCCTCCTCCTCCCTCTTCTTTACTTCCTGTAATTTTTGTCACAGATATCAAGTAAGTTAAACAGTGTGACCTTCCTCTCCCCTCCCCTCAATTATCTTCTTTTCCAGTTGTTGTATTCCAATTCAGCTATCCATGAGCAAAACAAGGGCAAGAACCCTGGCATATAGGACTTGGGCAAATGATTCAAAATAAGATACATGTTAGGTGATGATTCAAAATAAGATACATTTTCCCCTTTTTTCTTTCAAGATCCATACTGTATCCCATGCCTCTCTTTAAATATCAGAATGAATCTCTTCTGATACAGACACCTTCTACTTTTGCAGCTATATTTTTTATTATAAAGAACAATGTTTGAGCCCTCTAGAGGACATAAGTGGCAATTACTAAACTAGCTTTTTTTAATATTTGAAAAGTTCCAAGGGAGGCTGAATCTAATAAACCATATGCATCCAAAAGGAAAGTGAATTGTGTAAATAGTGAAAAATAGAAGCTCGATAGCTCTAGATTCTCTCTCTTCCCCCATCCCCCAGTTTCTCAGAACAGTTCACTACAACTCACATCAGCAGCCTCAGTTGTTGCAGCCACAATTTAAACATATTTACCAGAGAATAAAAGCCCTAGAATTCAGTGTAACTGAAGAAACATGCATAACTTTTTGCTTGCCAATTGCAGATTTCCATATTGTTTTATTTCCTTGCATAACTTTATGTTACTTCTGCTTGCAAACAAGTTGTTTATGCAGTCTGCAGATATTTGGTATACATGCAGATAGAGAATCAATTAATTTTATGAAAATATTTTACTTTATAGGCCAGTCATTTGATCTGTAGCTTTTAATTAAGTTAACTGATAATTTTAGGGTTTTTTTTGTCCTTTTTGGGGGATTGTGATGTCTGGGCAATTTGTACTTATTGAAAATACGCAAGTGTGCTCATGGCCAGATTTATTGAGAACAAAAAAATATCTTGTATCATTTGGCAAATTAATTTTTGAGTTGAGGGAGTGAGGATGTATACATTTTTGTTTATAATCCTGCTTCTGTCTAATCTTCTAGATTTATAACATTTAAAATTCAGGGTCATTCTGCTTTTGAGAAAATAAACTAACATTTTTAGTAGCCCATAACATAGAAAAAATAACTTTTGCTCTCCAAACAGAAATTAAAGATCTAGTTGTATTCAATTAAAAACAGCAACAAGGCAGGCAGTTGCTTAGATGGAATAGTCTCTATTGGATTGAAAGCATTATTTATCTATATATGAGTCAGTGAGTGGTATGCTGACCTAGAGGTGAAATCACTTGTCTCCCACTCGGAAGGTTACGAGTTCAATCCTAGGTGGCAGCAGATATTTCTCTATCAGGGTGCAAAGAGAAAATATCTGCTGTGAACTCTGCATAAGCATCAGGAAGGGCATTTGGCCAGTAATGCTCAGCTCCATTCAGTCACTCCCAACTCCACCCAGAATAAAGGGCCAAAAATGTCATAAAAAGAATGAAAGTATGAATCAATATTACCATGATTCATTTTTATCATAATGTTTCAAACTTCAAGACAGGCAGGACATGATAGGTAGCACCAGAGAAGTATGTCTTTGTGATTGGACAAAAGTTGCCTTGATAATAGTATTCATGTTGGTAAGGCTAGCTCCTCCCTCTTCCCCTTGCACTAGTGAAATCCATTGTGTGTGTGTGTTTATTAATAGGTTTATATGGCTATTCAACTCACAGATGCTGAGCAATAAGCAATATACAAATCTCTCCCCACATGGTAATGACAAACATAATCATACAAGCCACTTGATCAGCTCAGAATCAACATTGGGCCCTCAATCCTTTTGACAAAATCATGTTCTCAGGGCCTTCTAGAAAAGTAACCAAGACAGCTAATCTTATTTCTGAGGGAATGATGTACCAAAGGGAAAGAGCACTACAGAAAAGGTCTTTCTTGTAAATCCCATCAGGTGGGACTTAGAATATACTCTGATTTCCCATTCTGGTGAACCAGGTAAATATAACTGGGGATAAGCAGTGTTTCAAATACCCTGGCCACAAGCCATACAGGGTTTTAAAGGTGATAACCAGCACCTTGAATTGTACCTGGAAGCAACCAATATAGTTCCTGAAGAAAAGGTAACATATGTGCAAATTTGGATTTCTGCAGAATTGTGCAGGCTGCTGTATTTTGGACCAACGGACGTTTCTGGGTACTCTTCAAGAGCAGCCTCATGTGGAATGTACTACCATAGCCCAACTAGGAGATGACTGTTAGATGGGCATTTTGGTCCCAGAATGGGCAACAGAGTTAGTTATGGTGAGAGATGATTCCTCCTGTTACTTATGGAAAATAGTGATTTATGGTAATAATTCCAGAGTTACTTATGGTGAAGAAAGATGAATTCCTCCTGAAATGTCTCCTATGTTGCATCATGGGAGACATTACAATCAAATTGGCAGCTAAAGTGTCTAGAATCCAGCGCTGGGAGTTTTATCTATCCTTCACTTCCTGTTTAGCTCTTAATTCCATCCCTCCAGTTAAAGTTGGGACAAGGGTAAGTGGTTCCATACTGCCCTGATAAATAGACAAGATAGAAGGATCATTAGCAAACCATGGAGAACTAGGAGTAGAAGTTCTTATTAGGTCATCTCCTGAAGTTGTATGAATGATGGAACTTAACTAAAACATTTTTTTAAAGCTTGAGAACGTATAAACTCTTATCACTATTTTAACTTAAGGGACATGGTCACAAATGTTTATGTTTGTGCATGTGAGATTATAATCTTGACATTTATATTTTTAAAAGTGCAGAAAAGAAATGGGAATGTTGATAGAATGATAAAAGTCCTATGGTGTTGTTTTTGGTGGAAAACAAATTTCAAAACAGAATATATTCAAGTTATACCTGTATCTACCTGCTGATGCTCCATAATGATATTCATCATGGATGGATATCATCCATTCATGAAAAAAAATAGGTCACTGACTTCATTTCATTCCATGAGAAAGAGCCTAACGGTAAATCTTGAACATGTAGAAGTTGCCTGACCAAACTGGCACAGAGTATGGAAAAGCTGAGCTGTTGCCAGCCATAAATGGTTCAGTGGAGATGAATCTACCTTGTTTTACCCACTGATTGATAAGGTACTAACAAAGAATATATGAATATGTCTTTGCTTGTCTTTGAATAGGCAGTTTTGGGAAATCCAATAGCAACATTCTGTCAATTACAGAGCAACACAAAAATAACAATCACTTTCAGTGTGTGTTTTGCTATTTCTAGTCAATGGTATTTTCTCCCACAAATGATAAATCAAGGCATTCTAATCAATGTCATCTGTTACTTGGTGACCAAAGTCTGAAACAAAGTAAGCATAGTCACATAAAGCTGTGTCATAAAATATTCTAAATATAACAATATGAATCATATGTAAAAACAGAACCTCAGGAGACATACTGATGGGAGGAGGGAAATACCTTTTCAGCAGCTTCTATGTGGTTTCTGTTAACTAAAATTGGTTTTCTATATTAATAAATATCATCATTTTGAAGGGCGGTAATCAGATGACTCTGTAGACAAATTGAGAGGAATGCAATGATTTCTCCCAATCAAATAAATGACATAAAACATTTATATTGATGTTTATAAGAAGATGTAAAAACCTGGCTGAAATTTTCCATTTGATGTGTCTGTTTAGGGACTAAGAAAAAACTTAGTGGGTGTTGAAAATGCTAACACACAACAAACTGATTATGTCATTATGGACAGTCTTCCTCATAGCTCCACTTCACTCTATGTTCATGCTATTAATAGTGCTTATGCAAAACAAAATTTGCCACTGGCAGGCAATCATTTGAATTGCGACACCTGGGTCAGACAAGCCACTGCTCGATACTTAAAAGTCTTTTTTGAGTTGGGCATCCTTAAAACCTAACAAACAAACAAACCTGAGCAGAATTGCAATAAAATCTATCCCATTGTAAATAAGTTATTTCCAAATTTATCCTAACACTTTTGATTCCCATATTGTAGGGCTCATTTTGCTGTCCTAGTTAATAAATCCAGAAAGTAGGATTATAGACTCATTTTCTAAATCACACATATACCCAATTTGTTCACACAGAAGGGAACACCTCTTTGTTTCAATATTTTGGCAAACAGAAGACTTTAAGAAATTGAAATAATAAAGGTCAGGAATATAGGAATTCCTGTATTCCCTACAAATTTGTAGTGCTTCTCCAATGTGTTGTGCCTGTTTTTCTTTCTATGTAAAGTGAAATGATGGAAAAGAACTTCACTGTTCTGCTTGATTTGAAATACGTTTTTATGCTGAAACCAAAACTTTCTTAACCATTTTAGTGCAGTTTACAATTCAAAAGATACATATATTTTCCATTGCAATATTTTTGTGCAAACACAAATGAACACATTAAGCAAAAAAATGCATATGAGAAAAATAAATGCTTACAATGTCTATATTATAATAAATACTCATAAAATATATATGAAATATCTTATTGTCTAGGGAAGAAGGGAATTATTGCAAACAAGAACTGAAGCAGGAAACAGCCAACTTAAACTTGGAAAAACTGAAAAATGAAGTACAATTGAATTTTAGGGATTCTAGTTGCATTTCTAAATGTAGTCGGGGCGGTGTTGGACATAATTATAATATTTAGCTAACAACTTTGGGCATTTAAACCATTTTAAATGAAGTTAGGAATGTATGTGAATACTACTTAGATTTCTATTGTATATTTCCTGGGGATTGATGAAAAGATGAGAGTTCACATTTTATTTTTAGTCAAAGATAAAGACTTTGGTTCATCTGTGCTCACACCATGTTCAGGAAGCAATGTGCAGCACAAAAGTATACGCCTATATATAAGGATCCATATTACTTTCTTTTCACTTTCTTTGAAACAATGCAAAAGTAGCATGTATATGAGACACCAGAGGGCACTATTTATTTGCAAAATATTTCATGCACATATCTATACCAATGCATTTTTTACAGGTATACACACACTCCTTTTATTCTATGACAGTGGAATATTAACTGGAACATAACATACGTTTTAGCTAAGCTTTACATTTTAATTATGTTTAGAATGAACATCCTGTCCCTAAATGTTACAAACCTGCAAGAGGGTGGTATATTTGGGAAAGTGTCAGTGTAAGAATCACCACAGCAATATTTCCTGTTCATAGCTATTAAATTTATTAGAATAGATGCTATTGCCTGGAATCCACAAAAGAATAGAAATGATTTCCAGATGATAAACACAGTGCAATTCTAAGCAGAGTCACTCTGAAGAATATCCTTCTAGAACAGAGGATTAATGTCCAACTGCTGTGTCAAATTCTAACCCGAGGCACAAAACATCTATTACAGAGTGAAATCCAGTAACCACAGAGCCAATCCTATTAAAGAGTGTTTGGCTGTCCCAAATATTCAATAAGATGTAATATTTTCCCTTGTGACTACTAAACTTAAATGAAAATGGAAAAAATTAGGAGGTTGTGATTGATACGGTGTTTTGGATTTCCAAAGGGAGATTCTCAAAAAATATAACAAAGCAGTGACTGGCATCTCATTGGTCTTACCTGCTATCAGTCAACCCAAGTTTAATGCTAAAGCAGTGTAACCTCCCAAGTAAATGAAATTACTCCATCGAATTCATAGAATTGGAAAAGACTAGATGATTCGCTCTAAAAACGACAACAATCCATGACTCTCAACCCATGTCAAATTGGGTGAACTCTTCAGATTGGTCTGCTGTGATACATAATCCCACAACATGCAAAACACGAAGTGGGAAATCTAACCATTGTCAGAGAGGGTCTGATCTCCAGAGGGAGGCTATTTCACAGCTGAAACTCATCCCCAGAATAGTCCTATTGCAAGTCCTGGAAGCCCAGTGCTTCTGTGATGGAGCCAATGGTGGGATTCAATATTTTTTTACTACTGGTTCTGTGGGCATGGCTTGGTGGGCGTGGTGTGGCTTGGTGGGTGTGGCAGGGGAAGTTTACTGCAAAATCCCATTCCCACTAACCTGCTTTCCAACTCCATTCTCCTGTGCAGGGCAACAAAAGAAGACCCAGCCAATCTGCTGGGATTCGGGAGGCAGATAATAGATGGGGGTGGAGCCAGATAGAGGTGGTATTTTCCAGTTCTCTGAACTACTCAAAATTTCCACTAATGGCTGAACTGGTCAGAACATGCTAAATACCATGTCTGGATGGAGCTATAACCGAAACAGCTTCTCTGATCATGGAGAGGTTGTTAGAGGAAAGGAATTGCTTTACTCCTTCAACTCCTTAGCTTTTTTAGATATTCTTAAATCAGGCACAGCTGGTAACACTCTTTTACCATCAAACCAATGAAAACCCTTGCAGTCACATTTTGTACAAGCTTTAAATCAATCTCAAGGGTCCTGTGAAAACGTATTACATCCATCTAGCTGAAGAATTACTAGAGGATGGATTATCAAAGGCCAGCTATTTTTGACCAGCAATACTCCATGCCCCTATTGCCAAATAGATGTTGCTTGCATTGGAACACTGAACTCTGTTTCAGAGAGAGGCAAAAATTACACTTCCACAATCCTTTGCATTGAATTATGATGACACTATTGAAAACTCAAGTCCAAAACTTCAGTCAGCTGACTCCTGTTCTCTAGCTCTTCCACCTCCCTTCAGCCCAGCTAAAGGCAATTACAATTACTTAGAAAAATTATGTAGAGAAAACTGCATCAAGAACAGTTCAGTTTGATCTTAAGTAAACTAGTGCCACCTTAAGTCATCAAGTATATACACCAGGGGTCTTCAAACTTGGCAGCTTTAAGACTTGTGGACTTCAACTCCCAGAATTCCCCCTCCAGTCTTGTTAGCTCAGGGAATTCTGGGAGTTTTAAGCCCACAAGTCTTAAACTTGCCAAGTTTGAAGATCCTTGATATATACTACTATTTCTGTAACCATTTGGGATGCCAAGTGAAAACAAAACACTGTAGTCTTTTCTTTCTTTCTTCTGAATATTTTTCTGAAATTCTGAAATCTGAAATCCTCAAAATTGGAGCCTATAAATTAGATGCATATAATTCATCTTAAATTTGATCCTCTCGGATTTGACCTGTAAGGTTCAATAGGTTCGATAAGGTTCAATTAAGAAATATTTTCCAGTATTGCACTCACAGAAGTGCTCTTGGTTAATGGTGGGAATGCACAGTGTAGTCCTCAAAATTAACTTTAACTTTACTTAAATGCCTGTTTTTTCCTTTACATAGGACTTGATTGATTACGTGCCCTCAAGTTAAGTTAATTCATTGCAAACACATTGTTTTTCTCTGTGACAATCTGTCCCTAATCTGGTCCTTCAGAACTTCCACTGCTGCACCCATTGCCACTGTAACCAAGTCTGTTCATTCTGCTGCTGATAGTCCTATTTTTACTTCCATTTTACCTAAAGTATATTTTACTCAATATAAATATATTTTACTGAAACAGAATACCTCATACCACCAGACTTGAAATTTTACACTTAGACAACCTAGAACTACACTGCTTCTGGTCCAACCTAAGCGTAGTACATAAAATTATCTATTGCAATGTCCTCCCTGTCAGTGACTACTTGAGTTTCAACCACAACAACACAAGAGCACACAATAGGTACAAACTCAAGGTAAACTGCACCAAACTCATTGCAGCAAATATGACTTCAGCAACAGAGTGGTCAATGCCTGGAATACATTACCTAACTCTGTGGTCTCTTTCTCAAACCCCCAAAACTTTAACCTTAGATTGTCTACTGCAGACCTAACCCCATTCCTAAGAGATCTGTAAGGGGCATGCATAAGCACACCAACCAGAGGTGGTATTCAGCAGGTTCTCACCAGTTCTGGAGAACCGGTAGCAGAAATTTTGAGTAGTTCAGAATACCACCTCTGACTGGCCCTGCCCCCATCTATTCTCTGCCTCCTGAGTCCCAGCTGATTAGTTAGGTCTTCTTTTGTTGCCCTGCACAGGACAACAGAGCTGGAAAGTAGGTTAGTGGGGTGGGGAGAGAATGGGGATTTTATGGTATCCTTCCCCTGGAGTGGGTGGGAATGGAGATTTTACACTATCCTTCCCATGCCAACCAAGCCATGCCCATCAAGTCACACCATGCCCAACAAGCCATGCACACAGAATTGGAAATAAAACTTTTTGAATTGCACCACTGGCACCCACATGCCTACCACTCCTAACCTAATATTCCTTTTTATTCATATCAATTTTCATGTATTCATAATCATGTTTATACTTATACATGTTATGTAATATATGCTTCACAAAATAAATAAAATAAATATTTGAGACTCCCCCAGGGAGCCAGGCCTTTGCATAATGTGTCATGTTCAAAGGATGATAATTTCATCTTGGTCATTTGGACCTCAAATGAAAACTCTGATTTGATTTGTTGGATGATCCATTTGTTTATTTTTTTAGTTTTTTGGCAATTCATGACTTTCATACACTGGATTTATCAACCCTAATAAAAAAGAAGCACATTGGCTTCATAAATCAGTTTTCTGCAATTATGTGACCAAAATTATGCTGCATTTCAAATCTTAATGTTTACTCATGGCTATTCACTGCAGGGAGAATATGCTGTTCCAGCAAGAGGAGCTAATAGAGCCGAAAAGATATTTCTTTCCCTTGCTGCAAAACAAGGATTCTTTGGCAGTTTGGAATAATATTCGACTTGTATGTAGGTGTTTGTAAAAAAATTCAGGGACTTCATAATTCTTCCATGCTGTTTAGTCTTGAGCAGTTCATTTCTGACTAACAGGAAGTAACAGATGGTGTAATTGAACAGTAATGGTTTGCATGTAAGGAGACTAAGTCAAGCAGAATTCAAGAAAACCAAACATTGTTTCCCAGAAGAAAAACTAGTAATGAAGGGAATGAGTTTCCTGATGATGTTTTAATTGATGGATAAGTCAGACCTTTGTGAATATCCTCTTTTAGAAGAAATGTTCTTTCAAAGCATCCTTCTCACTGACTTACATGTCACATTTCTTTCTCCCACTACAAAGATCCTGATGTACTCACAGGACGTTGATTTCCCACAAGTTACTTTGGCCAAATATATGAATTGGTCATCTGTTGAAGTCAATATTCCCAATGATGCATCTTCCAAAAGTATTGGGACTACAACTCCTCAAAGTCCAGCCATCGTACCCATCAGTATCTTGATAGAATAGCAGACAGATTTGTCCTGAGCTTCTCCCATGCCCTGCCTTGCATAATATCTGCTGGGCTTTGAGCCTAAACCCACCAAAATTGATTGGCTTCTGCCATTGGATATGCCAAAAGTTTGCTTCTGGGCTCCTTCTCCAGGGCAGTTAAAAAATAATAATTTTCTATTGCTGAGCCAAGTAGCAGAAAAATGATTTATTTGTCTAGATTAGTTATATACATAGTGATGAGATTTAATGGAGATTGTTATTTTTGGACCATCAACACACTAGCATATACGCACAGAGAGAAACCATATCTATTTAGTAGGTATTTATAACCCAGATTCTTTTGTAGCTTACAAAGATTACAAAAATAAGATATTGAAAATACAAAATAGACACATTGCAGTGTACATTCAGTAAAAGAATGCTATATTTGACTGAAAAGCAAAGTATGCCCTTTGGGGAGTCTGTAGCAACTTGATTGGAAAATGACTGGAGAGACCAGTTTAGAGTGGAAACATAAAAACACTGAAGAATAATACTCCATAAAAACTGGAATGAATTCATTTCAAGAGCCTTGATGGCGCAGTGGTTAGTGTGCAATACTGCAGGCTACTTCTGCTGATAGCCATCTGCTTGCAATTTAGCAGATCGAATCCCACCAGGATCAAGACTGATTCAGCCTTCCATCCTTCTGAAGTGAATAAAATGAGGACCCAGATTTTGGGGGGCAATATACTAACTCTGTAAACCACTAAGAGAGAGCTGTAAAGCACTATAAAGTGGTATATATGTCTAAGTGCTATTGCTATTAATTAGGAGACTAAATAGTATTCGGGGGGGCAATTACTTGATGAGGAATTTCAACCTTTGGGAAAAAAATCTTTAGTTTCTATTTCTCTGTCTCCTTCCAATTTCTTTAGTACTCACAATCAGAAGCATCTAAAGCTTCAAAAGCTTTTGTTGCTTTTGTCCAAAGGGTTTTGCCTTCTGGGGACAGGGACACACACACACACACACACACGCACACACACATGATGCATTAAAGCTGTGTAAATCAACTATAATCTATCTTAAACCCCACTTATGGAAATTGAAGAAGTGAGTGACAATCACTTAAATATGAGCCAGTGCTCAAAAAAGGCCAACACAATCCTAGGTTGCATCAACAGTGGAATAGAATCAAGATCACATGAAGTGTTAGTACTACTTTACAATGCCTTGGTGAGACCACACATGAAATATTTCATCCAGTTTTGATTGTCATGATATATATAAAAATGTTGAGATTCTATAAAGAGTGCAGAGAAGAACACCAAATGTTCTTCTCTGCACATTTTGGAGGCCAAAACATACAAAGAACAGTTATGGAAATTGGACATGTTTAATTTAATGAAAAGAATGACTAGGAGTGACATGAAAGCAGTATTCCAATATCTAAGGGACCATCATAAAGAAGAGGGAATCAACCTATTCTCCAAAGCAGAAGACATCACAAGAAACAATGGATGGGAACTAATCAAAGAGAAAACTAAGGAGAAATTTCCTGACAGAACAATTAATCTGCCTCCAGAAGCTGTGATTATGGGAGGTTTTTGAGAAGAGAGTGCACAGCCATGTGTCTGAAAAGGTATAGGGTTTCCTGCTTGAGTAGGAATTGGATTAGAAGACCTCCAAGGTCCCTTCCAACTTAGTTTTCTGAGCGACTGCATGTCTTCCTTGTTGACTGACGGCTTCTTCTGTTATTTCTGAAAGTGAAATGTCAGAGCAATTCTATGCTGAAAGATAAAAATGGGATATGATTCCTGCCATGGGTTCACTTTGAAGGAGTAATTTGGTAGGAGATCTGATGCAAAGCAGACTTTTGAAGATCTCTGAAGCTCTATTATGTCCTGTCCAGGATTTCATCTTCTGAGATGTGTTTAAAGTTTCATCTTCTGCGATGTGCTTAATGGGGAAACAGTTTTCTTGGCCAAATTCCAGTAAATTGTCTGGAAGTTTAATAAAATATTCCCACTTCATTTCAGCTGTCAGTCATTCCCAGTACGTCTTTATTGGGCTAAATACTAAAAGATCGTGTTTTGTAATGATGTCCATTTTCTGATCCAAATCAAATACCTGCTTGAGAGCTATAATATTAGAGGAGACCTGCTCTTGCCCCGGGGGGGGGGGGGTGTTGGAAAAAGATCTGATGCCTATAGCTAGATACATCTGCATTTAAAATTTCTTTGTAATTGAAACTTCATATTACACAGAACAATCAAATTATACATATTTAAATAAAGCATCAAGTGCTGTGTCTTCTTTGCTGAAACATCATGTTGTACTGACAATGATGAGAAAAGACACAAAATGAAAAATAACCTCCAGATATAATAGGAAAAGACTAATATTTTTAAACTCAGGAATACAAAGCTCATATTGATGCTACAAATCAGCAGTTCAAACAAACAATGCTGCCTGGCATCTTAAAGTCATAATTTAACATGGTTATGGCTTTGGGCAAGTTCATTTGAGTAGTATATTGCTCTGTTGATAAATGACTGCTGTTTAACATTTCTATCTTGGCTGCTTTTACCATGCAACATTAGACCTGCTAAATACATAGGAAATATTTCAGCAGGGGAAAAAAGAAAATGTTAGAATGCTTCCAGATGATATAAAATAGTGTTTGATTCACATCAGATATTGCTTATAAATATGGTTAAATAAATATATTCTAATCTTATTTTCAGTAATGTAATTATGGGATTTCCATAGCCATTGCTTTATCCAATTTGAGGCTGTGACTGGACTTGCTAGGATGCTTGGATGGAAACCATGTCTGAAATTTTGTTTCCTCAAGGCTCTTCACTACAATGAAATTTGTCTGCTCAAACTTACCTAGAGCTGAAGAAGCTTCTTGGATGAGAAACAAATGTCTTCAAAGAAAAACCAGAAAGTCTAGTCACCTCTTGAAAAAGCACCTTAGGGACAAACATGACCTGGATGACTGAGAATCTCTATAGACATTGTCTGCTCAAACTTACCTAGACCCCACTGAAGATTGCAGAACCATTATGCCTGGGAGGGGAGAAGGGACTGCAGCTTATATATGACCCCTCCCCTGTTTAAACTGGGTTTGGATCAGGTAAATAATCTTATCTAAATAGCATTAGCAGGAAAAAAAACTAATTGGAGATGTCTCCTCTTCATACACCCTTCTAACATAGCTCATAAAATAAGGTTTTTAAGAATCAGGTAGGATAGTATCTATGTATGGTCCTGTATGCTTTAGACCAATGTTTTTCAACATTGGCAACTGTAAGATATTTAGGCATGCCTGCTAAGGAAATCCACATATCTCCAAGTTGCCATGGCTGAAACACTGCTTTGGCACAAAGGGGGAAGGGGTATAAATTAATAAATTATATTAATTGAATGTATATTTTATACAACTTCAGTAGCTACATCTGCAAAGAATTTATTTGTCATTGGAAAATGGCCAAAATATATCTTATAAACAGTGTTTTTCAACTTTGGTAACTTAAAGATATGCAGACTTCACCTCCCAGAATTCCTCAGTCAGAATGTGGAGAGTTGAAGTCCCCACATCTTAAAGTTGTCAAGGTTGAGAAATCTGTTAAAATACTATTTTCAGTCCTCACAAAGTTTTAAAAGACATAAAATCAAAATTGCACAAATAAATATCAACATACAATAAAAGAGGAAGCTAAATATAAAGATATATAAAAATATAAATATAAAATATAAAGCGGAAGATAAATATAACCCCTTTGAGATGAATTGATTGAGCCTTGTTGTTTTTCTTACTATACTCTAACTCTACTCCTACTTATTGATTAAAAAAGAACTGTTGTGAAATTCATAAATTGTGAAACAGAACTTGCCGAGGAGGCTGAACTCTTTTTATTCTTTTCTTAAATAGCCCTTCTTTTATTTAGGAGCTCAAAGTGACTTACACAATACTATCTCATGAACTAAATTAGGAAAGAATGGCCCTAAGTCATCCAGTGAGCATCTATGAATATGGATGGACTAGATAGAATCTGGGTTCTACCATTTAGTAAATAAACATAGCTGCAATTAGTATAGAAAAGCATAACTATACAGCAGTGGTGGGATTCCATTTTTTTTACTACCAGTTCTGTGGGCGTGGCTTGGTGAACGTGGCAGGGGAAGGATACTGTAAAATTTCCAGTCAGAGGTGGGATTTGCCGGTTCTCCGAACTACTCAAAATTTGTGCTACTGGTTCTCCAGAACTGGTCAGAATCTGCTGAATACCACCTCTGCTATACAAGTTACTATGATTGGCATTATGTTTAAAAGACATAAAATCAAAATTGCACAAATAAATGTCAACATGCAATAAAAGAGGAAGCTAGATAAATATAACCCGTTTGAGATGAATTGATTGAGCCTTGTTGTTTTTCTTACTATACACAGGTTACATAGAAGTAACCTGATATTCAGGTAATCCTCAATTTAAAACCATTTGTTTAGAGACTGTTCAAAGTTGGTGGCAATATGCTGACTCTGTAAATCGATTAAAGGGGGTTGTGAAGCACTGTGAAGCAGTATATAAGTCTATTTCTATTTATTCCTTGCTTATCTCCTTAGTTATATTCCATGAATAAACCATGTGGAACATTGAGTCAAGTGAATCCATGAGAATTTTGCTGGGCAACTTTGCTTAGAAAGGTAAGACCAGCATCAGCTATCAGTAGTGAGAGGAAGAGATCTTCATGTGTTTCCTTTCTCCCTTTTGCTACATAGCCCTATGAGTGGTTGTATAAAACTCTTTCAGACAAAAATTGCTCCTTGTAGCTTCACACCATACATATGTGTCTGTGCGCCTGGACATGCTTATTTTATTCCCCTACTCAGCATAGCTGTCAACAACTGCTTTAGCAACTCCTTTTAAGCATGATTAAGCTACCAAAGGATACAAGGGAGAAATTGTACTCTGAAAAACTATTGGATGATTGTGACTCCATTGCATGCTGAGTACCAGAACTCCTGCACAATTCACTGGTGTTGTGGTCTGCATATTTTCAGACTATCCAGGGGTTTATAGTTACCAGCATCAGTGTATTAAAGCTCTACAGGTGTCATCCATATCTGTCTGCACTTAACAAATCCAGTATTCTCCCACTCAAATAAATCCTTTCGCTGAAATGTTGGTTGATATACATTCCAAAGGCTTAGGGTTAACATTAATATTTCAGCCATCCTTGTACTTAGGAGCTGTTTGAACACCAATATAAAATGTAATAGATTTTAAGCAGACTCTTTGGCCCTTCTCAAGTTTCCTTCAAAGTGCATAGAATCACATCTTGCAAGGATGAATCTATACTGAAATATTTAATTGGTCTCTGGAGTACCAGTTCTTTCTTGTGTAGATTTTAATGTGTATCTGTAGATATACATTTTTCCTATGTACAGTATATGTATTTTTGCTGGATGCACAGCTGCTGAGGATCACCATTGCATATGTTATCTTATATGGCTCTTTTCCTATCTGTTCTTAACCATACATGGAGAAGATGGATTTCTTCTGAAAGTTGAACCTCTCTAATTCATAGATTCACAGAAGAACATTTGAAAAGCCAACTATCAAAGTCATTTGTGTTTTCGGCATTTCTTCTTCACCTTTGAACTCCCCATAGACAGCTCATTTCTCATCTACTTCAAATTCAGAAGGACAATGCCAGCCAAAATGCTTGACACACTGGAGATAATTGTTCCTGACAATGGAATTCTGGGATGTCCTTGTTTGGTTGTTTACTTGTGTTAGGAATGTAAGTCACCTAACAGTTATTTGGGTTGGAAATATATAAACCAGGATAAACATTTTAAAAATGTATCTTTAAGAAAATGCAAAACTGTAATTGGGTGTGTTTTCTCAAATGGCCATAAGATGGAGCCAGAAACCTGGGTTGTTTAGTCTTAGTCTTAGTCTCAGAAGAGAGTATGTCTCAGTGAGTCTCTGTTTTCCTTCTGTTTTTCCTGAGAGTTTTGCCATTTTTCCTAATTGACTGCTATTCCTGGATTTGATGTAAGTCTGATACTGAATTGTTTTTGACATTGGACTTTGTTATTGGATTATCCCTGGACTGAAAATTGACTGATTTAACCTGTGAATTACTTTGGACTGCTTGTTTTGAAATTTGCTTCAATGTTTCTGGAAGTAAAAAAACTACATTTACTGTACGGTGTATCTGTGTGCTAATGGGAATTACCTCAACAACTTGCAACAACTTGAGGGAATTACCTCAACAACTTGCAGACATTTCTTTATCCAACTATGTAACATTATCAATGCTAATGATAGTGGTCTCTGTTCATATACAATACTTTCCCTTATCAATTTTTGTAGAGGAGGTGGTTTTCTCCTTGACAGTTTTGTTGGAAAGATGTTGTATAAGTAATTTATTTCCATTTTCCTTGGTTGCTGCAGTGGATTTGTACTCTTATGAATTATATTCTTACATGGCTCCTTTTGTGGGAGATTAGGTTGTTACTTTGGTAATGGAGCACTTGGTTAGTGGGGATTGCTTTTCAATAAACTTGTGTTTCTAATTTGCCATCATTTTCTCTACTGATGAGGATACTCAGAAGGGGTAGTGGTTATTGTTTTCTTCTTCTCTGGTAAACTTTATTCCTTTGAAGATGTTGATAGTTTCATGTCATTATTCTTCTCTAGTTGTTCTTTTTTTTTGCCTTGATCAAAGAACCTTTGCTGTTACTTCTTTGTGTCCTGGATGGACTAATGAAACTTTGGAACTTTCTTTACATGTTAATAGAATGTGGAAGTTTTTTTTTTTTTCTTAACCAAATGAAACTGATGTTCTTTCACTTTCAAGCCCAAGCAAATTAGAAAGATAAACAAACTTGTTGAGGTATAGAAGCTGAGCAACTGCAATAGGAAATGAGAATTCTAGTCCTCTTTTATCAGTGAGATGATTAAAGCAATGTCTTATTGATCTCTTCCTCTTTTTGCAACTTCACTGACTTGTAACATATGAGATAAGCTTCAAATTCCTCTCCCATCTGTTGGTTGTTTTCAGAAATTTATTCTTCCTGTTTCTTTCTCTTATGATCTCTTATATATTCCAATAAAGGAGACTATTTGTAGCCCAGGGTTGAAATGAAGGGTCCTTGGTGTTTTCTGAGCTTAGTTGTTTTCTTGCGGACATTTCATTACCCAAATTAGATAACATCATCAGTGTTAGCCAAAACAAAAACAAAAAAACAACAACCCTACTATGTTCAGAAAACATCAAAAATCTTACAGATTCCTTTTCTTTCTACTAATGTATTGGTTTATGGACTATCTGGGAAAGTGTGGAGTATGAAGGGGAAAAGGGATAATTAAAAACAGTCTATAAGTGGAAACCACATGTCTTCAAATACATGTGAAGGGGGGGGAAGGGGTGATGCTTACATTTTTGGCCCAGTTGGGAAGACTAAAGAAGCAGGAGAACCACTAATCAGAGCCCACAATAACATGCTCCAGCAAAACTGCAAGCCATTGCTAAAGGGAAGGAAAAGGTTGAAATCTGAAAAAAGGGTTGCTTAAGTTGACTTCATTTTAAGCATCTTAAGTTTAAAACACGAGAAAGCCCATGGACCTCTTAAAGTAGTGGGAGGAGTGGTATTTAGCCTGCTTCATTTATCCTTCAAAACATCCCTCCCAAAAATTTACCCAATAGATATTTCCCTTCTCCAACAAGTTTTATCCTTAGTAGATAGATTATAGAACTCTTGTTGAATAGAATTACTTGGCCTTCATTTGCTTCTTCTGGCTCTTTGAATGTACACATTTCTTTCAATGTCTTTGTCAAATGAGTGTAATCGTGTAAATCTTTGAACCACAAACTTTTATCATCCAGTAAAGCCTGTTTTTTCAAATCCTGTTGAAAGGTCATAAAATTCAGTATAATAAAACTCTACTCTGAGTCCTGGTAATCATATCTGATATAGCCACCAAAATTAGACTCAAATTATAAATCCACAATTCTCTTATGATGCCAATAGTATGGTTATTTTTTTCAGTAGACTATTGAGCCTCATCTTTCTCCCTTCCCCTATCAACCTCCACCATACCACCATAAGGCCCTTCATCTCGGCTTCAAATTCTAAAACACCCTGGGGATCAAGATGGATAACTGCAGTCACTATCCTGTCAAAGATATCCTGGTATTTTTCTCTAACCTACCCCACTCCTATGTTAATTATATGCTATAAGGCAGAAACCTGAGTAGCTTAGAAATCAGATAAATGAGAAAAGAATATTTTCATTCAGGTGATGGGGAGAATGTTTTCTTTTGGTGGTAACAGGCTGATTTGTTGTGGTTTGTATTGCAAACACTTTGAGTGTCCACAACATTCCTGGGCTGATGACATATTTATTTGTTTTGGATACTCTGAGATGATTTGCTTTTCACTGCTGAAAAACAGTGAGCCAGTTTTTGTGAAAAAGTAATCCAGTGTAACTTTGTTTTGTTTTTCATAAATTGAGAACTACACCCAGCCCTGGGAACATCTGTATATTCACAGGTCTCAGCTATTCCATATCTTAAAGTAACAAGCCACCTGGAGAATATGTTCAAAGAAAAAAAAAACTATACTTCAAGGTCGCTGTTGGAGATTAACTTCCTTAAATATTGAACTTAATTATATCCTGTGGCAACTCTATGGTATCATATTATGACAATTTTTATCATTGTTTTACCCCAATTTAATACTGTAACTCATCTATTGTATTGCCCACACATTTTACATATATGTGCATGTTGCTGTTTTATTTAAACAGAATTGTGTTTATTTGTATAATCTGTTTTATCAGTGTTGTATATCAGTGATTGCATGATCTCTATTTAGCCATATGCTAAATCAAATAAATAAATAACAGGTCTCAATCAATGTCAAGCAATCAGAGAAAGAATTACTCATGAACATTAATACATGTTAATAAACAATTGCAATGACATTGTTCTGGGCAATGCTTGAAGCAGGCACTTCTCTTTGATTATATTTTTGAAATACTTCATGAGAAAGAAGCATGGCACAAACTAGTATCCACTCTTGATTTTGATCATCTGTTTGCAAGGAAATAGGGGAGGGAATTATAATACAATTGCCTTTTTCATTTATGGGGAAAGCTTATCAATAGTGGACTGATTGGCTAAAGTGCCTCAATAAAAAAACCTAATCCCCAAACTCCTTAAACTTTAATAGAACAGCAAATGTATCTATAAAGCTTCTTGAACCTTTCAGACAGAAAACAACCAGAGAAAGTACATTTAAATGACAACAAAAAGGATCTTCATATTTCTTGTTATCTTCAACTATAAACAATTTCTAATAAAGTAGAAAATTCTGAGAAAATGATTAGAACTGAAACAAATGAACAAACAAAATCTCAACAGAGTGCTGAGTTACTGAAGGTTTAGTAGAAATGAATTACATAGAAAAGTAAAATAATTGCAACATGGAATTTAAGACTAAGAATGATTCACTGCTGTCTTCTAGCTATGCCATAAAATTATAGCAAAGATGGGTAGTTTCACATATATAGTTCGGTTTTGACTTTAGTCTAAACATCTAAACATCTAAACAAGTCACATTAAGACTCAGCTTTCCATTGCTAATTAAAAGGATCCACTACAGTCATTAGATTTTCTAAATTGTGGCTTATAGATTCAGAAAATGAGCTGTGTGCTCCCCTCTTGCCCTTGTATATGTGACTGAATCCTCTACTTCCCTTTGCTTAAAACACTGTCCTGTCACTGGGCCTGAATTCAGAAGACAATAATCTGCTTGAACATAAAAAGTGAACTGCAGCTCAATGAATGAAAAACCATGCTCTATGGCAAGCTCATAAGAGGAAGAGAAAGGCTGGGAATATAGATTAATCACAATAGTCCTGTGGAAACTTACATGAATATAGAATATCCACAATTGCTCTTTAAGCCATTGACATCATCCACACATTTGCAAGCAGGGAACACAATGCTACAGAAGGAATAGCCAGAAACCAAAAACAATATCTCCTCAGTGTTTCTTAGCCCAGAACTAGAAAATGTCACAATGAACCATAACATGTTGAATTTATTTTTATTTGTTTGTTTGTTTGTTTGTCAAACATGTACAAGATAACAAGTGTAAGTATGAACATAAACAAAACCAAAGAAGTAAATACAGATTAAATGAGGACAGTAAAACAGGGACATTAGGCACACTAGTGCGCTTTTATGCACACCTCCTTTAAGGACCTCTTAAGAATGGGGTGAGGTCCACGATAGATAGTTTGAGGTTGAAGCTGTGAGGATTTGAGACTGTAACAACAGAGTTGGATAGGGTATCCCAGGTGTTGACCACTCTGTTGCTGAAGTCGTATTTTTTGCAATAGAGTTTGGAGTGGTTTACCCTGAGTTTGTATTGGTTATTTGCCTGTGTATTATTGTGATTGAAGCTGAAGAAGTCATTGACAGGCAAAATGTAATAGCAATTTTGTTCTTCCATCTCTCTTCCTGATAATTCCACCTCTCTTCATGACAATGTGCTATGATAGGAACCTGTGGTAGATGCCATCAGTTGGATACTTTTCTACCTCATCTCAGGCAACCCCACTTTGCCATTTTCTTCTTTTCTCCTAAAGGGTTTTCCATGTTTGTTCTCTTCCTTTATTCTCAAGGAAAGAAATTAAACTGAAGTCTTCTACAACTGAAGATGTGTGTGGACTAGGAACATACCTTTCTATTCATTGGTGGCTGGGGTGGATGGCAATGCCATGGTATCTTAGCACCATATGGTTCTCCTAGTGGCATAATCAAGAGATGGTAATGAACCATGACTAAGTCCCCTTTTCCCTCTCACAGGCAAACATTCCTGCAGGGATAGAACTCAAATAATACAATTGGTGCCAAAGATTGGACGACTAATTCAGCCCCCAGCCTGCTAAGTTGTTTTCATGGCCAGAAAGGGAGACTTTTCTTGTTTAATGTGATTAAAACACCAACTGACATTTTTAGCACACTCTGTGTGTGGTTTTGAAAGCTCCAGTTATGAGAAGTATTAAAAGAAAATATATTGACAGACTACATCTACAGTTAAGGTAAGACTTTCTTCACCAATTGAGATAAGAGTTGCACACTAATATTTTGGGATTAATAGCAATGTTAGGACTGATTCAGGGAAACCATTACTTTATAACCCCTTCTTGAATAAACAAACAATATGAATTTGATTGCAAACTTTGATGAATGCATGTATGCCACATTTTAGGGTACAATTGATATAAGAAAACAATTCCTTGGTATCTAACATAAAGTTGAGGAGAGAATTGATGTAAACCAGCTAATTGGCACAAGATGGAGGTAAATATCAGCCCATAGGTTTCAAATCTACAAACAAGCAAGAAAAACAACAAGTGCAGGAAACCAGTAGTCCAGCAGTTCAAATGAATATGTAGGTTTATTGCAAGCTTAAGGTTTCTACAAGATTCTGAAGTCAAAGCAGTAGATAAGTAGATAAAAGTCAACTGAATTCAAGATAAATCTCTTGTGAGCATGAAAGGACTTAAGATGGATGACATGTTTGATTCCTACTTCAGGCGCACTTGAGCAGCATGACCTTCTAAACATTACACATTATAATCTGTTGTGGTCAACATGTATGAACTTTATGCCATTTTAATTCCCCCCAATGCTATAGTATAATTTTACTTTACAGGAAATTTTAAATAGCTTTTCAGAATGGGCTTTTGTTTCAACCAATTTGCAATGGAATTATTGGGAAGATGAAAATATCAAGATACAGGAAACTGGTTTCATTTGGGGTCAAAACTTTGGCCTACTGATCCAGATATTGTCAACAATGTCTCTCTAAATTTTTTATGAATAAGAATATTTTCAAGTTTTTCAACTTGGAATATTTTGTTGATGAAGAACATGAAAAGAGGTATTTGCACAAGCAGATTTTGTTAAGGTTCATGGGGAAAATCTGCTGAGGAAGAAACAGAGCCTGAAGAACTAACTACCCAAAGACCTTCAGGAGAAAGAAAATCAGCTACCCTCTACAAGTCCAGAGGTGAGTCCAATCTAAAGGGCCTGTCACATTGGCCGACGGATGCAAAATGTTTGTAAAAAGGACACAGCTGACGAGAAAATGTTCCATCCATTGTTATCCACTCTTAAAAGTGCCCCGAATTTGCATAAGCAGAGCGGACAACAACAAAAAGGAACGGACGGGGGAAGGACATAGAGGGGATGTAAAATAGATGCTCCACAGAAGCCTAGCGGATGTAAGAGGATGGGAGCGGATGGCACATCCGCGGGGCTTCCGGGGGAGCACAGCGAAGGGGACGTGCAATGGAAAGAGCGGATGCTGAGCGGATGAAGCGGATGCAGAGTGGAAGCCTAGCGGAAGCCTAGCAGATGCCTAGCGGATGCAGAGCGTTCACTGCGCATGCGGGGAGGATGCATTGCATCAGACTCGCAGATATAAAGGGAAGCAGCTCGCAAGCAGGTCACCATTCAGAGGAAAGACCTGCTGCCAGACACAGCTCCAGCCAGCCAGCCAGCCAGCTAGCCAGCCAACAACCATGGTGAAGAAGAGGAAGCCTGTGGCATCTGCTGCCAGCCCTGGCAAGAGGGACAGGGCCACCATCCCACCCCCTGGCCCTGACTCTGCTTCTGCTGGGGCTTCTGCTGCTAGGGCTGACTCTTCTGGTGCTAGAGCTTCTGCTGGTGCTGCTCCTGGTGCTGGCGCTTCTGCTGCTGCTTACTCTGCTGGTGCTGCTCCTGGTGCTGGTGCTTCTGCTAGTGCTTACTCTGCTGGCACTGCTCCTGGTCCTGCTGGTCCTGCTGGTGCTCCTGGTGCTCCTGGTCCTGCTGGTGCTGCTGGTGCTCCTGGTCCTGCTTTTGTTGCTACTGTTGTTGTTGCTGCTGCTGCTGGTAGTGGTGTGGTGGACCAGCCCCTACAACCTCGAAGCCCCTCTGATGAGAGCCCATATGGCCCTGCCAGAGGGAGGAAGAGGCATACGCAAGAACAGGAGAGGAGGCAATACTCCATCGAAGAGGAACATGAGGAGGAGGTGCTGGAATGGCTGAGGGAGAATGAGTATCTTTGGCGGAAGGGACACAGGCTCTATCGAGACACCAAAAGGAAGCAGGCTGCTTGGAGAGAGAAGGCGGAGATCCTGGGCTACACTTCGGAGGTGCTCCTCGGCTGGTGGAAGCACATGCACACCTGGTACGGGAAACTGCACCTCAAGAAATCTGGCCAGGCCACGGTCAAGCTGATGGACTGAGAGTCCTATGTGATGGCCAAGTGCACCTTCTTGGAGGGTGAGGTCTGCCACCGAGGAGCAGCCCCTCTGACAACCCTCTCTCTCAGGCAGCCTGCTGAGAGCCAGTCCTCTTCTGGCCAAGAGTCAGCTCCTATGTCCAGGCAGGTATCTGTGGAGCATGCCATGACGGAGATCCTCCCGAAGGTTGCACTCCTTTTGGTGGAGTGTGTGGAGGACCCCCTGATGCAGTGGGAGCAAAGAGACGGCACTTCCACCAGAGACCAATCCACATCCACCCCCAGCTCCACCTCCACAGAAAGCAGGCAGAGAGCCAGACCAGAGGGGCAGAGCCCTGCTGGAGATTAGGGACACCATCTAAAGTAGCGTAGATCTCCTCTCTCAGCTGGTACACACCGACATCCCATCCTCCAACCGCAAGCTCTTCATAACATACATCAACCAGACCCTCATGAACATGTCTGAATCACAGTACCAGGGGATCAAGGACAGGATCACTGGTCTTCTTCACAACCCTCCAGACCCAGCTGAACCTGCTCCCACCCAGTTCAGGTCTGCTTCTCCATCCCAGGTGATGTCACTGCCCTTCCAAAGCTTTCCACAGGCCCTCACCTAGCAAGGCTATGGCTACCAGGAGTTCCAGCAACACAGGCAGCCCTTCCCAGTCCAGGCACAGCTACATCGAACGCCACCGGTGCCACCAATGCCACTGATGCCACCGATGCCACTGATGCCACCGATGCCAGCCACGTCACAGATGCCACCCACACCACAGATGCCACCCATGCCACAGATGCCACCCAAGCCTCACCTCACTCACCTGTAGACCAGACATCCCCACTACATTCCTCTTTCCTCCATCCCACAACCAAGCCTGGCCTCAGAACATCTGTCATCGGTATTGGGGCTGACACCCCATGTCCTGGAGGAAGGGGCTCTCAACATCACAGGACTGAGCCAGCTCTCTGAGAGCTTCCTGCACACACCATCTCCTGTTATCCTCTCGGGGCCAGGCACCCTAATGGCACTTCAGACCAGCACTCCAGCAGCAGCCACCTCCACAGGATCTGGACCCTTCACCCCTGAGACTATGGGCACGCCTCAGAGTGACTGATAAGAGTTCCAGAGACTGGGTGGCTACCTGTTGACTTTATCTTTGCTTGGGACACTTGAGTCATTTTTCTTTTACAGCTTGTTATTAATAAAGAATATCTTTGGTTCACACACTTGCTTCATATATTTTATTAAATAAAGTCTTGGTGGAAACTTTTAGAAATGGTTTAAGCCTTTGAATGCTTGTGGGATGGGTAAGGATAGTAATGGGATGGGCAGGGATACCTTTGGGATGGGTTAAGATATCAGTGGGATGGGCAGGGATACCTGTTGGATGGGTAATAGCTGTGGGATGGGTTAAGATAGCAGTGGGATGGGCAGGGATACCTTTGGGATGGGTAATACCTGTGGGATAGATAAACCTCCAGTGCAAGCATAGTGGGACTCTGTGGTCCACCCTCCCAGGTTTCACACCTTTGGCCCTTTATTATCAATAACAATGTAATCATTGATCCAAACATTTCAACATAAACACAACTCTTTATTAATGCCCCCTATTCATTGTAAGGCCACTTAACATACATGGCACAATCTCATCAGTGTTTTGAGACAGGCTGAAGGAAGCATCCATTAAGCATCTACCATCCTGTCTTGCCACTCCACTGGTCCAGCTGGGGAGTTGCACCAGTATTTCAGGAGGTTGCGCTGCTTCTTCCCTTCACGTGAAGCTCTGTTGGGGCCTTGTACACCCACAGTGTCTATCAGGTTTCACCCTTGCCTCCATTCACCAGGCTCCATGTCCACATTGCCTTGTTGGAGGTCCACGAGCCTGTTCTGCAACACTGGGTAGAGGGTGCGCATGAGATTGTGCAGGATGCAGCAAGCTTCCATAATCCTCCTCACGGTCTGTGGGCAATGCTGCATGGTGGAGAGAAGTACCTGGAACCTGTTGGCCAGGATGCCAAAGGCATTCTCCACCACCCGTCTTGCCCTGGACAGCCTGTAGTTGAAGATCCTCTCTTCACAGGTGAGGCATCTGGAGATGTAGGGCTGCATGAAGTAGGTTGTGAGGGAGAAGGCATCATCCCCCATGATGAAGTAGGGCACATCTTGTGTGTCGTTGGGCAGGGGGTCTGGATCTGGGAAGCCCATGATGAGGTTGTATTCCAGCCCCTCCTTGAGATGACTGGCGTTGTATAACTGGGCATCTGAAGCTGTCCCATTGCCTGAAGCATCGATGTTCATGAACTTGTAGTCAGCATCGACCATGGCGAAGAGGATGATACTGAAGAAGCCCTTGTAGTTGTGATAAGTGGACCCTGAGTTGGCTGGAGCTTTGCAGGCCACGTGCTTCCCATCTATGGTTCCAATGGTGTGTGGGAAGTTCCACTTCTGATACCACTGCTCTGCAACTTTCTTCCAGTCTTCTTCAGTGGAGGGGCACTGGAGGAGCTCCTTCAGGTCTTCTTCGATGATGGCCTGCACCACTTCTCTGACCACAATGCTGATGGTGTTGTGTGGCACCCTCCAGCCATACTGCATGCTCCTGTGTGTGGTCCCAGAGGCCAGGTGGCGCAGAGTCAATGCCATCTTGAGCCCAGGTTCCTGGCTGGGCCAGAGGTTTGTGCTCTGCTTGGTCAACCTGGGTCTCAGTCGCTCCACAACTTTGTCAAACATGGCTGGAGGCATCCTCATGAAGTTCTGGAATGCACGAGTGTCTTCGTTCCTCAGCTCCACCATCAGCTTGTTATACAGTCCGTACTCTGCTCTTCTGGTGATCCATCTTCGGACCCAGACACATCTTGGCCGCCTCCTTTTCTTCGCATAGAACAGGTGAAAGAGCCTGTAGATGGCTTCGCACTGTTGTAGAACAATGGTGGCTACCAAAAGGAGTGTGTGATGATCCATGGTGGAGATGTCTGGATGCTGTGGAAGAGCAAGAGCCAGATGAAGGCTGAAGAGGTCTGCACCGCAGGGCTACTGGACTGAAAGTGAGATCCAGGTGAGTTCCTCCCCCTTTTTATAGGAAATATAGGTTTTCCGCTAGATGTCCTTTTGCTTCCTCTAGACATCCTGAAGAGATCCTAAATATCTGAGATAGGTTCCCTCTGCGAATGTTTTTTCCATTTTAATGCTTTGTATGCGAGCTGCATCCGCTTTCATCCTTTCTATGTCCGTGCTACTAACGCTGCGCGTCCGTTCCGCATCTGTTTCGCTTCCTCCCTGTGTCCATTTTTCACTGGAGCAGATTTGAGTTGCGCGGATGCGCAGTGGATGCCTAACGGATATAGCGGATGCATAACGGATGACAACGGATGTAGAACGGATGTTCCCCGTATGCGTAGTGGATGTAGAACGGACGCGTTGGATACATTTTCCGCTCAAAAAGTTTTGTGCAGCTCAAAACTTTTTGAGCGGATGAAATGTCAATAGACGGATGCTGGACGGATAGAGAGGATGAAAAATGGACGCAGTGAGTACAGGACGGAAGCATCGCGTTAACCAACGGATGGCAAGTGTTTCTCTCCATTTTACATCCTCTTTCCATCCATTGGTGCTGTTTGACAGGGGCTTCAAAAATATTCTGATGCTAAGGCTACAGAACTGAAGGCCTAAAACCATATGTTTTTTTCTTGCAGCTGAAATGAATAATATGACTGTCCTTGACCTAAATACTTCAGGCATTGATCTCGGTAGGTAATTCAGGTAGGATGACATCATCATTCCCAACTCCCATTTATAAAAGCACCATGTGAACATTGAGATGTTTATTCAGTCTGGAAGTTATGGAGCCTATCTTGTGACATCATGAAAGCCAGCCAATGGGTGTCTTTCATGTTTTTTTTCAGATTGGAATGTTACAATACTGTGCTTGTTTGTGTTTCAGAGCCTGAATCTAAATAGGAATGGGCCAATTAGTGGTGGAATTGCTGAGAGTCTCCAGAGTTACCTCACTGCTCTAAAATTATTGTGCATTTTTCATCCACAGATCAAATAGCTTTTTGATTTGGTAAAGACTAAATAGCTCATAATGTTTCCCAAGCAATCACTCTATTTATCCTATGGATTTATTTTCATGTGTATGTATTGGAGCCTGAGAAAATAAAATTGAGGCTGTTTGGAGAAAGGATTTTATTTTATTTATACTCCTATTCTGATTCAGATTGGGAGTTCCCACAAAACTGATCTTCTAAACAAAAATATATGGCCCACTATATATAAGTGATGTTATAATGTGCATTCTTATAAACCATAAACCACCTTGGGAACCAATATGATGTAGTGTAGACTAGAAACAGAGATACTGTGAGTTCTAGTCACAATTTAGGCATGAGGCCACTTGATTTTTGAGCCAGTAGTTCTTTCTCAACCATCGAAAGCAAGCAATGGTAAACCATTTCAGAAGCTCACTTCTGAAGTCATGCTCAGAAATTGTCCCAACCATCATCAAGAGTCTCCACTAATATTAAAGCACACATACAAAATCAACCCTGAATTTGACACAGGATAAAGACTGACACAAAACCAGAGGTAGTATTCAGCAGGTTCTGACCAATTCTGGAGAACTGGTAACGGAAATTTTGAGTAGTTTGGAGAACCGGCAAGTACCACCTCTGACTGGCCCCACCCACATCTATTCTCTACCTCCCAAGTCCCAACTGATCAGCTGGGTCTTCTTTTGCTGCCCTGCATAAAAGAACAGAGCTGAAAAGCAGGTTAGTGGGGTGGGGAGGGAATGGGGATTTTGCAGTAACCTTCCCCTGCCATGCCCACCAAGCCATGCCACACTCACCAAGCCACGCTCACAGAACTGGTAGTAAAAAGTTTTGAATTCCATCACTGTACAGAACCCTAGGAGATGTTGACAGGAAGTTGGGTTTGTTGGTTAGAAGAAAGGACTAATAGAATAGACACAAACTGTATTTAAAACACAACATACTAATATCCAAGCAATATTCTTGCAACCTTAAAAAAGGAGAAATGTGGTGGTTTAATAATCTGTGCCAAAAGCAGCCAAAAGCAGCCAATCTTGAAGCAAATTTTGCCTGATTCCTTCTAGTCCTTCTATATGTTAATCAAGTAATGTTAAAACATTGCCACAGTTTCATTTCAAAGTGAAAATGGAATTATTTTAAGATGTATCAAATAAAGCTGTTGGACAGTTCAAATTTGCATGTCTTGCTATGGGTATTAAATAGAAATGCCTCATGTCATAATAATACATATTCCATATTTTGGAATATACAGCCCTCTGTAGTTGTTTACAGAAATAATTGGCCATTGTTAATAAAATAACAGTGGTTGCCCCTGGTGGTTATCCCCAGTCTGTTCTCAAAATCAAACTATCATTCACCTTTTACTTTGATGCAAACCTATTTTTCATTTCCCAAGTAGACATAGGGTATCAGTAATTAAATCTGCTTCAGATTGGATTTGAAAAAGGTAGGGCCAAGATGTCAACCAGAGCAAGAGGAATAGATGTGCACAGTATGGCAAATTGTTAAGGCAGGTTTACCAAGTCGATGAATTCAGTTACTTTGGATGATCAAAATTCTCTTTGTTACCCAAGCATGTACTCCTAGCACATCTAAAAGGCAGCAGATCTACAATCAGGTGCTTCACTTCATATTTCCTCCATTTGCAGTGACCTTTTAGCAACCTTTCTGAAATTTATGGAAGATGTTTTTAGATCCAAAGTTTATTTATCCAGTATTGTGCATACATGTGGTTTTAGGTTTAATAAGTGAGTTGCCCACAGCTCAGTTCTGGACATACTTTTATTAAATGATTTTAAAACAATAATTGAAGAGGGGAAAATGCTAGATAATATAACAAATGCCACAGAGTAGATAAATAATTTGTGATTCAAACCATGGTCATGAGACTGTACCGGACATATTGAATGCTGAATAGAAGCCAGCTTTAAATCCTCTTTTAAAGGGACTGTCACATCGGCCGACGGATGCAAAAAGGATGTAAAAAGGACACAGCGGACAAGAAAATGTTCCATCCGTTGTTATCCGCTCTCAAAAGTGCCCCAAATTTGCATAAACAGAGTGGACAACAATGGAAAGGAATGGACGGGGACAGGACGTAGCGAGGATGTTAAGCGGATGCTCCACGGAAGCCTAACGGATGGAAGCGGATGGAAGCAGATGACACATCCGCAGGGCTTCCAGGGAAGCACAGCGAAGCAGACATGCAGCAGAAGGAATGCATGCAGAACGGATGCCTAGCAGATGACGCGGATGCATCAAGGACGCCTAGCGGATGCCTAGCGGATGCCTAGCAGATGCCTAGCAGATGCCTAGCGGATGCCTAGTGGATGCAAAGCATTCACTGCTCATGCAGGGAGGATGCATTGCGTCAGCCCCGTGGATATAAAAGGATGCAGCTTGCAAGCAGGTCACCATTCAGAGGAAAGACCTGCTGCCAGACACATCTCCAGCCAACAACCATGGGGAAAAAGAGGAAGCCTCTGCCATCTGCTGCCAGCCCTGGCAAGAAGGACAGGGCCACTATCCCACCCCCTGGTGCTGACTCTGCTTCTGCTGTGGCTTCTGCTGCTCGGGCTGACTCTTCTGGTGCTGGAGCTTCTGCTGGTGCTGCTCCTGGTGCTGGGGCTTCTGCTGATGCTCACTCTGCTGGCGCTGCTCCTGGTGCTGGGGCTTCTGCTGGTGCTTACTCTGCTGGTGC
>BLBF01000018.1:5655162-5667669 GCA_015471245.1 Laticauda colubrina | reverse complement strand
CTCCTGGTGCTGGTGCTTCTGCTGGTGCTTACTCTGCTGGTGCTGCTTCTGGTGCTGGTGCTTCTGCTGGTGCTTACTCTGCTGGTGCTGCTCCTGGTGCTGCTGGTGCTGCTGGTGCTGCTGGTCCTGCTGGTGCTGATTTTGCTGCTGCTGCTGTTGCTGCTGCTGCTGGTGTGGTGGACCAGCCCCTAGAAGCTCAAAGCCCTACTGATGAGGGCCCAGAAGGCCCTGCCAGAGGGAGGAAGAGGCAATCACGCGATAGGGAGAGGAGACAGTACTCCATTGAAGAGGAACATGAGGATGAGGTGCTCGAATGGCTGAGGGAGAACAAGTACCTATGGCGGAAGGGACACAGGCTCTATCGAGACACCAAGCAGAAGCAGGAGGCTTGGAGAGAGAAGGCGGAGAGCCTGGGCTACACTTCAGAGGTCCTCCTCAGGTGGTGGAAGCACATGCATACCTGGTTCGGGAAGCTGCACCTCAAGAAGTCTGGCCAGGCCGTGGTCAAGCTCACCAACTGGGAGACCTATGTGATAGACAACTGCAGCTTCTTGGAGGGTGAGATCCACCACCGAGGAGCAGCCCCTCTGTCAACCCTCTCTCTCAGGCAGCCCGCAGAGAGCCAGTCCTCTTCTTGCCAAGAGTCAGCTCCTGTGTCCAGGCAGGTATCTGTGGAGCACCCCATGACGGCTGAACTCCCTGTGGCGGAGCGCATGGAGGACCCCCTGATGCAGTTGGAGCAAGGAGAGGGTGCTGCCCCCAGAGACCAACCCACATCCACCCCCAGCTCCACCTCCACAGAAAGAAGGCAGAAAGCCAGACCAGAGGGACAGAGCCACACTGTCCTGCTGGAGATCAGGGACACCATCAAAAGTAGCGTAGATCTCCTCTCTCAGCTGGTACACACCGACATACCAATCTCTAACAGAAAGCCCTTCCTCACCTACATCAATCAGACCCTCATGGACATGTCCGAATCCCTGTACCAGGTGATAAAGGAGAGGATCACCAGTCTTCTGCACAACCCTCCAGGCCCAGCTGAACCTGCTCCGACCCAGTCCAGGTCTGCTCCTCCACCCCAGGTGATGTCACAGCCCTTCCAATGCTTTCCACAGGCCCTCACTGACCAAGGCTATGGCTACCAGAAGTTCCAGCAGCACAGGCAGCCCTTCCCAGTCCAGGCACAGGTTCATTGCACGCCACCAGTGGCACTGATGCCACCAATGCCACAGATGCCACAGATGCCACCGACGCCACAGATGCCACCGACGCCACAGATGCCACCGATGCCTCACCTCGCTCACCTGTAGATCAGACAGCCCCACTACACTCCTCCTTCCTTCACCCCACAGCCAAGCCCGGCCTCAGAACATCTGTCATCGGTCTTGGGACTGACACCCTACGTCATGGAGGAAGGGGCTCTCAACATCACGGGACTGAGCCAGCTCTCTGAGAGCTTCCTCCACAAACCATCCCCTGTTGTCCTCTCGGGGCCAGGCACCCTAATGGCGCCTCAGACCAGCACTCCAGCAGCAGCCACCTCCACAGAACCTGGACCCTTCACCCCTGAGACTATGGGCACACCTCAGAGTGACTGATAAGAGTGCCAGTGACTGGGTTGCTACCTGTTGACTTTATCTTTGCTTGGGACACTTTATTTGGGTCATTTTGCTTTTACAGTTTGTATTTAATAAAGTTTATCTTTGCTTCACACACTTGGCTCAGTTCTTTTTGTCAATAAAGTCTTGGTGGAAACTTTTAGAAATGGTTTAAGCCTTTGCATGCTTGTGGGATGGGTAAGGATAGCAGTGGGATGGGCAGGGATACCTGTGGGATGGGTAATAGCTGTGGGATAGGTTAGGATAGCAGTGGGATGGGCAGGGATACCTGTGGGATGGGTAATAGCTGTGGGATAGATAAACCTCCAATGCAAGCATAGTGGGACTGTATAGTCCACCCTCCCAGGTGCCACACCTATGGCCCTTTATTATCAACAACAATTTAATCATTCATCAACACATTTCAACATAAACACAACTCTTTTTTAAATGCCCTGTTCATTGTAGGGCCACTCAACATACATGGCACAATCTCATCAGTGTGATGAGACAGGCTCAGGGAAGCATCCATTAAGCATCTACCATCCTGTCTTGCCACTCCACTGCTCCAGCTGGGGAGTTGCACCAGTGTTTCAGGAGGTTGCGCTGCTTCTTCCCTTCACGTGAAGCTCTATTGGGGCCTTGCACATCCACAGTATCTATCAGGTTTCGCCCTTGCCTCCATTCACCAGGCTCCATGTCCCCATTGCCTTGTTGGTGGTCCACGAGCCTGTTCTGCAAGACTGGGTAGCGGGTGCGCAGCAAGCTTCCACAATGTTCCTCACAGTCTCTGGGCAATGCTGCATGGTGGTGAGAAGTACCTGAACCTATTGGCCAGGATGCCAAAGGCATTCTCCACCACCCGTCTTGCCCTGGACAGCCTGTAGTTGAAGATCCTCTCTTCACGGGTGAGGCATCTGGAAGTTTAGGGCTTCATGAAGTAGGTTCTGAGGGAGAAGGCATCATCCCCCATGATGAAGTAGGGCACATCTTGTGTGTCGTTGGGCAGGGGGTCTGGATCTGGGAAGCCCATGATGAGGTTGCATTCCAGCCCTTCCTTGAGGTGACTGGTGTTGTATACCTGGGCATCTGAAGCTGTCCCGTTGCTTGAAGCATCGATGTACATGAACTTGTAGTCAGCATTGACCATGGCGAGGAGGATGATGCTGAAGAAGCCCTTGTAGTTGTGATAAGTGGACCCTGAGTTGGCTGGAGCTTTGCAGGCCACGTGCTTCCCATCTATGGCTCCAATGGTGTGGGGGAAGTTCCACTTCTGATACCACTGCTCTGCAACTTTCTTCCAGCCTTCTTCAATGGAGGGCCACTGAAGGAGCTCCTCCAGGTATTCTTCGATGATGGCCTGCACCACTTCTCTGACCACAATGCTGATGGTGTTGTGTGGCACCCTCCAGGTGTAGTGCATATTCCTGTATGTGGTCCCGGAGGCCACGTGGCGCAGACTCAGTGCCACCTTCAGCCCAGGGTCCAGGCTGGGGCGGAGGTTTGTGCTCTGCTTGGTCAACCTGGGTGTCAGCCACTCCACAACTTCGTCAAACATGGCTGGTGGCATCCTTATGAAGTTTTGGAATGCACGAGGCTCTTCGTTCCTCAGCTGCACCATCAGCTTGTTATACAGTCCGTACTCCGCTCTTCTCGCGAACCATCTTTGGACCCACACACTTCTTGGATGCCTCCTTTTCCTTGCATAGAACAGGTGAAAGAGCCTGTAGAGGGCATCACACTGTTGTAGAATGATGGCCACTACCAAAAGGAGTGTGCGACGATCCATGGTGGAGATGTCTGGATGCTGTGGAAGAGCAAGAGCCAGATGAAGGCTGAAGAGGTCTGCACCGCAGGGCTACTGGACTGAAAGTGAGATCCAGGTGAGTTCCTCCCCCTTTTTATAGGAAATATAGGTTTTCCACTAGGTGTCCTTTTGCATCCTCCAGGTATCCTCCAGACATCCTAAATATCCGAGATACCTCTCCTATACGAACGTTTTTTCCGTTTTAATGCTTTATATACGAGCTGCATCTGCTTTCCTCCTTTCTATGTCCGTGGTGCTAACGCTGCGTGTCCTTTCTGCGTTCGTTTCGCTTCCTCGCTGTGTCTGTTTTCCGTTGGATTGGATGTGAGTTGCGCGGATGCGCAGTGGATGCCTAGCGGATATAGCGGATGCCTAATTGATATAGCGGATGCATAATGGATGACGACGGATATATAACAGATGTTCCCCGTATACGTAGCGGATGTATAACGGACACGTTGGATACTTTATCCACTCAAAAAGTTTTGTGCAGCTCAAAACTTTTTGAGCGGATGAAATCTCAGTAGATGGATGCTGGACGGATAGAGAGTATGAAAAACATACTCAATGAGTATAGATTGGATGCATCGCGTTAACCAATGGATGGCAAGTGTTTCTTTCCATTTTACATCCTCTTTCCATCCATTGGTGCTGTGTGACATGGGCTTGAGGAATTGCATTTGAATAAACAGGCAGTAGAAAATGATTTGTTCCTCTTTACAGGTGAGAAAAATTACCTATACATTACTGATGACCACCTATGGCTTTAGGATCTGTAATCATGGCCCCCAAAAGCTTCAGGAACCCAGAATTTGCTTCCCAATGGAAATTGATAGAACAATAGAACAAGTAGGTAATGAAACAAAATGTTATGTTTCCAAGCAGAAAATGGATTGGATGTTCTTAAATCTCAAATATGTGTTACAGAACTATTTGTTGCAAGAAACCTCTAAATTTTCAGAAGTGTAGATGCAGTATCTAGATCGGGGTGTCAAATTCACGTCGTCATGGCAGAGTATTCCTCTTTGCTAAACTGGGCATGGGCATGGCCAGCACGTGATTCATTGGGCGCGCAGGTGAGGAGTTTGACAGTGTTGAGCTAGATCAGTGCTTTTCAACCTTAGTAGTTTTAAGATGGGTAGACTTCAACTTTCAGAATTACCCAGCTGCCAAGGTTGAGAAACATTATAACTCTTGCAACTAAAGAGTGAAATAAATAACACTTTTCTATTTTATGTTCTGTTTATGAGAATAAGATTGGCAGTGAAAGAAATAAAGTGTCACACATTTTATAAACAGAAACTTATGCTTTTCTTGGCTTCTCCTTCCCACAGTCCTGCAGAATATCTGAGATCTACTATGGTAAAAAAGGGGAAGTCTTCTTTGAATTGAGCTTGAGTTCTCCTGATTTCATAGATAAAGCCACATGGTTTCATTGGCAACAGTTCAGGGGGGCTGTTATTGCTTTCTTCCAGGATATTTTTCAAGTCTTGTAATTCTATAGTAGTCTCCCATGCAAAGACTAATGAGACCCTGTCTTACTTTGTTTCCAAAGCCAAGGAAAGTCCACACATTGGAGAACGTTGATAGATACATTAAAAGAAGGAAAAAAGATATAGATACCTGACACTAAAACTGCACTTTTTTTTTCCTCCTCTCCATATTCTGGAGCTTTCCTTATACAGTAGCTTCAAGAAAAGAGTAACATTTTTTTCAGAAATATTACTTATGTTTCTGGCTATATTAACAGCTATATTAAATAGTTCAATTAATATGTGATCTACCAGCATAAATATGTTGGTGTAACAGTTGATGCTACAGCAATAGCTGAATCTCATTCTGCCTGAGTAATAAGGCTACCATATATTTGTCAGCTTTGGAAGCCATATTGTGATGACCCAGGGTGGGATACAAAATAATCAAAGTCCAAAAAACAGATGAAACCCCTTTTATTCCTTCACTTTGCTTCAAAACTCCAAATATCCTTCACTGGAAACAAAAATCTCCCCCACAAACAATTACAGAAGGAGAAAATGCCATTTAAACAAAAAATGCTTATAAATTATAAAGAGTAAAAACAACACAAACCACACTGAAACAATTAAGGGAACCAGGCAAGATAAGGGCTTGAAGATGTTCACAGATATCAGAACACACAATGGGAAGGACACCAAACTCAGAGAGGAACGACAAACTAGAGATATTTCCACACTTTGTTTCCAGTACTGGCCCATATACATGTCCATCCTTTTAACCAGTTCTCACAGCTGCAGCCCATGAAGAAGATCAAGGCCCTTTCCTCTCCCGTAGACCACGCCATTCCCACCTCTCCCTTATCCTCTCTTTTCTGCGTGCCCTAGGATGGAGAGGGGATGGGCCTGGGTCTTCCTCTGACTGCTCAGTGGGCCTCTGCTCTTCCCCAGCCTCCTCCACAACATTCAGAACCACACTTCCACTCCCTGTCAGCTCTTCCTCCTCTCCTTCGGAGTCAGTCTCCAATAGGGCATGACATGAATGCAATGAGGGGTGTGGGGGTGGATTTGTAATATTTTACTTATTAAAGGGAAACCCGGAACTTTCAGATTTGGGATTTCCCAGATCTGTCAGTTCAGTACTCTTCTAAAGGAACCTTTGAGAAGGTGTCTGTCTCAGAGTTATTGGTTGGAGTTTTGGTTTTTTGGAATGCTGACAGTGTTCTTGTCTTTATTGCTTTAAGGCAGGGGTATCAAACTTGCATCATCATGTCAGCATCATATGACATATCAGGACGTTTTTCCTCTTTGCTAAACTGGGTGTGGGAGTGGCCAGCATGTGGTGGATCTGTCCGACAGGCCACAAGTTTGAAAGCCCTGCTATAAGGTGAAACAAGGAGGAAAATATTTGGCGGATTTCCCACTCAAAAAGTATCACCTGCTGGTTTGTGTGTGCATGTGTGTGTGTGGGGGTGAAGATTTCACACTTTATTTAATATGTGGTGGGACAAGGTTGGGTCAATGAGGTGGATGTTCTGAATGGCAAGCATAAACATCTGTGAAGTTGCTCAGATAACAGGGCAGGGTTCACCTGTCAGTCAGACTATTTCTGGAGATGGCTCTAATGCTCTTTTGAAAGAAGGCTAAATGTGTATTGAAAAATAGTCTAACTGATAAGTTACAAGTGTGAGGGAAATGGAAGGAAAGTTTCCTTACATGCCGTGCAGGAGCTCTCATTTCATCTCATGGTTCTTACTCATGTCTATGATCTGGCAATCAGCTTTAAAGAGTGGAGTTGAAGTAAGAGGGGATGATCAATAGTGAGAGAAATCTATCCTTTTACTAGTGCTGCCAGGCAAAGATAGTGTTGGCCACAAGCGTCATCTATCAATGGAATAGGCCAAATGATGCAAGAGTAGGCAAAACAGCACTACCCACTGTCAAAGGGATAAAAGCAGTACAATGCTTGGCCACATGGATCTCCTTGTTGGCAGAAGCAGTAACTAATGCATTCAATGGAAATTAAACCAACAACCCGCAGTTCACATAACCAGCCCTCTTTCCTAGTTTAACTTGACATTTTGTGTACTACTGAATTAATGTTTTCTCATGAGGAACCCATCTAAAACTTGAGAAATGATTCAGAATTTGCTGGCCAGATAGGTATCTATCTGGTCTCTCAAAACTAAACTGGGCCAAGATGTCAGACAACTGGAATGACTAATGGGAGCTGGGCAAATCACAGCCTCTGTCTGAGTTCTTAACTGCACCACTAATGATGCATAAAAGGTAAAGGTTTCCCTTGCACATATGTGCTAATCGTTTCCAGCTCTAGGGGGCAGTGCTCACCTCTGTTACAAAGCCGAAGAGCCAGCACTGTCCAAATACATCTCCATGGTCATGTGGTTGGCATGACTAAATGCCAAAAGCACGAACTCTGTTACCTTCCCACCAAAGTGGCTCCTCTTTTTCTACTTGCATTTTTACATGCTTTTAAATTGTTGGCAGAACTTTGACAAGTTATGGGAGCTCACTCCATTACACGGTGCTTGGGATTTGAACCGTCAAACTGCTGACCTGATCGACAAGCTCAGCGTCTTAGCCATTGAGTCACCACGTCCCTCTGATGAAGCATACCAGATTGTATAAAAACTGTTTCAGAAGGAGGGGAACAATAGCACCTTAAAGGAATAGTTAACAACAGCTTTAACTTTAAATTGTCTCAGATGCCTAAGTCCATATCATGAAGAACTGCATAGCTCATGCATTGTAGGGGTGTGTGACAATCAACGAGCCCTTTAAGGGAGTCTCAGATTGGCTCATATTTGCATACAATTACTTGGGAGGAATCTGTCTAATTCAAAATCTCCCATAATTGCAAAGATCAGCTGAGTTTGATTTGAATCCACCTGAATTCAAGGCACAACACTACTTATGAGCAAAGCTGTTTACCCAAATATCAAGGATTTCAGGACAGTGTGGAAATATAATAAACCAAGATGTCATTATTAAGTAATAAAAGATCTGAAATTCCATTATCTTGGTGGAGTACATTTATTTATTTATTTGTCAACTGCTTACAAGATTATAGGTATAAGTAAAAACATAGTTATAAATACATGGATAAATATAAGAAAAATAAAAAAATAAAAGAAACAATAGGACAGGGACGGTAGGCACATTGGTGCACTTATGCATGCCCCCTGCAGATCTCTTAGGAAAGGGGTGAGGTCAATAGTAGACAGTCTAAGGTTAAAGTTTTGGGGGTTTGGGAAAGAAACCACAGAATCAGGTAGAGTATTCCAGACATTGACTACTCTGTTGCTGAAGTCGTATTTCCTGCAGTCAAGTTTGGTGCGATTAACCTTGAGTTTGTATCTATTGTTTGCTCTTGTGTTGTTTTGGTTGAAGCTGAAGTATTCATTGACAGGTAGAACATTGCAATGTATGATTTTATATATTATACTTAGATTGGACCAAAGGTGGCATAGTTCTAGATTTTCTAGGTCTAGAATTTCGAGTCTGGTGGCATAAGGTATTGAGTGGAGAACTTTTCTTGTGAAATATTTCTGGACTTTCTCAACTGTGTTAATATCAGATATGTAATGTGGGTTCCAGATTGATGAGCTGTATTCAAGTATTGGTCTAGCAAATGTTTTGTATGCTCTAGTTATTAGTGTAATATTACCAGAGAAAAAGCTATGTAAGATTAGGTTAACAACTCTTAATGCCTTTTTGGCTATGTAGTTACAGTGGGCTCTAGCACTTAGATCATTAGAGATGAGTACTCCAAGATCCTTGAAAGAGTTTGGATCATCAACAAGGTCTTGATTATTCAACCTGTATTTTATTTTTTGATTTTTTTGCCAATATGTAAGACAGAGCATTTATTTGTTGAGATTTGAAGATTTACTCTTTAAGTAGAAGCACAAAGGGTTCTAACAGGGATCCATCAGAGAAATCACATGTGATTTTAGTACTTTAAATCTGTTCTTTAAAGACTTGACATTTATGGATGTAATTCTGAATGTCACATGTGTGTGGTTTACCTCACAGTCATTGTGTCTCTTTGTGGTCAGCCCATCATTTCTTTTTTTTTACAAAATAAAGCACAACAAATTTAATAATTAGACTAAACAATGACCACTTGGCATAGATGTAGATTTTCATGTAGATTTTGATATTAATGTGGTTATTTCTTTGAGCATTTCCTACTTTATTTGGGGAAGGGGCAGGGTGAGTCTTTTAACTGCTTATTTACTAAAGCATATCCAAGAAGGACACCATTCCTTTCTCCATATGATTGCATTTTACTTTTTCCTGATTTTCTCTTTATAGTAATTTCAAATAATTGTAACAATATTGCATTTGCTTTCCCTTTAGGACATTTTTTTTTTAATCTTGGCATTCATTCTAGGAGAAATTTCACCCATTCCTTTTTTTGACCATCTAAAATTAATGCAAAAAATCTGTTAGCTCATGTTTTGCATTATGATTATTTTCAGCCAGTGAGTTTAGGAAGCCAAAAGATTCCATAGGAAAATGTTGGGATTAAAGTCCATGAAATATATCAGTTATTACTTTGGGCTATCATACAGCATTAACAATTGTCCTTTAGCCTTTTCTGTTCCATAGTTGGGAGCTCTAACGTGAATTGCACCTGAAAATGCTGGTGGCAGCCTCTGAAATTATGTTACAGCTATCAGTTATCTAAACCTCTTTCTAGTAGAGCTGCTGGAATCCCTATAGCTTGGAAGACTCCCAAATGCAGCTGGCATGAAGACGCATACTTAGAAATTTTATAAATTAAAGGGAAGTGAAAAAGAAACAGTGTCACTATCACTATTTGTAGAAGCAGAGGAAGAACAGAGAAGGTGGGGAACATCAAGGAGACAAGGTTTCGGGGTTGGAGAATTGTGGTGAAACTTCTGAAGCTGCCCCAAAGGCATTTAGTCAGGTCCCACTCAACGCTGGTTTGGTATGTATCCTGAAGAAGCTCAATAATTTAAGTACTCCCCTTCTATAATTTGGGCAAGTTACAGCATTGTTTGAGGTGAGTCATTTCCCAGACATACGAGGGAGACTGTCTTTGCACAATTGAATCTTTAGACCATTCCTCAGAATCAGAGGAAATCTTTGATTTCCATGACTTGGCCAGCTAGCAAGCAAGTGTTCTTTTGAACTAATTCCAATTATACAACTACCCAGATTTCCAGAATTGTGGCAACACAATTCAAAAAGCAAATTATATTATGTGAAGCAATCTTTTTAGGTGAACAGAATGACATGTTCATATGCTTCATTTCCTCCTCTAATCTCCCACTGCCTTTAATGATGCAAAGATATCTCAGAATTGTTGTTTGATTTGGTACTTCCTTTCTGAATTGCATCCCTCTAGTTTGGCTCAAAGTTCACAGAGTCTCAATTATCTGGTCAAGAAATGAATCAAATTTTGTTTACAGCAAGCAGTCTAGCCTTACCATAAAGCTGGCTTCTTTATGTGCTAGCAGAAATCTGGCACTTAATAGGTCTTGAAAAAGAACATCTGCCTAGAAGAGGAGCAGGACACTTTCAAAGTCCCTTCAGTGATTTGTTTTCCACAAAGCATTCTTGTATGGAATTGGTAGAATTGTAAAATATCATATTAACAACAATCAAGTGGACCTTGAAGCAGCCACTTGATGTGTAGTTGTACATACTGTACATTCTTAGGCTCACTATTTGCGCTATTAATTGCTGGATTACATTGAAACATGTGAAGTGGATTAATAAGCCAAAAAATAGGTTATATATATTCCAAGATGGTTCACAATTTTGGAGTTATCTTAGACCTCATGTGTCCAATCGATCATGTCACATTATGTCATGTGAAGTATCATGATGATTTTTGCCTTTATGGAGCCAGAGTGGGCAGGCCACCAGTGTGACTTAGATTCACAGCCTCTCTTGCTTGAGGAGCAGCTAGCAGCTATGGTTAGGAATACTTTTGTACAGTTACAACTTAAAAACCAGGTCATCTGCTATTATTACCTAGTCATCTGTTGTATGGATTGTAGGAGCACCAAGGACCAACATTCATCCCTGAGCTAACAAATATTCTCTTCAGTTACTGTATGGATTGCTGCAATAGATACTACAGGAAGCTTGAAGACTACCTAGAGGCTACTACTGGTCAAGAATACGGTAGGCCAACCAGTGCTATGTGCATTTCAATACATTTAGGGAGCTGTACTGCTTTGAGAGATGCATTAATTATCAGATAACTTCCTGGGGATTGAAAACCCCGCTTATCATTTTAAGACCCTTATATAGCTTTGTTCCATTATCTGAGTAGCCATCATCTCTTGTACTCATCTGCATCTACAATTAGATTAAATAGGACCTGGTCCCTCCAGACCTCATCCTTATAGTACTGTCACTAATGTGGTTTACTCAGCAGTTATTCACAACATTTGGTACTCCAACTCTGAGAATTTGATCCTCCTCCTCCCTCCTTTAGGAAAGCTTTGAAGATTTACTTCTCCTGTAGAGGAGGAGAGTTTATAGATATGGAGTTTCTTGGAGTACTTATGTTTATATTCTCAATTGCCCAGAGCCTGCAGAAATGGGGGCATACAAAAACACAAATAAAGAAAATATAAAATAATTTGTTTCTATCAGAAAAGAATGTCATTACCACAGCCAACAAAGAATCTAATGTTAACTCAGTTTATATCCATGAACGTTATTTGAACGTTATCACTATGAACTAATTATCTGAACTGAAGGTACTAAAGTAATATTTTAAATTTGTTAAATTTTTATCTTGTTTTTGTGTATAAACAAACACTTATAAATTCACACACTTCTACATAGTGTTCTTTTTTGCTGTTTAGTTTGTTTTAGGTTATTTATTTTCAAGTTGGTATGATCATGTTGTTTCATTATTGTCATTAAACAGTTTGCTGTCCACTATTAGGGTTTGGTGAGACAATTATTTGGACTTTTGAACCTCTTCTATAAAATAAAATAGGCCTTGTTCATATGCTGGTGTAGACCACCATGTATACTTTGTGTCTGCAAATGATCCTGTCATGTTCAAATTCAACAGAGAATATACATAGATTCTAGAGGCCTACAGCAATTCAGGGATACAAAAAACTAACTTTTCATAACATGTTGAAATCGGAGAGGTGAAAAGATCTAGGAATTTATACAGGAAAGAGTGTGATGTTATTGAAGCCTGCTGGTCAAGTATTTTCCTGACTCAGCAAGTCTCTCTCCTGGTATATAAAAATATGGTTGCTTGGAATCATCCTGGTTTGCTTTCTTGGCTAGTTTTTATAGGAGAAATAGGGGAGAAGTCATGCTTGCCCTATGAGGATAAATACCCAACATCAGGAGTCCATCTAACAAATAAAATGCATTGAAATCTATCAACTGATCTTAACAGAACAGAATAACAGAATTGGAAGAGATCTTGAAAGTCTTTGAGTTTAACCACTTGCTCAAACAAACATCCTATACCATTTCAGACAACTGGCTGTCCATTCTCTCCTTTAAAACCTCCAGTGACGGAGTAGCCACAACTGCTGAAGGCAAACTGTTTTGTTCGGAAAACACACGAGGTAGACCGGGTTCCAACAACAAA
>BLBF01000018.1:5644622-5655152 GCA_015471245.1 Laticauda colubrina | reverse complement strand
CAATCAGGTTTGTAGATTTGGAGTCATCCACTTTACATACAGAACACAAACCATTCCACCAATTAATTATTTTCACTGTCAGGAAATTTCTCCTAATTCCTAGGTTGCTTCTCTCCTTGATTAGTTTCTGTCCAATGCTTCTTGTCCTGCCTTCTAGTTCTTTGGAAATAGGTTGACCTCTTCTTTGTGGCAGCCCCTCAAATATTGCAACACTACCATCATAACACCTCTAGTCTTTCTTTTCACTAGATTAGACATACCAAATTCCTGTAACCATTCTTTGTATATTTTAGCCTTCAACCCTTTAATTATTGTTGCTCTTCTCTGCACTCTTCAGACTCTCAACATCTTTTTAATACTGGATGCAGTATTCCAAGTGTGATCTTACAGGGTGTTATAAAGTGGTAGTAACATTTCATATGATCCTGTTTCTATCCCTCTGTTAATACAGCCTAAGACTGCATTGACTATTTTGGCAGCTGTAGCATATTAATAGCATGTTAGAATTTAAGTGGTTCTTTACTAGGATTCCTCTTGCAGTTATTGCTGTTGAGCCAGGTTTCAACTATTCTCTACCTGTACATTTGGTTTTTCTTGCCTAAATGCTGAAATGGCAACTTATGGTAGATTTGACTTGGTTTTTGAAGATGCAAATCCTTGGTGATTGTATTTAAAACTTTTTTTATAAAAGAAAACTGATGTGGTAGTCAGATGTTATGTGTAAGTTTATAAAGATGTTCTGGAGAAGGTATCATAGCCTTAGTTTAAACATTGTTAAATATGCTGGAATAAATAAACACCAAAATGTGATTGGCTGGTCTATCTATTTAGGTCTAGGTTGAAAAGAAGGGCTTGTGCACATGTGTGTTCTCTGAGGGAGAGAGAGAATGAACACACTTACTAGAGAACAAAATGCTCTGAAAAAGATCTTAAGAACATTCAGGTCTCTGTTCTTCTAAATTGGCTCCCAAAGGATCTGACCAGTTCCTCAAATTTGCAGGAATGTTTTCACTCTAAATAATGTTAGAAAGCCGATGAAACTGAGAATGCTTGACAAAGCCAAACATCTGTACTGTCTTGAGCTGCCTTCAATTTGGAAATTTCAGCTGTTCTCCACTGCAAATGGCTAGCCAGGAGTTATTCAACTATACTGGATTTTTAGTGCCTGCCTTCTAGCAAAAAAGGTCAGTGCAACAAGAAGGAAAGTATCTCCTGGTACGAGACTGAAGTCTTCATCCCCAACCCCCACTTCCTTCATTTTCCGAAGGGACATCTTCCCTGAACACAGAAACTTAGGTTTCAGACTCAGTAAGCATGTCAACACATTTTATGATCCTGGGATCCTGGGATGAAAGAACAGCTTATAAATCTTTTAGACAAATAAGTGTATTCTCTTTCTTTTGTCATTCAGGGAAAAAAATGTTTTTCCAGAATTTTATCAGGATGTGGCATAGAAAAAGTTAAGTTCACAATGTTCAGAGTCTGTACATTTGTTCGGTTCTCAAGACAGCTTTGGATTTTATTTATGGCACTTTGGAAATAATGCTATACTATTGGGTCACCTGTGTTAACATCTGCTTTCATTTGGGCCTTTTTTTGTTTTTTGAATCAAAGAAAAGAGTTAATAATTTATCTGCCTGTGTTTGGCATAAGTCAGAAAACATTCAGATGACATTCGGCTGCAAGATTTATAGTAAAATACAGATGATATCAAAGTGAGTAAATAACATATCAACCATGTGGTTGGGTTTTTAAAAAAAATCTTCCAAAATCTCTTGAAGTTTAAGGCAAACTTGGCTATTGTATAATCATTAGTGTCTGGACAGTTTACCTGGACACACTAAAATTGCAAACAACATTTTAAAAATGCACCTCCCCTTTTAGTGAGAAAAAAATGTTTGTTTTGGTTTATTATATAATTTCAAGAACCAGCTTATTACTTTGCTGAGTAATATTTCTTTAAACACATACTATCTCTTTTACCTACAAATGTACAACAAATACTCTCAAAGTTTTTTTGCTAGTTTTTTTTTTTTACCTGTTGCTCTGTTAGCCCAAAAGGCAACTGGACTTTCTCATATTTTTGCCTTCTTGGATGAGAAGGAAAACATTTTCAAAGAAAAAAACCAAGAAAGTCTAAGTGTTTTTTGAGACAAACATGACCTGGATGATTGAGAATCTCCATTAAACATATTACTCTATTAATTTACAAGTGGATTTTCAAATCATCCAAAGTGTTCTGATCTGTACCCAGAAAAATTCAAATGGTTGTCTCTAAAATTAGTTTGCAAGTACTGTCATTACATTCTGTGTTTTCTTATATGTTTTCTCTCAAGATTCTGGATCTCAGAATAGCTGTGAATAGAACTGAGTTTAGAACAAACAATTTGGATCTTACTCTGTTCTTATCCTCCCTCATATTTTTTATGATGAAGCTTTGGACGAAGTTCAATTCCAGTCTGGTATCCAATATATAATATTTTTCTTGGCAAAATTATTACTGAAAGTACTGTGAGCATCTCCAGATCCTGTACTGTTTTTTTAAGATCTGGAGATGCTCCCTTTAGTTCTGGGAGGGTGAACATACTGTCCTTCAGATTATGTCTATTTGTTGCCACCAATATTGTTTTTTACTGCTCCTTCTGGGGTTGTTAGATAATTGTGGTTCAGATCTATCTGCAAACGAATATGTTCCCCAATCCTGATTTAACCTATCAAGTGTCTTCAGTTTTGTTGTTTTCCTTGAGAGAGTTCAGGTGGTTCTTAAGACCCATAGAAATAGTTGAGCAAACTACTAAAGAAATCGGAGGAGGAGGAGGAGGAGGAGGAGGAGGAGGAGGAGGAGGAGGAGGAGGAGGAGGAGGGGGAGGAGGAGGAGGAGGAGGAATTATCCTGGCTGGACTAAACTCATTAGAGCATGTTGTCAGTCTGAATGATGAGTGAGGAAATTCCCCATAGAAATATTTCTTATGAATTGGAACAAGGCAGCAGGTCAACCCGTCATTGAAGGATTAACTATGCATGTATTATGTGCTGACATTTTTTAAAAGAACTGTCACCATGACTGTGGATGATTTGCTTTAATTTCTATCTCCTCTTTCTGCCAAAAAAGTTGCAATTCTAGAACTGTTAAATTTCCTTTCTGGTTCTTGCAAAGCACCTTTGACAAGACCAATGGGTTAGACAGAGTTTAACCAAGGAACCTGAGGATTTTCCATTTTATTGTAAGTAAGAATTTTAAATTAGCAGAAAATCCTTTTTTACTTACTGACTTGAAATTTCTTCAGGATTCAGTCATTGTGGACAGAATTCAGGAGAAGAAAGCATGTATGTACAGTACATTATTCTACTATACAACTTACACTGATGTGTTAAATAAAAGTATATGGAAGACATCTATGATAATTCATTTTGCATCTTCCACAGGACCAGCTTTTGTTCCAGGAATGTATTCAATATCCACATTTAATGGGATAAAATAGTTTATAGGAACTATGATAAGCTGCAGGAAGGTCAATGTGGATATCAATATTTCTACTTGTTATTTCTGCAAATGAATTTTCCCAATCCATGTACTGATGGGAAAACTTTCCTTTACATAAGTCATAATGCCTTAGCATTTAAATTTGATTCAGATGAGGCATCAATTGTTTATTTTGAAGTTAATGCCCTCTCTGAGCTCAAAATATTGTAATGATCTCAACTGTGCTATTTAAAACACGATGACGCTGAGAGTCCTCTCTCCCTGACTTTATTTTCATTGCATGCTGTGCCAGTATAATTTTTCTCAAAGTTGCTTGTCTGTCTCTTGTGTCGGACATCAGAGGAAGAATCTACTGCAGAACAAGTAGTGCATGAAGCAGCGTCTTATGTCAGGGCTTTCCAACCTTTTTCAAGCTCTGGAATGTGTTGGCTTAAAAAATATCCTGGAACCCCTGCTCTAGTGATAACAAATTGGTTGTGGTCAAGTGAATTTTTCCCCCTCTCAGTTTCTCATGAAACCCCACTGAGTAGGACACCCAATTTGAAAAGCCTCTGCTTATGTTATTGTCTGGTATTTTTCAAGCTTGTGGAATCAGAAGAAGTGGATAGGATACCTTGTGCATGAATGGCCACACCTGGGCTTGTTCCATGACCCATCTGGTTTGTTATTTTTTTTAATCTTTATTATTTTTAGAAATAATTCAAGGTGGTGGACATATCCAACACACCTCCCTGCTCCTATGTCCCCACAAAAACAACTATCTGAAGTTGTTTGTGCTGAGAGTGACTGGCCTAAAGTCACCCAGCTGTCTTTCATAGCTAAGATGGGATTTGAGCTCATGGTATTTCCCTTTTTAGACTGATGCCTTAATCATGAGACCAAACAGACTGGAGCTAGAAGATAATCCTACTTGAAGAAGTTAATAGCATGCTCTCCCCTGAAGAAGCTGCCCCATGAACTGGATACTTTTCACAATATCTACTTCATCATCCAGAACATGAAGCTCTGAGAGTTTGAGAACTGTTGGAATAATACAAAACGTCTCTCCCACAGGTAGTTTAACATCTGCATTGAATGAGTGAGAAAAATAATCTGCTGGTTTGGGGTGAGGAATCATTAGTATGCTGTTGATACCCAAACACTGTGACTTAGGCCAAGTTCAAGGTGCTGAGGAAGTATTGATTGATATCAGAAGTTGCTAGAAATTGGATAATGTGCAACTAACACAGATTAATTCTTAAGCAGAGATGTTATTCATTAACAACCATCTGAGCAATTGAATAATATCAGTCCCAGCAGTTATTATGGCTGGGATCATGCTCTTTGCAGAATTGGTTCATGACTTGAGGGTCCTTCTGGACCAGGGGTATCAAACTCATGTCATCCTAGTGTTATGTGATGTATCGGGACTTTTTACCCCTTCGCTAAACTGGGTGTGGCCATGCCCAGCACGTGACACATATGGCCTGCAGGCCAGGAGTCTGACAGGCCTGTTCTGGACTCATGGCTTCAGTGCAAGGTGGGGACTTATCCACTTATGTAAGATTGCATTTGAAAATGATTTGGAAGTGCAGAATATAGTAGTTAGATGTTAGTTGCCAGTAGGCTCCCAGGCTCAGTTAAAATGCTGATCATTTACTATAAAAGACCCTCCCTTTCATAACAGCTAAAATGTCATCCAATTAAAACACAGAATGCAGATTCAGAAAACGGTATATTCCACAATATATTGGGATGGCCATCAACCTTAACAGTTCTAAGGAGGCATTAAGTATATCATGGAGGATGTGATTATTCATGATTTCTAGACATGATAATAAAGATTACCTCCAGTACAACACAAGATGCTTCTTAAATCAATCTCAGCTTTTGGTGAACTTGAAGAAGGAGAAGGTGATATTGTTTTGATTTCATGCTCTGAAACTCCTCATAGGCATTAGATTGGTCAATCAAGAACAGATTGCTCGACATGTCCGATCCACCAATGTTCTTCTTGGTTTCCTGTATAAAGTCTTAACAGCTTGAAATAATATATACCTTCAGCACTAGTTTATCATCCTGGTAAAAACCAGGGGTTAATTTGCTAATTTTACAAGCTTTCCTTACCTGTATAGATTACTCTTCAAGCAAGAAGAATCCTTTTGGCTCTAGCTGAGCATAGGGCCTCATTTCACCCAACTTGGCAAAGAAATCAAGGATATGGAATGTGGGAGTGAGAGGAGTGGTTCAAGGAATGTATTTTCTTGACTTAGCACCAACCTGAATGTATATTGTGATGCTGTCTGGGTTACCTATTTCAAAACATGCTGATCCTCCAGAGAAACTTGATCATTTTCTCATGATATATTAGAACATTTATATCAGGATGACAGCAACTTCTGGATAGTATTTGGTGGTTTACAGATTTATATATACCCAAAGGCAGTGTAATCTATAGCATTTCTTGGTATCAGTAGGTTCACTAATCTATCAAATGGCTGCTTTTAAAGGACATATATTTATTGACTTTAAACATTGTGTTTTGAAAGCATATACAGCAGTAGAAACAGTAGAACATGATTTTGCTAAAATTTTACTTCATTTTGCATAGTAAGGATAAATTTATTCACTTCAGATTCAAAGTAGATTGAAGAAACTGACCATAATCTATTCTGAGTATGTAGAAAAAAGCCAAGAATACTAGGCAAGCTGCAACACATCTGCCATGAAAGGAATGTGGATATCAGCTTGTTTCAGACATGCTAGGTTGAACTAGTATAGGGGAGAAATATAGCAATAGCAATAGCACTTACATTTATATATCATGTCATAGTGCTTTATAGCCCTCTCTAAGAGGTTTATAGTGTCAGCATATTGCCCCCAACATTATGGGTCCTCATTTTATCAGTCTCAGAATGATGGAAGGCTCAAAGGTCAACTTTGAGATGGTCAGGTTCAAACTTCTGGCAATGGGCAGAGTTAGCCTGCAATATTGCATTCTAAGCACTGCACCACCATGGCTCTAATATCTATCCTATTGTGATGACCTGGGGCACAGCACAGAGGCAACACAGTGGGTTGACAGTTCAAACTGCACCTTTATTGCTCCACATTTCCCCAAACACTCCCACATTTCTGTCAAGTCCCAGAGCAAAGTGAACACACACACACATACATGCCTCCAGCAGCCTCTGCCTGCAAGTAGTCCAGCACAACACTGTGAGCACAATGGCTGCAAAGCAAGAAATCCAGCAGGATAAGTCAATGAGTCCAGGAAGCAAAGGAACAAAGCAATTACTCTAGGAAGCCAGAAAGAAAGCAAGATATCCACAAAAGTTTAAATATCGGCAACAGCACTCAACACTCCATGAATTCGGTGTTTGTTCCCAACAAATGCCCCTCCCCACAGTATCTCCTTAAATCTCAGTCCACAGGTATGCCTTGTGAAGAGGAGCAGGGCATTTCCTCCTGAGTCATCAAGTCACTCTGCGCTGTTCTCACCTTCTCTACATTCTCTGAGCAAGTATCAGGAGGGGATGGTCCTTGCTCATTGCCTGAGCTCTGCCTCTCATGTTCACAGCTTAGCCTCTCTTGGTCATCCTCTTGGTTGTTTATGACCATTGCAGCATCCCCCTCAGGGACATGATCAAAATTTGACCATTTGGCAACTGGCTTGTAACCGGTTGCAATGTCCTGGGGTCATGTGATCACATTTTGTGATCTTATGTCAAGCAAAGTCAATAGGGAAGCCAGATTGCATTTTACTAATCATTTTACTAACTTATCAATTGTTGTGATTCACTTAAACAACTGGGACAGGTAAGGTTGTAAAATGGAGCAAGGCTCACTTAATGATGATTTTGCTTCTTCTAATCTGCTGTTCACTACAACCATTTCAAAAACAATGTTCATGACATTTAAAATTTATTGTATTTTAAAAAAGCACGTGAAGCTACTTACATAGGTGATGTTGTTTTAATTTTAAAAAAGGTATAATTGCTTTTTTATAAAATACATGAAAATGATTAAAAGTCTATATGGAGTCTCCACAACAGGTTCAGTGTGTTCTCACTAAAAACAGTTGCATTGGAAACATTTGGCTTGTTTGTAGAAAAAACACTTAACTCATTTTTTGAGATCTGGCCATCCGTACATCCAAATAGACCTTGCTTTCTGAGAAAATATTTTTTAAAAAATATATAAATAACAGGGGTTTCATTCCGCTTCTAGAAATTCTGCTTCAGTGCAAGTGCACAGGAACTTCCAAAATGACTTTTGAGGTGGAAGGCAAAGTGCCCTTGCCAGATGATTTCCCTCCAAGCCAGTATTTAGCTTGCAATGTTCAATTGCCACAGGAGCAATGACCAAGAATGGCACTTTCCAAAACTTAGGAATATATAGCAATCCCACAGTATGTTCTATGATCTACCATGACTGACATTCACAGCCAAAAGGTAAATGAAATGCTGATATAAACCTGAATCTCTGAAGCCCCAATTCTTGTGCTAACCATCTGAGGGCATGCTGTTCTTTCCACACAGTAATAATACCCCCTTTTGCTTACTCAAGGACTTCTACTGCAAAGTGGCTTGAAGGATAGCATTAGCAATAGCACACACACACACACACACACACACACACACACACACACACGATGATGGCAGATGAGATTCTGCTGAAACGTTGCTACAACTTTAACAGAACTACAATGACGTGGGATAATACCCGAAGGAAGCTGAACAGCACACATGTAAGTACCCGCGATAACTTAAAAAAACAAATATATATATATATATATATATATATATATATAAACTAACTCTATACAGAAGCCTGAGGATGGCAGATGAGATTCTGCTGAAGCGTTGCTACAATTTTAACAGAACTACAATGACATGGTATAATACCCGAAGGAAGCTAAACAGCATATATATATATATGGATCTTTGGTTATTCGGGTTTTCTCCCGCGTAGAATTGGAAGTATCTAGGCAACGTTTCGATGAAGTCTCATTCATCATCTTCAGGCTTGTTTCTTCAGCTCTGTGCTTCTCAGAGTAATGTGAGCTTGCAGCTGCTTCTTCCTTTTAACTGCTAGTGGGGGTGTGACTTGATTGGGTGGGGGTTTGGCTGTGTTCTGATTGGTAGGGGGGTTGGCTGTGTTCTGATTGGCTGGGGGTGTGTTCTGCTTAGGTGGGGGCTTGGTTGTGCTCAGGTTAGTCTTAGTTACTGGGGGATTTGAGCTGGTGGGCTGTGATCTTGTTGTTTGGCTTCGTGTTCGTGGGCGTGCCACATCTTCATGGTGGGTGTCAGTTTGCTTCTTGTATGGGTCAGAGGGGTTTGAAGTGGGTAATGGTGCAGCTGCAGTATGGTTTCTGGTTCGTGGTCGTGTCTCCTCTTCTGTGTGGGTGTGAGTCTTTTTTCTGTGTGGAAGTGTGGTGGTAGCATCTTGTGTGGCACTTGCGGGTGTGGGTCTGGTGTCATTCTTCATGTTACTTACTCGTTTATTAATGAGGGCAGGTTTCCAAATGGTTGGTAGGCGGGAGGTATCATCTTGTCTATTCATGCTGTGTGGGCGTTTCTCTATCTCTATGGCTTCTCTGATTATTCTGTTGTTGAAGTGTTCGGTTTTGGCGATAGTTCTGGTATTTTTAAAATCAATTTCATGTCCTGTGGCTTTGAGGTGTTGGACCAGGGAAGAGGTCAGTTCTTCTTTTTTGATTGAGTTTTTGTGTTCTTCAATGCGTGCACTAATTCTTCTGTTAGTTTGTCCTATGTATGTGGTGGGGCAGGCAGTGCATGGGATTTCGTATACTCCTTGGTTTTCTAACTCGATTTTGTCTTTAGGGTTTCTTAGGATGGTGGATATTTTTCTGTTTGTGCAGAATACTGTTTTAATGTTGTGTTTTTGGAGGATCTTGCTGATTTTGTCTGTAGTGCCTTTTATATATGGGAGGAGGGCTTTGCCATTCTCTTGTTCTCTGTCTAGGCTTTTGGTTGGGGTTTCTTTTTGGATTAGGTGGGTAATCTTCTTTTTTGGGAATCCATTGGCTGTAAGTACATTAGTGAGAGTGTGTAGTTCGGTTTTTAAGTGTTGTTCATCGGCTAAGCATTTTGTTCTGGAGATGAGTGTCTTGGCTACAGAATTGATCTGTGCTGGGTGGTGGTGTGAGAGTGCATGTAAATAGCGGTTTGTATGTGTTTTCTTCTGGTAGATGGTGTGTCCTAGGGAGCCATTGGATTTTTTGTATACTAAGACATCCAGGAAGGGAAGTTGATTGTTGGCTTCTGTTTCCATGGTAAATTGTATTTTGGGATGTAGGCTGTTGAGGTATGTGAGGAAGTTGTTCAGTTTTTCTTTCCCGTGTGGCCAGATTATGAAGGTGTCATCTACGTATCTGAGCCAGAGTTTGGGTTTGTGATCATATTTTTCTAGAGCTTGTGTTTCAAAGTGTTCCATGTAGAGGTTTGCAATGACAGGTGAGAGGAGTGATCCCATGGGTGCTCCTTCTATTTGTTTGTATTTTTGTCCATTGTAGGTGAAGTATGTATTGGATAGGCAGTGGTTGGTAAGATCTAGGATGTACTTGGGGGGGTTGTATTTGTTTTGGATGGCTGTCAAGGCTTCTTTCATAGGCACTTGGGTGAAGAGGGATATGACATCGAAGCTCACTAGTAGGTCGCTGGGTTGTAAGTTTTGTTTCTTTATGATCTCAATGAACTGGAATGAGTTCCTTACCTGTGAGTTGATGGATTCTGCATAGGTCTGTAATTGTTTGGCGAGAAATTTGGCTAAGTTTTGTAGAGGTGAGCCTATGGAGCTGACTATTGGTCGTAGTGGGGTTCCTTCTTTGTGTATCTTGGGGAGACCATACAGCTAAGGGCATCTGGATGATTTTTCTCTGGGTATGATTCTTTGCTGGATTTCTTGGCTGATGGGGGAGGCTTTTATTTTGGATCTGGTGGTTTTTTCTAGGTACGTGGTGGGGTCAGTGTTTAGGGGTTTGTATGTGGGGTCTTGGAGTAGGTTGGTTAACTTGGTTTGGTAGTCAGATGTATTCATAATCA
>BLBF01000018.1:5617834-5629685 GCA_015471245.1 Laticauda colubrina | reverse complement strand
TTCTCTTCTCTTCTCTTCTCTTCTCTTCTCTTCTCTTCTCTTCTCTTCTCTTCTCTTCTCTTCTCTTCTCTTCTCTTCTCTTCTCTTCTCAAGGTCAATACTTTAACCTGGAGTTACTGATTTTCTCTTGAGAGCATACTTAAATGTTTAAACTTAAGCAAATAAATGAGAGGAACTTGATTATTTTGAGCAATGGACTACATCTTGTCTTTGAATAACATTCCTGGGACCATCATGCAATATAATTTCAGTGAATTCCTAGGAAGCAAAAGTAAAAGTAAACTCAATTGATTAAATTTAAGTGCAATTAATAGAAGTATTTTCCTTGTATTTCATAATGTTCCATTAGGTAAAAATTACAAAATTTGAAGAATTTCATGGCCAAAGCTTAGGGATAGGAAAGTTATGAAGCCTAAGAGATCGGACTCTTGAAATAAAAGACAGCATTACTTAGTGCATAATTTACATAGAGCGTACTATTTCCAGGATGTTGAATGAATCTAGTAGACAAATAGCCATTACTGCCTGCAGACAGTCATCAATTTACAACCATAATCGAGCTTGGAATTACAGTCGTAGGCAATGACAGTCAACAAGCAGATCACCATGTGACTGTACCCAATTTTATAACCTTTTTTGTAACAATAATTAAGCAAAGGCTGTGGTGGTGAAACAAATGTGGCAGTTGCAAAGCTAACATGGTGATTGTTAAGTGAGTTTATTATCTCCTATGTGTCAACTTCAAACCGAACCTGGCTGCAGCTATCTTTCTGTTCCTCAGTTGCCACGTAGAGCGGGAAGGGGGGAAGGAGGTTGGAATGCATTACTAGACACAACAAAGAGCTTTCTCATGAGAACCAAGGTAATCTCTATTGACCACAGATAAGGTTGGAGAAGGAGTGCCTCAAGAGCCTGCCAATTAACCCAATTGGCCAATGTGACCTGTGACACTTGGGGATGGGTATTACCTAGTTTAATTATACTGAAACCACAGGAAAGATTTAGAATTGGTTTTCCATTGAAAATATGATGTATTCAATAAAGAAGACATTTATGAAGGATCCAAGTCTCAGAGTTCTGATTTGCTTGGGTTCATTAGTTGGAGTCTTAACACTATGGGTTGGAGTTTTTTTGTTTTTGTTTTGCTAGAAACCAGAAGAAATACTGGTTTTTGGCAAAATAAAAGCCCATCATAAATCACAATTACATGATTGGGAGGCTGCAAACAGACATAAATAAATATCAGTCACTGAGCATTCAAAATACAATCATGAAACTGCAAAGGACAAAGGAGTAACTATCATAATTTCAAGGGTCATAAGTAGTCAGGAGAGGTCCATTGTAAGTTAGATCACTAAGCAGCCGTAAGTTGGGGACTATTATAGATGGCAATCTGTCCTTTTAGTCATCTAACACCAGTTGATTTCTATTCTAAAATCCTGTAGTGAATTCATTTCATTGGTTTGAGCAGCAGTTTTTTCTTGCCCTAATCTAAGTTTAGGGTTAGTGGGAACTTTATTTTTTTTTAAAGTCCCATTCAGATTTTTCGCCCTTGAATCATATCAATTGTTTCTTAGGCAGTTTATTGTGGTGGGTAGAGGAATAAGATGGAGCAGTGCCCAAAACATTATTGTTCTTTATTATAAGGATGATGATGAACTAGAGAGGGTCTAGATCAAAGTTGCACCAACTTTGACTCAAACCCTGCTGTGAAGTGTCTATCATCAGCACTGATTGTGAACTGTCAGCTGTACAGCTGGCCCCAGCAGCCCAAGTTCCTATACTTCTGCCATTTAAGTGTGAAAAGCACTTCAGGGGACCAATAAGTCCCCTTCTAACTCTGTAGCTATCTTGTAAAGTCTCAGAGCACCATGCCAATTGATTGCTTCCCATTGATACTTGGGAAACTCACAAAGAATAGAAACTATTTACTGTACAATGAAAAGAATACTCCCTGTGTATTGTAGAATAAATAAATGTGTTATTTTTTAAGATAGTTATATAGCCACCACTCAGCACACAGCTCAGGACAACAATGTTGGGACAAACACTTTAGAATATTCATACTAGGCTGACTGCTACTGGAGCAGAGCACACAAAGGAGATTCTATTTACTAATTTGGAAGAAGCATGGAGGAAGGCACCATAGGAATTGCTCTGAGAGCTGGTTTATGTAAATGTAATAGCATCTGGGAGGCCTAGGTTTTCTTTTTTAAAAGCAAATCTAATATTTCTCAATAAACTCTTCAGTTTAAAAACAATTTCTGTCAATGCTTAGCACTGCAACAAGAAATTCATGTGACTGTTAGGATAATTATTTATTTTCCTTGCAAAAGGCTTCTGTATTATGTTCGTCTATGAGTCAGACTTTCACAGCCATTTCTGTTTTAAATTTGGGGCTAGCCTACTGCTGTGCCAGAATGGTTTTTTCTTCATCCTGATTGGTTGGGAGTCACATGTACAAAACTCATACCACTTCTTGGAAATGATCAAAGATCTACACGTGGAACAAAAAGATCTGCTTGTAAGTTTCGATGTGGTTTCACTATTCACTCAAGTCCCGATAAAAGAAACTCTTGAAATCATCAAAAATAAATATCAACCAGCAAAACACCTCATGGAACTAGCAGAACACTGCTTAACGAACACATATTTCACATACAAAGGACAAAGATACAAGCAAATTGAAGGAACCCCTATGGGATCACCACTGTCATCCGTCATTGCAAACCTGTTCATGGAAGATTTCGAATCCAGAGCCCTGGCTAATGCCACCCACAAACCCAAACTATGGCTAAGATACATCGATGACACATTTGTGATTTGGCCCCATGGAAAAGAAAACCTAAACAATTTCCTAACACACCTAAACAGCACATACCCCAAAATCACGTTCACCATGGAAACGGAAACAAACAAACAGCTACCATTCCTAGATGCACTAATCTACAAAAGAACAGATGGCACACTAGGACAAACCATATACCAGAATAACCCCCCCCCAACCGTGACCTCAATGCCCAATCCCACCACCACCCAGCACAGATAAACTCCATGGCCAAAACACTAATCACCAGAACCAAACGCCTGGCAGACAAGACACACATAAAGACTGAACTATGCACCCTGACTAAAGTACTGACTTCCAACAGCTTCCACAAAAGCAAAATCACTGGCTTTATCCACAAAAACACTGAGACATAATGGAGACCTAGAAGATGAACAGACCTATGGGACAGTTGTCCTGCCCTACATAAGAGATACTACAGACAAAATCAGTAAGATACTACACAGGCATCACATCAAGACTGCCTTCAAAACAGAAAGAAAAATAGCAGCCATTCTAAGAAACCCCAAAGATAAAACTGACCTGGAAAACCAAGGCATGTCTGAAGTCCCCTGTGCATCATCTCCTGCCACATATATTGGACAGACCAATAGAAGAATAAGTACCTGCCTAGATGAACACAAAAATGCAGTAAAAAAGCTGGAACACACTTCCTCACTAGTCCAGCACATGAAAGCAACAGGTCATACCATCGACTTCAATGGCACCAAAACCCTAGCCACTATAGAAAACCCCAGCCACAGAATTATCAGAGAAGCCATAGAGATTGAAAAAAGACCTGAAAGCATGATTCCACCAGACTGTCAATCATTTGGAAGCCTGCACTCTCAAATAGAAAGATCTCCATGCCACAAGCCAGGCAAACACCTGGGCACAAACAGATCCCCCCCCTGATACTTCCAGCTCAAACACACCCCAACCAGGCACCCAGGTGAAGCCTAGCTTCCTGATAAATGATAGCCATCCATTTACTCGGAGCCAAGCTGCACTAAAAGCCTCCAATACAGGAACACAATGTTGCCAGCCAATCAAGACAAAAAAAAAAAGCCACAAAACAGACAGAAGATATTAGAAACACCAATCAAGCAGAACACAGCAAACTCCAAGACCAATAAACACAGACCAAGACTCCCAACCAATCAGGATGAAGAAAAAACCATTCTGGCACAGCAGTAGGCTAGCACCAAATTTAAACCAGAAATGGCTATGAAAGTCTGACTCACAGACAAACACTATACAGAAGCCTGATGATGGCAGATAAGATTCTGCCAAAACATTGCTACAACTTTAAAAGCACAACTATAACGATGTGGGAAAATATTCAAACACAGCTGAATACCATATGTGGTATAAATACTCGAACAAAGCTGAACACCATACATACATACATACATACATACATACATACATACATACATACTTGAAATATTTAACAACAATAATGATTAATACTGTTCCATCCAGAAAGAAGCGCGTGAGACTGGGTTCCAAACAACAACTCTTTATTTCAATTCACAAGGCAAAAGATACGTGTTTGTTCGGAAAACACACGAGGTAGACCGGGTTCCAACAACAAATACTTTATTCTTTAACTAGTCAGTAAATAGGAACACTTGGCTGAAGCCGAGGCCAGCCTTTTATACAGGCTGGTTTGCCTGCTTGTAGCCAATGGCAGTTGCTTAAATTTGCCGCCTTTCAGCAGCTCTTTGGATTGGTTCCTAGTGAACCAATCCAATCCTTAGTTTATTTGACCAATCAGGTTTGCAGATTTGGAGTCACCTACTTTACATATAGAACACCCCTCCCCTCTTAGTTCAGTCCTACATGGTGATGTAGTCTCGCAGGTAGGTGGGGCTTTTCCGGACTCGACTTGACTTGCGCGGTTCATTCTTAGTGAAGACTTCGACCGGTTCGGATGGGGCTGCTGTGTCGTCTGTTCTTCTCCCTGGAACCGTCTGGAAGGGTGAGTCAGCCATTTTACTGCCGCCTGAGTTTCTTAGGCTGGCGGTTTTGCCGCTCCCTCCCATTTCCTCTGGGCAGGTCGAGCTGGCCTGGCTGGCCCCTTCCGATGGGCTCTTCACGCAAGTCTCTCTAAACAGTGAGTCTTTTATTTGCTCTTTTTGTTCATGTGTTTCATTGGTTTCATTTTTTAACGGTTCTTTATTTAATTCTTGCGATTCCCCCCCCACCTTAGTTGGCAATTCGTCGGTTTTTTTGACGAATGGTTGTATGTCTGTGGTTCTTTCTATATTTTGGGATCAAAGCTGGTCTATGTGCCGCTTCCATTCCCTGCCATCATCTACTGTTAACCGGTAGGATTTGGGACCTGTTATTTGGGTAATTTGTCCTGGTAGCCATACTGGGTCCCCAGTGAAGTTTTTGGCGTAGACTAAATCGCCAATTCCAAATTTTCTAAACCATGTAGAGGAGTCGGGGGGTTTTTCTGGCGTGAATTCTGGATTCAGTCTATCAAGGTGTGACCTTAGTTTTCTCCCCATGAGTAGCTCTGCTGGGGACTTGGTTGTGGTACTGGGTGTTTTGTGCTGGAGTGTGAGCAATCGGTTAATTTTTTGCTGTACATCTCCAGTGTCCATTTTTTCTAACCCTTCCTTTGTAAATCGGACCATTCTCTCTGCCCTACCGTTTGCAGCCGGATGGGCCGGCGCGATTAGGGCATGTCTAATACCTAGGGAGGCTAGGTATTGTTCAAAGTGTAGGCTGGTTAGTTGTGGTCCATTATCGGACACGAGGACGTCCGGAATGCCATGGGTGGCAAAAAGGGTGTCCAGTTGTTTTATTACTAATTCAGTTGTTGTTGATGGCATAATTTTTACTTCTAACCAGTTAGAATAGGCGTCCACAACAATCAGAAAGGTATGTCCTTTAGTTGGACCAGTGAAATCGATGTGGATTCGTGACCAGGGGCCTCGTGGAATTTCCCAATCTCTAATGGGTGCTTTGGGTGGGGATGGTCTAATTGTTTGACTTTTGTTACATGAGGTTACCCAGTATTCTATGTCCCTATCAATACCCGGCCACCAGACATAACTTCTAGCAAGGCTTTTCATTTTTACAATCCCCGGGTGACCTTCGTGTAGCATACTAAGTACCCTAGGTTGTAGTTTGTTAGGAATAACCACCCGATCACCCCACAGTAAACAACCTTTTTGAATAGAAAGTTCAGTTTGTCTGGTCCGGAAAGGTTTAAAGTTTTCAGCTTTTTGATTTTCCGGCCTGCCTTTACCTACCCAGTTAAGAACACGGGCAGTCAAAGAGTCTTTTGCGGTGGCTCTGGCAACATCATATGCTGATATGGGTAGATCGGGGCAAGTCTCTATTTGTAGTGCTGTCATCGCTGGTGCCGGGTCTTCTTCAGTCGCTGGCAAGGGTGCTCTGCTTAAAGCGTCCACGTGTGAAATCTGTTTCCTCGGTTGGTGTGTCAGAGTGTATGAGTAGGCTGCTAGGAACTCTGACCATCTCGTCATTCTTAGGGAGAGGATATTTGGTGTAGGTTTGTTTCCTGCCAAAATTCCTATTAGCGGTTTGTGGTCTGTTATAATTTGAAAAGTCCGCCCGTATAGGTACTCGTGGAAATGTTTCACTCCTGCGACAATTGCTAGTGCCTCTCTGTCCAATTGGCTGTAATTCCGCTCGGTTTTAGATAAAGTCCTCGAATAATATGCGACGGGTGCTTCTCTGCCATCTGGTAGTTGGTGGCTTAGGATGGCACCTACTCCGAATGGGGAGGCGTCACAGGTCACTCTTAAGGGCAGTGTGTTGCTAAATTGAATGAGAACGTTTGAGGATGTTAGCAAGCTTTTAATTTTTTGGAAGGCTTGCTTTTCTCTGTAACCCCAAGTCCAAATTGCTTTTTTGTCTAAAAGACGGTGCAATGGTTCTGCTATAGTGGCCTTATTTGGCAGGAATACATTATAGAAGTTAATTAGTCCTAAAAAGGCTTGTAATTCAGTCTTGTTTTTTGGTTCTGGTGCGTTTTTAATCGCTTTAATCTTTTTGTCTGTAGGGTGTATACCCTCTCCGTCTATTAAATAGCCCAGGAATTCGACACTATTCTTGATTAGGCAACACTTTTCTCTTTTTACTTTGAGGCCAGATTCCCTGAACTTAGTTAGTACTTCTTTGAGTCTGTTTTTTAATTGGGTTTCATCTTTGGCTGAGATCAGGACGTCGTCGAAATATGGTATGACTCCTTGTATGCCATTTAGGAGGTGTTCCATTAGACTCTGGAAGACGCCTGGGGCCACACTCACTCCAAATTGGAGTCAGTGACATTTGAATGCGCCCTTATGTGTGACTATAGTCTGTGCTTCAGCAGTTTCTGGGTCCACTGGGAGCTGCTGATAGGCTTGTGCTAAGTCAAGTTTAGCAAAAACTTTTCCTTTTCCCAGGGAGTGAAGCAAATGCTGGACTACAGGCACCGGGTATGCGCTTGGTTGTAATGCATGGTTCAGGGTAGCCTTATAGTCACCACAGATTCTAACGGACCCGTCGGGTTTGACCGGTGTGACTATAGGTGTTTCCCACTTGGCATGGTTCATAGTTTCTAACACCCCTTGGGCTATTAATTTGTCCAGCTGTTCCTCTATTTTTGCCTTTAGTGCAAAAGGAACTCGCCTGGCTTTTATTCTTCGTGGGGCTATTTGGGGGTTTAGACTGAAAGAAATGGGATTTCCCTGATACTTGCCAAGTGAGCTGTCAAAAACGTCCTGGAATTCTTGAATGAGGTCGTCTTCCCAACCGGTTGTAGTCACTCGATCGATCCCAGTCATCCTGATGCCCAATGGCGTGAACCATTCGATGCCCAGGAGGCTTGGTCTGTCTTGGTCGACTATGGTCAGCGGTAGCACCTTGACGTGTTGTTTGTAGGCGACTCAGAATTGTCCCATGCCGACTACAGGGATTTGGTTTCCCTGATAGTTCTTGAGAGTTAGGTGCTGCTTCTTTAATTCTTTGGGTTTGATACCTGGGACTAGCTGTCTTATTGTGTCCCACGATACCATGGAGAGGAAGGACCCCGAGTCCACTTCCATCTTGCAGTGTTTTCCTTCGATTTTTACAATGACTTTAATTTTCTTCCCGCTTTCCGTCTGAGCGCTCTTTATAATGACAGTTTGGTGTGTATTGGCTCGCTTCTCTTGTTGCCACTTTCTCTCAGCTCGTTTAGGCTCAGCTTGTGTTGGGGAATTTCTGCGTCTCGTTGGGCTGTAGCATTTTTTGTTCCTGCAGACTTTCTCGATGTGCCCTCGTTTCTTGCAATGCCGGCAGATGGCATCGAGAAATCTGTATTCGGCTTGGGGATGGTTTCCTCCGCAGCCAGCACACTCCCGCCAATTCCTTCTTTCGCACTCTTTTCTGTTTGTGAGCAAACGGTGGACTTCGTCGTCTTCTTCGCTCGATTCAAATGTTTCGCCCGACTCTTCGTAGTGGGTTGTGGTGGCAGGCTGCTTTCTGTCTTTGGTTGGTGTTTCTTTGCTGTGTGTGTTCATCTTTTTCATGGCTACGACAGATTTTTTCGCGGCTTCAATGGCTGTGGCTTCCGTGATGGCTTCGGTTATGGTGATGTTGGGCTTGTTGAGTAATTTACTCTGTGTGGTCGAGTCTCTCAGACCCAACACCACGCGATCCCTCATTGCTTCGTCAATGTTCAAAAAATCACACTTGCCCCCTAGTTGTCTAAGGGCAGCAATGAAATTGGCGACGGTCTCTCCCTCTCTCTGGTCTCTGCGGTAAAATTCGTGTCACTTTATTCAGTTTGACACCATCGGAGCGTAGTGTGCTTTGAGGATTCTTTGCAATTCTGGCCACGTTAGTTGTTTAATGTCTCGGGGCTTCGCAAGGGCCTTTGCCATCTTGAAAACCGTTGGCCCGCAGTGAGTCAGGAACACAGCTCTCTTGCGTTGCTCTGAAATGTCTTCCATTTCATTGCTCTCCAAATACATTTGGAAGCGATCTGCATAGGAATCCCAATCCTCTTCGTTGGGATTGAAGGGTGCGGGCGGTGCGTTGTTTCCAGGCATCTTGGTTGTCATCTGGACTTCTTATCACCGCGTGCAGGTTTTTTCGTTTAGGACGATCCCATCCTCGTCGCCAGTGTTTTGTTCGGAAAACATACGAGGTAGACCGGGTTCCAACAACAAATACTTTATTCTTTAACTAGTCAATAAATAGGAACACTTGGCTGAAGCCGAGGCCAGCCTTTTATACAGGCTGGTTTGCCTGCTTGTAGCCAATGGCAGTTGCTTAAATTTGCCGTCTTTCAGCAGCTCTTTGGATTGGTTCCTAGTGAACCAATCCAATCCTTAGTTTATTTGACCAATCAGGTTTGCAGATTTGGAGTCACCTACTTTACATATAGAACAATACGGAACATAGCCCAAGCCGCGGCAGCACTTTATATAGCAGATTGCCTGCCGGCTTGTGGCCAATGACACTTGTTTAAGTCTTCCTGGTTCTTAGTGAACCAATCCGTAAGTGGCCTTTTCGGCCAATCAGAACGAGGGACTTGGAACCTATCAAGTTCCATACAGAACAAATACAGTAATAATTAAAATAAAATGAACAGGAAGAAGGAGAATGAGATAGAAAAAAATGGAAAAAGCTAAGAGTGCAGAAAGACAAAAGTGTAAGAAAAATAGGGGAATAGGGAAAAAAGAAAGGAATATATAAAGCATCATTCCCCTAGAATTTATTCTGGTCTTTAAAAAGACCCTGGAGACATGACTATGCCACCATATTTGAATCTTAGTGGGATTGGTGAGTTTTTTGATATTTATATAATGAATTGAATATCTGAATGGCATAGGGCCATGATGGCGAACTTATGGCACACGTGCCACAAGTGGCATGCGAGCCACAGGCAAACTTACCTCACTGCACATGCGCATGCTTCACAGATGATTTTTTTGTTGTTGTTGTTGGTTTGAGGCCTTTTTCGGCCTCCCAGAGGCTTGGAAAAAACCTCTGCAAGGCTTCCCAGGCTGAATTATAGGCCTGTTTCATCACTTCCTGTAATACCGGAAGTGACCAACTGGGCCTATAATCGTCCTGAAAGGCCTTGTAGAGGGAGGCCAAAAACGGCCTCAAACTAGCTGAAAAAAATCAGCTGTGAGGTGCAGTGCCAGTAAGGGGGTGGTGTGGGGGGAAATTGTGCGCACATGAGCAGGGGGTGTTGGAGTGCACACATTGCATTCTGGGTACTGGCACGCGAGTGTGGACATGCTAACACCCTCACAATTTTTGGCACAGGAGCCCAAAAAGGTTAGCCACCACTGGTCTAGGGTCTCCTGAGTGAGGAGGGGGTTGAATTAGAATACCTGCAAGATTCCTGCCAACTCTGTATTGCATTTACTTGCTTATTGTGATCATGTTTTTGTTTCATTGAGTTTTTAACAGTGATTTAAGCTTAGCTTTACATTTATTGCTGTCCTCGTTTTTTTTTGCTGTGGTTTCTAATTCTTGTGAACCACCTAGTCACGTATATGAGTTGAATAAAACAAACTGAATAAATGAATCAATAAACTGAACTCACCATTTGTGCAGGACAGCAGTAACATGTCCACCCCCCGGGAAAAAAATCCCATTGCCAATGTCTTGCACCAAGTGACTGTATGCCCTAGCCTAGAGAATACTCCAAATTTCCTATTGGAGTTCATTATGGGAGTTTCCTGGAAATAAATCATTATGGAGTGATGTTTGAGGGTAGAATGAAATGACTGTCCTATCACTGTAATACTCGCATGAAATTCAATCGCGCTGATCTGGAATAAAGGACTGAATATTTGCCTCATGGGGAGAAAAATTGTTATTGTACTAGAGCAACAGAATAAATCCAATTCCTACAAGCAAAGCAACTGGCCACTGATCGAAAGTGTGTTGTATGGCTTGAAATAATAGTGCTCAACTGCCCTCCAATTTGAATACAATTAAAATAATGCTGTTTGTCAAAGAGTGGTTGAATTGCTGATGGTATACCCAAGCACACCGAAAACATATGAAACAATTAATTTTTTATTTTTATTCAAGCTTGGTAAATATTGGACTGTTTCACAATACATGCAAGATGAAGTTCAGCTGATCAACTCAAGGACACTTAATGTAGGGGAGATGAACAAATGGATGACACAGTTCAAAGGAAGAATGGCTATTTGACAGAGCAGCAACATCTGTACTTAATTCAAGTAAGAATTTGAAAAATCCATATTGGTTATTAAAGTTCATGAGTTAAGACACATTGAGCAAGAACTGGAGTCAGAAAGACTCCCCCTTTCCCCCACATGGCAGCATGTGGAATGACAAAGTTTTGCACAGAGGATGTCCTGTCTTTGTTTCTTGTCTCGGTATTGGCTACTATCATAAAAGAACGCCAGATGAGAAGATTCATTGTCTCTCTCTTGGTGTGGCGGTTCCTTACAGAAGGATGCCTGCAGTAACATTCCCAAGCTGGTCAGGCGTCATAAGGGTGCTAATGGCTGCTTCTTCACTTTGTATTTTCCATCTGTATTGGATAGCCTAGAAATTAGTACCAGCTGCGCCTGTGGTTGTCTCCAGTCTGACAGCTGACTAGCCAAAAGGGATATGAAAACACATCAGAGTGTAATGAAGAAGCATGTATCCCAATCACATTACCTTTGTCCGAGTTTAACATTCCAGGTTGCAGAACACAAAAGTCAGAGGGTCAGGCTTCTCCCAATATGTATTTCATTCATTTAGAAACATCCACCTTTACATGAATTGGAAGTCAGGAAAAATCATTGCACATACCATTCAAGTCACCAGTGTTTAACTCTCATTCAGATACAGACTTTTCTGGCTGATGGGGGTGGAAAGGGAAGTTCAAAGATTGAACTACATGTTACACTAAGATACTGATAGTTCTACTAGCTTAACAGCTGCCGTTAAGAGGAGTGAAATAGATGGGAACCCTGACCTGTGGAGTTCTCTCTCTCTCTCTCTCTCTCTCTCTCTCTCTCTCTCTCTCTCTCT
>BLBF01000018.1:5601017-5617824 GCA_015471245.1 Laticauda colubrina | reverse complement strand
AGAGAGAGAGAGAGAGAGAGAGAGAGAGAGAGAGAGAGAGAGAGAGATCATTAGGATTATCACTTCAAGCTATCATGTTTCCAGTCCTAATATGCTACAACTAAGTATATGGCAATCTTTATATCTAATTTGGCCCACATTAGCTGCTAAATGCATTTTTAAAAGCACTGGAAGTCATCTACATTGATAAATACTTAAATAATTGGTATAAAATGGAAATACGCTTTCATGTTTCTACTTGCGAAACTTCAAGATCTTTTTTTTTTTAAAGAAAATGACTGCATACATATTACACAAATTGGCAGATTATCTTCTTCCCCATTAAATGCAAACAAAAGTCCCCTGTGTTTTATGGATGCCATGTTAAATTTTGCCTGCCTCAGATCTGACAATGATATGATAAAACTAGCCAGGAAGCACATGATATTCACCTTGTTATGGTAAACAGGATTATACTAGATTCCTGAAAGAAAAAGAAAGAAAGAAAGAAAGAAAGAAAGAAAGAAAGAAAGAAAGAAAGAAAGAAAGAAAGAAAGAAAGAAAGAAAAAGAAAGAAAGAAACAAACAAACAAGAACAATGGGAGGTGTTCTACATGTATTTAGGTTATACTCTCACAATATAATTATAATATTGTGGTTGGGAGCATGCCACACTGATGGCTGAGTAACATATGGCAATGACTACAAGGTGGTCTTAAAGACTTTATGACTCATTCAACATTTCAAAGAAGTTCAAATGCAGTGTTTCAAAAGCATTATTGCATATAGTGGAATGAAACAGGGCCAGATCTTATCCTGGAGATCATTGATGTTAATTACTCCTAATGTTTATTTATTTATTTTTTAATTTACTTATCAAATTTATTTGCTATCCCTCTCCAAGCTGAAGGCAACTGAAGCTGCTTCAGTTGAGCAGCTTCAACTCCCTCCCTCTCCCTCTCCCTTCCTCCCTCTCCCTCCCTCCCTCTCCCTGCCTCTCTTTCTCCCTCATGTTACAAGTAAAGAAACAGGGCCAATGGCATGTAGCCCTTCTCCCTAGCTTCATTCATTTCATAGCAGAGAAAAACACAAAATAAAAGAACTTCAAACTGCCTTAACAGTTCCATGAAAAAGAGAGGATGGCAGCAAGGCACAATTAGTTTTATTCTCCTGGTAGGAAGGGGGAAAATATCAAGCAGAAAATGGACATTCCTGCCAACAGTATTTGCCTCTCAATCAAAACTCTGCTAAACTATCTTTGCAACATTTTCTTTGAAGTGAAAGTTTAACTGGTAGTTATTTGTCTCAGCTTTTGATGTCCCTGGGAACCCATAGGGTTGTGAAGATACAAAATGGTCCTCACCTAAAAAAGGACCTATATTCTGTCCTCTATAATTACTGACTGAATGTATAAAGGCAGATAGATAACTCTACAAAACATCTATACAAAGTTTCTTTATTGTTTCATCAGGTATCCTCATATAACTCACGGTTACATTGAGATTCATCTCAATGTCCAAATTTTTGCATAGTTGATTCATAATGTCAAAGGATCTAGAACAAGAGGGTCTCCCTGTGCAGTTCAGACTTATGCAATCTTTCATCCCATATCAAAGGAGCAAGGAGGTAAGATGCCAGCATGATGGCAAGAGAGTAGGAACCTCCCACAACCCAACCAAGGGTCAATTCAGTGACCAATCAGGATTACAGATGTGGTCACATGATATGGACTACATTTCCCAAGATACCTTTAACTATATTTACCATGATGCATTCTCTTAAGGGGACAGCTCCCAATTCCTAACTAACTATCCAAATTCCCAATTAACTATAAACTGTCTGGACAGCAACAGCCTATATTTTCTTATACATGATTAGCCTATAGAAAATTATAATAAGTCCCTTATTGTGGTTGCTCACTTCCTATAGTTAGTTTCACAGAGTCACAACAACTTAGGAGTTGGAAATTATCATTAAAACTAAATCTACTGTCTGGATCAGGACAGACATCTAAATTAAAATAGGATGATAATTTCTTATTCTCTGCAGACTGGAATTTCCAGCAACTAGAGAGCCAAATATTGCCTTTAGTTAAAACTGTGTTTAGTTAATATTGAATAAAGTCAGTTTGAGCATCATACTGGTAGAGATGATGGAGGCAGTAAACTTAGGAAGAACTAGAAATACCGTGGGTGAAGAAGACTGCTTCCATCTATCACACTGATTTGGTTGGATCCACAATTGGATCCAACCAAATAAATCCTGAAAACTGGATTTATTTGTGGAGTGCAAAATGGGAAGTGTATTCTGGAGAGGGCTGGAAAACTTCTTTAGAAAAATAAAAATCCGAGAAAAAGGACAAGAATATTTTAAAAGAATGTTGGCCTTGGCTGTAGATGTACTTCTGCTTATCATTCAGCCATACAACTCTGGCAGTACTGTAGGTTTTTGGTTACAGAAAATTAATATTCATGATTGTAGATGTTTATAATTACATTCAAAACACAACTTTTCTCAGCTTGCCATGTTCATACATATTTCAGATTTAGAATTACTGTCTGTAGTTCTATGACTTTTGCTATCCTTGGAAATATTATATATGGTACATTTAGTTTAAGGGCATATAAGGAGAACTGTAGTGGCACAATAGTTAGAGTGCAGTATTGGAGGCTAATTTTGTGGACTGCCAGCAGTTCAACCCTGGCCAGCTCAAAGTTGACTCAACTTTCCACCCTTCAGAGGTTAGTAAAATGAGGATTTTGGAAGCAATAGGCTGACTCTGTAAACCACTTAGAGAGTGCTATAAAACACTATGAAGCGGTATATAAGTCTAAGTGCTATTGCTATTATCATTGCATGGACTCTGCTCCAATCTGAAAGTAGGTCCACACCTCCATTTTCCACCGCAATATAAAGCTGGAGAAATCGATGCAGCTTTGCTCAGCTGAGTCACAAGACAAATTGCAGATCTCCAGGCATCAGACACTGGATCCCAAAAGGACTTGAAAAAGGGCTTGTAATGTCCCACCTGCAGAAGCTTTTGGCTCATTCATCTCCCAGACCTCAGATCATGAGAGTGGAGTGATTCAATAAAGAGGGTTTACCTGGATTTACACAGGGATTTTTATAAAGTCTTTACTGAAGACACCTGAGCAAATGTAGGAATTGTGGGCTAAAAGCCAAAAAACCAAAAATGATGGATGAGTAACTTTTTTTCAGGAACTGGACTTAGAGCGTGGAAATAAATAGACATTTCTCACAATATAGGGATGTAACAATGGATAATTGATGGATTTGAATCTGTATTGCTATTATTTATTATTTTAATGTTTTATTCTGTATTTTATTCAACATCTGTAACCCATTTACAATTGTCTTCAGCAAGATGGCAGTATACAAGTTTCATAAATACATACATAGGTAGATAAATTTATACAAGGATTATTATTTTTACATTTGTTCATCAATCACCTAAAATTAAAGGTTGTGAATTAAATTTGATAACAACATCAAACTGTTTAGGATAAATGAAATTATGAGAAGAGACAAGGGGCTTCATCCTCTGAAATGGTTGGTAAAAGTGGCAAATCAAATTCTATAGGGAAATGTCATATGATGCACATTGGGGCCAAAAATCCTAACTTCACATATATATAATTGTGAACAAATCTGAACTGCCAAAAAATGAGCAGGAATTAATCCTGGATTTTTGGTTAAGAGTTTGATGAAACCCTTGATTTAAAGCACTGTTTCTTACTACTCAAAACCATTTGTATATTATTTTTAAAAAATGGAGCCCCCCTAATCAATCAATCAATCAATAATTTCAATGTGAAATGGAAAGAAGCATGATGTTTTTACAATACTTCAATGATATTAACTAAAAATCATAGGCACAGTTCTAATTGCAGCTCCTTAGAAAATAAAACATGAAAAGCTCTGGAAAATAATAACCAAACCAACAAAAAGTTGGAGCAGCTCCTCTAAGAGAAAAGATCCTTTCAAAAAGTCTGGATAATCATAACTAACTAAGATAAATAAATTAATGTCAGTGTTTCCCAAAGTTGAGCTTCATAGGGATTTAGGGCAGACAAAAGGATAACATTCTTCACATAACATTCATTTAAACTATGCAGAATTGATTTGATCCCATGCAATGATGGACATCAGTTTGAAGAAATTTAAAAAATGATTAGCTACTAATCATGAGAAAGTTACATATTCTCAAGCAATTGATTTAAGAGATACTAAAAGCCCCTAATACAGATTATTTTTTCTTCACATACCACTTGTAGTCTCTGCATAAATATCAGGTTGTATATTTTTTCTACTCAACCTTATTAGAGCTAAAAAATGTACTGGGTAAAGCCTATGTCACACTGCCCAACGGATGCAAAAAGGACACAACGGACGAGCAAAATGTTCCATCCATTGTTATCCGCTCTCAAAAGGGGCAAAAATTTGCATAACCGGAGCGGATAACACGGACGCGGGGAGGACGCAGGGCGGATGCAAAGCGGATGCGGACTGGAAGCCCAGCGGATGGAAATGGATGGGAGCGGATGGCACATCCGCTGGGCTTCCAGGGGGCCTCAGCAAAGCGGACATGGAACAGATACAGCGGACGCACAGTGGACGCAGAACAGATGAAGCGGATGCACGGAAGCCTAATGGATGCCTGGCGTTAATTGCCATGTGGGGGGGAAGCATTGCGTCAGCCCTACGGATATAACGGAAGCAGCTCGGAAGCAGGTCGCCATTCAGAGGAAAGACCTGCTGCCGGATGGATTGGCTGCCTTGCCTGCCCTGCCTGCATGTCTGCCTGCAAGCCTTGCTGCCAGCCTTGCTGCCAGCCTCCCTGCCAGCCTTGCTGCCAGCCTCCCTGCCAGCCTTGCTGCCACTCTCCCTGCCAGCCTGCCTGCAAGCCTTGCTGCCAGGCAGTCTGCCTGCCAGCCTTGGTGCCTGCCTGCATGCCTGCCTGCCTTCCTGCCAGCCTTGGTGCCTGCCTCCCTGCCAGCCTTCCTGCCAGCCTTGGTGCCTGCCTGCCTGCCTCCCTGCCAGCCTTCCTGCCAGCCTTGGTTCCTGCCAGCCTCCCTGCCAGCCAGCAACCCCACAACCATGCGGAAGCACAGCAAACCTCAGCCATCTGCTGCCAGCCCTGGCAAGAGGGACAGGGCTACCATCCCGCCCCCTGGCCCTCACTCTGGTTCTGCTGGGGCTTCTGCAGCACGGGCTCGCTCTTCTGAGGCTGGGGCTTCTGCTGCCTCTGCTTCTGGAGGAGCTGATGACAAGCACTCCAGCACCAGCCACCTCCACAGCACCTGCACCCTTCACCCCTGAGACTGAGCGACCAAGAGGAGTACCAGAGACTCATTTTTGTCTTATAGCTTGTTGTTAATAAAGTCTATTTTTGATTCACACACTTGCTTCATTTCTTTTTTTTAATAAAGTCTTGCTTGAAACTTTTAGAAATGGTTTAAGCCTTTGCATGCTTGTGGGATGGGTTAAGAGAGCTGTGGGATGGATTGAGATAGCTGTGGGATGGGCAGGGATACCTGTGGGATGGGTAATAGCTGTGGGATAGATAAACCTCCAGTGCAAGCATTGTGGGACTGTATGGTCCACCCTCCCAGGTGCCACACCTACGGCCCTTTATTATCAATAATAATGTAATAATTATCCACACATGTCAACACAAACACAACTCTTTATTAAACGCCCTGTTCATTGTAGGCCAACCAAACAGACATGGCCCAATCTCATCCGTGTGATGAGACAGGCTGAAGGAAGCATCCATTAAGCATCTACCATCCTGTCTTGCCACTCCACTGCTCCAGCTGGGGAGTTGCACCATTGTCTCAAGAGGTTGCGCTGCTTCTTCGCTTCATGAGAGGCTCTGTTGGGACCTTGCACATCCTCAGTGTCAATCAGGTTTCGCCCTTGCCTCCATTCCCCAGGCTCCATGTCCCCATTGCCTTGCTGGAGGTCCACGAGCCTGTTCTGCAAGACTGGGTAGTGGGTGTGCATGAGATTGTGCAGGATGCAGCAAGCTTCCATGATCCTCCTCACGGTCTCTGGGCAATGCTGCATGGTGGTGAGAAGTACCTGGAACCTGTTGGCCAGGATGCCAAAGGCATTCTCCACCACCCGCCTTGCCCTGGACAGCCTGTAGTTGAAGATCCTCTCTTCACGGGTGAGGAGTCTGGAAGTGTAGGGCTTCATGAGGTAGGTTGTGAGGGAGAAGGCGTCATCCCCCATGATGAAGTAGGGCACATCTTGTGTGTCGTTGGGCAGGGGTTGTGGATCTGGGAAGCCCATGATGAGGTTGCCTTCCAGCTCCTCTTTGAGGTCACTGGTGTTGTATACCTGGGCATCTGAACATGAGCTGTTGCCTGAAGCATCGATGTACATGAACTTGTAGTCAGCATCGACCATGGCGAAGAGGATGATGCTGAAGAAGCCCTTGGAGTTGAAATAAGTGGACCCCGACTTGGCTGAAAATTTGCAGGCCACGTGCTTCCCATCTATGGCTCCAACGGTGTGTGGTAAATTCCACTTCTGATACCACTGCTCTGCAACTTTCTTCCAGCCTTCTTCAGTGGAGGGGTACTGGAGGAGCTCCTCCTTGTATTCTTCGATGATGGCCTGCACCACTTCTCTGACCACAATGCTGATGGTGTTGGATGGCACCCTCCAGCCGTACTGCATGCTCCTGTAGGAGGTCCCTGAGGCCAGGTGGTGCAGAGTGAGTGCCACCTTGAGCCCAGGTTCCAGGCTGGGCTGGAAGCTGGTGTTTGCCTTGGTCAACCTGGGTTTCAGCCGCTGCACAACTTCGTCAAACATGGCTGGAGGAATCCTCATGAAGTTCTGGAACGCCCGAGTGTCTTCGCTTCTGAGCTCCACCATCAGCTTGTTGTACAGTCCGTCCTCTGCTCTTCTGGTGAACCATCTTCAGACCCAGACTCTTTTTGGGTGGCTCCTTTTCTTCTCGCGGTAGAGTTCACAGAGCCTGCAGATGGCTTTGCACTGTTGCAGAACGATGGTGGCTGCCGAAAGGACTTTGTTACAATACACGGTGGACATGACTGGATGCTGTGGAAGAGGAAGTGCCAGATGAAGGCTGCAGAGGTCTGCACCGCTGGGCTGCTGTTCTGAAAGTGAGATGCAGGCGAGTTGCTCCCCCTTTTTATTGGCAGTATAGGTTTTCCGCTAGGCATCCTCTAGGCATCCTCTAGACATCCTTAATATCTGAGATAGGTCCCCTCTGCGAACGTTTTTTCTGTTTTAAACGCTTTGTTTCTGTTCTGCATCCGCTAGGCATCCGTTCTGCATCCGTTCCACATCCGTTCCGCTTCCTCCCTGCGTCCGGGCGGATGCGAGTTGCGCAGATGTGTAGCGGATGCCTAGCGGATATAGCAGATGCGTAACGGATGCGTATCGGATGCGTAGCGGATGCGTAGCGAATGCAGAATGGACGAACTGGATACATTTTCTGCACAAAAGTTTTGGGCAGCCCAAAACTTTTGGAGCGGATGAAACATCCATAAACGGATGTTGGATGGATAGAGAGGAAGCCAAACGGAGGCAGTGAGTACATCGCGTTTTCCAATGGATGGCAGGGTTTTTTGTCCATTTTACATCCTCTTTGCATCCGTTGGTTCAGTGTGACATTGGCTTAAATATTATTTGTCTTAATTTTTTGTTTACCTATTTTACTGCACAAATATATATATACATAAAGAGAATGGCAAATACATTTAATCATAAAATACATATTTAAAGAATCCCCTCTTCCCAAGAAAAACAATTAATATTCTTGTTTTTTCAAGTACTGAGGCAGGACTGCTGGATTCATTCATAAAGCAAATAGAATATTGTCACAGCAAAACTAATCTATTTCTATTATTATGAAATTATTATGAATTATGAAAAAGGTTTTAGATTTATTTTCAAAGGGCAACTGCAAGAGAAATAAAAGGACAACACATAATCAAGATAAGTGACAAAGTGTTAGCATTTTCCATTGTATTTGAATAAGGTCTTAGATACTGTGATGCTAATCTTAGAGGTGCCAACAGTATTATATTGTCAGAAGAGATGATAGGTGAATGTAAAATATATCAAAAGAACTGCCTGTGCCACTGTTGCTATCAGCATGCATTGCCCTAATCAAGGAGAATAAATTATTATTATGTGCAGAGCTTTGCCTACGTACACAACTATGCAAGTATATTTTCTAAATATTGTGATGCTAGTCCACCTCTTCTCTTCCAAATATTTGGGGAACTAATTCTAAATCAGCTAAACATGGTACCTTTGAAATCTAAAAATTGCTTTTTTTACATATCTTAACAGCACCAGATCTATCTGAATAATGTTTCCCCTGATTGATGATTGATTGATTGATTGATTGAGCTATCCTGGATCTCATGAACATCTTTTATCAGAAATTGGAGATGGAACCAAATATCTTAAATATTCAAAACAAAAACTTCAGCTACCATTTAGCCATGTATTCTTATTCTCTTTGTACTTTTCTGGACCTTTTAATCATGTATTTGGCTTATCTGACTTTTCATTCTTCTCCTTGTTTTTTTCTGTCTTTCAAGTCATTGCTTTCTCTTTATCTCAAAATATCTTCTGGCTTTTTTGTGCCACAGCTTTATCTTCAAATTTTTATACTTGACCAGTTAATACTTTTTAAAAAAATCATCTTGTCTTTATTTTGTAGCAAACAGTTGAGAATCCCATTACATAATTGCATAAACCATGATAATTAATGCATAATAAATTATTTAATGTGTAACAACAGAACAAAAATAGTTTGCCAAGTTCAATTTCACATCAAAGTTTCTGATTTGCCTCTGGTGGTTTTATTTGGCCAAAACTGGCTCTGTTTAGCTGTATTACATTGTCACTTATTTTTGCTCTATACTTTTAAAAAGAGAAGCTTCTTGTTTGTCTGTCAATTTAAAGATCATCCTATATCAAATGCACACTATCAAAGGCAAGTAGTTGTTGTAACAATCCCTCAAAATTGTTCTGCAGTATTAATATGCTCTCTCACAAATGACACAGCCAGCATGAGGGAAGTTCAGTTGAAAAATACATGAAAATTCATAGCTGGGAGCCACGTTGGTTCTTCCTAAAATGAACTGAAATAAAATTTATGAGGAGATGCAAATATTGCTGATAGTTTATGTTTCCATCTGGAATGTACCAGTATTTCAACATACATATACACTTAACACTCTTAAGCATATGCATGTACTCAATCACAGTTGAAAATTAAGAGAGAGGGAGGGAGAGGGGGAGGGAGGGAAGGAGGGAAGGAAGGAAGGAAGGAAGGAAGGAAGGAAGGAAGGAAGGAAAGAGAAAGAAAAAAGAAGCACTTATAAAAAGGCTGGGACAGGAAGCGAATTGAAACAGATTTAGTTGTTTTCAAACAATCATGGCAAGTACGATTATGTCAAAGCAATTTGGTACAAAAAGGAAAAACTGAAAAAATGCTGAAAGTATCAGTTTCTATAGTCTTTCCAAACCTGTCAATAAGCATGTATATTAAGCAGAGACTGTGTAAAAATGGCTAAAAAAGTAAATGTCCTCCCTACATTTCTGATTGATTACAACTGTCTAAGTACTGGTAATAATATGTCAGAGGTGTTTTTTTTAAATTTGAATACATAATATTTTGCCTGGGAGCTGCTACCTGAGTGCCCCACCCACAATCTCCCAGCAACACTTTAAAAGTCATTTTCTCCACAGTTGCATATCCTGCATATCCTTATTATCATTAAGGATAATATCGGGATGGGCAACTATGGTCCCTTTATGATCTATGGACTTCAACTCCTAGAATTCCTGAATCAGCATAGCTACCATGGAGCATGGAGTTGAAGTCCACAAGTCTTAAAGGAACCATAATTGTCCACCCTTGAGTTAATAAGTGCTACATGTGCATCCAGAGGATATATGAAATACCTTTTTTCTCTTCTAAATAGTGTGTTTATTTAATAAATAAAACAGTTTCATATATCTTTGATTGTTTCTTATATTGTTTGCTAATTGCTGTAAACATATTTCTCTCATTTAGAAATATTTTGCATAATAATTTTGGACACCTTTTTTTGACTGGATCCAATTGTAGTCATATTTAGAACAAAACCATAGGAATTGCTAATGAGTTAACAATTTTTAACCAACTGAACTCCCATTGCTTTGTTTTGTTTCCAGTTGTTTGTTTTTTATTTTAATGGCCCTGTTAAAGGTATGACTGGATCCAACTTAAAATCATTTCATATCTTGGACTATTCCCCAAAATGAATTTCCATGTTCCAAAGTTAGATTGCTTTTTTACAACCAGCTTTTATTCACAGCAGGATCATGCAATATTTTTTAGCTGAGGACTACATTTGGCCTTTAAGTACTATAGTAGGGGTTACATCCAACCATGAATCAGGCCAAGAAAAATAAGTGAGAAAAGCCAGGACAAAAGCAATGTTTTGTTAATTTAATGTTAAATTAATTAAATACAGCTCCGTTTATTTACCATTTTAATTACCAAAAGTTCTATGTTTCGGTACATTCTCCTATCTTTTACATTAAATTCAATATCTAAAGATCTTTTGCAAATGGGGTTCAAGTCTCCTTTGGAAAGTAAGTAAAATGGTGTTATTTAACTGCATGTTATAGATGTGAAAAAAAAACAAACAACCCGTAGTTGGCAAGGGTTATGACAAATGGAAGAATAATCTGCGTTATTTGCTCTGGAAATTGTGTAGTTTAATGAAATGAAGCAGATTCCTTGGAACCTACTAGAATCTTCTAAGTCTATAATGGCATCAACAGATTCCAAGGAGATGAATGATAGATGTCCATAAATGGTTCGTCTAATTACTTCTCAGCAGATGTTCTCTCCTTCTCTCCTAGTTTTTGCACATATTCCAATAGTATTTTGTAAATTTGGACAATCAACAGTATTTGTATGGTTATTCTTTGTCAACTTTACACCATGCCCTTCTTTTGGGAAGGTAGTTTGATCCTGACCAGCTCAAGTTGACTCAGCCTTCCATCTTTTCAAGGTCAATAAAATGAAAACCCAGATTGTTGAGAGCAAGATGCTGAGAGGACTGTAAAGCACTGAGAAGCAATATATAAGTCTTAAATGCTCTTACTCTTGCTATTCCCTCCTTCTGTTGTTTTCCACAACAGCAACCCTATGTGGTCAATGGAGATGAGACAAGGCCAAAGGTGGTATTTAGCAGGTTCTGGAGAACCGGTAATGGAAATTTTGAGGAGTTCGGAGAACTGGCAAATACCACCTCTAACTGGCCCCGCCCCCATCTATTCTCTGCCTCCCGAGTCCCAGCTGATTGGCTGGGTCTTCTTTTGTTGCCCTGCATAGGAGAACAGAGCTGTGAAGCAGGTTAGTGGGGTAGTGAGGGAATGGGATTTTGCAGCAGTGGGGAGGGAATGGAGATTTTATAATATTCTTCCCCTGCCATGCCCACCAAGCCATGCCTACAGAATCTGCAGTAATTTTTTTTGAATCCCACCACTGGTCCAAAGCACTCAATGAGCTCAGCCTAACTTCACCTTGTATCTTCACAGCCCTGATTATTCCTTGTTAATGTTGCCAAATCTACAGGCCTCCAAGATATAAAAAGAGAACTTTTCGTTCACATTTCTTTCTAATGAAGTTTCTATAGGATTGCACCACAGAATATTAAGGAAAAGGATCTAAAATAAGCATAGTTTAGATCCATTTCTTTAATATTCTGTGGTGCAATCCTAGATAAACTTCATAAGAAAAAAATCATATTTAGAATGTATGATCATGGAGTAAGGTGATCAAATCATTTTTTGGAGTGATTGCCAGAAACAAACTTGCAGCAAATTGTTTAGATTAATAAGTGCTTTGCGGGTGGTCCTTGCCTTACAACCACAGTTAAGCCCAACATTTACGCCATAAAGTGAAAAGTGTTAAATGAGTTTTGCCCCATTTTATGGCCTTTGGTGCCACAACTGTAAAGTGAATCACTGAAGTGGATAAGTTACTAACATGGTTGTTAAGTGAACCCAGCTTTCCCATTGACTTTGCTGGTAAGAAAGTCACAAAAGTTGATCACATGACCCCAGGACACTGCAACCATCATAAATATGATTCAGTTGCCAAGCATCCAAATTCTGATCACGTGACCATGAGGACAGTCATAAGTGTGAAAAACAGTCATGAGTCACTTTTTTTTGGTGCTCTTGTAATTTTGAATGGTCACTAAATGAACTGTTTGTCAGGTTTCCAAGTGATGAAATCCATTTAAAAAGAAAAGTACAAACTCCATCTTCCAAAAAGATTTCTTTTATTTAGGAAAGCATAAAATTGGCAAAGTCCATGGTAATTCTGGATCTGACACAACCCGGAATTACCCCGCAATATTACAAGTTAGAAACAACCCCCAAAAATCTCATTCTCCAATAGAAGTAATTCAACATTGCTTGATATCATAAATCTCCACCTCAAGGGGTCCAAGCAAGGACAGCTCGTTTCTCATGGGAAGAAAAATCACCTATCCAAAACAACTCCACTCCTCCCCCTTTAGGAATGTGTCAAGCCAGAAACACTTCCCCCCATGACTGCCAAGAGAAAGTAAGAAAAAGAATATATACTAACTAAAATGGCTATACTTATGTCAATTTTGGGCTTGAAACTGTTGTGAGGACTACCTTGATATATTGTAGTTCAAATGAACAATTAACTTCCAGAGTTAAAGCCCATGTCACATTGCACCAACGGATGGAAAGAGGATGTAAAATGGAGAGAAACACTTGCCATCCGTTGGTTAACGCGATGCTTCCATTCTGTACTCACTGCGTCCATTTTTCATCCTCTCTATCCGTCCAGCATCCATCGACTGAGATTCCATCTGCTCAAAACGTTTTGAGCTGCTCAAAACTTTTTGAGCAGAAAATGTATCCAAAGTGTCCGTTCTGCATCCGCAACGCATACAGGGAACATCCGTTCTACATCCGTCGTCATCCATTATGCATCCGCTATATCCGCTAGGCATCCGCTCTGCATCCGTGCAACTCACATCCGCTCCAGCGGAAAACGGACACAGGGAGGAAGCAAAATGGACGCGGAACAGACACAAAGCGTTAGTAGCACGGATGGAGAAAGGATGAAAGTGGATGCAGCTCACATACAAAGCATTTTAAATAGAAAAAACGTTCGCAGAGGGGACCTATATCGGATATTTCGAATGTCTACAGGATGTCTAGAGGATGCAAAAGGACATCTAGCAGAAAACCTATATTTCCTATAAAAAGGGGGAGGAATTCACCTGGATCTCACTTTCAGTCCAGCAGCCCTGCGGTGCAGACCTCTTCAGCCTTCATCTTGCTCTTGCTCTTCCACAGCATCCAGTCATCTCCACCATGGATCATCACACACTCCATTTGGTAGCCACCATCGTTCTACAACAGTGCGAACCCATCTACAGCCTCTTTCAACTGTTCAATGCGAAGAAAAGGAAGCGGCCAAGAAGTGTCTGGGTCCGAAGATGGATTGGGAGAAGAGCAGAGTACGGACTGTACAACAAGCTGATGGTGGAGCTGAGGAACGAAGACCCTCATGCATTCCAGAACTTCATGAGGATGCCTCCAGCCATGTTTGACGAAGTTGTGGAGCGTCTGAGACCCAGGTTGACCAAGCAGAGCACCAACCTCCGGCCCAGCCTGGACCCTGGACTGAAGGTGGCACTGACTCTGCGCCACCTGGCCTCAGGGACCTCCTACAGGAGCATGCAGTACGGCTGGAGGGTGCCATCCAACACCATCAGCATTGTGGTCAGAGAAGTGGTGCAGGCCATCATCGAAGATTACCTGGAGGAGCTCCTCCAGTGCCCCTCCACTGAAGAAGGCTGGAAGAAAGTTGCAGAGCAGTGGTATCAGAAGTGGAACTTCCCCCACACCGTTGGAGCCATCGATGGCAAGCACGTGGCCTGCAAAGCTCCAGCCAAGTCAGGGTCCACTTATTTCAACTACAAGGGCTTCTTCAGCATCATCCTCTTCGCCATGGTCGATGCTGACTACAAGTTCATGTTCATCGATGCTTCAGGCAACGGCTCATCTTCAGATGCCCAGGTATAGAATGCCAGTCACCTCAAGGAGGGGCTGGAACGCAACCTCATCATGGGCTTCCCAGATCCAGACACACTGCCCAATGACACACAAGATGTGCCCTACTTCATTGTGGGGGATGAAGCCTTCTCCCTCACAACCTACCTCATGAAGCCCTACACCTCCAAATAGCTCACCCGTGAAGAGAGGATCTTCAACTACAGGCTGTCCAGGGCAAGGCAGGTGGTGGAGAATGCCTTTGGCATCCTGGCCAACAGGTTCAGGTACTTCTCACCACCATACAGCATTGCCCAGAGACCGTGAGGAGGATCGTGGAAGCTTGCTGCATCCTGCACAATCTCATGCGCACCCGCTACCCAGTCTTGCAGAACAGGCTCGTGGACCGCCAACAAGGCAATGGGGACATGGAGCCTGGTGAATGGAGGCAAGGGCGAAATCTGATAGACACTGTGGATGTGCAAGGCCCCAACAGGGCTTCATGTGAAGGAAAGAAGCAGTGCAACCTCCTGAAACACTGATGCAACTCCCCAGGTGGAGCGGTGGAGTGGCAAGACAGGATGATAGATGCTTAATGGATGCCTCCTTGAGCCTGTCTCATCACACTGATGAGATTGTGCCATGTATGTTGAGTGGCCCTACAATGAACAGGGCATTTAATAAAGAGTTGTGTTAATGTTGAAATGTGTGGATCAATGATTACATTGTTATTGATAATAAAGGGCCGAAGGTGTGGCACCTGGGAGGGTGGACCATACAGTCCCACTATGCTTGCACTGGAGGTTTATCTATCCCACAGCTATTACCCATCCAAAAGGTATCCCTGCCCATCCCACTGCTATCTTAACCCATCCCAAAGGTATCCCTGCCCATCCCACAGCTATTACCCATTCCAAAGGTATCCCTGCCCATTCCACTGCTATCTTAACCCATCCCAAAGGTATCCCTGCCCATCCCACTGCTATCCTTACCCATCCCACAAGCATGCAAAGGCTTAAACCATTTCTAAAAGTTTCCACCAAGACTTTATTGACTAAAAGAACTGAAGCAAGTGTGTGAAGCAAAGATTATCTTTATTAATAATAAACTGTAAAAGACAATGACTCAAGTGCCCCAAGCAAAGATAAAGTCATCAGGCAGCAAGCCAGTCTCTGGCACTCTTCTCAGTCACTCTGAGGCGTGCCCATAGTCTCAGGGGTGAAGGGTCCAGGTGCTGTGGAGATGGCTGCTGCTGGAGTGCTGGTCTGAGGCATCATTGGAGTGCCTGGCCCCGAGAGGACAACAGGGGATGGTGTGTGGAGGAAGCTCTCCCCTTCCTCCATGACGTAGGGTGTCAGCCCCAATACCGATGAGAGATGTTCTGAGGCCGGGCTTGGCTGTGGGGTGGAGGAAGGAGCAGTGTAGTGGGGATGTCTGGTCTGCAGCTGAGCGAGGTGAGGCGTGGGTGGCATCTGTGGCATGGGTGGCATCTGTGGCATGGGTGGCTTCTGTGACGTGGCTGGCATCGGTGGTGTGGGTGGCATTGGTGGCATCAGTGACATTGGTGGCACCAGTGGCATACGATGTACCTGTGCCTGGACTGGGAAGGGCTGCCTGTGCTGCTGGACCTCCTTGTAGCCGTTGCCTTGGTAGATGAGGGCCTGTGGAAAGCCTTGGAAGGGCAGTGACATCACCTGGGGTGGAGGAGCAGGCCTGGACTGGGTGGGAGCAGGTTCAGCTGGGTCTGGAGGGTTGTGAAGAAGACCGGTAACCCTGTCCTTTACCACCTGGTACTGTGATTCCGACATGTTCATGAGGGTCTGGTTGACGTAGCTGAGGAAGGGCTAGCGGTTGGAGGATGGGACGTCAGTGTGTACCAGCTAAGAGAGGAGATCTACGCTGCTTCTGATGGTGTCCCTGATCTCCAGCAGGACAGTTTGGCTCTGCCCCTCCGGTCTGCCTCTCTGCCTTTCTGTGGAGGTGGAGCTGGGGGTGGGTGTGGGTTGGCCTGTGGTGGAAGTGCCATCTCCTTGCTCCCACTGCATCAGGGGGTCCTTCACGGGCTCCACCACGGGTAGTGCAGCTGTCAGGGGGTTCTCCATCAGGGCACGCTCCACAGATACCTGCCTGGACACAGGAGCTGAGTCTTTGCCAGAAGAGGACTGGCTCTCAGCGGGCTCCCTGAGAGAGAGAGTTGTGAGAGGGGCTGCTCCTTGGTGGCGGATCTCACCCTCCAAGAAGCTGCACTTGGCCATCACGTAGGTCTCTCGGTCTGTCAGCTTGACCGTGGCCTGGCCAGATTTCTTGAGGTGCAGCTTCCCGTACCAGGTGTGCATGTGCTTTCACCAGCCGAGGAGCACCTCCAAAGTGTAGCCCAGGCTCACCGCCTTCTCTCTCCAAGTAGTCTGCTTCCTTTTGTTGTCTTGATAGAGTCTGTGTCCCATCCGCCATAGATACTCGTTCTCCCTCAGCCATTCCAGCACCTCATCCTCATGTTCCTCTTCGATGGAGTATTGCCTCCTCTCCCGTTCACGCGTATGCCTCTTCCTCCCTCTGGCAGGGCCATATGGGACCTCATCAGAGGGGCTTCAAGGTTGTAGGGGCTGCTCCTCCACACCACCACCACCACCACCAGCAACAACAACAGTAGCAGCAAAAGCAGCTCCAGCAGCACCAGCAGCACCAGCAGCACCAGCAGCACCAGCAGCACCAG
>BLBF01000018.1:5550175-5597390 GCA_015471245.1 Laticauda colubrina | reverse complement strand
ATAGATAGATAGATAGATAGATAGATAGATAGATAGATAGATAGATAGATAGATAGATAGATAGATAGATAAGATAGATGAGGGAAGGAGAGAAACAGAAAGAGGCAGAGGGAGGGAGGGAAAGAAAGAGAGGGGGGAAGGAAGGAGAGGGAGGGAAAGAGAGAAAAAGAGAGAGGGAGGGAAAAGAAAGAGAGGGAGGGAAAGAGAAACACAGAGGGGGAAAGAGAAAAAGAGAGAGGGAGGGAAAGAGAGAGAGGGAGCAAAAGAGAAAGACAGAAGGGGAAAGAGAGAGAGAGAGGGAAAGAGAGAGAAAGAAAGAGGGAGGGAAGGAGAGAAATGATATTACAAAAGTTTTTCTTTTTTATTGTTGCTAAACGTAATATTTCAAAAGTAGGGAAAAATAATGCAGCATAAAAGTGCATTTATCGTGTTTTTCTTTGAACAAATAGCTGAACTCCTCATTGTTTATCATTATTTTACGTAATAAAACCTCATTATTCAGGTTAAATTGCCATGTTGGCACTTTGCTATAAATAAGTGGGTTTTGGCTTGCACTCAGTGGGTTGCACTCAGTCTCTAAAAGGTTTGCTATCACTGTTGTAGGGCAATCATTGGTAATCATAAATTATAGATTAGAAAAGCTCATTATCCTTCTGTCTTTTAAACTATTGCCATCACCACAAAAGCAAATATCTACCATTGACACTAGGAAAAAAAAATCATTTTGATGAGCCCATGTGGGTTTAATAGGAGGCTAGAAGGACTTCAGATGTGAAATACTTCTTTCTCCAATTTCTTCAATGTCATCCTGATCTCAGAAAGCATCAAAGAGAAAGACACGTTGGAAAAGAAGAAAATTTGAATACTTCTCTCAAAGCTTAAAGCCCAGGCAGAAAATAAAATTGAACCAGGGTATCATCCATTTATTTATTTATTTATTTATTTATTTACATTGCTTATGTAACATCCTAATCCAACAAACTCAATTTGATAGAATTTAAAATCTAGAAAGCCATATATGTTCTTATCTGCACTTGGATGCTGCATAATAAGTTCTTTTTCTTTGATGTCATTTAAAGATTAATAGCATAATTAATAGAAATTTGATTTGGGCCCCAAATAAAAGAAGTTGTTTTTGTTTCAGTGACTCGGGTTCATGCATTTAACCTTAGTTTTCAGAAAAATGCTACTCCTGTTACCGAATAATCCTGAGGATTAAAGAAGACTGTCAGAAATAATTTTCCAGAAAACATAAATATGAAATATATGATTATTGTATGTAGAGATCTAGCAGATTGTTTTATGAAGGAATATACTGCAAATTAAAATTCCATTGTGTTTTTTCATTCAAATTATTATGAAAGATGCCCATGAAAGGTTGTAGTCTTTGTTGAGTTAATAAATGTTGTACCAAATTTTCTTGACATCTGTAGTAAAGAAAGGCTAACAAAAGTATGCAACCCCATTAAAATAAAAACAAAAGGGATAAAACCACATATTTCATGTGTTTCCTATGATAATTTGAAGCTCTGATAAGATGATTATTTCAAAGTTTCTCTTCATTACATTTAATCCTGTCTTCCAATTGCTTGCGCTTCTCCTACACGATAGTTTTTAATCACTGTCATTTATACCATTAAAATAAACAGTTTTATGAACTGATAATATCAATTATTCCAGTTTTTTGAAGTGTATGTTGTATGATTCTAAATCAGTACAGTTCTTTTACAAAAAAACTAAACAAGTTTGTTAAAGAAGTTTTTGCACGAAATTTAAAACAAAGAATTGGAATAATTCATATTAACAAAACAATTATTAGGGCCTTAAAGAATATTTCTTAAGCTCTTGGAATGATTAATTCTACATATTTCATGTTTATTTACCTCCTCAAAGAATCTTTAAAAACTGTTATCATAATGAAAGCAAATGTAAAACAAAGGAGGACAACCTTATGTAAATAATACAGGATTATCCCATCCTTGTTTTGTCAGTTATAAATCTGGCAATACAATTTGTGGAGTGGTCATGTAGTTTCCACTTGGAATGTATGGCTGTGAAAGTTGGACTATAAGGAAGGCAGGGCACCAAAGAATTGAGGCTTTTGAACCAGGGGTGGGATTCTACCATTTCTGACCACTTCTATAGAACTGGTTGCCCTGAAGAGCAGCAAACAGAGAGCATACATATAACCTACTTGCCTGGGCTCTTACCTGTTTTTATTTCCTGCGTTTTCAACTGCAGCTGCTTTGCACGACACAGCTGCAGTTGAAAAAGCAGGAAAAAAGGGCTTTTCCAATCGCTGCGCACTTGTACGCAGCGCTGCTCAGCTGTCCGGGCAGCTCAGCAGGTCATAAACTGCACTTGCATGACTCGTGCGACTCACACACACCACATGCACACGCGATGCAGAGCAACAGAACCAGTAGTTATATCAATCGGATCCCATCCCTGCTTTGATCTATGGTGCAGGAGAAAACTCCTGAGAGTCCCTTGGACTGCAAAGCAATCAAACCGATCAATTGTAGAGGAGATCAACTCTGACTGCTCTTTAGAAGGCCAGATCCTGAAGATTAAATTCAAATACTTTGGCCACCTAATGGGAAGGAAGGACTCACTGGAGAAAAGTCTAATGCTGGGAACAATTGAGGGCAAAAGAAGATGGGGACGACAGGGAATGAGGTGGCTGGATGGAGTCACAAAAGCAGTCGGTGTGAGTTTAAATGGAATAGAAGATGGAAGAGGACAGGAAGGTCTGGAAGAACATTTTCATGGGGTAGCGAATAATCGGACATGACTTCGTGATTAACAATAACAATGTGGTTAAACAGATGAGCATAGATTTGAATAAATTTTCAACCAAATGTGGCTTGTATCATTAAATTGAAAATTATAGGGAAAGAAAGAGAGGAGGAGGAGAAGAGGAATGTATTAATCTGAAATTTGGAGTCTGAGAGTATAGGTACCATATGTGTTCATTCTCTGTTTATGAAATGATGCTAGGTAATGGGAAGAATGACCAATATTATTCTCTACACTCAGATTTAAATCAGTGATTATAACTGATGTAACTGATATAACTATAAATGATTTTTTTATACGTAATCACAATGTGTGCTGTTTATTTTTTATTAAAATTATATGCCACCCTTCTTGCAGCCAGGCAACTCTAGGTGGCTTACAATCAGATAAAAATGTTAAACAAGATCAAAGCAGTAAATATAATATTAACAGAGAATTGTTAAGCTGGAGGGTATACAATACAGTGGAGGTGGAACTTATATTTAATCCAAGAACCCCTTTCAGGATCACATACCTCTAACCAGGCCCCAGGCCAACTAATGAAACCAAGTTTTAAGGAAGGCCAAAAGCGTGGAGATAGATCTCACCTCAAGGGATATGTTCCAGAGGTCTTCTCTTTTTTTTAAGTCACTTCTTTCTCTCTGTTTTTTTTCTCCCTCTCCTCTCAATAAAAATATCTATCACAGTGGTGGCTAACTTTTTTGGGCTCCTGTGCCAAAAATTGTGTGTGCACCAGCATGCCTGCACTTGCATGCCAGCACTCAGAATGCAATGTGTGCGCCCCTCCCCATGCCCCTTGTGCATGCGCGAACAATCCCCCCACCCCCTTACCTGCCCTGCACCTCACAGCTGATTTTTCGGCTGGTTTAAGGCCTTTTTCAGCCTCCCAGAGGCTTGGAAAAAGCCTCTGCAAGGCTTCTCAGACTGAATTATAGGTCCGTTTTGTCACTTCTGATATTACAGGAAGTGATGAAACGGGACTACAATTCACTCTGAGAAGCCTTGCAGAGGCTTTTTCCAAGCCTCTGAGAGGCCGAAAAAGGCCTCAAACCAACTGAAAAAAAAAATAAAAACAGCTGTGAAGAGTGCACATGCGCAGTAAAGCCCATGTCACACTGCACCAACGGATGCAAAGAGGATGTAAAATGGGCAAAAAAACTTGCCATCCATTGGTTAATGCGATGTACTCACTGCCTCCATTTTGCTTCCTCTCTATCAATCCAGCATCCGTCTATGGACGTTTCATCCGCTCAGAAAGTTTTGAGCTGCTCAAAACTTTTGCACGGAAAATGTGTCCAATTCGTCCGTTCTGCATCCGCTACGCATCCGCTACGCATCTGTTACGCATCCGTTATATCCACTATATCCTCTAGGCATCCGCTGTGCATTCGCACAACTCGCATCCACTCGGACGCAGGGAGGAAGCGGAACGGACGCAGAACGGACGCAGAACGGACGCAGAACGGATGCAGAATGGATGCCGAGCAGAAACAAAGCATGTAAAACGGAAAAAACGTCCGCAGAGGGGACCTATCTCAGATATTAAGGATGTCTAGAGGATGCCTAGAGGATGCCTAGAGTATGCAAAGGAACACCTATACTGCCTATAAAAAGGGGCAGCAACACATCTGGATCTCACTTTCAGACCAGCAGCTCTGCTGCAGACCTCTGCAGCCTTCATCTGACTCTTCCTCTCCCACAGCATCCAGTCATGTCCACCGAGGATCGTAACACAGTCCTTTTGGCAGCCACCATCCTTCTGCAACACTGCGAAGCCATCTACAGGCTCTGTGAACTTTACTACGGGAAGAAAAAGGGGCGGCCAAGAAGCGTCTGGGTACAAAGATGGTTCGCCAGAAGAGCAGAGGACGGACTGTACAACAAGCTGATGGTGGAGCTAAGGAACAAAGACACTCAGGCATTCCAGAACTTCATGAGGATGCCTCCAGCCATGTTTGACGAAGTTGTGCAGCAGCTGACACCCAGGTTGACCAAGGCAAACACCAACTTCCGGCCCAGCCTGGACCCTGGGCTCAAGGTGGCACTGACTCTGCGCCACCTGGCCTCAGGGACCACCTACAGCAGCATGCAGTACAGATGGAGGGTGCCACACAACACCATCAGCATTGTGGTCAGAGAAGTGGTGCAGGCCATCATCGAAGAATACAAGGAGGAGCTCCTCCAGTACCCCTCCACTGAAGAAGGATGGAAGAAAGTTGCAGAGCAGTGGTATCAGAGGTGGAACTTCCCCCACACTGTTGGAGCCATCGATGGCAAGCACGTGGCCTGCAAAGTGCCAGCCAAATCAGGGTCCACTTATTTCAACTACAAGGGCTTCTTCAGCATCATCCTCTTCGCCTTGGTCAATGCTGACTACAAGTTCATGTACATCGATGCTTCAGGCAACGGGTCAGCTTCAGATGCCCAGGTATACAACGCAAGTGACCTCAAGGGTAGGCTGGAATGCAACCTCATCATGGGGCTTCCCAGATCCAGAACCCCTGCCCAACGACATGCAAGATGTGCCCTACTTCATTGTGGGGGATGATGCCTTCTCCCTCACAACCTACCTCATGAAGCCCTACATCTCCAAATACCTCACCCGTGAAGAGAGGATCTTCAACTACAGGCTGTCCAGGGCAAGGCGGGTGGTGGAGAACGCCTTTGGCATACTGGCCAACAGGTTCCAGGTACTTCTCACCACCAAGCAGCATTGCCCAGAGACCATGAGGAGGATCATGGAAGCTTGCTGCATCCTGCACAATCTCATGCGCACCCACTACCCAGTCTTGCAGAACAGGCTCGTGGACCTCCAGCAAGGCAATGGGGACATGGAGCCTGGGGAATGGAGGCAAGGGCAAAACCTTATCGACACTGAGGATGTGCAAGACCCCAACAGAGCTTCAGGTGAAGGGAAGAAGCAGCGCAACCTCCTGAGACAATGGTTCAACTCCCCAGCTGGAGCAGTGGATGATAGATGATATCAGGATGATAGATGCTTAATGGATGCTTCCTTCAGCCTGTCTCATCACACGGATGAGATTGGGCCATGTATGTTGGGTGGGCCTACAATGAACAGGGCATTTAATAAAGAGTTGTGTTTATGTTCAAATGTGTGGATCAATGCTTACATTGTTATGGATAATAAAGGGCCAAAGGTGTGGCAGCTGGGAGGGTGGACCATACAGTCCCACTATGCTTGCACTGGAGATTTATCTATCCCACAGCTATTACCCATCCCAAAGGTATCCCTGCCCATCCCACTGCTATCTTAACCCATCCCACAAGCATGCAAAGGCTTAAACCATTTCTAAAAGTTTCCACCAAGACTTTATTAAAAAAAAAGAAACGAAGCAAGTGTATGAATCAAAAATAAACTTTATTAACAAGAAGCTATAAAACAAAAATGAGTCTCTGGCACTCCTCTTGTTCGCTCAGTCTCAGGGGTGAAGGGTCCAGGTGCTGTGGAGGTGGCTGGTGCTGGAGTGCTTGTCATCAGCTCCTCCAGAAGCAGAAGCAGCAGAAGCCCCAGCCCCAGAAGAGCGAGCCCGTGCTGCAGAAGCCCCAGCAGAACCAGAGTGAGGGCCAGGGGGCGGGATGGTAGCCCTGTCCCTCTTGCCAGGGCTGGCAGCAGATGGCTGAGGCTTGCTGTGCTTCAGCATGGTTGTGGGGTTGCTGGCTGGCAGGGAGGCTGGCAGGAACCAAGGCTGCAGGAAGGCTGGCAGGGAGGCAGGCACCAAGGCTGGCAGGCAGGTTGGCAGGGAGGCAGGCACCAAGGCTGGCAGGAAGGCTGGCAGGGAGGCAGGCACCAAGGCTGGCAGGAAGGCTGGCAGGCAGGCAGGCACCAAGGCTGGCAGGCAGGCATGAACCAAAGCTGGCAGGCAGGCAGGCACCAAGGCTGGCAGTCAGACTTGCTGGCAGCAAGGCTGGCAGGCAGTCAGACAGCAAGGCTGGCAGGGAGGCTGGCAGCAAGGCTGGCAGGCAGGCAGACAGCAAGGCTGGCTGGGAGGCTGGCAGCAAGGCTGGCAGCAAGGCTTGCAGGCAGACATGCAGGCAGGGCAGACAAGGCAGTCGATGTGTCTGGAAGCAGGTCTTTCCTCTGAATGGCGACCTGCTTCTGAGCTGCTTCCGTTATAACCGCGGGGCTGATGCAATGCATCGTCCCCGCATGCACAATTAACGCTCGGCATCCACTAGGCTTCCGCTGTGCATCCGCTGTGCATCCACTTCATCCGCTGTGCATCCGCTGTGCATCCGCTGTATTCGTTCTGCAACCGCTTTGCTGAGGTCCCCCAGAAGCCTAGCGGATGTGCCATCCACTCCCATCCGCTTCCATCCGCTGGGCTTCCATTCCGCATCCGCTTTTCATCCGCCCTGCATCCTCCCCGCATCCGTGTTATCTGCTCCGGTTATGCAAATTTTTGCCCCTTCTGAGAGCGGATAACAACGGATGGAACATTTTTCTCATTCGTTGTGTCCGTTTTGCATCCATTGGGCAGTGTGACAGGGCCTTAAGGTAAGTTTGCCTGTGGCTCGCGTGTTCCACAAATGGCTCTGTGTGCCACTTGTGGCACACATGCCATAGGTTCATCATCATGGATCTATCTATCCATCCATCTCATATCTATCTATCTATCTATCTATCTATCTATCTATCTATCTATCTATCTATCTATCTATCTATCTATCTATCCTCTATTATTCTATAATTTATATACTATAGAAATAAAGGCTGTTCTTTCTTTGAATTTGCCTTTATTCTTTTTTTCTCTTTCCTTTATTCTTCTGCTCTACATGTCTGTTCATATTTGCTTCCAGTCAACACACTCGTTGATATTTTTAATCACTGTAACTGTCTAAGGAAATTGAGATCCCTAAAAGTCCCACCTCTGCTTTGCCATCAACAGTCACATCTGTGAAGGGAGTGTTCCACGCTTCGCACCTGTGATTGTGGAACTTGGAAAGTAACTTTAAAGAAACAATATAAAGGAACATTTTGCTTTTGACATCATTTTGGAAGTGAAACTTGGGGCAACAATCTTGCTGTTTAATAGATTGAAGCCAGGTGCAGGACAGTTAAATTGGTTCAAACAGAGCAAGAACCAACCTGCATAGAGCTCAAATATCAACTTGTCCTAATTAGGTTTTAAATTCCAAAATCTGATAAAAAGAATAGGAAGTCTAAACAATTTTAAAATTACACTGAAGCATTTCATGTTGAATACAGTCTTCTGTCTGTTTTATTCTTACATGGTAAATGTTTATTTGGATATTTTGTAGGACATTTTCAAAACTCTGCTCTGCTGGCTAGTAGTCTGTTCTCCCTTTTCACCACTTTCCACTTTCCATCCCACCAGGAGAGCCAGCACCTTCTGGGAATTTCAGCTGGTGTTGATGGTTATTCAATCTCTCCTGGAGCCATTACTACATTATGAACTTCTGTACATCTGCCACCAGAAGAAGGAGCAGTGGGAGGTGACAGTGAGTGTCCTTTGAAGAGGGGAGGGAACATAAAATCCTGATATTTATGTGAATTGCAGATGCAATTCTGGCATTAAAATATCCATTGGCTACACTGATGAAAAGATGATTAAAAATTGTATGGATATTTATAAGAAATTAAACTAGAAGAGGAACAAGTTAAAGAAACTATGATTGCTTGGGGGAAGAATTTTGGATATGGAATTGATCTAGAGAAATGGCAAAAACTGTGGTCTCAAAATTATAAAATGACAATGTCAACAGCATATAAAGAAAATTTTTATAAGATGTTTTACAGGTGGCATTTTCCCCCAACAAGAATAGCAAGAATGTTCAAGAATAAATCCAAAAATACAAAAAATGTTGGAAATGTCACCTGGCTCATATTACCATATGTGGTGGACATGTGCGGATGCTAAAAATATTGGACTAAAATTCACACACGGCTGGAAAAAATGACAAAAAAGCATATAGATTTGAAACCAGAGATATTTTTATTGGGAATTTTACCTGAAATATATAGTAAAGACTTGAAATACCTGATTGTAAATGTATCAACAGTGGCTAGGATTGTATTTGCTAAAAGCTGGAAAAATGAGAAAACACCATCACAGGAGGAAATCATTAAGAAAATATTGGGATGTGCTGAAATGAGTAGATTGACATTTGAAATTAGAGAACTAGATGAAAAACAATTTTATAAAATTTGGTATCTATTCTATCAATGCTTAGACAATAAAATATAGTAATGAAATATGTAGATTCTTAGAAAATAATAAATATATAAAGAAGTATTATTTTCTTATTATGTCTTCAAAATGATTTTAGGATAGATTTGGAATGATAATATGAACTGTCATAAAACAAATTAAGTGAAATATGATTATTTTGTAAAACATGAATGAAAAAGTATAGTCAAATGATTAATAATGATATTAATGTATTTAATATTTGATTGAAAATATGAGAGTATATACAATATAATTGTAATTGAAGACTACGAAATGGAAGCACAAAACAATTTGTAAATCAACCGGCACACTGTATGTATATAAATAGAAGATGGCTTAATGTTTTTATGTTTTGTTTGTTTATGTTTGTTTTAAAAACCAATAAAAATTTAAAAAAAAAATCCATTGGCTATTGTTCCTCAAACAGGATGTGAGGTTAAAACTTTTTCAGGACTAACTGGAGACATCAGGATTGACCTTAGGACTTCTTTCCTACAAAGTATGTACTGTATCACTGAGCTAGAGTACATTTCTCTTAAAAGTATCTACCGGAGGCGTAAATTAATCCAGTTTATTTGGACAATAAGCAGCCATATCTATTTAGCTTTTGCTTATTTTTTTTTCTCATTTTTCATAATTCTTATTCAGTTTAAAATGTGTTGTGACCAGAACCCACTGTGCCTGCTTACATTCCTTTGATAATCCATTCCTTCTTTCAACTGTTTATAAAATGAACAGTTTATTGAGCCATAGCTGTGGTCAGAGCTGTTTCTCAAAGGTTCTGTTCCTATGGGCCTTTGCAAGCTTTGCGGAAGGGGAGAATATCTGGTCAAAGCTTTCACTGTATGTTTTAAGGCTGAAGTTATGCTCCTTGAGAATTTCCTCATCTGCACAGTAATTAGGAAGTCTTTAGTGATAAACACAGCATGTTCTCTTTGCATTAATAAGTCCATTTGGTCTAATATATGTAATAGGAAAAGCACTGCCAATGCCTTTGCTTGGTATGGCTGCAAGATAGTTTGCAATTTGTATTCTGTCTCTCCAGCTGATGCTGGTGTTAATTCCTAATACAGTTGCTTACTGAGTTGTAAAATGTGTTGCTGTTTTTCAGTTGCCAAATCATGCCGGACTCTCTGTGATCCCTTGGACCACAGCATACCAGATACCCTCCCAATCCTCTGCTGTCTCCTGGATTTTTCCCAAATTCATGTTAGTGGGACACTATCTAACCATCTCATCCTCTGCCGTCCCCTTCTCCTTTTGTCTTCAATCTTTCCCAACATCAGGGTCTTTTCCAATTCTCATTTGGTGGTCAAAGTAGTTGAACTTCAAAGAATGGTCAGGATTGATTTCCTTTAGGCTGATTGATATCTCCCTGCGGTGGTCAGCCTTCCTTATGCACAACTCTCACAACTATACTGTCAACTTCAAAATGAACCTGGCAGAAGTCATTTTGTTGGTTCTCAGTTGCCACACAATATAGGAGGGGGGAAGGAGGTTGGAATGCATTGCCAGACACAACACCCCTGTCAACCCTGCAATTGGCCCAACTGTGGCCATTTTCTTTTGGTAGTTTTCTCTAGGGAGATTTTTCTTTTCATTGCTTTAGAACTCACACTGAAGGGGCCAGGGAGAGGGGTGTAGAGATAGCTGGGATGTTGTAGCCTAAATAAAATTATTTCCCCTGGAATCCAAGGATATTGATGTTTGAAAGGTCACCTAGTAACTGGACTGTATGCTGATTGGTCCATGTGACTGGAGATTTTTTGGGGAGGGAGTGACAAAGTTTTTAATTGGGTATAAAACCGGCAGGAACTTACAGCTGGTTTTCTACCAGGAATGTGCCAATTTGATATGTCCCAATAAAATGTTCTTTCAGGAATTTGCCTGTCTCTGAGTTCTTATATAATGGGATGTATTATTTGGGACCACTGACAACCATTCTATGGGAAGTAAGGTCATTTCCACAGGTGTCAGATGAGAATGGAGAGGAGTGCCTAGAGAGCCTGCCAATGAACCTAATTGGACAATATGACCTGTGACACTCGGGAGGGGATCATTTACTATTTTAATTACTGAAACTGCAGGAAACAGAGTTGGTTTTATATTTACATTTAATCATGCCAATATGATGTGCCCAATAATGAAGTTCTTTGAGAGAGATCTGAGTCTGATTTGTTTGGTCTCGTTAGGTGGAACCTTTACACATACATTATTACTGGGAAAATCATAGCTTTGACTATATGAACATCTGCCAGTAAGGTGATGCCTCTGCTTTTTAAAATGCTGTCTAGGTTTGCCATAGCTTCCCGCCCAAGGAGCAAGCATCTTTTAATTTTATTGTTGCACCCACCATCTGCATTTTTGGTTTTGGCATGCATTAAAAATTCAAATGTTTTGTTTATGACCAACATTTAAAACTGAATTTAAAAATATGGAAAGATTTGCCCTCCTACCCATGAATATTAAACCAAAGCTAGGATAAGAATTAAAAACTTTCAAATAGTCCAGAAAGTAGTCTTTCTAGCCTGCTTTTGGAATAAAGATCCTTCCAATTCAGCTTGAATACCCTGAATAGCTGGAATATAAAACAGGTTTCAGTTTCTCCCGCATAATGTATGAGTATATCATTTAAAAAATGGGGTAGAAAATTTATTTGATATTTAATATTCCACTATTCTCCAGTCCCTTTTCAAACTGGTAATATTTGTGTTTCAGTGACTGTATTTATTAGCCTTTTTTTTACCACACTATTCCATTTCCTCACCCCCTTTTGGAATGGTTGTACAGTATTTGAGGAAAAAAAAACCTGTAAGAGCCTTTTCTTTGAACAATTCCATGTTACCAGCAGATGGTTCTTATTTGGCAAGGCTGAGATGGAGCAGTGTTCTCATAATCATTCCAAATAAAAAACATCTCCCTAAAAATCAAGGAGTCCAATGAGAGGCAATGTCCTCAGTATGTCTTTCAGCCAACACTGGTACAAAAAGCTGCATTCATCAGGAGTCCTTCTAGCATAAATTGGCTTGAGCAGAAGACCTGCTCCATCTGATTTCTAAAATTCCACTTAAGATTCTGGGGATGTGAGCGTTTAGGTCAGGGATTGCTGGGGTCACCTTTAATCAGAAATAAAAGTGCAAACAATATGTATTCAGAGCTTGGGTCATTTCAAATGTAGTATTTCCCCAGATGGGCCCTCATGAATAGGAAAACTAAGACCGAGCCCTGTTAATAATGAACTAAAGCCAACAGACAAGTCATAACCATTTCTAGGTTAAGGGTGAGGCTATGAAATTTTAATTTATGTTGTCATCCCTGAATAAGACAGTGTTATTCTCATTCTTGGCTTAGATTGGGGAATATTGAAAACAGTCATAATCCTGAACCCTAGCCAATAGTTTTCCTAGTTCAGTAGGATAGTTGTTCTGGAGGGATTAACCATGAATTTCACACATTTGGTAGGCAATAGAATTCTTTTCCAGTGCACGTCCTTTGAAGTTAAGCCAATTAATTTGTCAAAAGATGTGCTACCTTGATATTTGATGCCAATTCTTCCATTCTCAAACCCAGTGTGGGGTTTTTCAGTTGAAACAACCGTAACATTGTTAAGGAAAGTTTCAATTTTTTCTGATACATAGTTTTTGTATACTCCCTCTTTTAATGTTTCATCTCCACACAAAATACAAAGAAAATTCAACATGTCTTTTTCTTTAGTTTCTGGATACCTGTCCAAACAGGTTCACGTTTATGTATCTCTATGTAGGCTACCATCATGTCTGAGAGCAAAATTATATACAGGTGAAACTCAAAAAATTAGAATATCGTGCAAAAGTTCATTTATTTCAGTAATCAGTAATCAGTAATGCAACTTAAAAGGTGAAACTAGTATATGAAATAGACTCATAACATGCAAAGCAAGATAGTTCAAGCCGTGATTTGTCATAATTGAGATGCTTATGGATTACAGCTCATGAAAACCCCAAATCCACAATCTCAGAAAATTAGAATATTACACGCAATCAATAAGACAAGGATTGTACAGAGAACAATACCGGACCTTTGAGAAGTATAAGCATGCATATGTACTCAGTACTTGGTTGGGCCCCTTTTGCAGCAATTACTGCCTCAATGCGGCGTGGCATGGAAGCTATCAGCCTGTGGCACTGCTGGGGTGTTATGGAAGACCAGGATGCTTCAATAGCAGCCTTCAGGTCTTCTGCATTGTTCGTTCTCATGTCTCTCATCTTTCTCTTGGCAATGCCCCATAGATTCTCTATGAGGTTCAGGTCAGGCGAGTTTGCTGGCCAATCAAGCACAGTAATCCCATGGTCATTGAACTAGGTTTTGGTGCTTTTGGCAGTGTGGGTAGGTGCCAAGTCCTGCTGGAAAATGAAGTGAGCATCCCCATAAAGCTCATCTGCAGAAGGAAGCATGAAGTGCTCCAAAATCTCCTGGAAGATGGCTGCGTTGACCCTGGACTTAATGAAGCACAGTGGACCAACACCAGCAGATGACATGGCTCCCCAAGTCAACACAGACTATGGAAACTTCACACTGGACTTCAAGCATCTTGCAGTGTATGCCTTTCCAGTCTTCCTCCACACTCTGGGTCCTTAGTTTCCAAATAAGATGCAAAAGTTGCTCTCATCAGAAAAGAGGACTTTGGACCACTGAGCAACAGACCAGTTCTGTTTTTCTTTAGCCCAGGTAAGATGATTCTGACATTGCTTGTTGTTCAGGAACAGCTTGACAAGAGGAGTGCAATATTTGAAGCCCATGCCCAGGATCCGTCTGTGTGTGGTGGCTCTTGATGCACTGACTCCAGCCTCAGTCCACTCCTTGTGAAAGTCTCCAACACTTTTGAATGGCCTTTTCCTGACAATCCTCTCCAGGCTGTGATCATCCCTGCTGCTTGTGCACCTTTTTCTTCCACACTTTTCCCTTCCACATAACTTTCTATTAATGTGCTTTGATACAGCACTTTGGGAACATCCAACTTCTTTTGCAATTATCTTTTGAGGCTTTCCCTCCTTATGGAGGGTGTCAATGATGGTTTTCTGCACAACTGTCAGGTCAGCAGTCTTTCCCATGACTGTGATTCCTTCTGAACCAGACTGAGAGACCATTTAAAGGCTCAGGAACCCTTTGTAGGTGTTATGGCTTAATTAGATGATTAGAGTGGGACACTTTGAGCCTAGAATATTGAACCTTTTCACAATATTCTAATTTTCTGAGATTGTGGATTTGGGGTTTTCATGAGACATTTCTCTCATGGAAATGTCCCATGAACAGCACTTTGCAGATAATTTCCTTTAAAACTCAGAACAGAAAAAAAACCCAAGATGTTTCTTGATTTCATTTATTTTAATATATGTGCTCACTCTGCCACCGGCAATGCTCATCTAATGAGAGAAGGCTGGCTTCAGTTAGACCCCTGCAATTTTCATTATCTTTTAAAAAAGTCCAATTCCTGCACTTTAGAGATCACATTTTACATTCTTGAACATTTAAACACAAAAGTTATATGCAACTTCCTCTAATTATCCTTAGATCAAAAATTTCCCCAATGTATTTTAAATTATTTTTTAATCTTTCTAAGAAGGAATGCAAAAGTAAGCCACAAAAAAGGCAGTAACCCCCTCCCCCCATTATTTTTAACATTTTGTCATTAACATGTTGATTAAAGCAAATATTATAACCGCAGGGTAGCAGCCAAGCCTAATGTGGATCTATCAATTCAATTTTTTAAAAATCTAATTACATTTTGCTCAAATCATAAGAAATACAAAAGAAATTCCTCTTTGTTGTGGTTTGGATTTCCTCATCTTGTGTAAATCTGCTCCCAATTTAGAAATACACATTAGGTTCTGCTCTCAAATTTTCATTACGTCTTGTTTTTCTCCTTTGGATTTAGAAAACATTTTTGAATTGACCATGAGGAAAATGGCTGTAGAAATGCAGCCATTTGGAATGTACTGCAGAAACAGTATTTGATTTATAATTTACAATGAATAACTTAAGGAAAAATACTACGCTTAGCTTCTGTTAAAGAAAGCAGGGGAGGAGGGAAATATAAATAAAATTGCCAGTTGTCTTATGCCTTTAATAATGGAATTAGAATCCAGTGGGTTGGGTTTCTTTTGCATCCCACCACAAGTTGGGAACTGGAAGCAAGAAAATGTGCTTAAAATGGCCAAAAATATTGATGGGCATGATAAAAATGAATAAAATTATGCACAGTGTGAGGAGAATTGCTTTCTTTCAAAGCACAGAGTTGTCTAACAAACTGAGCAAGGAAAATTCAGAAGAGTAATCGGATCTGTTGGTAAACAATATGATAATAGCTAATAGCTCTAATGTGAGACTAAATACTTGTGGCAAATAAGGCATTATAATTTAATTATCAAACAATTTTCCTTGGTACCCACTCCCATGGTGTCTTTGTGAAGGGGGCAAAGGATGTCAGATTGACAGAAGCAATATTGTGGCATTGTGATGCAAGTGCTGTCCCTTTTATATGCATGTTACAACAGATCTTCTCTCAACTTCTTCAGGGCTGAACAAAAGAGAAACCAAAATGTTCAGAAGTTTGAATTATAACTGGAATGGAACAGGTTTTTAGTCATGGAAATGACTAGTACAGGTTTTGGTCATGGAAATGACTAGTACAGGAGATGGCAATATTGAGCTTTGTATTGGAAAATGCTGGCATCATCAGAATAGTAGATACATTTTGTGTAAAAGAAACCTTGGGCTAGCATAGTATGACCTCTTAGACCAGAGGTCTCCAAATTTGGCAACTTTAAGACTTTTGGACTTCAACTCCCAGAATTCTCCAGCCAGCATAGCATAGCCAGCATAGAATTTTGGGAATTGAAATCCATGAGTTTTAAAGTTGCTAAGTTTCGGGACCTATATCTTAAGAGTTTCAGATTTTGCCAGGGAACAATCTAATTGCAAATCAATAAAAGCCCTATTTTTAATCTGAATATTTCAATTACACAATCACTTTGACCTCCCTGATTGGCTATGTGATGTCCTCATTGTTTTTACAGACAACTTTTTTTTAAAAGTACACCTACAACCAACTGGGATTTTGAAGACCAGTGATGTAGCATATATATAAAAGATAAGGAAGTTGATTTTATGAGTTTCATCCTTTAAATCATTATTGTTTTTAAAGAAGAAACAGGTAAAAAAAAAGAAACTGAGCAAGTATTTATGATTTTGTACAAATGATTTGCATGTTATTCATGACAATGCTTTAAGAAAAGTATGGTATCTCAAAATATCAAGATGATTGTGTTTTCCCCTCTCCCAGATGTGACCATCTCAAGTGATTCCCCAGGAAATCTGCACACACATACACACACACATCTCTGACTGAATTAGCATTAAAGAAAGCACCAATTACTTTGTTTTACCACCAAGGAAACAAAGGAAAGATGAACCAAAAGGAAGGAATATATAGATGAATTTATTAAATTCTACCAGTTTATCAGTGGTTTACAGTACAATTATTAAACCAACGTTAAAATCAGTATAATCAGCAATGAAAGACCTGTTTAAAAAAAATGAGCAAGCATCCTCAGATTAGCTGGAAGTTCATTCCAAAAGCTGTAAGGAAAGGATCAATCCTAAATGGTTATGAAATTAATTTGCAGGAACAAGAGATTAACATCCTCAAAAGGTCACCAGTGGAAGGAGAATTACGTAGAACACATTACTTGGGCAAATTGGACCCAACCCATAGTAACCTTTAAAGGTAAGAAGTAACAAACACTTCATATCTGAAAGCAAAGCTGCAACTAACATAAGACTTCTAGCACAGGTAGAGTGAATTCACTTGAGTTTTTCCAAACAAAACTAAGATTTGTTTGAGTCCTACCAGCTTCTTTATTTATCTATCTACCTAGCTTACAGATTTAGTAAAAATGCCTACTACACAAATAGCTTAGTAGTGCATGGGCTGACTAGAATGCTTAATGAAACAATTATAAGAAAATAGATATTTGTCTTCTCTTGGTCATTTAATAAGGCTTCTCCTTGATTGCTTACATATTATGAAATATAAGAATATTTTATTTTGGAAGGGAGAAGTCCAGGGAACAAAGGGGACAATAAGTCCATGTACCACTTAGTACTGGCTGGCACTGGCCCAAAAGCAGCACCCATTTCTCCAAACATTTCCTGGCATTTATTTAGGGAGGCCAGCATCACACAGATCAGCAACCCAGGAGGGCTTTTATCAGAGAAAGAAAACTAAGTTGTTCTGTTTGTTGAATGCCTTCCGCATATGCTTTTGGTTAACAAAAATACAATAAGTTATTGGGACAGTGAGCACAGTTTATATCAGTCATTTACTGTGATCAGTCTAATGTTTCAGGCATCAATGAAGTTAACTTCTTTGCATTCAATGTTGAAGTAATTACTTCCTAATTACCTCAATTTGTTTTCTTAAAAAAAATAAGCTAATGCAATAAACCTTTCACTCTCTACACTGAAGGAATTTTTTTGACACCAGTTTTAATATAACTTGCTCTAACAGCATAAAACCCAAATGTAAATGTATCAGGTGTATTTCTAAATTGCCTTTGTCAAGGAGTAATCAGCACTAATCTGTCCTTTCTGGCAGACTATAAAAAGGCAAACATCTTTGGGAAATGCCAAGTTGAGTCATCTTGCCAGATTTAGATATGTTTAATTTGTTTCTTCTAGCACAAGAAATCTGTCAGCAGCCTTCTTATATTTTCTTCCTCCTGTTTGTTAATGTATTTTAAAACTCATTTAACCTCATTCTGTCCTAGTGATATTTTAATTTCAGTGCAGTTCAAGCTTAACAATCATGGTAAAGCAAAAAAAATATTTACAATTGATTGAAATTTCATTCCTGATCAGCTCTGATCACCCAGAACTGCCTAGCCAAAACTTTTGTACCTTTGGGGCCTGGAAATTGAATACTGATGTCGCTTTCTTCCTCTGACTCTACAAAACTACTTTGCTTTTGTTCTTATTTTCATTTTACGCTCTTTTAAGTACACAGCTATATACAACTATAGGTGCAACATTTTGAAATATTGAAATGAATAATTCCTAAGAGCAATTTGTTACAATAGAATTATATATCTGCATATTCTGCTAATCTGTGTGTTTCATATTAATCTAGATGCCACAACAATTTACAAGAAGTGTTATTAGGAACATGTGTGGTGTGAAATTATTACTAATAGAAATCCAGTATTTGTCAATCTCTAATAAATATTGAAATTCACAATTGGTTACTTAGATGATTGTATAAAATATTTCACTGTTCCAAAAATTAGGTCTTCAATCTTTGTTGTTCGTTTTAAAAAAAGAGGTATAATATTTTGTGGAAACAGAATATGCATCTACTGATCTGTTAAGAATCAAGTAAATATATAAAGTTATATAAGAGCCACAAACAACAAAAACACTTTTTGAAGCACTATATTTTTAATCTAAACAGTTTAAATTCAAAGTTTAGCGTTATTAAAAAAAGTATCAAATTCTAAGTAACAAAAGGATTTTTAAAAAGACATAAAAATTCCTATGCATCATGGTTATCTTCTCACACCCAAATGTCTGGATAAAAACCCATCTTATATTGTTCAAATTGAATCTGAATAAAGCCATCTAATCACACATTATTAGGCAATTTATAAATGTAGATAGAAATACAATATAATGTAGAGATCAAATCAAAACAAAATCACCAAAAACTATTCTACATATTATCGAGCAAAACTTCCGTTAATGAATTGAAAAGAATATTGGTCATTGTTAACAATTACAGCTATCCTCTTTATTTTTTAAATACATACAAACAGTTACTTTATCCATTTGGTCTCTTTGACTAAAATCTGTCCAAAATCAAAAAGTTAAGGTTTTCCAAATGACTGATTCTTCTTTAAAAGCTTTTGGTGTCAATCTACAAATTTGGTGCACATCTTTTGATGCACATCTACAAATTCTTGTTCCTTTAAGGCATTATAGAAATGAACTGAAAAATCCTACCTCCCAACAGATTGGAAGGAAAGGTATGAGAGATGCCCCAAGGGAGAGCTTGGCCTAATTTCATCTCCTTACATAACCGTACATAATTTGTCCAAGTTATAAGTTTTAACTTCATAAGACCTGGGGCTCCTAAGTCTCATATCTTAGCCTATTCATGTGTACAAAACAGCAAAGACGGACAAGTCTGTTTTAGTTTCTTTGTCTTCTTACAATTACACCAACAATGTTAAATAAATGTGTCCTTTTACTGCTATTCTGTGGCTTAACAGAATCAGCTCTGAGTGACAGAATGAACTTTCTTCCCCTTTACTGGCTGATTAAACCATCCTAAAACAAAATGATAGAAACTAAAATAAACATGTACTCCTGCCTTCTAGAAATTATAGGAAATTCAGAAAGACAAAAGTATGTGTGTGTGTGTGTGTTTTCAAACTAGCGTGGTTGTAGTGTAGCTGTACAACTGTATTTTTGAGAAAAGGTATTCACCTTTTCAACAAAAGCACCCTAAACTCTTTCTAAAATCTCTGTTCTTATATAAGGTACATAAATCACCAAAACTTTTTAATTTTTTATGTGACTTTAAGAACATGCAACTTCAAACATAGATTATGTAACTTTGTGAGCTCAGTAGACTTCAGATCAAGTTGATTCAATAATATTAAAGGTTACATGAAAATAAGCAATTCTACTGAAAATGTGTATGCGCGTATGTATGTGTGTATATACTGTATATGTATGTACACACAAACACACACACACATATACATACTATAAAGTTAGCTTCTACAAGACAGAACATAATTCTTTTAAGAATAGATTAAATGCAAACTTTTACATCTCCAAGACATAGATTTCAGACAACAAAAAAGGCACATACATTGTATGTGGTAACTTTTTAAAAATAAGCTGTTACTACATTTTCACAGATTTTTTTTTTAAAAAATGTCTGTTTAAATATCTCATTTCTACAAAGTGAATTTACATTTAAAGTACAAAGTGCAAATACTATGGTTGCTCTTTATTGACCTTTGGTGAGGGAATCTCCCACATGTCCGAGAGATCTGCCTTGGATATGAAGTGTTCAGCCTTGCTTCTTTGAGGATTGCTGCCAATAAAAATTTGAAAAATAGTATTTCATGCTGTATGCTACTATACTATACACAATGGCATTAAAATAAGGAAAAACAGTATTTTTACTCATATTTTACTAATATTTTGAAACAAATGTATTGCGATTAAAATAGAATATTCCATAGTGCTGAATGTATCACAAGAGGATCTTTTAATGATCAGCTATCAATTATCAAAGGTTTGCACTGCAAACAGTTCTCTCTTTTTATCCTTTGTTTCAACAACAAGCAATAAAGTTCTGAGGAGAACTGCTTTGCTTCTAGCTACTGTCATGATTGATAGAAAGTAAATCTGGTGGGTGTGGAAAAACTATTGCTTTGTTCTGAAGTTCTCCAAATTCTTTCCTTCCCACTCCACTTCTGAAGTATAGCTATACTCTGAGGAACTGACTTTCTTTGATTACATCCACAGAGCCTGTCAGGTCTGGCAGAGAAAGTATGCTCTGAGTCCCATCTGTTAAGGAATTACATTTGGTGGCTTCCAGGAGTTGGGTCTTTTCTGCTTGCAGAATTCACCTTGTGGAATCTCCTTCCCCTATCCAGAAGTGAAATTAGCTCCTCCCCTCCCAATGTTCTGTAAGTCCCTGTCCTGGGATGGGGGGACTAGGGGAATAGAGAAATTTTGCAATGGCTTCATTATTACCATTAATATGGTTAATATCACCCTCTTCTGTTTTTGTGCTTTTAAATAATTACTTTTAATAATACCAGTATACTTTCTATAAGTGTATGTACTTTTGGCAACATATATATATATATATTTATGTATTGTTTTTAATGAAATATTGCAGACTGCCCAGAGTAACTTTCATATGAGCTGAGCAGCTGTACAAGTATGATAACTAATACTGCAGTTAGATTTGTATTTTAATATAGAAAATCCTTAAAATGAATATAAAAATAAAACCAGAGTTTTTTCTTTTTGGTTTTATGGACAAGGATTTTGAAAAAATCTGAAACTTTCTTGTTGCACATGTTGGCTGCTCTATGTGCAAAAATGGAAAGATACTTTCATTTTCACAATGGAAGAGTAGCTGGAAAAATTGATGGAGCTAGAGAGGCGGCCAGATTAACTGCTTTAATCAAAAAAAAGAATGCATCCAATTTTTGTTTCTCCTTGGAAACTGCTTCTAGGTTTTGTGCTTCAGACATAAAAAATGAAACTATATGACTTACTGAGCAGAAAGGTTTGTTGTTACAGAAATAGCTAGTATATAGTAAATAGTTGAAGCTATAATATTGTCCTTAATCTATTGTGCTAAAAAGAGTTGGAGGTGATTACTTTTTTTCTCTTTATCCCAAACTTCTCTCTTCTCCTTTTCTTTCTTCCTCAGTTTTCTATCTTTATTTTTACTTGTGGTTTATAGTTTGATAAGCTTAATTAAAATCATATTTAAAAACAAATATGATAAATAAATGCATAAATAAATAAATTTTGGTCCATAAGAACAAATTCCATCAATAGATGAAATTTTCACCTCATGTCTGGGGCTAAAAACAGACTGCCATATATCCTCCAGAGATCTCTATAACCTCTATAATTGCAACTCTACCGCATTCTCAAGAACTAGCTAAGCCTCTTGAGAAACAGGCAAACCAGTGCCTCTTTCAGAACTCCTTCATTTTTTTAAAGTGTTAATTACTGCCTCGATTCAACTCTTAATCCTTTTTAAGAGGATTAACACTTTAATCAGATAGGTGAATGAAACTGCACATGTAGTTGAGTTAAAATCACTTCTCTGAATTTCACAGGTTTACAGAGCTTACAGAAAACATAACAAGACATCACTTTTGCAATCTCAGTAGATTCCACCTATCTGGCCTCCAACTCAAAGCAAATGCAAATGGTATTATCCATGAAATGTTAAACCAAGTTATTGCAAGTTACATCAATCAATTATTCTGCCCTATATTTTCCTAAGGAAGGTGAGCCACATTAACAATACAGTTGGCTGACATTCCATAGATGCACAAATAGTGTTGTGATGTGAAGCATATAGCCTAATAAATACCTCCTGATTGTAAGAATCAGAAGTTATTTTTTCAATCTTGAATCAGAATTGTCTCTGTTTTGGCCACCCCAATTTTTTTCATTTTCTGACTGGGTTGCTTCTGGTTTCTCTTCATCTATTTCATTTCCTAAAGTTGATTGACCAGGTAAAGATTCTCCATTCAAAAAAAGCTCAGAAACTTTCTGAGTTTAGTTGTTGCTTGCAGACATTTCATTATCTGGCTAGGTCATGTCATCATTTCTCTTCTATTAGTATCAGAAAAAAAACCTGTTCAGCAACCTGGCCATATTTGTATTTCAGAGCCAACAAAGTATCCAGCTGGATTAGCTTCCAACTTTTGAGAAAATCATGTGCTCTGTGAAATCAGTCCTTCTTCCTGCACAGACTGTGGCTCTGGTTAATCACAAGAAAGGGATTGTTGGAAACATCCTCTGGAACTAGATCACATAGCATACACTTCAAGTTAAAGGTGAGATCTAATGTGTGGCCAATTACATGTGTTGTGCAGTTATATTTTTTTGCAGACAGACCTGATGTTCAAAAGCAACCGAAATCCAAGTTATTCAGAAGTCTGGATGTCTGGTTTATGGCTTAAAAGGGGGATCCTGAATAAGGAATTGCAATAATTTTCTCTCTGCTCATGAACCAGTCCATACCAACATTTCCTGCCATATTTCTTCTAGCTTATCCTTATCTTCTCCTCCTTTTCTTATCCACTTAGCTTCCCACTAATCAACCAAGGGCCAGCTAACAATGCTCTTACTGATGTCCAACTACAACAGAGCAGAATAACCTTGCCTAACAGCTATTCACTACCATATCATGCATGCAAACTCTATTTTCCAGTAACAAAAAGCTGGCTCTCTTCAGCATTCCATCCATCTAACTTCAGAATTCCTGGTTCCAATTCTGTGGAATCAGAGGAAGCATGGAGAAACCCACTGTGGTGCTCATGAAGAATGAGACCGGAGACCAGCGTAACTTCAGCTCTTTTATTTAGTGCAGAAAGTCCGTCTGAACCAGGAGCCGCAGCAGCTCTTTTTATAGCCAATGATGGCTACTTGTTTTTCCCGCCACTGAGCTGGCCAATCATAGGTTAGCTATTATTGGCCAATCAGGGTCAAGAAAGGAACCAATCAGCTTCTAGTATTTCTCGACCAATAGGAATAGACTATTAGAAGTATGTTAATATGGAATACCTCTCCCCTCTTGGTATGGTCCTACCTTACGTAGTCACGTAAATAGGCAGGGCTTTTAGGTTGCCTAGTTGACCTGTGCAGTTTAGTTGTGTCGTTGTCTTCAACGGGTTCAGACAGGATCGCTGTTTCTCCCGTCTTTCTCTGTGGAACCTCCTGGAAGGTGGAGTCAGACATGCCGCTCCCGCCCAGCCTACTCAGGCTGGTATAGTCGGCTCGGCTGCTCCCTTCCGGAGTGGTATCTAGGTCTTCTTGTGCCTCCTGCTCCTCTTCGCCAAAGACTTCTGTGGGTAGGTCATTGTTTCTGTCTGAATTTATTTGCGAATGTTGTTTATTGTATATATTTTGATTTTGTGGGGTGTCTTGTTCTGCCAGAGGATTTCCCCCTCCCCCCTGATTTGTGTTTAAGGGATCTCCCCCCTCTCTGGTTGGTCTGTTAATATTTTTGTGTAATGTTTGTGCTGTTTCTGGTGTGTGTGTGTGTGTTGTTCTTCGTGTCTGGGTGTGTCAGTGGTGAGTTCCAGTGTTCGTGATCATAACTGATCAATGTGTCTCTTCCAGGTTCTGCCATCGTCTGTGTCTAGTCTATAGGACCGAGATCCTGTTATTTGAATTATTTTCGCCGGTACCCACAGTGGGTGTCTGGTGAGATTTTTTGCATATACTAAGTTTCCTGGTTCGAATGCGCAGTATCTGCTGGAGGAGTCAGTTGGTTTTTCAGATGTGTATGTTGGGTGTAACCTATCTAATTGTGATCTTAATTTTCTGCCCATTAGTAATTCTGCTGGGCTTTTATTTGTAGTAGAGCTCGGTGTTATGTGTTGTATGGTAAGCATTTTTTCAATTTTTTCCTGAATGTCCCCTGAGTCTAATTTGTCTCAGCCCTCCTGTTCGTAGCTGGTCAGCCCAGTGCTGTCAAAGCATGTCTTACGCCATGTTTGGCGAGGAATTTTTCAAATGTTAGTGCAGTAAACTGTGGGCCGTTATCTGAGACAAGCAAATCTGGTACCCCATGTGTGGTGAATAGTTTCCATAGTTGTTTAATAACTGCTTCTGTGCTGATAGAGTTCATGATGCTTACTTCTAGCCAATTGGAGTAAGTGTCTACTATGATTAAAAATGTATATCCTTTTGTTGGACCCACGAAGTCTATGTGGATTCGTGACCAGAGCCCCCTCAGTGTTTTCCAGTCTAGTATTTTTTTCCCAGTCTTCCCAGGTGCTGAAGGGGGTGCAGGTCGGGATTTTTGCCATTTCCTGCAGGTTTCAACCCATTTCCCAATATCCTTGTCCATCCCTGGCTACCATACATAGCTTCTGGCCAGGGATTTCATTCATACAATGCCCAGGTGGCCTTCATGCAACATGCTCAGTACTTGTTCTTGTAACAGTTCTGGTATTACCACCCAGTCCCCCCATAATATGCAACCTTTTAACAATGACAGTTCAGTTTGCCTATGCTTGAAAGGTTTAAAATTTACGTCTGTCTCGTTTTCCGGCCACCCTTTTCCCACCCAGTTTAAGACTTGGGATAAGGTTTTGTCTCTTGCCGTCATTCTCGCAATGTCCGCTGCGGTTATGGATAGGTTTGACAGTGTCTCAATCTGTAGGGTGGATGTGGTTGGTGCCGGAGCAGTTCCTAGTTCTGGTAGGGGAGTATGGCTCAATGCATCAGCGTGGGAAATGTCTTTGCCTGGTCGGTGAATCAGTTTATAGTTGTAAGCTGCCAGGAACTCGGACCACCTTGTCATTCTTGGGGATAGTATATTTGGGGTGGCTCTGTTTCCAGCTAGTATTCTCAATAGAGGTTTGTGGTCTGTAACAAGGGTAAAAGTCCTACCGTAAAGGTATTCGTGGAACCGTTTGACACCGGATATTGTTGCTAATGCCTCTCTGTCCAATTGACTGTAGTTATGTTCAGTTTTTGATAGTGTTTTGGAGTAGAACGCGATCGGTGCTTCTCTCCCATCAGGCAGGATGTGGCTAAGTATGGCTCCGACACCGAACAGTGACGCATCACAGGTGACTGTTAATGGTAGTGTCTCGCTGTATTGCATTAATACCAAGTCGGAGGTGATTAAGTCTTTTACCCTCTGGAACGCTGTCTCTTCACATCGTTCCCAGGCCCAGGTGGCTAACTTGTCCAAAAGCCTATGTAGTGGTTCCGCTGTCCTTGCCTTCTGTGGCAGAAAAACGTTGTAAAAATTTATAAGTCCCAAGAATGCTTGCAACTCTACCTTGTTTTTTGGTCTAGGCGCTTCTTTGATTGCCTTAATTTTTTTTCTGTGTGGGGTGGATGCCCTCTTTATCGATTTGATACTCCAGAAATTCAACTTTTGAGGTGGCTAATTGGCACTTTTCTTTTTTGACCTTGAGTACCGCCTTCTGGAACCTTTGTAAAACCACTCTGAGACAGGCTTCTAGTTGTCTCTTGTCGCTAGCTGACACTAGCACATCATCAAAGTATGGGACCACTCCTGGAACCTTTGTAAAACCACTCTGAGACAGGCTTCTAGTTGTCTCTTGTCGCTAGCTGACACTAGCACATCATCAAAGTATGGGACCACTCCTTTTATCCCCTGTAATAACTGCTCCATTGGGCTTTGGAACACCCCTGGGGCTACGCTGACTCCAAATTGCAGCCTTTTGCATTTGAAGGCTCCTCTATGAGTCACGATCGTTTGTGCCTCTGCTGTCTTGGGGTCGATTGGTAATTGTTGGTATGCTTGGGCAAGTTCGAGCTTTGCAAAGACCTTGCCTCTCCCCAATGAGTGTAGTAGGTGTTGCACTACCGGAACAGGAGACGTGCTTTGTTGTAGTGCATGGTTTAGGGTAGCCTTGTAGTCCCCACAGATTCTCACGTACCCATCTGGTTTAATTGGGGTCACAATTGGGGCCTCCCATTTGGCGTGGTAAATTGGTTCTAAAATACCTTGTGCTATTAGTTTGTTAAGTTCCTCATCAATCTTTGGTTTTAGTTTGAAGGAGACTCGCCTCGCCTTCAGCCGAATTGGAGCTATTGTTGGATCTAAATTAAATGAAATAGGGGACCCTCGGTACTTGCCTAATTTTCCATCGAAGACATCCTGGAACTCCCTCATCAGGTTCTCCTCCCAGTCTGTGTCGGCGATGCTGTTAATGCTGGTCACTCTGATTCCTAGAAGTTCGAACCCCTCGAGTCCCAATAGGCTTGGTCGGTTTTGGTCTATGATAGTTAGAGGCAAGATTTTCTTGTGTTCTTTGAAAGTTATTTGAAATAACTTTGAAAGTTATTTAAATGTCCAAGTCCGACTACCGGTATTCTGTTTCCCTGGTAGTCCTTTAAGATTAGTGATTGGTATTCTAGTTCAGCTCTGCCAATGTGTGGTACTAGTCTTTTAATGGTATCCCATGACACCATCGATAGGTATGATCCGGAATCTACCTCCATTTTACATTCTTGGCCCTTGATCCGGACTGCCACATGTACTTTTCAGCCATTTGTTGCGTTAGAGTGACCGATGGTGATGGTTTGGTGTGTTTCTTCTTTTCTATAGTTCTCATTTAGCTGCTTGCCTTTGCTTTCACGACTCTCACGGCTCCATGTTTATCTATCTTTAGTTCTTGGTGGTGTGTTGTCTCTACATCAGGGGCTGTAGCTCTTGCGGTTTTGGCAAACTCTTGCAATGTGACACCGTCTCTCGCAGTACCGACACAAAGCGTCTAAGAACTGGCACTCAGAACGGGGGTGGTCTCCTCTGCACCCGGCGCACTGAAACCCCAACTTACGACCTTTCTTCAGCCATCGATCTCGTTAAGCCAGGAGTCTGTGGATCTCCTCCTCATAGTCGTTGTTGATTCCGGATGACCACTCTCGGTATCATGTGTGGTGGTTTTGTATGCACTCTCTGCTTTCTTCTCTGTGCCCTGGCTCATTTCGGTTGGTGTTTTGGATGAATTCGCATTCATCTGTTGCATTTTGGCTGCTGATTTTTTAGATGCTTCTGCCGCCATGGCTTCAGCAATAGCCTCAGTAACTGTAATCTTTGGCCAGGTTAGCAGCCGGCTTTGTAGTGAGGTCTCTCAGTCCGAGGACCATGCGATCCCTCATGGCTTCATCCATGTTTAGGAATTTGCATGCCCCTCCAATGTCCCTGAGAGCCGCTACGAAGTCTGCGATGCTCTCACCTTCTCTCTGGTCCTGTTTTAAAATTCGTGTCTCCAAATAAGACTGGAGATGGTCGTGGCGTAGTGAGCCTTCAGCAGCTTTTCTAGATCTGGCCAGGTCATCTGTTTCACATCTTCTGTTTTTGCCAGTGCCTTGGCCATCTTGAACACTGTGCGTCAGGAACACAGCTTTTTTTCTGTTGTCTGAGATTCCTTGCAAATCATTGCTTTCCAGGAACATGAACAATCTATCGATGTAGGATTCCCAGTCCTCTGCTGCTGGGTTGAATGGTGCGGGTGGCGAGTTGGTTCCAGCCATTTCGTCTGCTCGGTTCTCAATGCCACGTGCTTGACTGGTCTCCTCTCTCAGAATCCCACCTTCATCGCCAGTGTAGTGTTCGCGAAGAATGAGACCGGAGATCAGCGTAACTTCAGCTCTTTTATTTAGTGCAGAAAGTGCATCTGAACCAGGAGCCGCGGCAGTTCTTTTTATAGAGAGGCTGCTTGCGGCTAGTGGCCAAGGATGGCTACTTGTTTTTCCCGCTGCTGAGCTGGCCAATCATAGGTTAGCTATTATTGGCCAATCAGTGTCGAGAAAGGAACCAATCATCTTCTAGTATTTCTTGACCAATAGGAATAGACTATTTGAAGTATGTTAATATGGAACACCCACTTCCACTGTCTTCTCACTCCATAGCAATTCCCCTCCTCTGTTCTCCAGCTCTTCTTTGGAAGACAGATAATTATTTCCTGAAGCTTTCAGCATCAGGTATAGCATTTGCCATTCATAGTCCTATATTTGTGTGGATGAGCCCTATCTCTCTCTCAGAAGTCAAAATATAGTGAAAGTACTACACAACTCGATCAGGGCAAAACAATAGACGCAATCTACATAGACTTCTATAAAGCCTTTGATTCAGTGGTACATGACAAACTACTTCTAAAACAAAAATCTTATGGTATCTCTGGACACCTGCATAACTGGAAAGAAGCATTCCTGTCAAACAGACAACAAATGGTCAAAATTGGGAGTGTCCTATTAAATTCTGTACCTGTCTACAGTGGTGTTCCCCAAGGAAGTGTTTTAGGACCAACTCTTCATACTCTACATAAATGACCTCTGTGATCATATTAAGAGCAATTGCATTCTCTTTGCTGATGATGTAAAGCTATTCAACACCACAGATAATTCTGCTACCCTTCAAAAAGACCTTGACTATGTATCAGAATGGTCAATCAAATGGCAACTTTAAATCTCAACAAATAAATGCTCTGTCCTGTATATTGGGAAAAAATAAATAAATCAGAAAATAAAATACAGGCTGAATAGTCAAGTCCTTGTTGATGATCCAACTCTGTCAAGGATCTTGGAGTACTCATCTCTAATGATCTAAGTGCTAAAGCCCACTGTAACTACATAGTCAAAAGGCATTAAGAGTTGTCAACCTAATCCTACGTAGCTTTTTCTCTGGTAATATCCCACTACTAACTAGAGCATACAAAACATTTGCTAGAACAATCCTCGAATATAGCTCATCAGTCTGGAACCCATATTTCATATCTGATATTAGCACAGTTGAGAAAGTCCAGAAATATTTCTCAAGAAGAGTTCTCCACTCCTCTATTCATTGCAGAATACCTTATGCCACCAGACTTGAAATTTTAGACCTAGAAAATCTAGAACTATGCCACCTTTGATCCGATCTAAGTATAGCATATAAACTCATACATTGCAATGTCCTAACTGTCAATGAATACTTCAGCTTCAACCATAACAATACAAGAGGACACAATAGATACAAACTCATGGTTAACCACACCAAACTCAACTTCAGCAACAGAGAGGTCGATGTCTGGAATACTCTACCTGACTCTGTGGTTTCTTCTCCAAACCCCAAAAACTTTAACCTTAGACTGTCTACTGTTGACCTCCCCCCTTTCCTAAGAGGTCTGTAGGGGGCATGTAGGTAGGCACAAACATGCCTACCATCCCTGTCCTATTGTTTCTTTTATTTTTCTTATCCGTATCAATGTACTCATAACTATGTTAATACTTATACCTATTATCTTGTAAGCAATTGACAAATCAAAATAAATAAATAAATAAAATAAAGTTGTTCAGATCTCCTGGGTCACACCACTTCACAATAGCACCCATGGTACCTCAGGTATAAATGCTTTTCCCTATTACCTATGCAGAAAAGATTTTCCCCCCACTCTGGTCAATTATACTTTAGCATAGTCCTTTTGCATCAAAACTAGTTTACTGAATGGCAGCCATTCAAACCATGACTTCTCACCTGCAGTCTGAAAGCATTTTAAACCACAACTCAATTGCTCCAATTTACCACTTTGCTGTTCATAATGTATGTATTGAGTCTTGGGTCATTTGTGGCCCATTCCCTAATGGAAACAGAGCCGATTGTTGTCTTTAAGGTAAGTAGTTCCTTTTTAAATGTTTCTTGTGAGGCAGATTCAATTCCAAAGCCTTCCTTTCAAGCGAGGGCTCTTCTAATGAAAGCCCCTTTTGGAATCTGTGAGGACCTTTTATGGCCTCCCACTGCTGCAGCAGTTAACTGCCAAACAGATGGTTTGTACAGCTAGAGCCATTTCAAGGCTATCACTTCACAGGACGAGCTTTTAAAATAATTGCAAATGATTCAGCAGAAATATTGGATCAAATAATTCTTTAAGAAAAAGAGAGAAAAGATAGCACTATTGCACTATATCCTTTCCGTGTTATCAGATGACCAGAAAGTTGGAGGAGACCAGAGGGGAGAAAAATAAACCCAGTTTTGGATTTGAACAATGCTCACAGCCACAACAATTACATAATCAAAATAAATGGTAGGGGCAGTTCCACGTTCTACCAGAGTTAAGAGTTTTCAAGGCCACTTTGTTCAAAATGTAAAATAAAATGTTTAAGGAATTAAATCAATGAGTGATGTAGAAAGGAGTGATTTAGGTTTCTTCTGGATTCTTCCAAAGGTGTGAAAAACCTTTACTAAATTCCCACTGGTTTAGAGAAGATAACTGTCAAGAAAGTAGCAGAAAATTAGAAATAATCATCTATAACCTGGTAGCTAGTTTCTCTCCTTGCAGGGGTAGTTACCTTGTGAATGCTATCTCACTTCAATGTGGTTACCCAACCAGACAAATTCCAAATGCAATTAGGAGAATGGAAAAGTTCTTTTCCCCCCACACCCCTTTCTTATACGTACCTGCCTGTTAGAAGGAGTACTTTCAGCATGTCTTCTGGGAATTGCTGAGGAGCAAAAGAGACAGGAAGTTATTTGAGAGTAAACAGGATTCTATGTAACAATTTAAACAGACTTTAAACCTTTCAGATGTGAAACGGACGCAGAATGGATGCAGAACGGATGCAGAATGGATGCCTAGCAGAAACAAAGTGTTTAAAGCGGAAAAAACATTCACAGAGGGGACCTATCTCGGATATTAAGGATGCCTAGAGGATGCCTAGAGGATGCCTAGAGGATGCCTAGAGGATGCAAAGGGACACCTATACTGCCCATAAAAAAGGGGAGCAACTCGTCTGCATCTCACTTTCAGACCAGCAGCCTAGCTGTGCAGACCTCTGCAGCCTTCATCTGACTCTTGCTCTTCCACACCATCCAGTCATGTCCACCGTGGATCATAACACAGTCCTTTTGGCAGCCACCATCGTTCTGCAACAGTGCGAAGCCATCTACATGTTGCCCAACAACATGCAAGATGTGCCCTACTTCATCGTGGGGGATGACGCCTTCTCCCTCAGAACCTACCTCATGAAGCCATACACTTTCAGACTCCTCACCCGTGAAGAGAGGATCTTCAACTACAGGCTGTCCAGGGCAAGGCGGGTGGTGGAGAATGCCTTTGGCATCCTGGCCAACAGGTTCCAGGTACTTCTCACCACCTTGCAGCATCGCCCAGAGACCGTGAGGAGGATCGTGGAAGCTTGCTGCATCCTGCACAATCTCATGCGCACCCGCTACCCAGTCTTGAAGAACAGGCTCGTGGACCTCCAGCAAGGCAATGGGGACATGGAGCCTGGGGAATGGAGGTAAGGGCGAAACCTGATAGACACTGAGGATGTGCAAGGCCCCAACAGAGCCTCACGTGAAGGGAAGAAGCAGTGCAACCTCCTGAGACACTGGTGCAACTCCCCAGCTGGAGCAGTGGAGTGGCAAGACAGGATGACAGATGATTAATGGGTGCTTCCTTCAGCCTGTCTCATCACACGGATGAGATTGGGCCATGTATGTTGGGTGGGCCTACAATGAACAGGGCATTTAATAAAGAGTTGTGTTTATGTTCAAATGTGTGGATCAATGCTTACATTGTTATTGATAATAAAGGGCCAAAGGTGTGGCACCTGGGAGGGTGGACCATACAGTCCCACTATGCTTGCACTGGAGGTTTATCTATCCCACAGCTATCTTAACCCATCCCAAAGGTATCCCTGCCCACCCCACTGCTATCTTAACCCATCCCACAAGCATGCAAAGGCTTAAACCAATTCTAAAAGTTTCCACCAAGACTTTATTACAAAAAAAGAAATGAAGCAAGTGTGTGAATCAAAGATAAACTTTATTGAACAACAAGCTGTAGAAAAAAATGACCCAAGTCAAGTGTCCAAATAAAGTCCACAGGTAGCCAGCTACCCAGTCTCTGGCACTCTTATTGGTCACTCGGAGGTGTGCCCAGTCTCAGGGGTGAAGGGTCCAGGTGCTGTGGAGGTGGGTGGTGTTGGAGTGCTGGTCTGAGGTGCCATTAGGGTGCCTGTCCCCGAGAGGACAACAGGGGACGGTGTGTTGAGGAAGCTCTCAGACAGCTGGCTCAGACCCGCAATGCTGAGAGCTCCTTCCTCCATGCCATGGGGTGTCAGCCCCAGTACTGATGAGAGATGTACTGAGGCCGGGCTTGGCTGTGGGGTGGAGGAAGAAGTAGTGTAGTGGGGCTGTCTGGTCTGCATCTGGGGGAGGACTGGCATGGGTGGCATCGCTGTCGTGGGTGGCATCATTGTCGTGGGTGGCATCGGTGGCATCAGTGGAACCGGTGGCAACGGTGTCACCCAATGACTCTGTGCCTGGACTGGGAAGGGCTGCTGCCTGTGCTGCTGGACCTCCTGGTAGCCGTAGCCCTGGTAGGTGAGGGGCTGTGGGAAGCCTTGGAATGGAGGGACATCACCTGGGGTGGAGGAGCAGACCTGGACTGGGTAGGAGCAGGTTCCTCTGGATCTAGAGGGTTGTGAAGCAGCTCAGTGATCCGGTCATTCACCACCTGGTACTGGGGTTCCTCCAAGTTCTTGAGGGTCTGGTTGACATAGGTGAGGAAGGGCTTGCAGTTGGAGGATGATGAGTCAGTGCTGACCAGCTGAGAGAGGAGATCTATACTGGTGCGGATGGTGTCCCTGATCTCCAGCAGGACAGTGTGGCTCTGCCCCTCCTGCTGTCTGGCTCTCTGCCTTTCTGTGGAGGTGGAGCTGGGAGGGGGTGGATGCGGATACGACTGTGGTGGACTCGATGTCTCCTTTCTCCCACCGCACCAGGGAGTCCTCCATGTGCTCCACCATGGTTACAACACCTGTCCGTGGGTTCTCCACCATGGCACGCTCCAGAGAACCCTGCCTGGAGACAGGGACTGACTCTCGGCTGGAAGAGGACTGGGTCTCAGCAGGCTGCCGGAGAGAGAGGGTAGACAGAGGGGCTCCTGGTGGAGCCCCTCCAGGATCTCACCCTCCAGGAAGCTGCACCTGGCCATGACGTAGGTCTCTCTGTCCGTCAGCTTAACCATGGCCTGGCCAGATTTCCTCAGGTGCAGCTTCCCGTACCAGGTGTGCATGTACTTCCACCAGCCGAGGAGCACCTCCGAAGTGTAACCCATACTCTCCGCCCTCTCTCTCCAAGCAGCCTGCTTCCGCTTGGTGTCCCTGTACAGCCGGTGTCCCTTCTGCCACTGATAGTCATTCTCTCTCAGACACTCCAGCACCTCATCCTCGTGTTCCTCCTTGATGAAGTATTGCCTCCTCTCCTGTCCCCGCATACGCCTCTTCCTCCCTTTGGCAGGACCAGGTGGGCCCTCATCAGAGGGGCTCCCAGGTGGTAGGGGCTGCTCCTCCACACCACCACCACCAGCAGCAGCAGCAGCAGGATCATCATCATCATCATCATCATCATCATCACCAGCAGGATCATAATCATCATCATCATCAGCAGCAGCAGCAGCAGCAGGAGGATCATCATCATCATCATCATCATCAGGATCAGCAGGACCAGGATCAGCAGCAGCAGAGTAAGCACCAGGAGCCCCAGCAGCACCAGCAGCAGCAGCACCAGCAGCACCAGGAGCAGGAGCAGGACCAGGAGCACGAGCAGGACCAGGAGCATGAGCAGGACGAGCAAGACCAGGAGCACGAGCAGGACGAGCAGGACCAGCAGGACCAGCAGGACCAGCAGGACCAGGAGCAGCTTCAGCAGAGTATGCAGCAGCAGAAGCACCACCGCCAGGAACAGCTTCAGCAGAAGCTCCAGCACCAGAAGAGCGAGCCCGAGCAGCAGAAGCCCCAGCAGAAGCAGAGTCAGGGACAGGGGGCGGGAGGGTGGCAGGGATGGCGGCAGGTTGCTGAGACTTTCTCTTCTTCCCCATGGTTGTGGGGTTGCTGGCTGGCAGGGAGGCTGGCAGGCACCAAGGCTGGCAGGAAGGCTGGCAGGAAGGCTGGCACCAAGGCTGGCAGGAAGCCTGGCAGGAAGCCTGGCAGACAGGCAGGCAGGCACCAAGGCTGGCAGGCAGGCAGGCACCAAGGCTGGCAGGCAGACTGGCTGGCAGGCAGGCTGGAAGGCAGGCTGGCAGCAAGGCTGGCAGGCAGGCAGAGAGCAAGGCTGGCAGGGAGGCCGGCCAGGAGGCTTGGAGGCAGGCTGGCAGGAAGGCTGGCAGCAAGGCTTGCAGGCAGGCATGCAGGCAGGGCAGGCAAGGACTCGGTGTATCCTGCAGCAGGTCTTTCCTCCGAATGCTGGCCACGTGCGAGCTGCTTCCCTTTATATCCGCGTGACTTACACAATGCATCCCCCCCGCATGCACAATTAACACCAGGAATCCATTAGGCTTCTGCTGTGCATCCGCTAGGCTTCCGCTCTGCATCTGCTTCATCCACTGTACATCCGCTGTGCATCCGCTCTTTCCGTTCCACGGCCGCTATGCTGAGGCCCCCCGGAAACCTTGCGGATGTGCCATCTACTCCCATCCACTTCCATCCTCTGGGCTTCCATTCCACATCCGCTTTCCATCTGCTCTGCGTCCTCCCCGCGTCCATGTTATCCGCTTCAGTTATGCAAATTTTTGCCCCTTTTGAGAGCGGATAACAATGGATGGAACATTTTGCTCGTCCGTTGTGTCCGTTTTGCATCCGTTGGGCAGTGTGACAGGGCCTTTACCAACAGAACTAGATGCTATAAATTTGATGATCTTGCTTGGCTTGTGGGGAAAGTCTTGATCATAGAACAGGGGTCTAAGTTGCCAAACTTGGCAATTTAAAGACTGTGGACTTCAACTCCCAGAATTCTCCAACCAGCTTATTTTTGTACACGTTATTTTTCTCAATGTCAATTGAGATTTCTTGCCAAAACATTCTGCCTTTAGTCTTTTGCTCATTTCCAAAATTTATTTTGCTTTTTATTGTTTTAATATCTGTTTTTACCATTTCTTCTTCAAATGTTGTGATGATAAATACCATTTTATATGCAGCTCAAAACACACAGTTCACACTCAAGAGGAAAATATTAGCTAGGCTGAGGAACATCCTTTTGCAGAAATACAACAAAGTTTACCCTTTTTTCCCAAATGACTGGAAAGATACCCAAACAATTCAGTAAGAATTGAGCTGATTACTGAAAGTGGAATAAAACCTGGGTGGAATAAAACCGAGGATGAAATAGGGGCAATACCAGGATGTCACAGTAAGAAATCATCTCTTAAAGGAGCAGAATAGGTTTCAGGCCTCTCTAACAACCATCCTCAATCTGGGTTACAAATAACTCATTAAGAAATAGAAGAAGCAAATTCCATTGATGTTGCCCACTGATCTCATTCAATAGCAGCTAAACCAGTGTTTTTTAACTTGGAAAAGCATGGACTAACTCGAAGCATGCTGGCTGGCAAATTCTGGGAGTTGAACTGCAAACATTTCTATTTTTTAAAAAACTAAGCTTTACAGTACAAGAGCAAGTAATGAATTCTACTTACTATGACGTTTCTTTGTATCTGCTTTATTGTCTTCTTTTGTTACACCCAGACAACCCATTAGTTCTGGAACTGTCAAAGATTTGTCATTGTTCACATCACAGTATTCCACAAACTTTTTCACACATTTTTTGGGCTTTGATTTTTTCCTCAAGAATTTCTTAAAAGGTTTGATTTCTTTTTTGCCGATATCGCCACTAGCATTTTTATCCAGTTGCTTAAAATACCAATGAACAACTCTTTCCTCCAGGGTATGGTTTGGATCTGGTTCTGAAAGCCTACAAAAGAAATAGCTCATTAATTGGTTAAATAATATGGCAGAGTAACTTTTTGGAAAGTAGAATTTAGGACAAAATGGACTTTAACTTGATTTATATTTAAATTCAGTTTAATTAATATAACTCTGTGTGTGCACATATGTGTGTACTTTCAGGCTAGGGTTGACTCCTGGTTGACTGCCTAGACAAGTTCCTACACTTTTTGTGGCACAGTTTTGGGGACGTGGTTTGTCATTTTTTGACCACAAACTACTTCTTGTAAGCTAGAAAAAGTGAGATAGAAGCCAGTTCACCACCAGATGGATTTATAACTGGCTGCAAACCATACTTAATGACTAGTCTTTAAAGGTGCTACATCTACATTGTGGGAAGTAAGCAGTGGGGCACCACAAGGTTCCATCTTGGGCCCAGTACTCTTCAAAATCTTCAAAATAGATGAGGGAATAGCAGATGAACTTTTCAAATGTGCAGATGATACTAAGCTGGCAGGAAGCCAACATCCTAAATGATAGGCTCAAGATCCAAATGGATATTGACAGATTTGAACCCTGAGCCCTATCTAGGAAGATGAAATTTTGTGTAGAGAAAAATAAAGTTTTACGCTTAAGCAAAAAAAAACCAAAAGTACATGTAGAGGTTAGGTGAAACCTGATTTAATAGCAGTAACTGTGAGTGGGATCTTGGAATCTTAGTAGACAATCAATTAAATATAAGCCAGCAGTATGTGGCAGCAGCCAAAAAAGCCAGTGCAATCTTATGATGCATTAACAGAGGGATTGAATCAAGATCACATGAGATATTAGTACCGCTCTATAAAGTCTTAAAATATACATAGAAACTTAGAAAACACCCATAATACTATATCCAGTTTTAGTCACCAGACTATAAAAAAGATGTTGAAACTTGAGAAAGACTACAGAGAACAGCAACAAAGATGATTAGGGGCCTTGAGGCTAAAAAATATAAAGGATGATTGCAAGAACTGAGCATGGCTAATCTAGTGAAGAGAAGGACCAGGGGCAACATGATAGCAGTGTTCCAATGTTTGAGGGCTGTCACAGAGAGGAGGGGGACAACCTATTTTTCAAAGCACCTGAGAGTAAGACAAGTAACAGTGGATGGAAACTGATCAAGGAGAGATTCAACCTAGAAAGAAGAAGAAATTTTCTAACAAAACAATCAACTAATGGAATAGTTTGCCTTCAGAAGCTGTGTGAGCTTTATCACTGGGGGCTTTCACTTTTCAGAAATGATGTAGAGCCTCCTGCTTGAGCAGGGGGGTGGAGTAGATACCTTCCAACTCTGTTATTCTGTTATTCTGTCATTGCCTCCTTCCTAGGGCTAAGAAAGAGAGACTAGCTCAAGGTCACCAAGATGGTTTCCTGCTTAAGATAGGACTGGAATTCACGGTTTCCTGGTTTATTTCTAGCCTGGTGCCTAAATTTCTATCCTAAACTAACTCTCTAATTAAACATGACTGCTCATATTTTAAACATTTTTTTTCTTTTGGTCAATTTAAAACAATACTTTTACAGTAGATTCTGGATGTCTCCCCAAAGCTTTGGGGAGAATGACATGGAGTCTCAATTTCAGTGGCTCTAGTTTAAGTGTTTAAGAGCTCCTGTACAATCCTCTTCATTAATGTCTCATGCCAAGAGGTAATACACACTAGAATATGTACAACAATCCTGTTGCATGGAAAAATCAATAAACTGTAGAAAAACGTGTTTGCAGATGAGGTTGTCCACCATTTGTCTTCTCTCCCATAAATACCTGCATGATGGGCATGGAAAAGAAGATGGGAAATCTCAAGTTAATTTCTCTTCAAAGTATTTTAAAAGGTTGTATTGTTTGCTTTTATGCCTACATTTTCTTCTATATAGTTTTATTATCTATATAGTTTTATTATTACACTATGTAGGCCTAATTCTAGAATACGTACATGTGTAGTGTTAACAATTTCATGTTATTAAAACAAACAAGTTATACATGCACAGTACATCTAATTTCCATATTATGGACATGTTCTGAATAAAAAAAAATTCATTGTCTCTGCTTTTTTAGATTTGCCAGTCACTGTGACCTATGTCTCAATTCTGTTTTTTAAGTCCAAAACACAAATGTATTGCACTATAAATAAGTAGGTGAACTGTGGATTTTAAATTTTCCTTAATATCAGGGGGATATTTCTTTCTAATCACTTAAGATATCATAAACTTTTCATAAAATGGCAAAATCCAGAGTAAAGTTTAAATCACATCGACATCTTTAACTGTTATAGCTTTTTGAAAATAATATTTTAATATATGTTATGATTTGAAACCAAAACAATGCTATGTCTGGACAAAACCAATTCATATTAATTGCTAAAAACTTTAGTAAAACTTCTAATAATGCCAGCATAAAAAAATATGACTTGCAACCTTTTAAAAATGTCTTTGAAGAAAATAATATTTGTTAGTCAATTGACTTCTTTTTTTAAATTGTAAGACACATGTTTTACATTTCTTAAAACCTGGAGACATTGATTTTCAAGACTGAATATTTCATTTCTTCATTCCACAATTTATACATATAAACAATACTAACCTTTATTCTATTTTTCATTCCCAATGAAATTGAATCGTTCATTTCACTCTGTCCACTGCATTTCTTTAGGTTCTTAAGTTTCCAGATATTAATGAGGCTACTAAAACAATTAGAATGTTCTGTTTTGTCAATATCCCACCCTCTCCTCATTCCCTCCCTCCCTCTTTCTCTCTCCACCATAACCTATTAGGATTCCCAATGGTTTACAATAACCATAAAAATTCTAAAAACACAATTAAAACTGAAATAATACAACAAATCCAAATCTATAATGCAAACAACAGATGACATCTCCTCATCCCTCCCTAAACTCAGTTTTACCAAACTCTAGAAGGCCTTCAGGAAGGGGCTGTTTCTTGTGCTATAAAAATTTAAGTGAAGAGGAATATTCACTTAAATATTCACTTTCTTAAAGAAAGAAATGAAAAAAAATATGGAAATATTATAAATGTTCCTAGAAGTATGATATTCTATTGAAAAGAAATGTTAAAGATGTTAAAGATTATAACTAACATTTATGATAGAGCTGAATTGGAATAGAATAAGTATTTTATTTATTATTGTTATACATATATTTTCTCTTTAAGAACTTAGTGCGTATTTTAAGAATGTACCAAGCAGAATTTGAGTGGAAGTTATGTGTTATATTGAATGTTATAATTGTAAAGGCATAAATTGAAGTTTAAATAAGAGTTGAATGGACAAAAAATTTAAAGATGCAAAGGTGTCATACTCCAATCAATAACGACAGGGGAAAATTTTGTTTAATGAGAAAAGAAAATATAAAATTGAAACAGGACAGACAAAAGTATAATGATTAGAAAGATATTGAAACTTAGAAAAAGATATATGTTATTGAATTTAGAAAGGAATGAGATAATTAAAAGTAATATTGAGAAAACTAAGGGAAGGAAAAAATTATTGAGAAAATGTTAAAATAATAATAAGATATGGAATAGAACACAAAGGTGAACATGAAATTGAATTTGTGTCTGTATGGAGAAGTGAAAACTCAGGACCATGCTGTTCTCAAAAAAAGAAATTTTACTTGTATTATGTTTTGTGAAAACCCAAATAAATTTTTCATTAAAAAAAAAAGGAAGGGGGCTGTTTCAAGGTATAGGGCTGCAATAGAAATGCATATCCTTTCATGGAAAATTTTTGAGTTTGCTTTTTCTCTAGTCACCCTTTTTTCAGCAACTTATCTTTAAAAAGTGTTTTGTTAATTGGCGGGCAGCAAGTTAAATGCAGATTTAATCTTATTTAAGACTTAAACTCATAATTAATTATGTCAGTGAGTTTGTTTTAAGCTGATGAATTCTGGATCTTACATAGAAATCCTGGCCAACCTTCTATAAAACACTCAGAGATGTACCAGTAGACCCAAATTTGTCTTCTTATCCACCACTCTTCCAGGGTAGGGTCTGGGATCTTTAATTTCCATAGTCCTATGACCCAGACCTAACTAAGAGTACTTCCCATTCAATCTGGTCAAAATTGATTTAGTCATGAGCAGACTAAGTTGCTTTGCTTTTAAGGTATTTTACTTATAAGTAATTTTAATCAGGACTGTGCTCTACTAAATTTTATTTTTACTGATGACATTTCTATGCCACCCAATTGAAAAAGTTTTGAACAGTATACAACAACAGAATAAAAACAGCAGGAAAAAAAACCCAAAATAATATAAACCATACAAGATCTGATACTTTATATTTGAATTTGCTGCATCAAAAAGAAATAATACCCAATAACGATTGCTTTGTGCTGACAAGGAACATGTTCATAATATTACCGTGTTTCTCCAACAATATGGCCTCCACCAATAGGAAGCCCCACCATGTTTTATAGGCATTCAATTAATAAAATTGAATTAAGCCCCTCCCACCAAATTAAGGCCCATATTAAACATGTGAAATGGGGGGTGGTGGCGGTGGGGCTTGCATTTAGGAAGTACTTGCATGCCTGGATATGGTGCTGCCTGCATTGGTGGGGCACTTCATACCGGGAGACCTTCTGCCACCATTGCTTTTCCTTCTCCCTTGCTGCCGCGGCATTAGAGGAACACCGCGGCGTTTGGCGCAGCCACCGTAACCATATCCCTGAGGAGACACTTGGCTTCAGGTGCTCCCGTCGCCGCATTCCGAGGGAAGGCGCTCGCCCGAGAGGATCTCTCCCTCTCTCTCTCTCTCCCTGCAAAGTCTGTGCTGCAGCTGAGGAGGAGGAGGCTGCAGCCAGTTCCTTCTGCTTACTGAGAGGTGAGGAAGCTGTGGCTTTGCACAGCAAGCGAAGTGCTGCTCGCCCGTGCGAGATTTGGGAACGAGGGGCAGGAGGAAGCATGAACGCACTCGCAGCTCACTTTCCTGGCTCTGCCCAGCCCGCAAGGCTCTGGCGCAGCCCTGGAGGGATGAGCGGAGGGTCCGGTGGGGAGGCGCTTGCTACTTTGGTGAGAGCTTTGCAGCCGGGAAGGAAGGCCCACCTGTCAGCTTAGCCTGGGCTGCCCAGCACAGCTGACAGGTGGGCCCTCCTTCCCGGTGGCAGAGCTCTCACCAAGGCAGCGAGCGCCTCCCCGCCGCACCCTCCGTTCATCCCTCCAGGGCCGCACCAGAGCCTTGCGGGCTGGGCAGAGCTGGGAAAGTGAGCCACGGGTGCGTGCATGCCTTCTCCTGCCCCTCGTTCCCAAAACTCGCCCAGGCAAGCAGCACTTTGCTTGCTGTGCAAAGCCGCGGCTTCCTCACCTCTCAGCAAGCAGAAGGAACTGGCTGCAGCCTCCTCCTCCTCAGCCGCAGCGCAGACCTTGTGGGAGAGAGAGGGAGAGATCCTCTGGGCAAGCACCTTCCCTCGGAACGTGGCGACGGGAGCGCCTGAAGCCTAGTGTCTCCTCAGGACTCTGGTTGCAGGGAGGACTCCTGACTGGCCACACATGGCTGCGCCAAACGCCACGGTGTTCTTGTAATGCTGTGGCAACAAGGGAGAAGGAAAAAGTCTCCTGACCCTCAAGATGTTGCTGCGCGCTCACCCGAGGATGCAAGGGGGAGAATTAAGTCACCCCTGAAAAGACGGCCTAGCCATTTTTTCAGGGGTCAGAAAAATATAAGGCCCGGCCTTATAATGTGAGAAACACGGTATTTTTTCTGTGAGAAGATGAAACGTTATATTGTAGATGCTAAAAACAATAAAAAATGAAATGTTATTATGTAAAATACAGTTCTTACTTTAAATGATATATTTAATTCTCTAATTTCTGTTATTGCACCAAAAAAATTTCAGCCATTTCAAATGGATTATCAGTGAACGTTCAAAAGACAGAGGACTGTAATTAGCAAGGAAATGCTGATAAACACCACAGAACCAGGGAGAGAAGAGAAAACAGTTTGTCTGACAGCAAAATCCTACACAGATTTTGCAAAAAGGAGGAAATGTCCACTCCTTTTGGGAAAGAAGAACCCACCTGCTGGAAGACACTCCAGGATCAGAGACAGCATGCACCATATCTGTGGAAAGTGCATCTAGAACACTGGTCAGAAATTCATTCTTTTTGGCACCAGGACAACCTAAAGTGGGGGAAAAAATCTATCCTTTATTGTTTGCATTATTTCAGTTTGCTTTATTGGAGAGCTGCAGTTCAGCTAGAAAAGGGATATCATAGCATTGCATTTTAGGATTGTTCCAAATTTGACCCTGGGTGAATCATCTAAGGTTCAGAAAACTTCCATAGAACACAGAAGTTCATAATTTTACTAAGTGAAGCTGCTTAGGTTATTGAAGTTATAATGTTGCCAAAGATAATTTTTACTGAGTCTAATGGAAATTTTATATATTTTCTTATGTCAGTATGATTTTGATGACACCACAAAGACATATTGTCTGTAATCTCATCCCAATTTCCATCCAGAGGAATCTTCATATTGTTTGCTCAAGAACTCCATCTACCCTTTTTAATCCTAGAGAAGTTTGCCCTTCAAATGCTTCAGTCTATAGATAAAATCTGGAGTTTCTCCCACATTTTTATTTGGTGCTGGTTGTTCAGTTTGCTCTTCCCTTGTCATCGCCATCCAGGCAGAGGTGGTATTCAGCCAGTTCTGACAGGTTCTGGAGAACCAGTAGCAGAAATTTTGAGTAGTTCAGAGAACTAGTATAATTACCACCTCTGGTTGACCTCACCCCCCATCTATTTGCTGCTTTCCGAGTTTCAGCTGGTCGGAGTCCCAGCTGATTGGCTATGTCTTCTTTTGTTGCCCTGCACAGGAGAACGGAGCTGGAAAGCAGGTTAGTGGGGTGGGGAGGGAATGGGGATTTTACAGTCTCCTTCCCCTGGAGTAGGGTGGAAATGGAGATTTTGCAGCATATCCTTCCCCTGCCATGCCCACCAAGCCACGCCCACCAAACCACAAGCCATGTCCACAGAACTGGTAGTAAAAAAAATTTGAATACCACAATTGCATCCAGGTTTGGTTCCACCCCCATCCCTTTTTCTTTTACCTTCCCCCATCTCCATCCTTTTATTTTTTTTTTCCCTCTGAGTTTTTCAGCTATAAAGTGAAAGTCTCTATGTGAGGGACTTGTGTATTTCTCTGTGTGAGGAGGATTTGTGAGAGTTTGTGGTTGGAATATATATATGGAGAATCAATTGAATTTATAATTTTTTTTCCAGTACTTAAATAGAAGTCATTAATTTCAACACTACAAATCCGTTTCTTCTTCTGTTCTGTCTTTTTGGATTTTAACTGGCATTTACTGGCACTTACACACTTATAAATGTGAATAAGAGTGTGTGTTTGTGTAAGTAAAACAAATGTTTAATGGCTGGAAGAGAAATTCCCTAGACAAGTTTTTAGATGGAATTGGTCAATCTGGATGAGCAAGGAAAGAATAATTTTTATTTCCAGTCTTGTTGGGTAAGATTTCTCTTAAATTCAAGACTATTTTCTTTTCAGGTAAATGTGATCTTTTTTATTTGTGCAATTTTTAAAGTTGTTAGGGTTTCAAACAGTAGGAATAATTAGAAATAATTTACAATAAATTATTTTTCAATAATACAAATTCTCTATAAACCTACATACCGAAAACTATATAGCAGCTAAAGCCAACAAGCAGGATAATGAAACAGAAGGCAGCATAGATTTAATCAAAAGTTCACATAGCTTTGGCTGATGCATGCATGCCATTACATCTTCAGACTATTGCCAAAGGCAAAGTCTTTAAAACATAAATATTTCAAACTAATGTCTGTCTGCTTGCTTATAACAATAAATTGCAGTATGTTGCTAATTTACAGAAGTATGTCTTGCCACCATTTAGGATAAGGCCAAAAAGATATTTTGGTAAATATTTTGGTAAAAAGTAACATTGTAAAAACTCTGTTGGGGCATACTCCTCTGCCACCAAGGTTGTAGGATCTGAGAGAGCCAACTAGGTATATTCAGATGGGAGTGAAGGAATTAAAATTTGAGTGCAGTCTGACATTTTATTTTTAAAAGCAGGCCCATCTAAGAACTACAAATGGTTGGGTTACAGCGGAGGTTTCCAAATCTATCACTGAGATCTCTGAACAGACAGTATGTCTGACGCCGAATGTTCCCTCTCTACAATAGGAACTTGGCATTGCCAGGGTGGGGTGAAGGTTTCCTGGCAAATCAGGTGGAGTTGGCCAATTCTGCCAAACTCCCTAGGGACAGGATTGGACTGGAGCTAAATCAGCACAAGTCACCACTTGCTTCATTGAGCCTAATCCATAGTGCTCCCTTGCCAGATTCTCATTAATCTTTCTTGCAGCTCTTGTAGTAGATAACCTGTAAAATATAGTTCAGAATTTTCTCGACTTCTGTGGGTTTGATGCTCAAGGCATATCCCACTGATAGCTGTTGTACCTCTTCTGACAGCAAAATTGCCAGGTTTTTTCTATATAGACAGGATCTACAGTATTTAGTCTTCACAATCATTTATTGAAAATTCATGTACATAATTAGGGAATTAATATTCTGTACTAGAGAGCTGAAATAAGTAAATCAAATTCCTAACTTATTTATAAGGCTTATTATTCAAACTGTTTACATCCTTCTTACACGCAAAACATAAAATCACAAAGCTGGTAGTTACACTGGTTGGATCCCACCCCTGCAAACTAGGCAACATCATCACTGACTAGCACTGATGATGTTACCTAGTTTGGGTAATGAGACATCTGCAAGAAAACAAGCAAGCTCAAACAATACCAAGGACGCCTCAGTTGTACTTCAGTTTGTCATATCACAACTGAACAAGCTTGAAGTTCATCTGAAAGGAACAAAAGGCATGGTTTTGGATTCTTTCCATAGCTTGTATATCCAGCTGTCATATATGCATAATGAACACTGATAGTGAGATTTATGTTTTAAAAATTGAAAGAAAAACTGATTTAAACAAAGGGAATTAAAGGAAGAAAAAAGAATAGAGAATTCATAAACAAATAGAACAATAAATGATGAATTGCAGGCAGTAGATCTTCTAAACATAATTCAGGAAATGACTTTTGTTTAGGATCATATCTATCAAGCACCTGTGACATTTTTGCTTCAAATGTCCTTGATCCTGACCTCAATAGGTTGCTCTACAGTTTCTTTCATTTCTTAGCATCAATTATTATTTTCCCAATCTTCAAACAATTTCTTCTACTAATAAAATTTGGATGGTTGATTTCCCATTGTTTGAGAAGAAAAAAAATATAGCAGTTCTTTCTATAATTTTGGAGAATTTCCTGGGGGCAAAATAGTATATTAATTTATTGTATTTCTTTTTTGAAAAAATATTGATTTAAAGAACTCCACAATAAATTATCTGGAGGAAAATGTATGAAGCAGGGAATGTATAATGCATGCATAAAAAAACAAATCAAAACCCAGTAACACCAAATTCTTTCCCTCTCCAGTACACAGATATGTGGTATAGGAGGAAAAGAAAAAGGATATGTTTTCTCTTTTCCAAACTTCAGAGCTTCCTCAGCTAAAAACAATTGATGAAATGCTCACCCACAGAACTAAACCTGAATATCCCTTTGACATTTTAATGCTTTATTGTTATAATGTAATGAGAAGCAGCAGCTTTGTATCAATCAATTTTTATGCATTTTGGTTTGGTTTACTTTGATTAATAGCATTTCTCCTGAATCTCAACCAGAGTTTTCCCATCACCTGAAATCTTAATACATGGAATCATAATACAATCTTAACGAGAGGTGGCATTCAGCAAGTTCTGACAGGTTCTGGAAAACCGGTAGCAGAAATTTTGAGTAGTTTGGAGAACTGGCAAATACCACCTCTGACTGGCCCTGCCCCCATCTATTCTCTGCCTCCTGAGTCCCAGATGATTGGCTGGATCTTCTTTTGTTGCCCTGCACAGGAGAACAGAGCTGAAAAGCAGGTTAGTGGGTTGCGGAGGGAATGGGATTTTGCAGTAATCTTCCCCCAGGAGTGGGGAAGGAATGGAGATTTTACAGTATCCTTCCCCTGCCATGCCCTCCAAACCATGCCCACCAAGCCATGGCCACAGAACCAGAAATAAACAAAATTTGAATCCCACCATTGATCTTAAGGACCTTCTGCTTCATCTGTTGTGACAGATGAAGCAGAAGGTCCTTCTTTCCTCCCCTTGAAACTCCCTCCTTTTCCACAAAGAGAGCTTTTGAAAGATCTACAATCCTCTAAGATTGCTGGAACTCTTATTCATATCCATGCAGGTAGTTGAGAAGAGACTGTTTTTCTATAAATGCCATGATCATTCAAGGGGCGAAGCCTGCCCAGTTTCCAAGAGACACATGCAGAGGAGCTAGGAAGCATTTAAATAGTTTAAGGAACCCAAATATGTAGGGGGTTTTTTCCAAAAGGCAATTTGATGTTCTTGGTTTTTTTTTTTTCTTTGAAAGTGTTTTGTTTCTCATCGAGAACTGAAGGAGCTTCTTGGGTGAGAAGTGAAATGTTTTCAATGAAAAAAACCCAAGCACATCCAGTTTCTTTTTGGAAAAAATGCACCTTTGGGACAAACCATGACATAGATGATTGAGAATCTTCATAGACATGGATAGTTTAAATAAGTGTTGAGTTCTGTTTAGTTGGTACCAAAGTCCTAAAAATGCAACATGAGAACAAGGGATATGAGATATGCAATTGGAAAGGCACAAGATTGTAAATCACAATTTTCCAAATCTTACATCCTCTTAAGCCCCACACACTCCATGGAAATCTTTTAACATTACTACTCATCAGAGTTAATAGGAAGTAATCCTGGAATAAATCTGCAGAATATTACTTCCCCCTCCCCAACTACTGAGATCAGAAAGCCTGGCTGAGAATTTTCACTCTGATTAGAAATTAAATCTGTTGGCCAGGAAACTCTATTAAGCCCTCCAAATCATGTTGTGCTCCTCCAGAACACAAACAAAGCTTTAAGAAAGGCTTTAGTTAGAATATTAAATGAACCTTCCCCAAACAGCCTAACTCAGTGCAGTACTTGTGATTGGGCCAAATCTGATGAATACTGATATTTTAAAACAATTGTATATATTTATTTTATGTCTGCCGTAATCTGTTTTTTCCTCAATATATAT